>CM075173.1:129652642-130866461 GCA_037576465.1 Parascaris univalens | reverse complement strand
TCCTCATACCATAGCCAAATTTCAGCGGCAACGTATCTCACTATTTTTTTGATACTATTCTTCAGCTAACACCATTACTCCATCCCCATCCCCCTCCTCTTCCCATAGCACACGCAATTAGCAGCATACCAAATACTGATTTCTTGTAAAACCTATACAGCTTCTTTTTCTCTTTTTTTGGAATAACTAGCTCATAAATAATGAGGACCGTTGAAAAACCTCTCGAGTATTTTCTGAAAACCAACCTGTTTATAGATATCCTTGTAGTCAAAGACGGTGTGCTCGCCAACACCTTTGTCTAACATTTTCTTATACCAATCCTGAAGGCGCTTCGGTTTTGGAATTTTCTGCTCAGGTGGATGACAGTGGAAGATGTAGTCGTCGCCCTCTGATGGAGGACATGCCCATATATGTGCCATGGTGTAGCCAAGTTGCATCGCATAGTGCAAATAACCGAGCAGAATTTCGTGGTAAACGTCTGTCCGCAGCTGACGAGGTTGAAAGAAATGAACAGAGTCGAGGTAGGCTATATAGACGCGTCTAAAAAATGAAACTATGTAATCACAAGCATGACATTAAATACGCATAACCGCTTACTATTGTAAACCTCAAAATATGCACCACTCGGTTGGCATAAATCATAAAGTGGTTCCTAATATTGCAGTTTGAACCTTAGAGTTCGATGAAGAATTTGGAGCAAAATCTCTAATTCACAACTAAAATAAACCTTTGATTGGGCGGTGGACAGTTGCTACCGTACTCCTGCACGTGCAAGCCAAAGAAGCACACTTCAGTACCGTCGATAACTTCGAAAGCGAACACAGCTTTTGTACGATATGGGAACTTGTCGGGAAACCCCATTGGTCCATATCTGTAACCACATATATTCACCTAACTTTACTTTCAAAGATACATCAGGATAAGGTATAAAGCTGGATAAACTGAGCAAAAAAGGTGGTGCTGGAAGATGTGATGATCCGTTCCAGAAAAACACGAGGACATTCGACAATCGAACCAAAAGAATCGAGAATCTAGTTCGATATATATGAAAGCACAAAAGAGAGTGACTTCAAATCGTCAGAGATCTTCCATGCTTCATGTACTCATGCGTACACCTCAACGCTGCGTGTAAGTCAGACTAATTCAGGTTACGACACGTAAGTGAAAATTCGAATCCAAAATGTACTCTCAAAGAGAGGAATTCAATAAGTCAGCAAGCATGTAAAATATACTTCTGTTTCATAAGCGGTTTCACTTCGACTTCTTTGTCGGTAGCGCAAAGTACGCGAATGATCACTTCACAATCCTTGCCAGCTGGATTGCTCTTCAGGTACTTGTTCACACGATCCTCAATGAAACGTGACAATGCACAATGTGGCAATTTCTTAGCCGTAAAACGATTATCCGCCTTCGATAACGACTTCTCGGCACGACACGTCTCACAGGTAAAACCTTCCGGAAACACCTGAATACATCGCTTATTATTAGCTCAATTGAATTTAACTTCCCATATTATGAAAAATTTGAATCAAACTTTCTAGAAACCTAACAGGCAAATGCCCCGACATTCCGATCAACCAACGGAAACCGAACTAGGCAAAGTTCTTTGATATTTAGACTAATGAAAGAAGTCAAAAATTTGGACAAAGTACAACCAATAATGATTAAAGCAGAACAAACGTAAACCGACCAATATGAGACCAGCAAAGAAGGAATTTCAAGCTTTCACTGAAATGCCAGGTTTCACGTTCTTCCTCTAATCGCATATGTTCTACATCATCTTATGATGCATGAAAGCATAAACTCAAACATGCTACTCCCTAACTACACAAGTGTTCAGCTGAAGATGTCAAAGAACAAACCTTTTTACTGTAGAGTGCGCAGATTCGATGCCAACGACGATGGCACAGTTTGCACTGCTCGAAGGGTTCCAAATCAATTTGATCATTTTTCATCAACGTGAACTTCGACTTTGGTACCATACTGAAAGAACAATAAGCTTTTCGATGAAGCCTTTATTATACTCCAAAAGTCTCATTAAAAACAAATTAAATTTAAACGACTTAAGAGAATTTCGTCCGAAATAACTCACTTCGAAGTGTCGTTGGGATTTTCGCTCAAGCTGATTCCCTTCTCGTCCAACGCCTCGAAACACTTTGTGCAGTAAGTGTAGCGATCCGACACAGTGACGCCGTATTGCGTCGAGCTGTAACGAAAAAAAGTTCTGCTGAAAGCTGTATAACCATAACCAACAAAATTAACTGCGATTTAAGAACGCAAAAACTCCAAATATCCAAAAAATGGAGAAAAGTGAACGCATTAGGGAAAGCAGAACTAACGTTGCTTCGTAAACGTGATATGGCTGATCGCGCGCAATTGTACACATCGACTGCCCATAGCAAAATAGCGCCAACGGTGTGAAAGCGAGTTTCTGCCCGCAGCAATAACCCATCTTGCGCATCACCGGATTGATTTCTTCGACAAACAGCTCGCTTAGCTGCAATTTTCATTACCACTGTATGCCGTCACAGAAAGCCTTCCAGGTATCCCTCCTATCTCCAGCATTTAGACAAAAAGTCCGACCTCAAATGGACTACTTCATATGCTGGTCTAACAAATCGAGCAGGACTTACGATCACGCTGATCTTTCCATCTATATCATCAGTAAGGAAATGCAGTAAGCTTTTGAGTTTTACCGAAGCTTGCCATTGACGCTAAGCTGATTGCAGTAAAATCGATAAAGCTCAGATTTCAGCAACGTTCCACCTCAATGACAATCACCTAACCGACGAACAAAGCCTTCATGAACCCGCTAATAATTAGATGTGCAATAAACTCACTTTGAAAAGTAATCACAGCAAATGCAACTGCGTTTACAATTTTACCACGAGCTCCCTAACACACCTAACTGGTATACGGAAGCGAAACAGAAAGCCTTACCTTAGTGCAATATTTGTAGACCTTTGAATTCTTCCTATTATACAGCCATGCATTGTCGAACATCAACCACATATCGTCGCAAAACTGCCAAGGGTTCTTATAGAGACCGCTATCCAGCTTTTCACTTATCGTTGATAAATCCATCGGGTTCTTTACGATATCGAAGTAGTCCTATAAGGAACCTCAATGATGCAATGAACCTCTCGACTACACAGCAATTACGAAAACAAAGCAGTATCGTAGGAATAATTAACTATATCCAAGTATCTATCCTCTTTTCCCCGTATCAGAATCAGCCGCAAAACGCACTCCTTGGATATTCGGCTAGTGTTTAAATATTTATACTCAGCTGCGCCTTCCAATGTCCACCAGGCAAAATTGGAATAGTGAAAATAAATCTTAACGCAGTGTGCATAGAATTACTTAGAAAAGGAGAGGGGAGAGAACGGAAGCGGAGAGCGATTGGGAGGGATCTCAACCCTTATGGCTGGAAAATTTTATGGCACATAAAAGCTTTAGACGTCCAGATTTCGAATTCCTTGGCACCATCTAAGACACCCTCCGCGGTTGCAAATGTTCCAACAGAATCAACGATCCACGCTGCAAAATGAAAACTCGCTAGAAATGCATTAACATCACTGAAGGATTAACATGCATTAATATCACTGAGCACAAGTATGAGGAATCAGCCTCGAAAGAGGAAAACCATAGGCCGCTTACCGGTGAAGCTGGTTCCAACCGGCACTTAGTAATGAATCTTCAATCAAAAGAAGCAGTGAATAATCTCAGAGACCGTTACGAATCAAGCAACTGCGTATACAACCCTAACGGAAGCAAGAACGACATACTGCAAATATAGAAAAAACCATCGCTTGAAAACTCAAAGAACACATACCGGTATTCCTAGAATATCGGGATCGACGGGAATCCGGAAAGGTATTGATTCCTCAAGATTAAACAGCTTATCCAATATTGGCTTCAAATTATTTCTCAACTCATTCGCGTCGAAAACCTGAAAAATTTCGCTGAAGAACGAGAAAATCAACGTAGGCGGAATATGGTGGATGAGAAAGACAATGAGGGAAAGCAAAAGCATCAACCGGAAGAAATGTAAATAATGGATTTTGATTCACAATGTTAAACTTCAATCATGTTCGATGAAGAATTAAACCACAGTTGAACTGAACTAAACCACAGATGAATTCCGTAAGTGAAATACCGTCAAAGGCATTCATAAACCATCAAAAGACCAGGATAAGCTGGTAACAACATCCGCAATATATAACGATAATCACACACCTTTTCTGGCAACTCCTTTTTTTCCTCTTCACTAGCCTCGGTTTTCGGCTCAGCCTTGCCACTCTTCACTTCGTTCATCTTGGGCGCTTTCGCCGCGATCTGTATCGGCTTACCGCCATCAGCTGCCGATGAAGTACCAGGTTTTGCTGAAAGACACCTCTTCGAAAAAAAGGAAGGCAAGTGGGCAAAATCACATTTACGTCTATCCAACACGTTGTGGGCAAAAATTCGGCGAGGAATATGAGGGCAAACTCTTTGTTGCTCCATCAATTGCATTTTCATCAGTGGATTATCTTCTTGCCTAATTAAGTGATTACACATATAAATTCATCCATTCCCGATGAAAAACCTAATCTAAGAAGGAGCGGTACGATAACATAAGACAGAGTCTGACATAGAGACACTGTTGCCATTTCTCTTCTGCATCATTCAAAGAAAAGCAACAGAGAGAACGAAGCAGTTGTAAATGTGCGGAACGCGATCCAACTTTACGATAAGCAACGAAGATAGGTCACTTCCGATCAATCAAAAAAGCACTCATTTGAAGAAAACAACAATAATCTAAGAAACCCAACCAAATTTCATAAAAAAGGAAGATGAAACCCAAACTCGGATCGCTCTGAACGTATCCCAATTTCAAAATTATACTGAAATAAAATACGTATATACGAAAAAAAAGAGGAAAATGGAGCAATTTTTGTGAATGCAAAATGAGAAAGTGTCTTTTTATTGCAACGAATATAATCGGTGACGATTTCCAGATAGTGAAGTGACGCATAAAGGAGGAAGCAAGCGTACAAGAGCATCCAGAGAGAGATTCATCGGAAGCTCGTGATGTTGGCACAGCACCATTCGGCACTCCATCGTTCACTTCACTCTTCACAATTGTTGTGCCACCTATTTGACCGTTTGTTAATACGCCAGTACCACCTGAAACTTTCCACGTCACTTCATTGCCACTCATATTCGCTTGTAATATCAATCGCGCTTCTTCTATCTCTTTCATCTATCCAACCAATAAATTGCTTCATAAGAAAGAAGAAGTATTCTGGCAGAAAGTACGCAATACAGCATATGTCTTCATGATAGCAACTCATTTGGGCCATAATTCTAATAAAGGCAATGGCATTCAAGGCGAGCTCGCGTCCCTTTGCAATCCCTCCTCCCCTCAATCTGTAGAAGCGTTAACTTTTTTATTGTGAGCATGTCAGAGTGAGGCAATTTTCTTCCCAATTTCGACCAACATGCACCACAACCTACCGATTGCTGCACCAAAGGAAGTCATATTTTGCAATAAAATCGAAAGGACAAAGAGCAAAAAGACAACGATTGGTAGAGTTTAAGTTAACAAATTGTGAGTAAACTACCGTGAAATCAACCATGCGCAACCATGATGTACACAGTAGATTGCACTCAGCGCACAACCCCCGCTTTATATGGATGCCCAATAATTCAATCACTATCAGTGACGAACAAACTCAGAGAGTGAGTAATTCAGATCGAATCGCCTCTATTCCTCTCAATAAATTCCCACTCCTAATGTAACGACACTTAATTTAGCGAATATTTTCTCATCTTTTACGACATGGATCTGATATTTTTTCTTTTGCAACAATAGTGGAAAATAATCCTCTCAGATGAGCTGAAACGAAGAATTTCGGCACCTTCATCTATGCTTCAACCTTCTCACTCTCAACAACTGCTCAATTTAGAGAGAGTCGTAAAGCTTTCACCATTGTTCTCTTGGAACTACTACGGAACCTAAAGGCTCCATTTCCATAAGATGTGAAATAAAAGAGTATAAACCATTATGTTGAAGCAATAACCACAACGAAATGAAACAAAAGACTGTCCAATGTGAAAAGAACAGCCACAACGCAAGCGGTGAAAGCACTCTTGCAGCTTCGAGAGCAGATGTAACTCTGCCTATGGCACATGAATGTGAAATTATAGGAACAGGCCTCTACGCTCAGACTTTTGCGAGTACCCTTTGTGAAGTGGCTTCAATTCAATCCTTTAGAGGCTCATCTATTGAGATCACCCAATTTTAATAACCATACACGTCTCACAGAAATCCCTTCTATGTCATCGTTCAACACCACAGCACCAACATTACGCAATTCTTGCATCTGAAGTCCGCTACAGACAAAAGACGGGTCACAACAGCAGCAGGACGATTTAACGTGTTATCGATGACTATCGATGAGCAAGAATGAGGCAATATTATTGGCTCCGTACGAGCGATATCTCAAACTTAACCGACCAGGAATTTCACAAACTCTGATGAGGATGCAGACAAAAGACAATCACTGCAACCTTACGAAAGAAAACACTCTCGGATTTGTTATTATTAAAAGAAACTAGCATCAAAGCAGAAAACAAAAACGGATATGCCACACTCAAGAGCTCAGAATGATTATCGAATCATCCAACCAAGAAATCTCAAGAGCCATTTCTATGTGTAACTTCTCATGTTAGAGCCCCACTCATCCTTACGACCCAAATCACTCACGAAAATTTCCCTAAACCCCATACCCCAACCTATTTGAGCAATCCATCAGTGCGAACAAATCATGAACCTCAAACAAGCAACCAACCACCACAAAAAGCAACGAACACAGCAAACCCCTACACGATACAATATGAAATGCCTCTGAAATAAAGTATGCAGTAGCGCCGTCACTCCGTATGCGACACCTCACAAAAAACGCGTTCTCCACGCATTCACTCCCCAAGTACGGCTCCATTCCATCACCGATTTCAAGCAGCCACATCACTACTCTGCTTAATTCCAAAGTATTCAACCTTTATCTATCCATTTTTTCTCTTCAGAAGAAACTATTCTCCACCACCACAATAAACTCAAACAGAACTCTCAAATTTAGCAATAACTTTTCGAAAATTTGCGTTATTTCCGTCAACTTGATAACAATTCCAGGAGTCTGATAAGATTTGGTGGAGCCTTAAGTGAAAACAACTCCTCCATAAGATTTTAAATACGTAAGAGATAGCCATGACAGAACCAAAAGTATCCAACGGAAGTGAAAAAATCACCTTCCCTCACCTCCGACTTAACAAAATTCGGCGTTTTTCAGGAAACTTTGTTAACTGAGAAGAAAGAAATAATAAAACTGTTAAACTTCTGAGAAAATTTATTTCAGAGCAACAAAATGCTTCGTGTTTCTCCGACGATAAATCTTAATTTCGGTGGATGCACGTGTTGCAAGAGGCCTTTCTGTGAAGATATGATGTGGTGCGCATGCGTGTGAGTGCACTTTGGAAAGCAGCGAACCGGTAGAAGAAGGCACGTTGATCTGTGAAGATGAAGGAGCCATTGCGTTACCACCGCATAAAGGGAACGACGGCGTCGTTCGGTTCGGAGGACCAGGCATATCAAAATCGACAGATGCTGAAACCGCTATTTTTTACTATTCCTATTCAAATTCCATTCCACCTCCCCCGATCAGCTCACTGTTGACATCCTAGCTGTGCCCAGCATCTCCACTGATCACATTCAGTCACAAGGCGACCAAAACTTCCGTGCAGCAAAACACTGTAGGATGTGGATACGATCTAATTCCTTTGGCAAAAGTCATTATCAAAAACGCATAAGTCTCTACTTTTTCATGATAATATCTGATGTTGCCACATATTTTCGAGAAATGATTTGTTTCTTTTTTTTAAGTTCCGGCAGCTTATACTAAAATTTGTCTGAATTTGTGCAGGTCTTCAGCTAAATCTCCCATCTTTTCGCCTCACTCCAATTCATTCCCGTGACTTTTTCGTTCGCTCACTTAACTCCTTCCCTTAATTTAATAACATACGAAGCAAAGCATGAATTTTCACATCCTAATTCGACTTCAAACTGAAAATGTACTTATGTAAGCATATTGTAAAGTCATCAAACAAAGAGCCTTAGTTCTCACCATCAGTGAAATTCCATCCCCAATAACAACACTGGCCTTCCTTCCTTCCTTCCATTCATCGACAGGAAAAGTACTAAAGGCATGAGACGCATGCCGAATCATACAAATAATAGTTAATTTTCAATTCTCTGGCCCATACCAGAAAGTGACCTCTCTTTGGCTCATCGACATCATGGAACACAAGAGGACGATAACAGTGAGATAGAGAGGTCTGCTTATATACTCGATTCACTGTTCTCCTTAGCTCTGTTTCTTATTTTCTCTGGAACGTTTCCATATCGGCTAAAAACTTTTATGACCTATAGATTCGATATAAAACGTTTCAAATTTTATAATCAATGTTCAGCTGAGCCGATGACGAGGATCCAGGGAAGTGGACTCTTAGAGGCAGAACTAGTCAGTTAACAGAATGAGTGAGATTGCAGCCGCCACAATACACTTACAGCAACAGCTGAATGCACTGAATCAGGTGCAAAATCGCTGCAGTACCCCTCCGTGCAAGTTCCCGCTGCAAGCATCTTCAGAAGTTCACTTATTCGATTGTACTGCAGTATAAACCTAATCGGATGTACAAATCCGCAAGTCCTTTCGCTTCCTTGCCCATAATTAATAACAATTTTCTCCCACGTTCTCTCCAACTCAATTTTATTAACTAAACTCGCTTTTGAGCAGGGATGAAACGATAAGAGACTATTTTCAGAGTTAAACCACGAACGAACCATGTCTCTAAGCGATATCTGCACTGAAAAATAAGACTGTGACGGATTCTCACACCTCTCCCTAAGCAGATAGGTGCATTCGTCTCATTAGGAAAAGGATTAGATCCAGAAATAATCAGCATATAACAGAACTTGAAAACTAAAGAAAACTACACATAAAAATGAACAAAAACCAACGATTGAATTGGGCAGCTTGTGGCGCTCCAACTCCACCAGCAGCACCTCCTCTTCCTTGCTCATGAAGTCGCTTAATCTTCTTTTCTTGCAACTCCTTCTGGATTTTATAAATCTTCTCTGCCAACAGATGATAGTACTCTTCCTTCAAATAATTCAATTATATTCCCTATTTAACAGTATCAATGCGCTCAATATTCAAATGCTCTGATGTATAATTAAAAAGTTCACTTTAAAATGGAAGAGGAGCTCAACTCAGTTGCATAAAACGGAGAACATCCTCCCAAACAGCATTTTTTTTGAGTGGAGGCAATCAACGAATAGTCGGAACAAAGTATTACATATCAACTACTTGATATAAAACATTGAACTATAGGTTATAAAAGCACTTCAGAGATGCGGACATTTCCCCTGAAAGATTTAGGGTCACATCGGATCAGCTGCCCCGTCATGAATGAAAAACACGTAAAAACCAGTTTCACCATGAAAATTTGAGAGCTATAATCATTTGCGGTGAATTCACTTGGCTGCAGATTTTTATGATTCGTTTTGATTCTCCATAAAAAAGTTTGAAGATAGAAACATTTCCTAACCAAACAAAGGAAAATCTCACCCGATCATTGGCCACCTCGAACATTTCCTTCTCCACCTTCCTCGCGTACGAAATGAGATCCTTAATTCGCTGGTCATGCATAGCTGCCGGATCAGGAGCCGGAAATATTGCTTTGACAAGTTTACCAACTAAATGGTTGCGAAGATCCTTCGTTACATGCTGATGCCATTCCTTGACCATAGACGGTGCGTCCGGTGGTGGAAGGCCACTAAGGTTGTCGCTTGCCGATACATTCATACCGCAACCCTTTCCACCAGAAGGCACCACCTTGTTTGGCGGATTTGGCGATCGAAAAGGATCACTGCAATTCAATAATTCTTTGAAACTCGGTTAATGTCTTTCAATCTTTCAATTTTTGATGACATATAAATTTGCAGGCACAGATCAACTCTTTTGCCTTCAAAACGTATTTCCAATTTTGTTAAAAACACGGCCTACCTGGGCACTAAGGCCGTAATTAATCAAGTATTATGTAATCATAAATCCCATGCAACCTCTAAGAACCTAACCGGCAACCTAAAGAAAACAACTGATTTCACCACACAGCAAACCCAATCCATTATCACAGAAAGTTACGTGCGACAGAGACGGCGGATGAGGATGGAAGGGGGAGATGGGGGAGGACGTTTAAAAGACAGCAGAGCTGATACTTCAACCTGACGCAGACAATTCGACCTTGTTTTCATCTTTAAGGCACATCGCAATGAGACATTAGGGTCTGAAATAAAACAAAAAAGTGACTCAAAACATACGACGACGGATTATAATCCATTAGTAACGTGTTGGTCGATGATGGTCCAGGGGACCCGAATCCCGGCACGCCACCTACGGAGCCAGGACCACCACTCATTGGACCTCCCGTATGTGAGCCAATACGATTCGGTGGACCTCCAGAATCCATATTTCCGACACTTGGAGGGCCACATGGTAATGTTTGTGAACCAGGCCCACTGTTTCCACCGAAAGCATCGCCACCTGGACAACAACATTAAATAACATTAAGTGAATTGAAACTGAGGAAAATTTTCACGACTTCACTCGTTACGAACTATTTCCCCATCAAAAAGGAGGTGTCAAAATGCCTATATTCAAAGACTTCAGCTGATCACCAGCAACGTACAATTATATTTGCAGTTAAACTGGCTAACTCTAAACATTTTATATATGCTACTTTCCAGGAATTACCCTCAAAAGTTTGAAAAAAAAATGCCCAAACTGCAGTCCAGCATAATTAAGCTGTGGAATACAATCTAACAGAAATCATGAAATGCATTTCAACCAATTATTTTTCCAATACTGACACAAAATTCAACACTTCTGTAAACATTCCGACCTACAAACACTACTTGAACTATTCATCAGTTCTTGTTTCACTGTACTATTCTTTTACACAAACCTATATTCTCTTCCCTAACTGAGATCCGATGTGGCAATGTCCCGAGATCCTTTGGCGAAGCTTTCTGGAGGTTATACAAGCAACGAGAGAACAGACTCCTCATTCCTCTAAAAGAAGTTTAGAAAGCACGGATTTTTAAGTAAACGAAATCTGAACAGTCCTCTCTGTAATACTGTCCAAGTTTGAGCGAAACACTGAATGTGATGTGGCCTAAATCTCATTCCTAAGTTACAAACTTATCAGGTCACACAAGAGGCATGTTGGCGACGTCTTACTAATAGTGGAAAGGCTTCATGAACCGTACGCCAACGTTCGATTCGTGACAAAACCCTCAAAACACACCTGGTGTAGGTCGCCTATCTCCACCGGGCGATGTGTTCTGGATATTCTTCAACGGCTTGCATACTGGACAATCCTCTCGGATGCAGTTCTTCCAGTGCGAAATGATCTGCCGCGATGAGGCACAATGAGCATCTGCAATGTGATCATAGAAATTACTCTGGCCGCATTTATAATCAAGAGCATCATCGTCAAGCACACCAGTGGATTAGAATACACAATTATCGAATTATAAACGATCTGAACGGCGGTCTATCATTTTCAGGAAGAAACAACTTAGCACATTACTGCTTTACAAATGCATCATTTCCTTTAGTGCTCGACTCTTCCCCCACTCTCATCTTCAAATTACGAGATAACCAATTTGTCCAAAATTTATTTTCTAACAAGAACCATCTACCATCACAAAAATATCCTCTAATTCCGCAATGGCTATTTCACTAACCCAAATATTCAACAACTGAGAGCTAAAATTATTCATTTGTATATAAACAACGGAAAGCGCTCACAATTGCAGGCTCGTCCACTACTACAGCTTGTCATGTGTTGAAGCACATCCTTCATCGTTGAGCAATGAGGCAGTGTACACGCCGTTCGTCCATTTGCCATATCCTGCATAATAATCCCTTTCATGCCTTTACGTTCACCATAAATTATTTATACAACAGAGGCATGCTATCAACGCAATAATAAGCCACTCCATGCGATTTCAAGCCGAAATTCCCACCCTGGTTACAGGAGAATCCGCGACACTTTTACTTTGGTCAACAATACGGCAACTCTTGAATCAAACATAACCAATGATGCAATAATCATATGACTGATTGTGCTAACCGATTCAATGTGTAAAGCTCTTAGTAACCTCATCAGTTGATTTGTGGAAAAGGGCAGTAAAATCAAATGAAATGTTACCCCTCCGGATCGTTCACGTTGTTGGCATTTATGAGCATGAAGTAAAAGGACCAGCTGCTGCTGAATGAGTTTCCGCTTCTCGGGATCTTGACTGCCTTGACTTCCACTTGCCAAAGGTGCGTTCATTGTTGCGCCGTCACGCTGCTGCCCACCACCCATAGCACCGAACTGAAATGAACACATAAGGATTCATCATGCAAAAGCATTCACCGACTGTTCTAATAAACCATAAGTAGAAATGGCGGCTAGCCTCAAAGCAAGCTAAAGTGAAAATTGGACGGATGAAAGGAACTCGAGAAACGATGCAACGGAGGTCACATTTTCACTGAGAAACAACAAAGGCTACGTACCGGAGATTCTACATCATGTGTGTTGACTATTTCACATCCACCTAATGTGGAAATGCGATGATAGAACATTACGACTGCGAACGAGCATTAAAAGTGCCATATGGAGTGGTCTAAGCAGAATCACAAGGTTACCTGCTGCATGGGAGCATTAGACGGTGCGTTCTGAGTGCTCATCTGAGAGGGAATCGGCGGCATCATGCCTCCTTTCGAGACATTCATCTGGCCCGAAGGAGCACCTCCCATTGATTGCACAACAGTCGCATGAGCAGGTGGACCACCCGTTTGTGAGCACTGCTGTTGAGGGGACATCATCGGATGTTCCAGCATGTGCTGCGTTGGCATCATCTGAATTCCTATTGTCATGAACAACGTTAACAACACTCTTCAGTAACAAGACAACCAACACATTCATACTCACTTGACGCAATCACAAGTCGACAGTAACAAAGCAAGAAAACCACAAAACGAAGTCGATGCTATCTACAGAGTTCTGCTGAAATAGCACAGCGTCTATCGATGACCCGTATCACTAGATTCCTTCCGCTTAATCATCTCATATTTCTTCCAATCAAGCAATAAAGGAAATAAAACGGTAAAACGCACATTGCCAGGTTGCTGCATATTGGGCGGTGTATTTGATACACTGCTGTAAGGCATCGGCTGTCCCCTAGCCACCATATGACCTTGTGGCATTTGACCATAGTTCGGTGATGGTATCGGCTGCTGCAACAGTTCACATCATTACCATAAAAACAGAGAAATGATCCACCCACAACATCCCTATACGTGGTATGATTATATTTCCCGATGTTATCACCTTGAGCAGCCAATGTGCATACACCAAAAATTACTATTTCCTCTTCCTCCGTCCAGCCTCTCACCTCAATGAACCCATAAATCTTAAATATTTTCGCTGTAAATCCTCTTGAAAGTGAGCCTTGAAATGAGTGCAACGACATACTCCGCTCTGGGATTGCTGCATCACATAAGGATCGCCAGGTGTTCGTTGCATTGGTGCACCCGTTGGTGGCATACCGTAAGCATTTTGCTCGTATTGCCCTCCTGGCTGAACCATCATGTTGCGCATTATTTGTCCGCCGCTGCCTTGTTGCATTCCCATCATGTCTGAAACGACAACAACTATATCAGTAACAACTATTCTGCACCTTACGCAGGTCACCTTACTCGAATTTCTAAAAAGAGCTCAGAGGAAACTACTTTTCTGTGGCACTTTTGTTGATGGCGAGTACCACTCGCAACCGACTTGCCTGAAAGATTCGAATTATGGATCTGAAGGAAAAAACTACTCGGATGTGCTGCACGCATGCGTGGATTTGCTGCACCGTTCATCATCATCGCACCGCCACGACCCATGCCTGTCGTCTGTGGTGTCCCGCCTCGCACACTCGTCGCATAAGCCGGTCGGCTTCCTTTAAAATTTATGGCATTACTTCATGGCAATAACGAAGCAAATCATCTTACAAAGCGTTATAAAATCTCTGCCTCGTAAAACCAGCGCCGTATACAACCGCAAGCAGTAAATGGAATAAATCCTCTTCTACAGTTAGCTTTTATGTTGCGGGCACTTTAGGACTTCTCCACAGCTTGATTTCGGCAGCCGTTTTGAGCATGGGGTCCTTGCCCATGAAATCTGCCCACACCCTATACAGAAGGATGCAACTATGTATACATTCGAAAATGAGAAACGTGGGATCCTCCGAGTTTCTAATCACAAGGCTCATTCGACCACGGATCTCTACAATGAAAACTGCGTTAGTCTGAACTCATTAATCTGTATTTTCACTGGATCTAAGGCTCCAATAACGTATGGAAAATAATTACTTTATCTAGAAATCACCATCTGCGGTGAAAACTGCATCAAACAGCAAACGATTCTGCAGCCCTAATCACCAAACAATATGAACATTACGCTCGTCTATTCATCACAGTAAACGTGAAATAGGAAATTTGAAACAACCCGCCTTCACGGACAGAGGTGAACACTGAACTTGTCTGTAAACGTTTTCTGATGTAAAATCTTTCAGCAAACACATCCGAAGGTACACCACCAGATGCATCGAGCAAGCTAACTGACCAGGTTGCTGATAGGCATATGACATAGATTGAGGGGTCTGTTGTTGTGTCATCATTTGCTGAGCAACGTAGCTTCCTTGCTGGCCAGGATGTCCCATTTGGCTTGCTCCACCCTTAAAAGAAAAGCAAATTTTTATTATAACAAGCAAAAAAAACTGTAAGCACCTCAACTAAAATACGACAACCGATGCAAGATCACCAAGAATGTTTTTATTCAGAAGGAGTGTTTAAAGAGAAGCAAGATGGGAATAATCTTGTTCCTTATCTTTCAAAAAATCACTACTTTTAATGGAGAAAATACCGTACGAGTTTAGTGCCGAATGAAACAAAAGAAGTTTCTTCTGCTTTAAAGCAAAACGATATACCGTTTGCATAGGAGCCATTTCAGGATGACCACTCGGAGGATACATCTGTGGACCGGCAGGCCTCATGCCTCGTGGCCCTGCCGGCCCACCCGACATCACTGCATTCGGCGGACAGTTCGCGGATGACATCATATTGGCACCGCTTGTCAATGGACTCCTGAAACTTACGATGCATACTTTTCTTCACTGAACCAACAAGGGTCCTCACATATATCACTCTATGCAGCGTCTCACCTCATAAATAAGCTTCCATAAACATCTCTCTCTATACTTCAGAATCAGATTTATGCATCAATGCAACTAAAAAGGTTAGCATTCTGCCGCCACCTACAAGCTTCAAAATGAGAGCAGTTCGTGGAGCAAACTATAAAAGGGTGGCTAATGTACCTTGTCTGATACTGAGTTGAGTACGGCGGTCTGGGACTGTTCATCGTTTGCGTATTTTGACTCGAAGGATTCTGTAGCAATTCTTGAAGAACACTAGACTGCGAAGGTGCGCTCTGTTGAGGTGGCGGTGCATTATGCGACTGAGGAGGACCCGTGGATTGCGACTGAGAACTCGGTCCACCGTAGCTTCCATGGGTACCACCGCCTTGTTGATTCGGTGTTCCCATGTTGCCCACTGACGACGGACCACCTCCATTACTCATCTAGAAATAAAAATAAAGCAAAAATGGAATGCATATTCACGTATCACTAATAGCACAACAAATTCTTCTTGTTCCAAGAGTTGGACCGCTCATCGAACTGTTTCATTTTCCATTTCCGGCTATACTTAAAAGCGTGAATTTTAAAATTGTACAACTGCAATGAGTGTCATAAATTATATTCTTGGCTCGATTTCTCTTCTGCTTATACTGAGCCAAAAAAAACAGAAATCCATCTCCGTTGATTTGCATGCAAAATCTCACCACCTCAAAGCAAAAATGTGAACGGATGCATGACCAATACGTCTCACTGCCATAAGGCATTTCAAATCCATCGCATTGTGCTCTCTTTGTGCGCTTCGATAATCCCTATTTGCGAAAACTCGCCAAAAAGTATTAGAATTCACATACCGGCATGTGTACACTGGACGGCTGCTGAGACAACGGATCCATGCCGGCTCCGTTTGAGGAACTCTGAGCCTGACTTGAAGGTAAAGGATCCAATTTTTCCAACTCACTTAACGGGTCGTCGTCAAAATCTGAAATAACTTACGTCAATAAAAACCCTATCCACAATATCCTTCCAACCTCCTCTGCAAAAAACCATTCCTACTAGGAATACAAACTACCAATCCGAAAACGTAAAGCTAAATAAACCTTCCAAGAGAGATCCAATGCACAGAAACGTCCCTCTGTCATACTAAAACAAGAACTACTATGGGACCTCTCGTCAATATCACTATTCCACTTTAGTAGACCCCTCTTTCCACCCTCACTTGGGTGAATTTTTCTGCTGCGAGCTTAAATTTCAAGAGATGAAAAAATTCTTTCTGAAAAACGGATATGATGAACTTAATGAAATAAGGAATACGCGTACCCAATCGCAAAGAATGCGTTCTTAATGTGAGAGACTCAATTAGTGACTTCGGACAACGCTCCTAACCCTCACTGCGATTCTCGCATTTACATCGAATCAAATAATGCATAAAATATTGCTGCTACCTGTTAACAAAGTTTACAAATAACGACTTTCCGAGAGCAATTCTTTGCGCTGAATGACTTGCAAAATTACATCACTAGATACACAATGTGCTTCCGGTCTCTAAACGATACTGCCCATAACCGTTTCATACCTTATTTCACCCTCAAACACTGAGTAATCGTATCCACATACGGAAGCAGCATAACGACAACAAGAGAGGGATTGCTAGTTTCGATATCCGAAACAAAAGGCAGAAACCTGTTTGGATGATAAAACATTTCAGCGTTTAATCAAATAAAATAACCTAGCCTAATCTTAAATGGAACGGATTAAAGCGCTTTTTCAAAGATTTCATAGGAAATATTGGAGCGTGCTCGATGACAGCTACTCAATATAACAGGCAGTTGAACTCAAAATACTCAAAGGAAAGTACAAATTTCATGACTATTTGCCAGCAGGTTTAGTTCTTCAACAGCTCTTTGAAATAACTGTGTTGTTTCATCGTCTCGGTATTTCAGATCGGCAGCTGCATATCTAAGACTTCATTATTATTATTATAATGAGCATTCCACCCATTCAAATCAATATTTTCCTCTTTTCGCAACACTCGTTGCCTAAAACGCATCAGCTATATTTCCACTATGGATTAGTACAACTTCTCAAAGAAACTCGCAGAACACGGGCATAAACAGCGATTATAGTACGGCATAAACTGCACAATACATACCAAAGAAGAACCACATTAAGCGGAAATAAAGCATTTAGATAGAACTTTGAGAAGAGCACCTGACAGACGGGTGCAATAAAAAACAAAGGGACCACTAATAAATAGGTGCTTGTAATATTCACATCTGCATAACGGGTGGGAACCCACTTCACCAATACGCAAGCGAGTGGGAATTAAATTGTGAAATGTGACTGGCCTGCAGCAATCATTTGAATACTCAGTACTCGAACGATAAACAAGAAAAACCATTAATATTAGGCGAACACTATACATTGTTGAGCTCATATTTCTATGACCATCAAATCTATCGTTAGAATCACCAAAAAACACGAAAATATTCAGCGTAACAGCACTTTGCTCCACTTTATTTTCCCCACCACTTCGTTTATGACATCAGAAACACAACGTGGGACCGCCACTCACATCAACCTTCACCTACTATGGAATGCTGTTCAAAGAAAAAGGAAATTACGCCAGATTTCGCATATGAACGATAAGCTCATCGAAACGAAGATAGTGGAAGATCTGAGAGATGTGAAGGCAGATATCATAAGCGCAACGTTCTACTCTCGAAACTTTGCAGAAAACTTATACAACCATATGCACGCTACGAAAGCAGACATTACAACACAAAGACCACTACGTTCAAAGTTCGACAGCAAAAAAAGCACACTCGGATCGCTCGATTTCGATCAATAAACAACCACGTGTACGTCTAGAACGCGTGGCGATCAGGTGCACTTCACAACGAGTGTGAGTTATGCAGTCTCGACAATGATCCTCCTCTCAAAACGACGCCCTTTTTCATCCTACTTTTTACTTATTTTCGTTTCACCGACAAAACACTTCCTCATTTTTAGAACCTTCGAATGTCAAATGAAACTGCAATATGTAAATTGCCGCCGCCTTTGAAATGGGGAAAAGCCGCTGTCGTACGCGCGCAATGCACACCTTATCTCAGGACAACGATCAAGAAAGCAGCCCCAGCACTGCATAATAACATAGCATTTGGGTGATGCTGTCAACTGCTTTTCAGCGGCCTTCTCCGCGCATTCTGATGCTATACATCAACGCCTAAGATGACTCTTCAACATCCTCTGAAAAGTGGTCTGTGTGTGCTTCAACGAAAAGATAGCATACGTTCGAGAACGCGACATTTCCAACTTTCCCTCCCACTCTCGTCAAAAATCGTTGTGAAGTAACCATTAACTACGAGCATGCAACAGCATTCCACTCCCACAACTTCCTCGCCGTCACACATTCGTGCCACAACTAAATAAGTCTGTACAACAACGAATGCTCGCAATTTGCAGAAAAAATTGCAGGTAGGCAACAATGATAAATCCGCAAACAGCATGACGACGAGGAACTCGTACTACCCACTGATAGCCATCAATTCAGGACATTTCCACTTTTTTCCTACTCTCATCGCTTCAAACGGGTGTTTATAGGGCTTTCTTACATATTTTTGCGATGCATTCACCTGACCCCTTCCAGCAATTGTGGATTCGGGCCTAAGTAAAATGCAAGCGAGAAAACAGCTCGAGATTAGCATTTGGCACCGCGGATAAAAACAAACATTCGGAACTCAAGATCAACATTTCGTATAATAGTGATTTGCATCGTTTCGTGACGAAGTCCCACAGGAAGTGTGCAGACTACTTCCGGGATGAAACAGACGGATATATTAGCAAAAGCGCAACGAGAGCCTTCAACAAAGCATTCATTTACGACGAAGTCTATAGCCAATGAAGATGGAAAGATGGAGGACGAGCGAAGGATAGAGGAGGAAGACAAAGCAAAACAAATGAGGGGTGAGAAATTACAAGTGAGGAAGGGATGGATAAGGCGATGTAGACTCTCACTGCATTTCTTAGCGGTCGGTGGCGCATAATCACACAACTCGTGTATTAGGTGAGAGATGTGAATGAACTAAACGCGATCAACTGATGGCATTGTAAATCCCCTCTAAGATAAACAAAAAATACGAGTAACCATTGGTGGGATGAAGATGTAAGCACTGCGAAAACATAACAAACATCTGTAAGTAAAGGAGAACATCAGCCGAAATAACAAGCCTCATTAGCGAAAAAGTAAGCTTTCTGCTACCCTCCTTGCTTTCTTCTTGTTCAGTTATTTCTCAGGTGTTTTTTCGCATAAGACTGAAGGAGTACCTCTTGTCACCGAGCCTCTTAAGCTTGCAGCTAGCTGGAATCAGTCGTCACTCTTCGCAACATGCGTACGCAACGATTCGTGGAGAGAGATACAACGAACGAAAACATTGGCGTGATGCCCGCGCAAAGAAATTTTTCAACGAATGCACGTAGAATGCGCAATGTTTTTCCGACGTTTTTAACCGTATTTAGAATAGAAATCCTCATCCACAATTTAAAATGTCGATGAAACTTCGCTTCGATATTAAAAAACCAAATTCACGCAGAATCTGTAGTTCTCTTAAATATTCACAACATATATGCAATATTTCCGAATAAGAATATTATGGCGACAAGAAGGGGGTGGAGGAGAGAGGAGGAAGAGGAAATAGAGAGAGCATAACGAGGATAGCGTCCCAGGAACAAC
This sequence comes from Parascaris univalens, assembly GCA_037576465.1. Lineage (NCBI taxonomy): Eukaryota > Metazoa > Nematoda > Chromadorea > Rhabditida > Ascarididae > Parascaris > Parascaris univalens. Next base: position 130,846,398 of record CM075173.1, on the reverse strand, counting down.
AAAATTTCACCACAGAGAACAGCACGCTCGATGAGTTTTTTCACTGCATATACGATACTATACGTAATCTTCTCTAAACACCATATACACCATCGAATGAAGTTCCGCTCCCATAAATTTATCAGTCACATCTGCACCGACGTTGATATTTTCCTAGAATGTTCTATGAATATCCCATGATAAACGTTTGAAAAAACCTATGGCAAATGATAAGCAACGGAAGCATAGATCCGAATCGGTTTGAGGAAACACACTGCAGCGCTGAATTGGCAGTTCGAGTCCTCTAAAGATACAACCACTAACATCTTGCCAAGCAATTACTTCACTGATCTCACCGAACGCCCTCATAATATCACAACATCGAAGTAATATTCATTGTTGCCAAAGTGATGAGTGAGAATTCTCACACCACTTGCAGACGCATCGCACAAATTAACAATGCAACCGTGCCCACAAATATATCAACAATCGCATTTACAAGTCTCTATGGCAATATTCCATAAATAACGTCCCCTATGAATAGCCATATCGTTTAGTGCTCCTTCAGGTGAAGCAAATACTGCGATTCCTTTGTCGCCGCTCACATGGACAACTTTCGATAAGCACTCCTCCACCTTCACCATAAACCTTCTCCCCTATTGCATCGATGATCAGCATAAATTAGTACTTTCCAGCACATCCCTGCACAAGTGGAAGACACAAGAAGAAGAAGATAAGATCAATGCAGAGTACTTACCGGAGGGTGAGGATAGCTTTTGCTTCTTCGTTGAAGGCTCATCCAGAATATCAGCCGACATCATTTGTTCCTCGGAATTTTTTTGGGTTGGCAGAGAGAATCACAGAGATCGCCACCCAAAAGGGGGCTCTTTCAGCTAGTAAACAGAGTCAACGAAACCCGACAACTGCAGCGGCGGATTTGTCGCTGCGACAACAAACCGACAAAGCTTCTCCACTGCGACTTCAAAGTGGCGGCTACGGTCGGACAGTACCGACTCGCACATTCAATTCCCGAAAAGTGTCGCCACTCTAGCGGCGCACTTCCGATAAAAATATTTCAGTTGACTGCCGACAAATATCCACCCGACAACCGACTGAAACGTCCGACAGACACCGTCGTGTGCCGACAATAGTGCCACTCTCTTTCCGATAGCACGCGTCGCGTCACTCGTTGTGCGCGGCTGAAACAAACAAAACCTCCCGTCGTTAAGAAGGCATATGTGCATGAAACTAGCAAATGCGCCACCTCGATGCCCCAAAAAGCAATCTCTCGTCACGCAGCAATCCCCTCTCCCCTCTCCTCACCGATCCCATCAAACCTCTTTTTTCTACGACCATGAAAAAACCCCGAAAGAGAAGCACCTCACTTAAGGAACTCCCACAATTAACCCCTCCACCGTCACCTCCACCTCAATTAACGGTTGAAAAAACGAGCTGACCAAACACCTCCAAGTGAAATGACCACCGATGTTTTGTATGGGGAATGCGTGAACAACGGCTAAAGAGAGGGTGCCATGCGTGCGGTCACCCGTTCACACTGCGTCAGACGGTGGTGAAAGGGCGTGGCCATTAGAAGAGAATTAGAGAGTCGGCACGCACACGCACCACAAAATAACGAGCAAATTTTGCGCATCCGCAACGGGCGCCTCTGCCGGTGGACACAAGCGCCCGCCCTCCACACAGTTGCACCCGATTCAAGATGGCAACCCGATCGCTGTCGTACGAATCCGGTCTCGAAGCGATTTGATTGCCCACCCACAGCACCACTCTATTAATTCGTTACGGTATTCGCCGACCGCTAATTCAAATAACGCATAGATGCTCGGTGATGTGACGTTGCGACTGCTAGTACGTGGTGTTTACGTCTCGTGGGCGGGTGCTCGAAGAACTCCGGAGTCTGTTCCACCCATCTCGTGTGACGCAATTTGGTGTGATTGTCGATTCGATTGTTGTGAAATTTGTTTGTTTGTTTGATGGCGATGGGAAATGCGTTGAGAATAAAAACAAGCGAATCTATACTAGTAAGTATTTTATTTGTAAAGCAGTTCATCTTTGACATCGATTCTCTTTAATTCCTCTCTCAATCACTCGCTTTCCCACTACTGCGCTGATTCCCACGAACGACTTTCCTCTTCACTCAGAAAAACGATTTGCTCAGCTGTAAGACGTGTGTAAATAAGATGGATTTAAGGAATTAACAACTCTCACCTTCCTTCAGATAAACGTCGACGGACTCTCAATTTCTGCGAGTCGCCGAAGAAGATAGGAACCGTCGATGTGATGTTAGTGTATGAGGCAGAGAGGGGAGAGGTGCAGCGATTGCGAATATAAACTATCCAAGGATAAGGATTATGCTTAGAAGATATTACGTGATTTGCAGGTGTTCCACAAGTGGCATCTTTTATTTGAGCAACCGCTTTGCCCGAAAACACTCGTTCATTTATTATTCAAAAACAACTGCGTCGCTTGAGGACGGTCATCATTTCTTTCAGTCGAGAAATCACCTCAAAGTCAGCGAAGTGAAACTGAGTCTTTTCAGCGATTAATGTTTGTCCGCTTAGATAATCCGCCGCATGTTCGAAGCAGCGATCGTCAGTGAAGCTGTAGAACTTGAAATATATCTGTATATATATAGACACGATATACGCTCGCCTCACTAGCCAACCAGTTGCACAAGTTAGCAACAAAAAGATAAAATATTGCTGAACATAGCGTTCATAGCTTAGTCAGTGAAAGCACTCGCACGCGCCTATAAAAGTTGGAATTTTAAATTGCAACGATATAAACGGAAACACGGTTGATATGAAGAGCGTTCAAGTGTCTAAAGTATCATTGTGGAAGTTCTCTTTGCAAGTTTCACCAATGCAAATAAAAGTTTTGTGCAGTTCATGTTATACTCACCGAATTCCTCAATCCAAACTTCAGTGGTGGCGGAAGTGAGAGGCTGACCGACTGGGAGACAAACATCAACAGACGTTTGCAGGATAATTCCCTTTTGCAATGCCACTGCTCAAAGTGCATATAAATAAATGTGAAGTAATGTGGAAAATTAGAGAATTCCTCAGCTTTTTGTATGCATAAAACGAAGAAATTCTCAAAGATAGGCGATCTTTTTTCAGCGTGATGTGGTTCACTGTTATTTGTGTATTAAATGCAAAATGAACCCTCTTCGAATACTCAATGAAGTGATATACTTATCGCATAAGGGTACACCCATTTCGCCATAAGACAGCTATTTTACACGACGGCGATCATAGGGCAATTTGTTTTCAACGTTTCAAAGCACTTCAATGATTACAGCAATGAGCGTTAACTGAATTCAAAGACGCGATGTGAAGAGGGTGGGGAGAGGACGGTACGAATGGGAGACGAGGTGTCGCATATGTGAGGGTGCTTCGTTATAAAGCGAACCTCTCAAAATCGTGAGAAAAAGCAACAAATACCACATCAGCGAACGTAGTAAAATGCCTTTTTACACATACCGAACAAAGCAAAAAATAGTTTCGCGGGAAGCCGTCAACTTTTTATTTTTCCTTCTCAGTTATATAAGCAGAGAGATTTTCATGCCGTGAACTTCACCGTTATCTCCACCAGTGGAGAATAAACGACAATGGAGGATAGAATAAGGACGACTGGAGAATAAACGACAATGATACGTTACTTGTAAGCGATACTTGAATTTGCTCTTAGGTAAAGACAACTTGAAAGTAAAAGAGTCTAAAGAAAGACGGCAGTCGAAGTGATGGTACACAATTTAGTCGACTGCTTAGTGAAATACCAATTTGTTCAACAAAATGGATTCAGTCGGAAAATAGAATTTTCTCCGCAATGCTAAGATCGTGAGAAGTCGATCAAACTACATATAATTAAACGAATATGACTGAATTTCAACTGTCGAAATCTCAAATATCGGTCGGACGAGAAGAAAACCTTTCGAAGGTGACGTCAAACCGCTTTTGAAGTTCCCGAAAGGTTACATTTCAAAGGTGAAAATATTCGTGGATAAAATTTGGGAAATTAAACATTGTGTCACAAGAAAACGTTAAGAACATTTTTGCATTAGCGGAAAATGTTTACCAATTCAAATGCCTAAAACAGTGAACTACAATAGAGGCTTGCGATACCCCCAGAAGGCGTTTCTCGCTGCCGCAACCAAACTAAGCGATTTGCGGAGCGACTGATCGGTCAACATTGCTCCATTTGGTCTTACGGCAGCGTGAGGGTAGAGAGCGATTCGAAGAAGCACCAGAAAATGAACACTTTGCACCTTTTCATTGCCCTCACCTCATGTGACAAACTCAATTCTGTGAAGTGTTCCCATGCAATATGCAAACAATTCTCTGCCTTAACGTCGCCTCACAACTCGAAATGAAGCGCATCAAACTTATCGAGCATATTAATTCCTTGTTTGGGTAACGTTTACGCCATTTTATCAAGCCTGGTGTGACGACTTGAGAAGCAGTCACGGATTGTTCTGAATGAAGATTTGGGCATTTTTCATTCACGGCAATCCTCTTGCATCTGTGCATTTGTGCTATTGGGATGAAAGAAAGTATAATAACTATAAGGAAATTTCCATTGGTGGCATTAGCAAGAGCCGAGTCGTTTTTAACTACTCAAGCAGTAATGTGGGGACAAGGAGAGGAAATAGTGCATTAGAGGAGTGATGTAAACGTTCGACAGGCGGTGATGTTGTATTAAAGGTATAGTGAATATCATTTTCTTTGTGAAATATGCTACCATGTGCATAAATACTTGCATAACGTCAATTTGATAAAACAGCCTATCACGGCAGGACCCGTTGAACGATAATTTATTGGTGAGAAGTGTCCCGGAAATCGCTCATCCAATATTTACAAGTATGAAACAAGCAAGACAACCATCAACCATTGATAACTCCTTAGCAATCAGATGATAGTGATAATCTCTTCGAAACCAACCAGGTGGAAAAGCGCGCCAGCAAGACCTGTATGGTAAGCGTTGCCTATTTAATTAGTTGTGTCGTCCACCAAAAAGAAATAAAATTACAAAATAACGCCTGAAAACTTCAAAAGATCCGAATGTCTACACAACTCGACGATAGAAGACTTGTGTTGCGATGATCCGACCAAGTGCTACGTGGAAAGTGTTCGCCATTGTAAAGCATATGCGAATTTCCTGCCATAGTGAGATGTTTTTAACCTTCGAAACTGACCAATTAACGGTAACTGCGGTAGAGGCGATCATTCCGTGTCGTAGACCGTATGTATCACATATTATATATTATAATTTTACTATCGTGGCTATCTTGTCCACACTATCGGACAGAGAGACCGCTGAGCAAAATTCATGGCACATATAGGACGTTGCTGTAGGCAGATTCCCAAAGGTAAATGAAAAGCACATGACTTCGGCGAGAGGCCTCATATATACTTTTGTTTGGACGGACTAGCGGATAGGTTTCGGTGTCTTACCTATCCAAATTAGTCCATATAATTCTGTCCCCTTCCCCTCCTCCCCCACCATCTCCCTCCTCTGTCTCATCTGTAGGACGCATATGTCCTTTCGCTTGTTCGCTATCGATAAGTTGAAAAGAACCGCACAATTTCCAAACATCTTGTTTCGTAGGGCAAGTAAATCAAAGTGAACTCAGTTCAGATTCAGGCCGTTTGAACCACAAATTTTAACGAACAAGAGAGAGAAAGGGAAGGGGGTTGTTATAACTACTAAAATTTGATGGTCATCGTCCGTTAGCTGCTGCACTTTGGATTCATCTTCTCAAGGTGGACCTCCAAAATGCACAAGGTTGTTAAAGCGCATCTGATGGAGAAACAAAAGCTATGGTTAAGCGATACGTGAAAAAGAATGGTTGTGAAAGGCGTCTGACAAAAGAATAAACCAATGAGGCAAAGGTGATGATAATATTTCCTTTAAATAAAGAGGAATTTTCCAAAATAAAGGAATTCAAGCAGACATCACAGACACTTGTGAATGATTGGGAGAGAGAAAACACTACGTGTACCGCTGCGATGTCCTGAAACTTGATGAGATCCGTTAATGAAAAGGTTAGCAAGAAATTTTAATTAAGTTACCTTTATCGTCAATTTAACGGCAAATAGCACTCTTTATGGATCATAGAGAAAGACGTAAACTTACGACCGTTTTCGGACTTCATTGTCAGCAAAGTGTCACAAATGAGGTACACGAACATGCACTATCAAAGATAATGTAAGAGAAATTGTTTCTGATGTTGCAATGCAAATAGAACTCAAACTTCGCAATGCGATATTTTCAGCCCATTCTTTAAGGTTACTATCTAAAATCTGGTTGAATATTTAAGATGCGCTTTCTCTTAGAAACACTTTCGTAGATGTGTACTTCGCGAGTAGCATCTTCATGCAATGATTTCTTCATCTTCATGGGCATATAATGACCATCACATTACTGGTCACTCACTGCTTGTGGTCACTTTATTTGTGACCTGCAAAAGCGCATTGAGATGGATTATTGCAGGTCTATATGAACTTGTTGTCGTGTCTGCGTTCTGTCGATTCGATGATTTCAGCTCGGAAATCATTTTAAAAAATTAAAAATTATAATGCGTATTGTATGATTACTCGTTTCACCATTTTTTACGTTAATGCATCAATTTCAAACGAAACCGAAGAAAATCAAACGATCTAAAAATGTGCAAAACGTTTCCGACCAATGGGATTCCCATCTTCCGCCTAACTGTTATTTGCTGAGAGCGCCAGTTCGATCTTGGAAATCTTCGACTGTAGATTTGTAATTAAGTAGACCGAATTTTTATGCTTTATTCATAATTTATCAATGTGGTTGATGAAGAGAATGGAATTCAGAAGCGCCTAATATGCCAATTGCTTTGATACGCTTTTCCATTTGTTTTATAATGCTGAAGGAGATGTGCATTACAAAGGTCACAAAGCAAAATTACTTGTGAACTTATAATACTGTTCTATTCCTGACAACTCCAACACAAATGAGTTGCTAGTTGCGGTCGATCATCGTTGTAGAAGGGTATACAACTGGGAGAACTGATAAGTGGCCAATGTCGAGCATGAGATAAAAGAATGTCAATCAGGGGTTCGTGAACGTCGGATTGATCAAACTCAGAGATTGATCAACACCAAAAGAATAACACGTTCAGACAGACGAGGATGAACAGATGTGCATCATTCGGCAAAGTTTTGATAAAAATGTTCTGTTCCAAACAATACATCCTTGCTGTTGCATTCGGCAAAAACCTAGAAGATACTAGCTGCTGCTTTAAAAAATCCCTGTCGAAACTGCAAAGCGAAATTTTCGAAAGAAGCCCGAAAATACGTATGGTCCACCAGATTAGAGCTACAGAAGGAGGAAGAGGCAGTGCTGACTACAATCTGGATTTGCCGGGATCGGAACGGTCGCAATTCTGGAAGAATGCTGCATCATAATGGTGGATAACATTTATTTTCTAGCAATCGAACAATCAAAAATATTGAGGCTTCATGCAGCAGTTACGGAATTGAAGTCGGTTCACCTCTGCTCACAACGTTCGACTTTTAAGCGGTCACTTAGAGCCCAACCGAAGTCACAAAGTATGTGCTCCAAAGCAATGTTAGAAGTACGCGACATGGACAAATATTTTAAGTTCGGAAACGAACATCTCATTTAGCTACGCGATGCAACCAACGCCACTAATCCGCCATATAACTATCGAATCGTCTGTGGATTGCTTCCAATAAGAGGCATATGAATAAAAATTTCTTAAGGCTATACAATGAAGAAGCGAATTTGCTTTTCTTGGTATGACAACAAGTTCATGTGATGTCATCGATGTTAAACAAGGCTGCGATGTATCTGAATTGCTTGAAAAGAAAGATTGCAAGAACTATAGACCATATATTGGGAAATCGATAGGGACGATGGGAGAGGATGAAGAGGCTCTGATAGCTACCTTGCCCAACTACTGTATCGCAGATAACTTGTTGTCTTCAGAGAACTTCGTACTCCCTACGATGTTACTACCGCACTGCTAGGTAACAGCAGCACTATCCAAAACCACCGATATCCCTGAGTGAACACGCACCAGGCTAACCGGTTTGAATTAAGCAATTACAGAAATAGGGCAGCAGCGAAATACTACGGGTAGAGAAGAATAGATATCACCGAAGTCGATCTGTGCAAAATTGAATTGCAGTACGGTCGTTTACCGCAACGCTTCTAAATTGCAATTTCGTGGATTTTATCAGAGAATCGCTAATGGATTGCTTTCCTCGCGAAAAGACGAGGCAGTTCCTGGGGAAAAATCCAGGTGCTCTTGAAAAAGCCTCAATTTTATTTTCCACAGGGAACTAAATAATCGTTTATGAATACGAAGAAAACATTGGCAAAAGGAGAAAATATAAGTCGTTGGAAGATGTTAGGCGGAGATGGCAGATTAAGAAAACATGCTATTAAGTGCTGCCTCCGACTTGCGGTTTCTTAGGGCAGATTGATGTAGTCGACAGATTTGGAATACACAAAAAAATTCTCATCATTCCTCTTTCCGATCATTTTCTTCTCTCATTCACCCTCTCTTTCGTTCTCCCTCATTCCCTCGATCGCGGGGGATATTCGCAGATTGCAGTACAACCTTTCTAACCTGTCGGTGACACTGAACAACCACCTCGAAAAGCTATGCAAAACGCGGAAGCCATACCAACCGCTCCGAACAAAAAAAAACAATGTACAGAACAAATTTAGACGATCTGGCTACTCTCTTACAGTCCCGCAACTTAATCATTCACAGAAATACCACCATGTAAAAGTGAGGAATCACATCTCCGCAAGGGCCCAGTTGGGGGATTTGACGTTACTGAACCCTCGGTGGGAGAGCTTCGGACGACGAGCGTCCCCTCATGGTCAGAAGGCTGGAAACCGCCCGTTCTATTACGAGACTTTTCATACTGTCCATGTTACTGTACTGTATCGTTTTCATAGGAAGCCGCAAAAGAAATGATTTTCGAAAAGTTGCAGTCTTGGGAGCTGAAGCCCATGATGGGTATATTTGCCGAACGCAGTTGCGATCTTTGTTATATACAGAAGGAAGCGATATATTAGGACTCCTTACAAAGAAGGATGGGATGAGGAGTACTGTGGCTCTTGACCTACGTGTAATAAGCAGAGAAGGTGTTATCATGCTTTCGTGTTCGATTGGTCATTTGTTCTTATTTTAGTGCTCATTTTTAACGATTGCGTATTCGACCTGCGGATTTTGGTCCACGAATGATAGTGACGGGGATGCGAACAGATGAACGTTACCGTAACACCCGAGCTCATATGGAAATGAATTTCTTTAATCTCTGCTACGCAGTGAGAGAATAGTAACGAGACCGAATACCGAGTTCTCGAAGACTGTCTCCGCAGTTCATTATGCTGTCCTCCCTATCTATAATACCTGCGTTTCCTGGTCGGCAGTCAGATTTTAGCCTCAGTGCTAAACTATGCTTTCTGTTCAGCTGAATGCAAGTTTACAGTTCAAATGCTCAGTTTTGCAGAGAGGTGGAATGTCCAAGTAATGTAGGTGAATAGTCACCACTATCTAACCATCTTCCGCTCCCCCTCGACGTCGTTAGAGCAGACATCGGTGGTTCGGAAGGATCTGGACTGATAAGGAAGGAGGAATGTGCGAGAATCGCGGCGTTGGAGTTGTTCGTGGTAGAAGACATCAAAGGCGAAGAATGGTCCTGCGCAGTATTTGTGGACGAATGATACCTTTTAACTGTTCATGGACCCACTGCGTGACGAGCCAATTAAAAGCAGTTCATGGTTATCATCGAGGAGCTGAGCGGGTTGTGTGTGCTGTGAGTTAGTGGAGGATTCCTTTTTGGAGTTTGCGGTCGCAGAATTCGTGCTTCTAACATCCCTCGGAGAGATGAAGAAATCCAGTGGGACAGCTCTGGCGGTACCAACGAGCGGGGGATTGATCACAGCAGATCCCTGGCCGGGACGGGGTATTTTTTGATCGTAGAAACCTTGCAGTTCAAAATTTATGGTTCATCTTAATGCGGATGTCGCCGCGAGAGGGTCCCCACTAAGATGACTTAAGTCGAACAGACCATTTAGATAAATTAAGGTGGACATTCGTTTCTCTTCCAACGCGACCAACAGAAAACACACTTCGGTTCTTTGGCGTTTTCGAGCATTTACGACTTCTTTCACTGTCGATGGATGAACGTTTTGTGAGGTATAGGAAGACTCGTCGTTCTTGTTTCAATGATATCTGAGTTGAGACGAGTGAGTGAACAGACGTACACATATACAATCGCAGACGCAACTTTGCTGTATATGAAAACTTGCAAAAGAAGATTAAAACGAATCTGTAATGGATGGTTTATAAAAGTGTTTAGATCACTCAAAAATATGAGTGCATTATTGCCCACGTCAAATTATCTACTGGCAATTCGCAAAAACTGTTTGATGCCTCGCGGAACTTTTGGGGACAAGGAGGAGAAGCAACGGGTAGAAAGGACGTAGAGGTAAGCTAGTGTAAAATGAGAAACAAAGGGGAAAGGAGAGAGATAAGTTCGTTTACGGTTCGAATCTTTAACTAAGCGCGAATTGTTGTTACTCGAAGTGTTCACTACAAAAAAGAAAGTAACAATGTATATTGGAGAAAAAAAATGATGGGAAGATATTATATCCCTTTAAAACACCATCATGAACAGATATATATTCACTTATTCACTGGCAGTAGTAAGCCACAACCGAATGTTCAGTCTCGACTACAATCGAGAGTTTGAAGTTCTGTGGAAAGAGAGAGAGAAGGGAGAAGAAACTTGGTAAATCGCTGTTCTCATTTGTCACCATCAGATCGAAATTTCACTTCATCTTGTCTGAGGAGCACACGAGGAAAAGTGAAAACATAGGCATCAAAACAGAATCTCAAAAAACCTTTACGCAGGGCATAGAATACCTGTGTGAGCGATATGAAGGGCAAAATAAAGGTGTCGCCTATTTTCCATACCATATCAGTGTTCTATAAATCAGCTGTAATTACCACTTCTTTTACTTTACAGTAAAATCCGTATGATCGGAAACGTTGCTCGAAGTTCCGACCGATGTTGCTTAGAACGCTGCGAGGCGAATCGTTTGACTTACTGGCACAAAGTTTTCTTGAATATTTCAAAAATTTAGTCAGTGTACTGTTTTGTTTCACTGTCATATTCTGCTCGAAATGCTTTCGAGTCAGAGCTCAATCAACTTGAGCTATTCGTTTCAGTTTTTGCTATACTTCATAGCCTTTGTTGAAGACAACCGATCTCTACTGAAAATCGCGTTGCAGAGATTATAATTACAACTAATCAATTTGTACAGGATTGGCTACGCAAAAAGTTTCTATGGTTCCAGAGAGGATTTATTTGCAAAAAGAAAAGCAACTGTGATAGAGTTATGCGAAAATGATGCTTATAAAAACTTACAGTTTGAAGACCCAAAGTTGCCTTGATGTCTCTTACTTATTCCCAAAAACCAAAGTTCTGGGCGTCCACCTAAAAACATTTAATGGAGATTTTTCCACAAAAGCTATGACACAACTTTCTCCTTACTGACATATCTATGAATCCATGATATCAGATTTGTGGTTTCCATCCTCTAAGATGTTTCGTATCGGCTGCATTGTTCATAGAATTTTGCTCCGTGTGATACACTGTGAAAACTTCCTCGTGGCATCCTTATAGCTGTCGGAGAGTTTTTCTGGACGTATATTTCCGCGGATTTTGGAAATATTCATTTCTTCTATTAAGTTGGATAACGCTGTATCCTTTGCTAATAATCACTGAGAAATTATAGCATTGCTCCATTGAAAATTCGATAATGAGACAACGATGTATTGCCGTAGAAAATTTTCCATTGCTAAATATGAACTCAACCGCATCTTCGTTGTTCAAATATAGAAGAGCATTTGTGATATTTGCAGCTTAGTGTTTTTACTTGTGGAGTAGTTTCAGTGTGCAACCAAGCTTTGCAATATACAGCTTCCATCTGTATGGGTGGGAGAAAAACAACGAGTGATTTGCAATTTATTACAGCAACATCTCGTTATATTACGACATAAAGAAATCTAGTTAAATGGACGCTCAAATTACAAGGAATAAAATTTGACAGCGGCTCTTGTAGTTCCTTGGATATTGCAGAATAAAAAACTTCAAAAAATCAACTGGAGTAAGTGTCCACTGTTAAGAGCAATTTTTCATTCATTTCGATGCACCGTTCAAAGGAAACTCATTTAGCACTCATTTTCACAATTACACATATGTTTATCAGAGATCTTGAATTTGTTCTGCTTACTCTAATTATATTCGCTTTTGGAACGCTTTGAGTGCAACATTGCAGATGAGATTATATATATTTGCATTTTGGGATAGCTGATTAGATTAATTATTGTGTGCGATAATGGTTCGTTGGCTTTCCTATCACTTTCTTTAACAATAATAGATCACTTTAGATCACTGTTTCCAAGCAGTGATGATATGTGTTGCAATGTTTCTAACTTGGTTTTTCCTTTTATCAAGTGCTCTAACAAACGTATCGAGATCTTTTAAATCTCCAAAAATACAAGTCAAATCCGGAATGTTCATAGGAAAGATGGTCATTTCCGTTGCGATCAATGATTTTCTTTGGAAATATTTTTGCTGAGTACGATAATATATAAATCCGATTTATTGCTGTTCCACTCCTTTTTCGAACCTATTTTGGCTTTAATCCGTCGTTTGCGTCCTTATTCATTTTATGCGCTTCGAACTTTTCTTCTCCAGACTTTCCCACTTTTCAATGGCTTTGCGCATCTTATGGTTACAATAAGTTGCAATAAACGTAAGCTGCCCAGATGAGGGTACAAGTACATTAAAAGCAACGCCGGGAATTTACATAATAAATTCAATTCAAGCAATTCAAGCACATCGTATTACTGAAAACGATTTCAACAAAAAAGACGAGCTAACTCTGAGATTATAACATTGAGTTGCTGAACAAGATGCAAAAAGTTCTATCGAGGACGTCTAGCACATCGCTGTTGACCGTAAATTGTGTAAGACCGCCATCATCCACAGGTTTGAAACACGTTTATAAGCAATCAACATTTTGCAGTCGATGGCTACTCTCTATAATACCATTAAATTATTCATCATAGTTCCTCATATTTTCTTGAAGGAAACTTATGAGTAAATAAGCAAAGATGAATTTTGGGTAAATGTGATAAACAGGGATGAAAAACAACAAATAAATAGGTAAGAAATACCAATCGACATAAACATGAAATAAATGAGTAAAGCAAACATTAGACGTAGGAAAATTGTTGAGGCAAGCGACTGTGCTGGAGCTCAATTTTGCATAGATCGTCCTCTTTTCTGTCCCCCCATAATATTTCGTTGTTTCTCTATTTCTACTGTTGTATGATTCAAACCTATTAGCCATGGTGGCTGTTCACTCATTGATATAGATGACCTCTGTTCCCACGTTCAGTTATTGACCGCACTGCTTGCGAAACGCTGGTATTAAATTCCGTCGTCTTTCGTTTGTTATTCGACAAACTACGTTAGCGGATTTCTGAGAAAGTTGTGGTGCATCTATTATTGCTCGCACAAAATGTTTGGGTTATGATCGAACCCATGGGTGTTCTAATGCGCGAGGAAAAGGTTCATAATTCATAGAAATGTCACTGGTGCATCTGTTCCCATGCAGAATTGTTCGGTCATTACTTAGACAAGTAGGAAGCAGTGCTCTGAATGAGCCTTCTGGAAAAGTTTATTGCTAATTCGGTGTCAGTATTGCAGGGCAAGACCTTGTGACATTAACTGGGTAGCCCACTACTTTATTTTATACGTTTTTGAACTGAAATTGCAAGAAGTATCTTGCAATTTCTGTTCAAATTGCAAGAAATATCTTCGTTGACATATCCTGCAAAGAAAATAAGGAAAAAAGTTGCATCGCTGATGTTTTCGCTGGAAAAAAACTGCAAAAATGCAGACAGAGTGCCGATAAAATTCGAGCACAAAAAGAGTTATATCATAGCGCATCTTGACACATGATAAAGTATCAAATTTTTTCCTTCATCACGATTAGCACTCTCGCAATGAGCTCATCCGCACACTAGAATTTGATGCTATTGCTTATGCAGAGACAAAACATGGGAATAAAACGGAAAAGTAACTGCCTATGCAGGACCAAGAGCACGAGATTTTAATGTTTCAGTGGATAAATTACTCAAGAGATATAGCAGAACCTATTGCTGTTTCAGATAACGATGAAAACTTCCGTTTTTAATTTGCGAAATGACTTTCAAAGCTTCTGCTTTTTGCATAAAACAACACGTTGTTCTGATGAGTGCGATCATAAAAACCCATATAGTGCCGACTTCACTCACGTGCTTATGCACTCGTGTGTTCTGCGATTTTTAGTTCTTAAGTAATTTTTGCAGTTATTTTCGAAAATCCGCCATATTACTGCCGCCTACATAAATCGAATCTTAGGTGGATAAGCACAAGAGTGAAGTCGGCATCATATGGACTTTATAATTGCGCTCATCAGAGCAATCACTGCATGAACTGCCAAACATAGTAGATGATATCCACAATGATGCGTTCATATTTTCAACGATGAAATCTTTCGCACAACTCAACCCACATGAAGTAAAAGTTCCAACGATTGTCAAATTCATATAATTTTCAAAGCGCGTTTCAGTGACTTCTCTCGAAGGCTGTGGTTCAGCTTGAGAGTTAACATATGAGATTATAGAAATCTTATGTTCGATTCATTAAATTCTGTATTCCCGGATTCCGGTGATCATTGATTTGGAATTAGCCGACATACAGATGACATAAGTAAATACATTTGCGTTGGTACGATGCTGTTCTAATGCACTTTAAAGTTGAAATTACAAAGCCAGGAAAAAAGAATGCCACAATTGTATTTGCATAAGAGAAACGGGTGTATCATCAGATATCGCCTCATCAATAAATTTTCCGTGCACTTTGCACGTAATGAACCGTTGTGATAAAACAATGCAATTTCAAACGGTTCTATTTTCGCTGAAATACGCATTGATACGTGTAGATAGAATATTGCATTTCATGACTTATACTTTCTCATTCTTTATCCTTTTGCAGTCGTTAATTTGTTCGTAAAATAATGCGCGATTTCCGGATTGATAAGTTAGTTCCAAATTTCACTGTTTTTTTCAAACGTTTTGAGATGAACTGTTTATGGAACTATTTATTGAGCTATTTGTGGGAGCGCTTCAATATACATTCCAGTTGAAACAGTTAGGTCGTCACACTCTGTAAGCTATCAGATACTAGGTGTTCGCGTTTGCAGTACTGAAGAAAAAAGGTGAGCTCTGTAAAATGCAAACCCCTGGTTAAATGATGCATTAAAACTTGCTAGTTTTCTGTTGCCAGTAGCCTTGTTGGTTGTTGCTCATGGCTCATCATCCCAGCCGCAGTTTCGATGGCACTTCGATGCTTACAAGATTTAGATTTACGAACGCCGTAACGTCTTTCTGCAAATGGCATAGTAAGTCAAAAAAATGTGTCATCCGTCATGTTTAATGCCACATGTGGCTCCTGCAAAAAATGTGGAAACCAATTTCGCAGCAAACTACATTCGAGTACGTTCTTACGGAATCTGCAACTTAGACGTTTTTGTCCAGCCCATTTAATCTCATAGAAGCAAAAATCGTCACAGCTCTTATATCAGTTTCCAAAATCATATGAAAAATGATAGGCCGCTAATAAACTCTCAACAGCAAACTCTATCTATTGGAGCATCAGGTATAAGCGATTTCTTTCTCGATCACATGTGTAAGTCATCAGGCAAGCTTCTATTTCAAAGTTTCTATTGCACATGTAAGTAACTTCGAAGTCTATGGAAAATATTTATTTGCAACAAGCTGCCCATGTAAATAACAGCAGAAATATCATGAAGGCTTATGTTTTAACCTAAGGGAGTAGGTTATCAGTTACAGATTTTATTAATAACGTGCAGCATTTGACATCGGCTCTTTGAGGAGCAAGAAGTATTTAAGAATTAAGACCGACCTGCAGCAAATCATGAAAAATCAAAGATTACGTTCTAATTTTTATATTTAAAGTGGTAAAAAGGACTTACTATTGTTTGCTTATCATAGCTGCTAGAAAAAAAGAAACATCCTACTCCGAAACTTATAAACGACAAGCCGGCTACATACAACAGCAAACGTTTTTCTCTTGCAAGTTGGTACTCATTGGTGTCATTTGCACAATAATTTCTTCATCATAGTATAATGCATACTCAATATTGCGTAACACATCCGATCATTTGTTTGTTCCCTGAAACTTGTCGGTGACTCTCAACCTTTACTGTCTCGTACAATGGCTTAGTTAACTCCAAGATTCTTCGAATGCGGTGTTTTATGACTGAATGCTTTGTGATATATAAGAGTGGAAAAAACTTTTTATTGATGATGAAGGAGAATTTGATGCATGAAAAATGATTCCTCAATGCACACAAAGTGATCCTTTGTAAACAGTGCTCAAAGATCTGCGAAACAATCAGTATATGTGAGAAAGGCGCAATTATCTGATACCCTTACAGTATACAAAGACAAGGTGGTTTCTGAGCATAGGATATCACTATTTCGTCAGCGATTATAAATATTCTCTCAGGCGAAAAGCTTAAGAGCGATTATGCAATGGATTTGAACGTTGCATGTTGCAACGATTATTCCAATGAATTTTAAATTTGTGTCACAGGCTGAATTGTGAGGAACTCTCAAGGAGAGGAACGTCTCAAAGAATTTTTCATGGAGGGACTATAAAATTGGAGGGAAGAATTTGCGCAAGGTGGACGATATTATTTCGACATATATTTACTATTCTGAAAGTCTGCTATACATGGAAACCCTTCAAGAAATATTAAGTTCAACAGACATATGAGATCGGCGCCGTGTAAATAAACTCAACTGACACTGTTAATCGGCGCCGTCTTTCGTGGCTTCGAAGGCTTCGTTAAGTTCTTTCACGTGCAAATCTAAAGCATTTTAAGGACTGTGGAAATATTCTGCTGTTTGCTCTCTCATTGTTGGTCCAAGATAGAAAGCGTTGCTGCTAGCGTTACTTTCGCCAATGTGATCATCTCATCACCCAATTATGAGAAATTGCCGACAGCGCTAAAGGGTTCGCAAAATTGGCCATTTTGCCTGTTGCTATATTATGGATTGCAAGTGCGATATTTTAAGTTATGCAGCTCATACATTTCCTAATTTAAGAAATCAACAGTTCTTCTCCTGCTATGTTAAGCTAGCCTGCATTTCACTCTACATGTTCAAATTCGTTCGCCGATCTCAACAGCCGATTGAAATCTCGGTTGCCAAATTTTTAACTTTTTGTGGTTTTATTTTCTTTTCCAAATTTTTGAGTTGTCAAATTTTCGGCTATTTGATGGCGCATTCATTTTTTTATTACTGTTTAAATGAGCAAAGAAGTTCACTTTAATGAGACGTTATTGAACTATAATTATGGCTTGTCCTTGTTGGATGGAGTGGCACGTGCAAGCAGCATACACAGTAATATGCTCATATCAATTAGTGATAACATAAAGTAATCAACCATCATAAGTGGAGTCGGAAATGCACTTTAATTTATTTCCTTTCACTTTTTTGTTGCATCTCGATGAGCAATAAATTTGGATGTTTTCACGCAAGGATTTCGTCCTCTCGCATGGGTGAACGGTATTCACAAGGATGACCGATTCCACGTTTCATTTCAAGACCGTGAAGAAATACTTTCATACTGGACATCACTCCACTCCATCGACGCTTTAAATCAGTTGTCTCCGACGGTTGAATCAGGAAGGACGATTGTACCATCCATCGTTGTGAGCCTGAATGATGATTAGATTTAGATATAAGTTGGCGACCTAAATTGAGAATGGGAGCATAAAGGCCTTTCTGGCCATTTCGAATTTGTCAATGCACAGTTCACAACACTTCTATCAGATTCTGTAGGTTTTTGCGTTCTTTTGCTCTCAAAGACATTCGTTTATTATGAATGAGCAACAGGACGTGCTGCATTACACACGATTATGTTAACAAATGTTGAAACATTTCATATTTCAAGGTGTGACGGAATGATAGAGATTATTTTTCAGTGCAGATGTCTTCAACTTGGAAAGACATATTTGATCGTAAATGGAGTTGTCCTATTAGTGCGCAATTTCTTTGTAAGAGCCTTTTTCGTTAATGCGCAGATGTCTTTAAGAGTCTGAATAGTGCAACGTAAAAATACGACATAATGAAGTGAATGTTCTCGAAGAGAGCAAAGAATGTAGAAGTGAATGATGGATTGAATTCCGTAAAGATGTAAGTAGTTGATTGCTGAGCTATGCCCGACACGGATGTTATTGGCATCACACCACTAGCGGAAATACCTCTCCATTCATAAAAAATAGGCTCTCCGAAACTTGAGGCAGCATCATTTGAATAATTAGAATTCGATTATTTACGTATATTGTTCTACGGAACTTGCTCTTTACAAGCATCTACAAAGTACTAATTGACCTTTAAATGTGCTGAATTGTGCTCGAAGACGTTTGCCATCTCGAAAACAACATTTTCTCTGGTGCTTGGTCGCATTTCATCATAAGAAAAATATTGTGATAATCATTTCAAAGATTTTATTATACCCGATCGGTAGCTTTCCTTCGCTGATGTTTGGGACAGAAGAAAACAAATAAAATAGGTGTTCATTAGGTGAAAAGAGGTGTGTATTTGATACAAAAGAACAGATATTAGGAACTGCATCCCATCGGACTACCTGCCTACAAAGGAGGATAATGAGAGAGATGAGGGTTTGAACCTTTTTTGGCAAACTTTTTGCATTTCACATGAATATAAAAAGTCACCTCAACATTTTTGGCCACTGATGGAACATTTCGACATATCAAATACTTTAAAAGAAGAGAAATTTTAAACATGTTAAAGGTGTCGCTTTGGAACAATTGAAATAAACGATCACTCTTAGCTAGAGATTGATTTCTGCATAACACCAAAACTGCTTTGCACATAAAAGACGCCCTTCCATTGCACAACTAATTTCTGCGTTCTTCGCAGGCAGACGTCGATTTGCTCTTTCATCACAAGAGAATTTTGTTTGCTGATGTTAACGTTACACATTACACTCTAAATTCACATCCTTTTAGGTACATTTCAATTATCGTTAGTTCGAAATTGCAAAAAATTACTTCCGGGAATTGCGCCTTTAAAATAAACCTATATAATTATGAACAAAGCAAATGAGCGGTGCACTGCGAGCACTATTCGGAGAAGTTGTTCTAAACGGCGTAGCTGTTGTGAACTAACCAAAGCCCAATTTTGAGAGGCGTAATAAAATTTAAAAATTTGAAATATGAAGTTATATGAGCACAATAAATGAGCTGCTTCCCCTGATTTTCGGATTCGCTGAGCATATCGCCTTTCTCTTTCAAATTACAAAAGTATTTCTAAACCGCCAAATAGGTTCAGACTTTCCGCCATTGTCTTCAGTATATGAATCGCAACGGCAATTTGTGATGGTGATGTGCAAACGAAATTCCACTTGCACTATTGTAGAAATGAAGGAAATAAACAACAAATAGATATTGCGCAATATGAGGTAAAGGAAGAAGAGGAGCTGGCAAAGCAAAAAGAAATTCGACAGGAAATTAATAAAAAGACAGCATAAGAGCAGTCTGAGGCTGTTTTGTTAGCCAGTTCTCACATCCGCTTTTTTTTGGCCCACTATTCACAAAAACGAATCGGTGATTATATTATTAAAAAGCACCTTGGCATTTGTGGATGTATCGTAAAAAATAGTAATGTGAAACATGAAAACATTCCTCCCGGGTAATTTGCGCCATCTGTTGTAATTCGAGGCCCAAAGGAGAAAATAGACCTCCTTAGGAGTACCAGGTCCGCCAGAGTTCCCGGCTGTCCGCATCCTGCTTCGAGATATTCGTCTTCTTTGAGAGGACCTATGCGCTGGTATTGATTTTATCCTGATTTTCTCCTCTTTTTTTCCACCGTTATCTTCTTTTCAATAAAAATATAGCTACAAAATGAATTTTCACTACTTCCTTGAAAATTTTTGCCTTTTATGTCAATTCTGGATAAATTTCTCGTCATTTTGAATTTACCCTCAGGGAATGGGGTATAGCGAATGCTTCGAATTTTTTACTTAGAAAATTTCAATTTTGTTGCTATCGAAATTAAGTGCGAATATTAACCGATCTCTTCGGAATAAGCTTAACGACCATAACTTCTTTGATAACGTAGCCAAAGAGGGGGCTACTTTGATTTTTGATTGATTATTCTCAAAATGCTACCCTCAAGGAAGTAACTTCTAGCATGGGCAATAATTTTTAAACTAAAGCGGCCTGAAATGATGAAATTACATAATAAATTGCAAAACTTACCTGAGTTAACATCGAACGATCAAACGTTATTGCTCGCTAATGATGTTATATGAGAGTGGCGACGGGAGTGAAGCAGAAGACCGAATTAAAGAGGGCAACGAGGCGTTGAAAAAATGCTGGTTACAAAATTTTTAAGACGAAATCTGAAGAAAATTTCTATATGTAAATGTAGATCTAATGGCACACTAGCAAGAATTAACCCTGAGAGAGATTTTTATGAGTCGGCACTTAATGAAGTGTAGTAAGAAGGTACGTAGAAGCTGCTGGTGACAACATCAGGTTCCATCTCTTATACACCTCACGAGTTGTCTATGAAATGTATCATGAAACGTGCGCGCTGAGAGTTGGTCTAAAAGCATCAATAACTTTTGAACGCGCCGAAAAAAACCGAAGAAAATTTAACTGGATAAGTGAAATTAGTTCACTGCCTCAATGAACGGTCACCGCAATCTGATCACACTCTCGAAGACCGCCTCACGAAGTGGGGATCTAGCGATAGATGAGGTGACTCCATCATGCACCTTACCGTTCGACGATGATAAATCAGTGTTTTCTAAATTCTCGGCCTCGTGTATTCTCTAAACACATCAACCTCATGTGGACGCAGCTGTTTAATGCACTGAAAATTTTCGTTTAGATTATACCAAATCAACGGCTGAAAATATTCAACGTGGCTGCGCGAATTTGATTGTCGTTTGACCTGACTTTATCCATCAGAGCACATCCGATGATGCTATTGTGAGTATTCGAACGACGAAATTCAGATATGCAAATGAAGAGAGAGCGACGAATCACTCAGTGGTTTCAAAAGCATACTTCCATTCTTCTATCATAATTTCTACTCTGCGGTTAAACGATCGATCGTTGATATATCTACAAGTGCCATTGTTCTTATAGTGAGTCTCTTTCTGCGCTCTTTACCGATTGACTGAATTCATTCAGATGTATAGAAATTATGTAGTGCTATTTTTCGTTTCAGCAACCTACTAATTTCATAGAAAATAGAGTGAAAGAAATTATTTTTTGAGGGTAATTCACATTTTTCAGCGTTTTCTCTTCATTTATCCATAATAATATGTAAAATTTTTCATCAGTTTCCGCTTTCTATTTCAAGAGTAGCGTCCCACATGTATAATTCTATTCCTTTTTTATTTCATTCATATTTCTTAAAATCACTCGCAATAAAACCTAATTATTGTCTCATCGAGCAATTTCACAATTCGATATGCACCTCATTACCGATAATAATTGTTCTCTGACGGTGAATGATATGGAAATCCATAGAGCGATGATCTTATTCTTCATTTTCTACTCATGCTGGCAATTAACCCATTCACAATCGAGTGCGGAACACTAGAAACGACAAATAAGATGCTCGCAGTATCGACGTCGTCATTGAAAGTGTTTTCTTCAGTCGTTTCCGCTTGTGTTAGAGTTGAAATTAATAGAAAAATTATTATTCACCATCGTAACCTATTTCTGACGTTTGATGCCAAAACGAACGCCCCATCCATCGTTTTCACGCCTATTTGACTATCTATTTCCGACGCCAGCAAAAAACAGCGGATTAAAGTATTTTAGTGGTGCATATGTATGTCTAGACAAAAAGCGTGCATTCGCGATTACATAATACTACTTTGTCAATTCTTAAGAATACATATGTGGCACACTGCCTATGTTAACAATGTTATCAAAGACCATGTGCAGTGCCGACCTTATCGTTCCGCCAGAATTTCATTTCTTGCACTATCGGAGTGGAATGTGAATGCAGTGGAATGCCTCGTTCTAGATTTCTTATCTAACGCCTCCATCATAGACTTGTTTTCATTATTCACTTCCTCCTATTCGTTTGCCTCATTCACTTTCAATTCTTTTATTTCTCCCAGATTCAATACGCAACAACGTTACCTGTACTCATAAGCGCCGTGAAACCTGTAGTTGGCGGTCACATTCTTAGTGATATAAAAAATGAAACGTTCTTTCTCACCCTTCCTCACTATCGATTAATGTCCCTTTCGAAGATATATTTCTGAAGGGAAAAGAACTCGTCGTTTATTGGAAAAAAATATGGCGCGCACATTTTTGTCTGGTGTAGAAAATGCCCGGAAAATGTTGAGAATATCAATAAGCTTAGGTAACTGGAGTTTAACGAACAACAGTTAATTTTTAGAATTTTATTGCATTATAATTTGCACTCAGAATTGCCACGATTTTTGCGTCCGTTGAATTAGCTCGGTGATCACAGTTTGTGATATATTTGCAGTTACATTTATATAAAAAATTTCAACAAAAGGTCAAAGGTCATTCAGTTAAGAATAATAAAAGTTTTTGTGAAGTGTTAAATAGTTCTTATATTATGGTTAAATTGTAATTTAAAAAATAGAAATAAATAAATAAAATTAAAAGAATTGATGGAAACAAACCGATTCATTCACACCAACCAATGAAAAATTATGACTAAACCTTAAAAGTGTTCGGCGGCTATTATTGCGCCTCTTAAATTCACAACCTTCCCGGTGATTTTCGTTCAAAAATGTTATCCAGAAATATGTGGCGAAAAAGATGGCAACGCTTGAGATCTTAAGGTAACATTTCTCATTCTGCTGAGTTAACGACGTTTAGTTCCTTTTCTCAAACAAACTAAGTCTGCTTGAACACATAGTTTTGGCTTTTGTCAATTTGCACCTATATGGAATGTAAGACCTCGTGCTAGTGCGCACACCTATGTAATTTCGTCTTCAGCCAGAATTTGTTCCATCTTCACGCAGATTTGTCTATCCGCTATACCAAACAATGAAGCTGCAGTTAGAATTGTGCTGTGTGTAAAGAAACACCACTAGATAATCTTCTTAAGCAGCCTACTATTGATGGATCGGTTTCGAAAAAAAAAGCTCATAAACATTTAAGCATGTCAACAAGCACACATTTCGCGACCAAACAAGTTGTACTTGATATGGATACTGCACGAAAACTATTGTAGAAATTACAGGAAAACCAGTCTTTGTAGTGGAAATTTCTTGCTTTGCTATTAAATTAGTTGAAATTGATATGGCTGGGCCATGTTGACATGTTTCATAGTTCGTTTCTCTTACAAGGTGAATGAAAAAACCGATATGCGTTTGTCCCAGTCGATGCCTTTTTTAATTTAATCACTAAAATGTTTACTTATTTGTAGAATTCACTCTACGAGACTTTTCAAGAAAACTCATTTGTTATTTACAGCGATAAAAGTAAAACACAAAGAAAAGCATCAGTTTACTTATGTTGAACGATTAGCAATTCGTATAGAATTTGCTCATTTTAACAACAATTTAGTGTTAACAAAGGCGATAAACGAATTGCGCGATATAATGACGGATTCACAAACTGATATTAAAACGACATAATTACAAAGGAATGCTTCCGGTGGATGTTACAATATTAACGATATGGCAACGTCAATCATTAGTGCATATAAACGAATTGGAAGTCCTACTCACAACAGCAATATCTTCTTAATAGCACATTTCAGTGGTGCATATTTAATATGATCAATAAAAATGAGTGGTTACATTTGCGAAAGAAGTTAAAATAATAGGGAAAATTTTCTCGAAAACCCTTTACTACCTAAGCTTAAAAAACCTTTCAAGCCTAACGATTGAAATTAGATTAGAGAGAACAGTTACAAAAGCTCTACGTGGAAATTTCATTTGCGTGTTGCTCGGCTCTGGACCCACTGAAACAAAATATATATATTAGAAAGAGCCATTAATGAATAAGATATTTATTAGATGCCCATAGGCTTAACTTGACTCAAGGTTCCTGCGTATCAGGAAGGCATTAAAAAACCTCAACTTACTTTCTCAATATTCTCACTCAATCATTTCCTCTTTTCAGCAAACGCCTTGATGAAAAGGCGTGTTTTTGTGTTTAATGACACGAACTCCTGGCAATCCAACGAACCTCTCTTCCAAAAAGAGCAGTGATTCAGTTCGTTGCCTATGCACTCCTTAGCGTCTCATTTCATTTCCCTTAGCGCTTCTCGTCGGTACGCCCTCACAATTGTCTAACGCATTTCCGTCTGAACGAACCGGAGGACAGCAGCCTGCTAGCAAGTGTTACTGCCAACAATTAACGCAATACCACATGCGCTGAGTCGTTCAACCGAACACGAAACAGTCACATAGGCTTACTACCTTTCAAATTACTCAAACTGGAAGCACGAATTTTGTCAATAAGACTATCTTAAGAAGGAAGTACGAAACGACTGAACGAAAACCACTGCCTACTGACGAAGGCATCCACGTATGCCTTCGTACCTCCGTACGAAGGCATCCATACAACTAATAGTTTCTTGCAGCCTGAGGATTTGCTTTGTGCTGAACGATGCATTATAATCGCGACTATGATTTCATAAATGTGTGCGACCTTAACCCTTAAAATTATCCAGCGGGAACGAGAGCAACTACCAAGTTTGTTCGTTCAACCTGCAGGTAGAGCCATTATAATGCCTAGCTGTCCTTCCGAAAGCCTAAAATCCTGAGCTGAAAGGAGCTCGCAACAATCAATGATGCATTCGTTTGAAGGGACTAAAAATAGGTAAAGATCTAATATTTAAGGCTTTTTTAAGGAATATTAAGCGCACATGGAGCTGGAGTTGCAAGTTAAAAGGTCATGTACATAAATGCTCCAGATACTGCTCGTGGAATTCAGCGCCTGACAGTCCACACTCAAACTTTGAGGACTCTTCGAACAGCGTCAGCGGAAAGCGATTACAACTAGACGTCGCCACTTTCATCATCGTTGCTCCTTGCTGGGTTACTTCGGTCTGTTTCCTCAGACAATGGCATATAACAAAGCCCTTTATAGCATGCAGGTGCATCTGACGGGCATTCACTACAGCGCTGTTTGCCCTTAGTCGCCCACGTGAACGCAGGTACCTAGAATGGGCGTCTCCATTCAAAAGTTGCCAATATATTGGGAAACACAAATGAATAGATGTTTAAAAATTCCATGGGTGTGGTAGACTGAATTAGAGAGTCAAATGGAAGCTGTGGAAAAGTAGCGCGCTATTTACTACTTGAGAGTAATTTTGAGCGCTACCATGAATGCAAAGGACTATTGGAGCTGCTCAGAGGTTTTCAAGCATGGAAGCAAATCCGGATCTTTGAGGGCAAATGAAGCTTCCAAGTATGGGGTTGTAACGCACCAGTAAAACAAGTGTTCTTTAGTGATCATGACAAAAGACATGTCCTCGTGATATGCTAGTTGAATAATTTAAATGCTGGACACTGGACAGTGAGTACTTTAGATTTTGATCCGAGAAGACCTTGAGTGACCGGTTAGCACTCCTGTGATTAGCTGCACGTTGCCTATCCGGAGCTAATATGCTTTATCATGACTTCCTTGTGCTGCGAAAAATTCTGCGAGTTTTTAGTTAGCTTTCTATTCTATGCCCAGGAGATATTCCCATCATCCTCTAGCGACAAGGCAAACATTTTCGACGACTCTCTCTCTTCAATAACTAAAAATATTTGACGTGCGCAAAGACAACAAAAATACGAACGGCAAAAAGCTGTCGATTTCCGGTTACAAATACTGTATTTCCTTGTGGATTGTAGTGACATACAAATATGTGGTGGTGTCCTCGGCCTTGGACGCCCCAAATATCATGACATCGAGCATAACCGCATCCAACAAGATTTGTTCTCGCCCATACAACCTTGAAAATCCAAATTTTCAGTATCGATAAGACCGCTGCAATCTACTGCTCACGATTATTCTATGTGATAAAAATTTTCATATATAGTAGGTGCATAGAAGAGTTTTTGCGTTCCAATTCAACAGTCATACTCTGAATTAAGAACTCGTTGAGTGATCACCCGATAATTTGAAAATTATTGGGCAAATATAACTGATTCGAGGTGGCATTTGTATTAATCAAATTCTGCGTCTCTATTTTTTCTGAGAATAGTGTTGCAAATGGGTGCTAGTAATGCGCGCTAAGACAATTTGAACGATAGGTTGCTTTTAAACTCGGTAGGAAAAAACGTAAAAAGAACAGAAAATCGCTTTTATGTATCGCCAACATCATCAAAATGCGCTGTTGCAGTTGTCAGTTAGCAGAGAAGAAACGGCTATAATAAGCTTTGACATAATAAATAAAGGCTAGTAGACTAACAATGATCGGAAGTCAACTTTGGCTCCCCAGTGTAATCTAGAAATCCAGAAATGCTAAGTGACAACTTCTATCCTCAATACCAAATGCGAAATAATATTAAATTTGCAATTAGATGGCGCAATAAGGTGCTCAGTGCATATTCATCAAGGGAATTACCTTTCACTGTGTCACAATTTTTTTTACTGAGAGAATCAACTACGCTAAAAGAAGAAGTTCAGGTACTACGGCATTATAAATAGGCCGATGATATTACTGTGGCAAATCAAAATGAAACTGAAGGCAAATTATTATCAAAGTGAAAGTGTTACCTGCACATAATGCCCACAACAATGCTTATAGGCATGTTTGCATTGGCAGCGCTGATCGTAAATCTCATCAAACCAGCGTCCAACAGCTTCCGTATAGTTTGCGAATGGTGCAGCCCAAATATTTTCACCAACATTTATACGATCGCGACTATGTCTGCAGAACATTTTTCAATTCGAGTGAATCTCATTTTACATAAAAGTGATAATTTTGTATGTGAATGGATATTGTTATTCTCAGTAAAATTCTCATAAGCATCTCCTCGAGCATTATCACTTGAATAACGTCTCGTCCAGAGAATCAACTTTTTTCCTTACTTTTTTGCAGTTCGAATACCACACAATTTCAGAGAGTTACCCTCTCAGTGAAGATTCTAAACGAGATAATAATCATACAGTCATGAAGAAACGCCTATTCAAATATATGCGATGCAATGGAGAGTGAACAGTTTCCGGTGGAGTAATATTTGGGCACTTGAACAAGGCGAAAACATCATTAATGAATGTAATCAGAGAAAATCTTATAGATCCAAAGTTGAATCAAACTTCGTAAACAATTTTTTGTGGAAAGTCTAATCGCTAATGAGGCAAATTTCCTATTCGAACAAAAAAAATGCATTGATAGTTCTTCTCATGGAAAACTTTGCTTTTACGAGGTGCTTTATTGCTAAAACGAGTTCCTCTTAATGCAAGTGAGATTGCCAACCTATCAAACGTTTGCCCCTTCATTAATTTATTTCTCGCTGTGAAGTACATCAATAGTATTTCTCATCACGGAATTGGCTTACATTCAGTTATCTAAGGTGTTTTCTGATTTCGTAATTTTCGACAGCGCAAACGTAGCACAATATAACAACAACTCAAGCGGCAAACTTTTGAACGAATTATAGCGATTCTGCAGAATAATAAGAATTAAGTTCCCAAGCTGAAGTGAGCATGACTTTTGAAAGCATTCCTATTTATATAATCTTTACTGCAGGGCGCATTGCAATGTTTGCAATGCTCATTCCCATTATTGGCTTCATTTTGATAATCTATTCCATTGAATTTCTAAATGCATGAACATTTCGAATCGCCAATATTGCCGGCTACTTTCTAAGGCACTTTTCAGTGGAACAAGACAAAATTATTTCATAAACGTTCCCTTACACAATCTAAAGAAAGAAGCGAATAAGTCGACCGACAACCCTCAATAGTGTTTAAACACTTATTGTAACTGCATTCATACAAAAGTGATCTGTAATAATTCGATGATATCAGTGATTCCAGCCTCAATAACGCTCAGTTCGGCTGATAAATATGCTTATATTATTAAATGAACGAACCTATAATTACATGACGTTTATGCGCCACAATATTTCTGTCGATATTATTAAGGAAGAGAACGAGTAATTTACCTAAAATCACATCGATTTGCATGACGTTGTGCACTAGCTGCAAGCTCGTCTGACCAATACAACATTCTCATATCGGTTGATGGAACCTACAAGTATAATCTCACTATTCAAACGTTCGTATAAATTTCCTTTACTAAACAATAGATAATCATAATTTTAGATCAATCAGCAACTTACGACCTCTCACTTATTCAAATAACGCCCACTATTCCAATCTGAAATATAGATCAATGGTGTCTCCAGTACATATAAGTTCTAAAAAATGCAAACAATTAATATCACATGCTTGATTGCATCCGTAGCCATCAATTGGGGATCTCATCTTCAAAGAGATTTTATATTTCATATGAATCTATTCGAAGAGTCTCTTCATCGCCATCTATAACTTAACTCAGTTCTATGTCTCTTCTCTTTATGCACTTATCTGCTGAAAATCACCAGCTTAGAAGTTTCCCCTATTAAATCAATTAATTTCGCTGTGTAATTAAGCTAATCATTGAAAGGCTATAGGTATTTTAGAAAGAACAAACTTCAAAGACGACATTTCAATTAGACGATTACAAACTCACTAATCTTCTATATTTGTTGTGTTCATTCGTTATCCACAATTTCATGTATGCGTTTGGAGGTACCGATGAGATCAACCAATTCGGGAATGGATTATACGTTTGAAAGAATGATGGTGAGCGCCTTTCGCGGGCACGCTCTTCTGAAAAATTTTCTAAGATTCAATTACTCGACCTTTCAATAATTATGAATCTTTCTGATGGTATGTTTCATCGGCGGGTATTTCAATATCTCAGTTTGCTGTAAAATCCTCAATGAATTGGATAATTTTTGCGCAAGTCGCCTTGGATGGAAATTTCGAATTCATCTGACGCAGTGAGCGCCTTTTAAATTTGCTTTGAAAGGAAATTCTTATGAATTCTGAATTGAAAATATATATCAAAAATTGAAGTTTCGAGTGAAATTTGGAGAAATTAAAAGTATTCTGAAATTTATCAAAATTTGTGGAAATAAAAAGAATGAAATTTGCTGAATATATAATATTCTGAATTTAAAGATGAAAAAAGAGAAAATAAAAACTCAAAAGAACTCAAATCATGTATGAAAAATAATTTCAAGGAAGCTTCTTTATAGATGCGGCGACTGCATGCGCCTGAGAAAGGGCTAATGTTCCTCCCTTTCGAATTTCTTCTATCGAAGCTTGAGCAAAATAAAGATCAACTAAAGGTTTTAACTAGTCTGAAAAGACAGCGAAAGTCAGCACAATTCGCCACCATTATTGCGTGAAAGTGCCATTATGAGCACTTATTTTCCACCAACTGTTTTATATGTAATTGACATAAAGCGAAATTACTTTTTTTTTTCACTTCAACGTTCATATTACGGTCTAAAAATGAAAGAGAATAAACCAATTCAAGGCAGTCAATAAATTCCTCAATAACAATATGTGATGGCACCTACCAAATCTGAGTAGGATTCAAATAAACTCCGTTGTAAAATTTTGACTTATGAAGTATTAATAGACTACTGCGCCATAAATCTGGTTCAATTACTATTGACTAATGAGGAACGAAAGCATTAATATCAAGGTACTTAAGCAATATATGAATGATGAAGGTACTTATGATCAGATAGGCGGGTCTATCGACTAATCGATCAAGCATCATAAAGGCAACGAAAGCATAAATCAAGCTAACGTCGAAAGAATTCATTCGGCCCACTATGAGAAATAATCGATCCCGCATTGACCATTTCAATCATGTACGATGAAGAAAGAACAATAAAATATGTAGTCAGCACATACGATATTAACCACATCCTGGAAAAAATATCATTGGGAAAATAAGTCAGAACGATTGAAATGTGTTGCTGCGGAAAACTGCACTGCATCGAGAACGATACGGATAGTTATGATCTTGATAGTTTACTTGACTCGACAAAGCATTTATGTCTCTTCATATCACGACCGCTTCCGTTTATTTGGAGTTACGAGGCAGAGTGAAGGTGAGGGCCTAGGCTCGTCTCCGGCCCATCGGATACTGAGGGGTCGATTCATCGTTGTTCTATGCGACTTGCTTCACCTCCCTCGGTAGAAGAAAGCGCCAATTATGGTCACCAATTTTATTATTTTGAATTCTACGTCACCGACCTATTAAGATTTCCCTAATGAGTGCCGAGATTAGAAGGAATAATGAAGTGCTTCATCGTCTTTATTCTGTGAGCAGGAACAAAGACACTAACACCTTAGGCAGACATAATCTTAATAGACTATTAGACAGGAAAGTTGTAGTTATTTTACCTATAAAGCGACGAAACAATCGGTTTTCGATGACTACAATATCTCCGATAAATATCGAAATGGTCAGAAATTTATGTTAAGCATAGGCGCTCATAAGTGTATGAATAGCGTCTATGTTGATTAGAGTGGTGGAACACGGAAAGAAGTCTCTAAAAAGAGGTGAGGGAGAGAGGGGAAAAGAAAACACAGAAGGAAATCAGTTCACCAAAAATCAGTGGATTTTTGGTGAACTACACAGATTCGAAAATCACTCATTCATAAAAGAACAATCAATTTTCGCATAGCAAAGAACAAATACCTTCAATATTGTGTTCACACGATGAAAAATTCAATATCTTTCAGCTTAAAAGAATTTTTATTATATATCGTTGGACATATTCGCTTGCGCCGTACATCGCAATCGCTCATACTGATTGATTCTGAGGAAAACAGCGAAGAAATTGCACAGCGTTAATTCAGATGAAGTCAAAATAAAACCACTGAAAGTAGTGCTCGATAGAAACTCCAGAAGTTGGTGCTAAAAAGTTCAATCCTCCGCAGATAAGGCTAGAGTTCGAGTTACTCGAACCTGACGATAAAAGGGTGTAGCCGTCTACTTGAACAACAAAACCGAGGTCATCTCTTTAATGTGTTTCATTTCCAGTCATTGAAGAAACTGTCGACGAAAGAACAGGATTGTTGTCGTCACGACTTAGTAGTCCCTCCCGGTTTTTGCAGTGGAGTGAATGAGGTTCCATTTCGTCTGTCATATGTTGCTCCTCCTACCCGGTGCTGAGAGAGCTTCAGCTGCCGATCGTTTCAAAAGCGATGGGAATAAAATATAATTGATAACGCTGGACATCTTATGCAAATGATTTATGCGGATGACTGATGAAAAGCAAATATTCTTGCATCTTTAGATTATTCATTCACTAACTGAAATAATTACTTGACTTCAACTAGCGGAATATTTGTGAATATTCAAGACTGATGAAATAGGCAGAAAAAAATCAAAAGCAAAAGACTTCGCTCAGGAAAAGAGTGAGGAAAACCGGGGGTAAATGAGGCTCTGAGCAGCGTAAACACATAACGGCTGAGATTAGGTAAATATCGCAGATATAAATTATTATCGTAGAATGTAAAGAACCTTAAACAGTATATCAAGAAATGTTGGGAAAAAAGGATTTTTAAAATTTTCTTTCTCAACGAATGAAGTGGGGCATTTACTTTCATTTTGACAGTTTTTCAAAGCTATTCGTTCGCTCCCTTGTTTTCATCTCATTATGATGAATCCAAGCATTGACGCATCGTTAGTTACAATATGGCGCATATGTCCGCTTGTAGCGCCGAAAGAGGATCAAAATTTCAAAAAATTCGCATTTTTTCCTTTGATCATTTATTTTTTTATCATATGCCATTCAACTTCTAATGGCTTCACACGTTTAAAGTAACTTAAATTTATATCCGCAACCTAAAACATGCTTCACTGCCTCTTTGCTTTATGGATATCAATTTTCTGCACTGAAATGCTCGTCAGTTATTAAGCACTCATTTAGTATTTGCTGAAATTTATGGCTATGATAATAGGTGAGTTCCAGAAAGATGATTTTGTACCACATGAAGAACCTCACTTATGAATTTTCTCATCATATTATGATAGTAAACTTGGGGAAAATAAGCAGCCTCAAAAAATGACCTACCAAGCATGTTTCATAAAGTGATATTGGTGAAAATGCAAAGGTAAAAATGAGTAAAATAGAAAAAGGAGATGGCTGAAAAGGCAAAAGTAGAATGTTTGAAAAAAACGTCAAAGATCATTTTTTATCAGAAAATGCAGTTGATTGGTATGGAAAACTGCTACAAAGCAAAATTCTGCCAGCCATCTGTCACACTGAAGACTGTAAGCAAAATAAAAACGCTGCAAGCGGAACACATCGGAGTACTTCCGTTTGGCGGCCGCTTTCACTCTCAATAAAATCATCACCTCTAATCGACGCCCTAGCATTACGGCGTTGTCGGTCACCCAGCACGCTCACTTTTTTCTTCACCTGTACTTGTTCACCGCAGAATAACCTTCGCGCAACCAATTTTGTAAGATTTTTCAAAGATTTTGCTGCAATATAGATTTATCTATATATCAGCAGTTCGGTAGTTCAGTGTTACAATTAACTATGATGCATTTATGCATATATATATCCTAAGATGCATAAACAAATATCGTTTCAAAAGTCTCGGAATTTAACAGTGATGAATGATTGAAACTTGGAAATGGAGAAGACTGTAAAAGCGAGTGGAAAAAAACTTTTTCATATGAATTCTTCGACTGACTTCCTACCTGATGGATCATTTAGCGGAAATGCGACGTGTATTCTGAAGTCAAATCTGTAAATCAGTTCGACATTAGATCCGTCTCGTCGACTTCCAGTGTTGTTCCGCTCTTATTCATTAAACACATGTATCTTTTTATTACATCATACGTGTTACTTGATGAAAACCATACAAACTATTGAAATAAAATTCACTTCTTCTTTACTTTATTATATTCTAACTTTAATATCTGCAGTAAATAAAACTATCGTATTGTGAACGAGATATACCTTAGAGATGCCTTAAAAATAAACAATTTCTACAAAGGAAACGAAGCAAAGCAAAAACAACGGCGTTAAGCAGCGCTTATCAATCCTCAAATTTGACAGTGGACGCTATATGCATAGATTTAAAATCATTTATCACTCGTATTTAGAAAGTGTTATGCGTCGTGGATGAGCATCAAAGAGATAACATTTTTTATGTGATAATGGCACAACGTAATCACAAATGTCGTCATATATAGCGAGTAGGAGAGTTGCCTTAGGACACGAAATACACACAACCCTCTCTCCCCTCTTTCCGATTTCTGCGTATTACTAGAAATTACAAGCGAGCGATGAGGCAGCTACAAACTGACAGCGATTAGCAGTTGAAGCTATCGGTTTTAAAATAACATCCTAAAGACAACAGGATATGAAATAATTATTACAGCCACTAAAATCTGAGTCTTTAACGTCTGAATTAATGGAGCAAAGTATAGGTGGGAGAGGAATAAGGGGTGAGAAAAAAATACGAGTGAATGGTTTGCCTAATCACAAGAAATTTTTGCAGTACTTTTTGAGAAGCTTTTCCATCGCGTTCATCACTGTAACAAACTGTTTCCATTTATAGAAGCCCGATATAACATAAAAGCTAAGCTGCTCACAAAATATTTCCTTATTATTTTTCTCAATTGCAGGCCTATTGTAAAGGACACTTCAAGTGCAATATCTCTGCAATTGTACATCGATCTCTGCAAGTTTAGATTTTATCGCGCGAAGAAAACGTCTCCAGACTGCGCTGTGTAATTCATTAGTTGTCTTCTGATTAATACAATTAGCATTTACTTCGACTCTCTTCTCCCATTCATATATCTGCAAAAATATCTCAAAATTAGCACTGATTCTTATATTCTAATTAACGTGAACATCTAAAAAAGTTATCTAATTCAAATTTGCCCATCCACATCCGTAGTGGTAGTTCGCATAGCTACACTTTTACCGGCCAATGAAACGATTTCCCGTACAACTGCATAAATTTGCCGAAGATGAAAAATCATTGCAGTAAAGGTATCAACCAAGAATCTTCTACTTCAAACGATCATCCTCACCTATCGCCGTTTGCAAAGTAAAATTCACTTAATCATTTTGAAAGAAACATCCACAAACATCAACATCAAAGAAACCGCCACTATAAAATGTAAAAATAAATAAAGTAGAAATGATTTCGAGTGAAGTGCCGCTATGACGAAAGGAGAGCAGCGTGTTACGCAACAATTTTCACATAAAAAGGAAACCAAAAAACGACTGCTGCGTCCAACTTTGATTTTTCCAACTGCGACGTCATCATATTCCCTGTGCTTCTACTGAGTACTCACCGAATAAGCAGCGTACTATAATGGCGAGAAAAAAGCCCAAAATGAAAAACCGTCCGATAAGTATGAAGTATACGAACTGGTACCACAATGCTTATCAAAGCAAATATTGACCGAATTAATCGCCGTAGAAATCTTCTGAAAAAATCCGTTCAAAAATCGATGATAAAATTTCCAAACCTCAGACTATTTATTACCTTCTAAAAATCGTCAAATAAAACTACCGAAACGCCATAGCATATTTTACAAATATCTTTGGTACTCGTTGATTCAACTCATTAAAGAAAGTTGCAGAAAACAGATATGCAATGGGAACTTTATAATTTTTACAGGCTTACTGGATCGTACATGCAAATTCTAATCGCTTGTAGGAATTTCTCCAAAATAGCGAACAAATAAATTCCGCTCGAAGATGAAAGTTCTCATAAATAATTCATTTACGTGTGTACAATCAAATTTATTTGCGCATTGCACATAGAACGACCTGCAAAGCTAATCGAGATTTTTTACGACCTCACAGATTATATACGCGAAGTTCCGCTACGGAAGCTATCTTCGCTAAGGTGATAATCCGAAACCAGCACTGAAGCATACACACACACACACGAATTTCTATACCCACGTTCACAATTCTGCAGTGAAAGGTTGCAGAAATGCGCAAAAATGCGTTTATTTGCAAGAGCGCCGCTGCATTATTCATTCTGCCTCATGGGGAACAAAAAATCAAGAAGATAGTTGTATCATTTATGCGCTACTAACCAGTAATTATTAGTTAAATAAATGCGAAAAATTTCTCGACTTTATTGGCTAGATGATGTAGTTTGAAGAAACCTACTGCTACTTTCACGCAATAATATTTGAAGAGCTCTAAATGAGCGTCACAATTGTCGCATATTTATATGTTTTCTCTTTGGGCATTTTCTCCTTTTTCTTCGTAAATGTGAATCACATTCGACGAGTTTCGGGGAAATACGTAAATGTAAGTGCTCTTTAAAGTCTAAAAGGAAAGCCGAAAGAGAACAACGACTATTAGGTAACCATTAAGAGTTGCATTCACAATTTATTAGATATGAGGTTAGATGTAACTGCTAGAAGAAATGAATTGATTTCTTCGACACCTATACATTTTAATTATACTCTTCATCGAATTGTGCAGTGATCGCATAGAATGACCGAATGTGAATGACATCGTCTAATGTTACCTTCACCAATACAAAGACGAAAATTTAGTTGGTCACTTTTTTGGGAGCGAACTCAAGAAGAATGGAACAAATAGTCCATGATTGGTGCAAAACCTTTAAAGATTATCTCCTATTATTCTGTTTTGTGGTTATGTGACTCAATTTCACATACGATTAAATGGTAAATTTTATAAAAAATTCTATGCTTTAGAAAATTATAGGAAATATCCTCGATGCTAATAGAATAACAAACATTACTATTTTTATGATTTTCGTCGTTCTATCTCCCCGACTATTAGACTTTAATTATATTGCTGAGAATGGCGTTAAAGTGTTCACGATTTGCAAAAGAGAATTAATAGAATTATTAAGTTAGAAGAGAAAAATCGTGTTAGTTGCACACAGCGTAATAGATCACTCAATGAGGGACTAATTTATGAATTATGAGTTAAATTCGATGCTAATTTTGATGCGAAGAAGATTGCTCTCGAAGTGCACAACTCAATAATTAATTTAAAAATTCTGAAATTTTCGAGTATAAAAACTTAATGAAATCTACGATATCCTGAAATTTCATATGGTGCAATGGCTGATGCGGAGAAATTTCTCGCTAACAGAAAAGTTCGCTGAGAGAATTCGATAGTAATTGGGAAGGAAAACTTTTGCAGATTATGAAAGAAGTTTAGCAACTATACTCGCAAAAATTTCTTCGAAATTCCTTGGAAATTCAACGCATCTCTGACTGATTTCTTAACTTAAAATAGGAGTTTTGGATCTTTTCGAGTAGAAGATTCGATATTTGACGATTTCTTCAGATTTGCAAATAAATGATGCGAAAATCGATTACCTCTTCAAGAAAAGTAAAAAAATAAAGAAAAGAAATTCGATGGAAACGACGATTATTAGTAAATCGATAATTTGATAGTAATGAAATTCTTCCTTATTTGATATTTTAAAAAATTTACACTTCCTCGTTTTTTTTTGAAGATGTGAATTATATCTTCTTATTTTTAGAGCATTTATTGCGGCTTCAATATTTGGAAAACGAATGGCTTATTGGACGTGTCGCATTAGTAAAGGAAGCACACTTTTCAGCGTCATTTCGGCTAATTCGACATCACTGAAATGCTGAGACAATTTTAAAATATTGCATGATTATTCACTGCAAGCGTGGAGGGGCTTGAGTGAGAGAAGGGGTCGTTTGTGTTAAGGAGTGACAATCTACCATCGGGCGGCAAAGGTCAGGCAGGAATAGACTGTATAATTAATTCGATGCTTTTGAACTTTCTTTCCCGTGTTCAGATTCGCACTTCATTGTATTCGATCACCATTTAAGCGATGTATTTGCTAGGATTTATGAGACAACGATCAATGAGATCATGTGGCTAAACATCGAGTTACTAAAACACTGCCGTAACAATGCATCTATATTTTTTCTCATAAGAAGTTTTTCGACGACATCATTTCTGAGAGAATACGGCAGTTTGTGTGAATAAGCTGAAACGTATATCCTCTAATTTAGAATAAAAATAGTAGAAAGATGAACCTTTAAGTGGGCAAGTCGAGCCAAGTGACCATTAGTGAGATCAGCTCATTGTTTTTGTATAATTTGGCGTTGCTAGCTTCACACATTCGAATCATCGCAATTCCATTTTAATGAAATTTGAAGAAAGTGATGTCAAGTGAGGTTCTCACCGTCTCTTGTTGCATAACTAAGTTCGATTAAACGTCACTTTCATAATTCCGCTTTATCACCGCTACCATCAATGTATCGTTCATTTAAGTGCATTAACGCGAAGCCTCTCATATATCTTGAGGAGACTTATCACCTCACTCATACCCTCTAATGTGCAGCTTGCCCTATTATGTGACTTTAAATGATTTATTTTTAACGTTACACTAACTGATATAATGACACCGGGAATGCGCAGATTGTTTGCATTTGCCATCAATAAGCAAAGTACGGGCAAACAAAACTGAGTAATTGCCCAGTGTTCGAAAAAAAACTGCAAAATGAACAGAAAATCCAATATGGGCAATAATACTTTCATAGCAACATTGGTAAAATAGCTGTACAACTATCGTAAACAATGCAGATCCCCCCTCTAATCGAAGCTTCTTACTGATAAGTCTCTCAAGAAACCAGATAAAGCACTCAATCTCCGAAATCTTTACAGCAGTCCTGCATTCTGTCGGATGAGAATGTGGTTGATTGCAGCGTACTAGTTTAACGAATGCATCATATCAGAACAGCATAACCCCTTCAGGAATGTCTAATTAAACTTCTCATCCCTATACATATTCAAAATACTTGTAACGTCACTGAGATTTTTTCTCTCAAGCTTAACACATCCATTAACCTCCTCTACACGCCCTTAGACTTCAGAAAACAACGACTATGATAAATACAGTTCCAGACCTGATGTGGATCAGATGCGCCGGACTCCTATGCTCTCCAACATTACCTTAGACCTAAGGCTACCGTCCAGAAAAGATTTACGCGAAGCCCCAAAACAATATACACGTGGAAACCTTAGGTCAAAGTTTTGTTCCCTCGCCCGCTTCCACTAGCTACGAGGACACTGCTGCCCATCACTTTTTTCTCATCTTTTTCAATCACGTTATTAAGCACACTGCCATATACGACCGGTAGGACTGCTCCATTTCCGATCCACCGGTTGACTCAACTTGCCGACGATGGGTGCAAAGTCTTTGTTTTTTCTTTTCAAACAATATTTTTTACATCTCAAAAAAGTTTTAACAACCCCTACACCTCACTTAGCTCTTATACTTGTATTTTGATCGCCGACAGTTCACCTAAACTACCAAAACCAAATAAATCTTCTTCCGATTAGTGGAAGCTCGTCAAAATATTTACTACTGAAATCGAAGTTCGAGTAGGATGTCCGTTGTCTGAGTGGATGATAACAAAGCGCCTGCCGATCGAGTGAATTCTCATTCAGTGCGCTAATGAATTCAAAGTTCACATTAGGTGCATACCACTTCTCTATTTAATTCAACTTTGCTTTTTTTGTCTTTGCTTTTTGTCTTATAAAATCAAAGCAATTCATCAGAGTATTGAAAAGAACCCACTTCTAAAGGAAATGTTTCACTATTTCAAACGAGGGCATTATTTTAAAAAAGAAATGAAATAAAACTTCGGCAAATCTAAGAAAGTGAAACAAGGCGTAAACGACGGATTTCATCGCTTTGTTCGAACTGCTGGAAATGCATATAAAATGAAGTTTGCTGAGAGCAGAGTGGGATTCTAAACAAAGTGGGACCATCTCGGCATTTAATTTCCACACGTTGATGACGATACTTTAATTCTAAGAGGTTCCAATCTGGGTATCTCGCAAACTAATTTGCCCAATTATTTTAACGAGAATGCATACAAATCGAAGTTCCACATGCTAACGATTGCATCCATCGAATACAGCCATGTTTTCTATGAAACAACCACAATGCACAGATTCACTCGATGGAAAATCAAATAAACGTCAATGGTGCAATAAAGGGGATTATTGCAGCACGTTCTTCAGTTTCCTACCCGTTTTACACGCCATAATACCTGTTAAGTTAATCAACGAACAACTCTCTACTTCAGTGCTCTAATGGAAATAATTCATGAAAAATCTCATCACTTCAGATCGCACCTGTGCTTTCATTAAGCTCGAAGCCGTGCCGCATCCCTCTCGTTAATCATGCACAAAACCGCCTATACTTAAGCATACAAAAACATATTCATAGGCGACAATCATTCATTGTAGACAGAAAGTTAAGTATTCTATATCCACTACCTTCTTCTATCTGCTCACTGCAATCTCTATCTATACAATGACACATATGCAGATGGCCCACTTCGGGGCTCTGCAAAATCGCAACATCTGCACCAGAAGTGGTCATTATTGCATCACTTAGTTGAATAATCTCGGCACTATTAGACAGTGTTCGAATGCGACCTCAGTGTGGCCCACGTGGCGAGTTATTAGCTCTCAAAATTGAAAACCTCAAGTGCAGGCCTCTAAAAATTTGTTTGTCGCCCAATAAAGTGACCAATTGAGCTCATCTTCTAATTTCTGATGAAAATCAACGCTAATCAAAATCACAAATGGAGAAAAAACGTAACAATTTCGGGACGATTCTTTAAAATGAAATAAAATATTTCTTGAAAAAACACTTAATGGACGCAATAACGGCAGATCAAATGTGAGAAGAATAATGAGGAGGTTAGTAAAGAATTTAACTGCTCTAACTGGCATAACTCGCAACAACATTGAATATCAGCCATTCAAGCATATTTCACATCGACCTTCATTCAAATGCAAAGCAACATCAAACCACTCCGACGAAACTCTTCAACCCGGGCATTTTAGGTTATACAAAGAAGGAACGGTACTGGTATGCGAAGAAGAATTCACGAAACAATGTCAATGAATCAGAAAAAAGGATGCAAACGAGATATCAACAGTGGGCAAAAAATTAAATCGAGCGAATTATGAGGGCGGTCTAATATAACCCAATATGCATGTAAAAATATAAGGAATGGAACAAAATTCCACTATTTTTAAATTGGAAAGAAACCAAATACCCAAAAACAGAGAAACGCCTATGTGCGCGGAAAAGACCACTGGGCCGTAAATTCCAAAAAAAGCAATGAAAAAGTATTGAGCACAGAAAAATTATAAATCAAGGAGAGAAAACTCAATGCTAACAAGAATTCGACACCGAAACCACTACCCAAAAATACAAATTTGCGCCATCGAACGACAGCGGATGCAGTAACAGAGACAATGCACTTAATCAACGCTCCACCACCTTTGCATGGTCATGATCGATATGTTTGCGAAGGAACTTCTTGTATGAGAAGATATCGCCATCCCACTTCGTTATCGCCTGATGGTCACAAATCCAGATTTCTTCGGCAACCTGAAAGTACTTTCTATAGCAAGCACGGTTTCCTTCCAATCTCTAAGCCAAGATTTCCATCTATCCTTTCGTATTTGCCTATATGTGTTCCTTTCTTTTACATAGGGCGCATCTATGGGATCAGAGGGCTACCATGAGAATACGATCTTAAGTAAATGGAAGGAGAAGCTGCCAGCACCTACTCAATCAATACGATAAGCGCTGCAACGGACCTGATGTACGAGCCTGAAGTCATGTGAGACAAGGATCACTCCACCAGAAAAGCAGTTGATCGCTTCTGCGAGTGCATCGATACTCTCCATGTCCAGATGATTAGTTGGCTCATCCAAAAGCAGAAGGTGCGGTTGTTGCCACGCCAACCAGGCGAACGACACTCGACACCGCTGTCCATCGGACAGCTGTTTCATTGGGCAAACCTTAATACGTTCGGATAGACGATATTCGAGTGTGAAAATCTTTGGGCCAAACATTTACCTTCAAAAGAGTATTTAACCTCACTTCCAGACAATCGGTTGCGAGATGCGGATCACGGAAAATACTAGCAAATATAATTATTTCACTTTAAAACGAAAGGATGTGAAGGTAGAGACATCCCTACTTAGTCAAGTTATATGCTGTAGGAAGCTTGTGAATGAGAAGACCGAGAATATCCTCGAAACAATTTTAAAAGATAGACAACCAATAAAACAAAAAAAAAAAAAAAAAAACAATGAGCAGGAATCATAGAGGTGGAATTAAGAGAACTTTTTGAAACCAAAAGAAAAATATAGCAAGTTATCGCCATCAATTATAACATACTCACTGTTTCGTTGAAGATGCTGGACAGCAAATCACAAACACGCCATGTATTAACCTCATTTTAGAACCGTTTTATTGCGAACTTTGTTATTTTCATTACGAAGCGATTAACTGTGGCTGCAATAGCGAGGACAGTAATAGTTAAGATGCGAGACAATATAGCAATAACGTTCTAAAGTACTAACATTCAAGACAAAAAACTACTCTCAAAGCAATAAAGCCATACCTGCTCTCTACCAGTTAGTCCATAACGTCCAATGATTTTCCTCATCTCTTCTTTTTCCTTCACATCCGGAAATGATGCCATCATAAATTCCAGTGCCGACTTTTCTAATGGAAGCTCTTCGTGCAAATGCTGAAAATGTTCTCCTGAGGCTAATACTATATGTGCTCGAAAGAACTGCCTTAGGATTTCGAAGTATTCGTTAGGTCTAAAGATGTTTCCAAGGCGATTGACGAATAAAAGATTTAATCTGCGTGTGTCCCAACAACATTCACTCTTCGACTGCCTCACAATGAAGATATTAAGATATTCCCTTCAATAGGAGGAGTCAAATTTTAGGAGTTTATAAGGTGAATCCCTAACTTTTTCTAGAGTTAGCAGGAGACGACTTTAACATACTTTCTAGCTGGGCTGGGGCCCCCGCAAATGAAACCAGGAAACAGTGAATGATCATCCTTTGCTATAATCGATCACCTGGAAGAACCGTAAAGTGTAACAAGCACGCTGATATAAAACATATGTATACTCCATGATACTTGTCGATCTTCAAACGTGAATGACATACCTGATGATACCTGCCGATCTTCACATGTGAATGACGACGGATAAGACCATCGGTGGGCATATGATCACCGGAGATCAACTTTAAAAGTGTCGATTTGCCAGCACCATTTGGTCCCACTAATGCTATCCTCGTATCCAGATCAATTCCAAAGTCGAGGTCTTTGTATATGAACGGCTGTGAATCAAGAAAACTTCATGATAAACAAGAAAATTGGCGATTGAAATCAAGGACCATTAGGCACCAATCGATTAGAATGACAACAGCTTCGGAGGATAAACGAAAAAATTATTTTAACTGATTTCCAAAACAAATACAGTCGAATCTCACCTATTTCGGGATGATGTAATATCATTTGTGTTGTGATAGGGAGTTTTTGAGACAGTGCAGCCCTATAGTAGTCAATGCCGAATATCCTGAGGTGGATGACCACTGCTCGCGCAAGTTCCACAACTGTTTTATATTTCAACAGGATGTGTGCAGAAATACCACTAACTTGAGAATCTCAAGGATGTCCACTTGTATATCGCAGCAAACACTACCCGGTCATCACGCACAAGCAGAAACAAAAACTGATCTCAGCGATCCCCGTAGCAAGCCTCAATCTTCAGTGCACAGAAATTGCTCCTTTCCTTTGCACCAATTAAACTGAAGCCTAACGTCCTCATGCTGAGTGCACCCCTTCGAAACAATTTCATATCACTTCATTGGAATTTTAAATGCAACACAACCACTAATGCA
Source organism: Parascaris univalens (assembly GCA_037576465.1). NCBI lineage: Eukaryota > Metazoa > Nematoda > Chromadorea > Rhabditida > Ascarididae > Parascaris > Parascaris univalens. Next base: position 130,803,433 of record CM075173.1, on the reverse strand, counting down.
AATCAAACAGCTCACTAAATTCTAATAAAGACCGTTCTTGATGTTTATACGTGGAGATGGAACAAACTACGAAGCCGAACTCAGATCATCGGATGTAACATTAATGCAAGCTCGCCGTTACTTCCCTTTCCCTTCCCATGTCCCTCGACTTCATGCTCCACCTACTTTCTCTTGTCAACGCATATAAAACACGCAGTGAAACAAACCGTTGATTCGCTGTAACGAAATGAGACGTGCTGAACCATGATAACTGGAGGCGGAACTGCTCCTGGATCGAAGAAGTAAAACTGCTTGACCTGCAGCAGATTTATTTCTACTTAATGACGGGATGCATTGGCTTCCTCAATAGTCATACATCGGCATAAAGAACGCGGAATCAAACATTTTACGCACTGGTCCTTAAATTTGTTACAAGCTGATCAGTGCAACAAAATAACCAAAACGTGATAAAAAAGGAGGAGGGGGGGGGGGGGGAACAAATACGCTGAGAAATTCGAAATGAAAAAGATACCGAAAGGAAATGATTCTGAAACCATTTCGCAAAGGCCAATAAAACATATGAATGATGGACTGATAGCGAATTGAATCGGTACTCCCTCCCATCGAAAAAAAAATCCAACAAACATGAATACTCGCCAACCTTCTCAGTAACAACTTTCTCGGTAAGACCACTGGCAACCATTTTGGCCATTGTCTTCTCTTTGCTTTGCGCTTGTCGAGCCAACTTTGCACTACCATGGCCGAATCGCGCTATATAATCCTTAAAAACTCCACTCAAATTGTTAACGACGAGATCTGGGAATACTTATATTGGCCACTTACTTTTCGCTACGTACAAATATGTGGAATGTTAACAAAACAGCAGAAACATTTTACAAACTGTCTAGCAGAACGAGACAGATGAACATTATACGGATCTGTTAAAAAATTAAGGAGAAACCGAATACAAAAAATATATTAGAAATATTCGTCTCCTACCTCCGCCTTCGCTTAACCCCTGAAAGAGCCTAACAGGAGGTTCAGAATAAAACCGCTTGATAGATATGACCCTAGAAATCACTGCGAATAAATAACGAGAACATATCCGATCATCGCATAGCCATAATTAGTCAATAATCGCCAACCTTCATATGTTGCAACTGATCCTGCTCCCATTTATAACGCTTCTGTTGATTTTCGAGAAGTTCCTCCCGTGTACGAACGTATGCATCATAATTACCCTGAAGCAATTAATCCCTAAGCGTCGCCTTATGTAATTCACAAGATAATATCTTAAACCCTCTCGAAAGTTTCATTAAATGGTTTGCAATGTATTCGAATTAATGTTCTTTGACGTATTATTTCAACGAAGTCCCGTTAGTTGAATATTGCTCATTGTAAAACATAGGACGTCATCAGTGACGAATAAATTATGCATCCACCGACTTCTGCGACCCATCTGCAGTCTACTTCTCCGAAAATCGAACTAAGCACTTCAAAAAACAACTTTCTTCAGCTCGAATTTGTTACCGATTCTCGTAAAGATTTCAAATCACTATTACTCAATTCATTTTTGCCAAAAAAGAATAGCGAAACAAGTCTGCGAAGAAACTGAATCATTTTGTGAGGAAAACTTCTCAGAAAATGTGCTGAAAGCATTTCGATCGGATGAAAAAGACGGAAAGCGTACACCATAATATTCGAGTCTTCTTTGGAATAAACGAATGATGTTCGTGCACACTCCATTCATAAAATCCTGCGAATGTGACACGATCAACAAAGTTCTTTTATAACTGCAAATAATAAGTGAATCTCTCGATTACTTTCTGAGTCAATCATGTAAGTTTTCTATCGGCAACCAGTATGGAATAGAAAGCATCATAAAATGTTGCAAAAAAAGCACTGCCTCTTAATAAAACTTTACGATAGAACCTCATCAGAACGACTGGCAGTTAGCAGAACACACTGAAATAAGGAATCTCCTAACGCTCACACTAATTAACTAATAAAAGAATTATGCAACCTCCCGTGAATTCTAGCCCATCCCTCATAACAAATATAAGAAAATTTATAAGCGTAGTTTTTCCTTCGATGAATGGTAGAAGTGCAAAGAGAGTACTGAAAAAACTCAGAAGGAAAAAAGTGAGAGATTACTTTGAAAGTTCCTCCTCGAGCCATACGCACGCCTCTAAATCGAGATGATTTGTTGGCTCATCAAGCAATAAAAGGGAAGGCTTCAAGTACAGAGCACGTGCGAGTGCTATCCGCATACGCCAACCACCTAAACTGTCCCTCATTTATTATTTCTGTTTTGAATTCGAAAAGCTCTTACGGCACTCTCTACATTCCGCTACTTCTTGACCATCTCATAGATAACAAAATTATTCCTGCGATGCACCTGCTGTCCACAATGCGTATCACGTATCCAATAAAGATAAAAAATGTTCAGCAAGTAGTAAAAGGCAGGCAATACAGAAGCTACTAAGAGAAAAACTGCCAATCTTCAGACACGTATGATATCAGGCTGAATGGGCAACGCGCAGATGCACTTTTATCAGCACTCTTCATATTTTACTACTGACCTTTTATGAAGGTCAATAGCAAAGGTCTATGAAGGTCTTCATACTACCCTCATAGATATGGCAAAATAATGCCCTCTCGGGTTTCTTCGAAGAGGAGCCAAAAACTTTTCAATAATCAGCTTTCCACAAAAAAAGTAGCCACCGATTAAAACACTACAAATGCATGCACCTTACGCTTCGTACCTCGTAATACTCGCGCCATCTTATCGTACCTCGCTCATCTACATCGCATTCGCATTCGAACGACCCGCATACGTGTGCCAGCTCTACACGACACTCACAGTGCACACACGTACACAGGTTCCTCTGTGCATATGCAGCTATATAAGCATATACGTGTATATTTACATACATTTATGGATATGAACGTAAAATATAACATAACAATTAAGCGCTCGAAAGCAGCTCGGAAAATATTTTTGAAAGAAGAGACATATATGCAGCTGCAAATGCGTGGCACGGTTTCGACCAAATCCACTCAATGAAGGCAAAATCGCAAAAAACGCAGAGACAAACCTGAGAAGTCCTTGCATTTCTTGAGCATCATCTGCCTTGTAAAGCCAAGGCCAAATAAAATTTCAGCAGCTTTCACTTCTGCCTTATCCGCGTCCATATCCTCTAACCGATCATATATATCCATCAATTTTTCATGACTTTCTGAAATACTCTTCACCTAGGAGCAAATCACATAGCGACATCCACCGGCATCATTTGCTCAAAACGAACGGCATGATGCATTACAGGACTCTCTCGCACCATGTAAGGATGAAGGACTTGAAAGCTTTCAGGTCCAATTGCTGGGCACGGCCAACAGTTATGAACCACCGAAGATAATCTATGAGACTAAGGATGACGATAAAATTTGGCCCAAATTTCAAAAAGAACGTCCTTTTCTCTGCCTCATTTTTGATACCGTAGACCGTAAAAAAGCTTGCAAGAGACATGTAACGCCACTCCCTTCCTCGCCTTCTCCTTAGACGCTAGATGAGATCGTGCACAGGAGTCAGCATTCACTTATAACACCATGAAAAAATCTCTTTCAGGAAAAGGAAATCAGCGACAGCTTATCACCTTCAATAATATCACAGCAATACAACCATACGAAAGCCTCATTAGCCGTCACAAATGCGACCGTTGCGGAACCTCATTGAAAAAAAAGGATTCCGTGAGATGATATGAATTGACATTAAAAAAACACTGAGCGTAGGCAACTATCTGAAAGAAGCAACTTAGCGGAATAAACATAAAAACACATCCACGACATAACGCAGAAGAAAGCTTCCCTATACGGATTAGCGAAACCGTATTCTGCTAGACGCACACAAAACATTAAGAAATTTCAGAGGAAATCACGCCCCACTTTACAAATTGTTTTATTTTAATAAATAACGCCAGTGGAGATTAACAACAAGTGCAAGAGGGCGTTAATATGAAAAAATACGGGTAAGAACTAACCATCATCCGCACATGAAGCCAACTCCTCAGCTTGTTTTTCCAGTGCTTTTCTCTCGGCATCCACATCAATCACTGCCTTAATAAACACTCCTTTACAGGTGCCTAGTAGTGATGCAACTCATAAAAATGGACATGAATCTACCATAATCTCAAACAGTTCCAATCAAGAGAACAACATTATATATATATTTTTTCCAATGTCGATAGAGTCAATCGCAAACATAAAACATCGCTGAAGGCATAGAGAAGCAAGCAGTTGTTAAGATCTCATTCACACTCAAAGTGCACTAACTAAGCCCACCTTTAGAGCACTGTCGTTGCTCGCGGCCATTTCACGTGATACTAAAAACATGTCGACGTGTTCCGGAATAGGCAACTCACGTCGGAAGATTGCTTGCATCAATGTCGACTTACCTTCAACAAAACTATACATACACATAAATCTCCCTTAATATCCGCTTCATTCAAACAGGCCACTTCTTTGTATACTACCACTTCAATCGGCCGAATTCCTTCTGTTTGGTCAGGTCGTATGAACACTTGACTATTCAGTTATAAGTGCATGTTGCTGTTACTTCTGGTGCCGCTGCACATTAAGTTTATTTGCTTGTAGTTTTACATGTACTCAACTTCTTTAATTATAGAAGACAAACTCGGAAACAGTGCATAGCTGAACAAAACATGTGACATACTTTCGACGGTACAACCGCTTGGCCTTCTTTAATGCGGCAGCAAAATTCTGTCTGGTTGGTGAAAATAGGCAAAGAAAAGAACAACGGCCTATAAACCCTAATCTCTGCCTTTTAAACCCTAACTTGCTAACGCATTTTTGCCACCAATGTACCTGATGTTCTTCTTTGAATCTGCAATCCTACAGAATAGAGTAAATATAAAAATGTGAAGCTCGAAACTGAAAAAAAAAAACAACAAAACCAGAATGGTGGATTAAAGAGATTGTCCAAAAGGTATAAGAGTACCCTCATCGAACTGAAACTGAATTCGATGACGCTAGAGTTAATTTGACGGTTATGCCCACCTTCGTAGGAAATAAAAGACAGCGCAGTCACTAATAAACTCACCGCTGCCATTAAGCCCAATAAGGCCATAACGACGTCCCATATTCAACTCGAGCTTCGTATCAGTAACGATCTCACGTCCATGAAACGTAACTGTCAGACCTTCTATTTTTATATCCATTGATCTGAACAGATGATGGAAAAGTATACTGACCAGCAAATATGTACCGATCACAACAAAAAAACTCATTAAAATGCATATGGTAAGACGATTAACCACAAAATCAAATATCTCTGACAATTTAAAATCTTATGGTAATAGCAACTACCTTCCAGTAAACACACGGGGCGCAATCAAAGACTAAAGTATTTACAGTTCAGTTTGTAAAGAGGAATATTATACATAGCAGTTGACCTCACGACTCCAAGACATTGGCAGCAAATTTCCACACGAACTTCTTCTATTCCTCCTCCCTACTTCCCCCTTCTTGATGACCTCGTAAGAAACAAACTCTTATAACACAAGCTTCCCCCCAAACTTCTTTTAAAGCATCCATATATAAAATATCCTGGAATTTTCTGTTAATATAGGCAGAAATTTGAGGGAAGAAAAGTTCAACAGATGGAAAAAAGAGCTAACTTTGGATGTGATGTAAGAGCGCCTGCAGCAGACCGCGCCTGTGCATTCTCGATCTCGACCTTTTCCAACATTGCTGCTGCCACATCCAGCACATCCTCTTCTGGCTCTGATGTACCAAACTCACCGTTTTTCATATCTGAAGATAAATATTCCTCCTCATACAGTTATCTAAGATCGATCTATGCTGCGAATGAGGAAAGAGAAGTGCTGACTAAGCATTCGCTGCTAGCTGATAATTAAAATATATCCATTAAATTAAATGATAATCCGAACAACCTCATGTCAGATAAGACCTCATTCTCTATGGCAAATCAAATGCTTTAAGCTTCAAATATGAAAACAGTACAGCGATATAGACCAGCTGAAAACAGTAGAGAGATATAGAACAGCAATCTCAATATAATCACAGAGCGATATTCTTCTCTTCTGCAAGCAGAAAAGGGAGAAATGAATACGCATTTCTTAAAGCATTTTTCATCATCAGGAAACAACAAAACAGACTTTTTTTATTCCTCGGCGAGGTTAAGAAATAGGCTGAAATAACCGTCTTCATCGACGGTGCTTCACATATTCGATAAGGACCTATACTGATCAATCAACAGCATTCTGGTATAAGCTCAATCCGTGATCGATATTATCGCTTACAATCGAATTCTCCACGAAAAATCATTGAGAACTTCTCAAAAAATTTTAGAAGTGGCCAGCCAGCTTAATGACTCATATAAAAGAAACATAGAAAAGCAAAGAAACAAATTTTCCACTTTCATCTTATCAAGAAAATCTTGGTGAAGTTCATTACACTTCGTATGCGCGCTGCGATAGTCCACCGCTCGGGTCGACCTCCGCGAACGACCTTTATATCAGAAAAGGAGAGCTACTCTCATTTTAAGTGAAACAGCGAAGAAGCGAAACTTAAGATATTAAAAAATGTGTAAAGCAGCGAACTGCTTTCAAACAGTTACCCCCGTTCTCCAGTAGAGGACTATCGTTTCTCGCCGGCGTGCCACACCCTTCATTATCGTCTTGTTGCTGAAATAATACACCTATTCAGAACGGATGAAAATAAACATTTCGTAGATAAACCATATGTTGGATTGGCAGAAATAGTAGCAATGTTGTTGGAATATAAAATATTATTCGTTGCCTTACCGCTTTGAATTACTCTTCATCACTACAACAAGTATGGTCATGTGCTTCTCAATAACGTGTTGGAAGTGGGGAAAATGCCGCAATTCGGTGACGGCCACACAGTCAACTTGATGATCGAGATCATCTTTTATTCACACGAGAACCTGTTCGGCTTGGCATCGCAATCGGCGAATAAAATTATGAAAATACATATAGCTAAGTAAAACACTAAGTGACCGCTAAATCACAGACTGATTTAAAGAGGGAGAGAGAGATAAAATCAAGGAAAACGCAACAGTATCCCAACTCGCGCACACATGGGAAAACGTGACCAACTCAGCCTAAAATGGAAGATACCTCCCGATCGCGGTCCCAAATTGCCCACACACCTGTTCCATTGCAACTGCATTACTCTCTTCTTGGAGGTGAACTAGGCAGTTTTATGCACGCGCAGTGAGATCATGTTTTATATTCCAGCATAGCCACTCCTCACACTTTCGAATGCACGGCCGGTGGAAGGTTCGGCCTTGCGGATAGTCAAGGCCGCAGGTAAAAAGAGGTCGAAGGACAGATGCTGTAGCTGCCCCAAGATATGATTTCCTCTCCTTCATTTAAAAATCCATATGCGCTCCATAGGTAAATAGGAAGTTCTTTTGATCCCCTGACACGAGAATTTGGGGGCTCGATAAATTTTAGTTGATAGTTTCCCAACAACCTGACCCCTTAACGAATCTGCGCCTCATAATTTCATCTTTCTCTCTGATTTCACAACGATAACCTTTTTTGTGTCTCTCGCTTTATTACGCGTCTTCGCAGCCATTTTCTTAGCCGCATCTCTCTTTTTCTTTGCATCCGAAGGCATGTTGACTTTTTGTTAGTTCGTCGACACGGATGCTATCAGGTGACCCAAGTGCCCTGAAACGACCAAAATATGACAGTAGTGGGATTCTGTGAAGAGCGAATAACAACGATTGGAATCTGAGAGGCAAGTCGAGCAACACACTTCAACAAATGCAGAGGAGAAGGCGGCGAAGTCGGAGGTAGCGCAGTAACGTATATAAAAACCTGAGGCTATCACTTGCGGCAGCGGCAACGTTAAACACAATCTGTTACGGAACAAGATTAGCCCCAGTTTTCAGAGAATGAATTTCCAGCCAGCAGTGAACGAAAACACTAGTATTATGAGCCAAACGATATTGGAATTAAACTTACACGTTTACCATTTTTACTAACACAGCAGTCTTAAAAAAGAGAGGTTTCAGTCAGATCCGGCACGTTCGGCTTCGAGTTCCGTCCAAATCCAACAGACAGTCTCAACAACATCCGGTTTAAACTGAACGCTGAGGACATTTCGACGACGTCAGATTTAGCCCCGACCTAACAAACAGCTCGAGCTTTTGCAGTCCAAATCAGCTTTCTCGTGACTACGTCGGTCCCAAACATTAGAACGTATGAACGTATTACATTAAATTAATCGTGAGGTGATACACCACCTGAATCCATTGATAAGCACACCGAATAAAATACATTCCGAGCATCCAACCAACAACGCATTCAACACACCCCACCACGCAATTCCAATTTCGAAGCAACACTGCCGTGATGGCACGGAAAGCCGCGGTGCCACGCTGCAAACAACTTTTCAATCAACGCTGATGGCCCCCCTACGAACCGCGAATGGAGCTGAACCCGTCGCACAACACTGCGTACGCACCACCACCATACTCAACTGTCTACGTGACAACAGATGAGGTCCGTATCGCGTTAACTCGAAAATTCCTCTTGGTAAAATGTATCCCTCTTGCGAATATAGGGATTGAAATAGGAGAGTGAAGCAACACAATTTCAGCCGAATCGACGCAGAAGAGCACCTACTGCATCACTGACCAGCTCGCCGATATATTATTTGGTATTCTCAAAGCAACGGCTCCAAAAACCTCAAACTTTCGAGCTGACGTGATAGACGGCAATTTATTGGCACAAAGATCGCCGAGAACGGTGCTTGCGAGTACGTAGAGTTCAGCCAAGAGTTCAGCTCCGTTCGCGGCTCGCAAGTGGGCTGCGGGCGTCGAATGAGAGAGCGCCGCCAGCAGTTTGCTTCATATGCGCAACAGAAGCGATTTGGAGCGCCCTTAAATAACGTGCAGTCAACAATTAACTAGTAACCAACGTGTACCCCTTGAATAGCACCTTCCTCGTGGAGCGGGAGCTGGACGACTTCCGCCCACCTCCACGACGACTATATCCAGCAACTTCCATTATCATATTATGGCTGAGAAACAGCTTATGAAAACCACAACTAGTCTCGAGCACCACAATATTCAAAACACCCCACCGATCGCTCGAATTTTCTCTCTCTTCTCCTGTCCCCCCCCCCCCCCCCAAAAAAAAAGAAAAAGAACATTGCAGAAATTGCTTCAAGTGCTAGAATGAACTGCAAAAAGAAATTCGATGAAATTTTCCTAACTTAAGATTGGGCAGTAAATGCATTTCTACGGTAATTCGTGATACACCCTTACGATCCCGATGATCTAATTAAACTTAGGTATACACCATCGTTTTCCCGAAACTCTTCCCTGAATCACTAACAAGTGGGAGGATCGCCAAAGTACCATTGCTAGGATAGGCACACACGACTTTGCTAATTATAATGATATGCCTATGGACTTAATTTTTCAAAAACTCAACCATTTCCACGAGAATGGATTCAAGGATTGCAAAATTGTGGGAGCAAGAGTGCATACGGCTGCTCGAATATTATTGTCGCTTTGAACGTCTGAATGATAAAATGGGAAAATTCTCTTGAAGGTGCAAAAAAATATCGCAACAACGATTGCAATATCCAACTTTCCAACAATCTTTTGCAATAAAATTGCTCCAAACATATGAAAAATGCAAAGGAGAAATCCGTTTTCTTTGAAATCTATCATTTGACCAAAAAGACCTGAGATTTCAAAAATGTTTCCTCTCCTAAATTCTGGAAGTGAATATCGTCCTGAAAAAAAAAACTTTCGTAGAAGTATAAGCTTAGACGTACACTCACTCGAAGCTTATCCACACTAATGGCGCCACTAATCGCCCGAATACAACCTCCTTCCACTCGCGCATTTAACCTTTCGAAGTTGTGATTGCGAGATGTAATTATCCACATCTCTCCCAATGGGCAATTGTGCTGAACGATTTCATCCGGGCGCTCATATTGCTCCTTCTTTTCATTTCCACCCTCACATCCTCTATCTGGTCAGCTGGTAGCATCGGTCAAACAAGTCGAGCTTCTCGTTCTCTTTTACTGGGGTTATGCTTTGTTTTAGAGTTATTGTCTATATAGTGGAAGGTGACGCGAATAGTCAATAACGGATATTAGTTAGTCGCCGAGTGAAGGATGCATCCAGCGCCTACCGTCATGATTGCAACGATATGTCATCATGAAAATATGAAATATTTGCAAGTTGAGAATGTATACAACATAATAGCTACATTAATGATATGTTTTTATTTTGAGGCGAATTTTGCGAGCATTTAGTACTCGGAAGCGCTCCTTCCACGTTAGGATTTATGCCAGCCACCGGACTACTTCATAAACAAATACAGCAATATATTCTTCAGCCTACTTAGAGATGAAAGTTGCATAGCTCGAGGAGATATCATTGTGAGTTTTGTTACTGCAATATTACGAACAACGCGCCGCAATAACGAATTCGTGGTTCAGTTGACTTACCCTAAGCAATATCCAACAGATATTGCCCTAAGTAATATCCATCTATATACACGGAGAACGACTGCAAAAGAGGGCAAATATTTGAAGCGTTCCTATTTGCAAGCGATCGCTGAAAGATCGTTAGCGAATGTTGAGAGAGTTAAGTTGAGCTAAGAGAACAGAAATCGCGAGGTCCCTCATCCTATGACAATGCTACGCTTGGCTAATAGCAGCCGCGGTGGGGGGATTTATTGCAAAGGACATGCTTATGGATTTTTTTCTATAAAGGGCCATCCGACTCGCCGATATATAAAACGCCATGAAGGTTCAAATCAATAAAAAATATCTTTAAGGCAATTTCTTGTTGCGCTAGCAGATTCTACATTTATAATGAGCACAGAATAGGCGATTCGTTACGAGGAAGTTTCGAATACTTGTATGGGGGGAAGGGATGGACACAACTATAAGTTTAAGAGAGGGCTTATGTTTCTCGAGAACAAATAACTTGAGATAGAGATGAAAATTTCTTCTTTTCAGAAGCATTTGTTCCTTGAGTGCTGTGATGATGAGGATGACCTTATGGGAGAAACATCGCAGTAATAAAACCGCCCTCACTAAAGCCGCGACTAATCTCCATATACTTATAATTCGTTATATACCATTAAGAGCTATCGCTCGTCATATATTCGATGGAGAGCGCGGTATCTTCGCTGGAAATAATGTAAAATTAAACGAGACTTCCGCATCTTTAATGAGATTTCGAGATGTGTAGTTGCCGACTCTCGCCGTGTTTTCGATCAGCAGTGAAATTATTCAAAGATCAGCGCCTACAGAGATGTCATTTCCACGTTCTACTTTCCAAATTTAGGAGTTAATTTCCAATTAGTTATCTTCTTTAGACATTTATCATAACTTCCGGGCATTCTATTGTATCTATGAAACGTCACGACAGTGTGCGCAACATATTCTTTACAATCACGTAAGCGAGGAAGTTCAACAGTCAATGCGCTGGTGCACTTTTCTATGTTGCTCTTCGAAACCTGCATCGGTGGTGGTGGTTTGTTTCGGATATTTGCGATAGAACTGAAAAACCTCATCAAGCTAAGTGTATCCATCGGCGTTTGCAATTTCATTCAACCACTACCGACTATGTCGTTGAACGCCGTTCATCAGAAACATACATCGTTTTGCAGCCTTCGGAAGGACTTTTCGACAAAAATACCACTGCAATGCGATGATATGGGTCGAACATTGCTTTATGATGTGGACATCTTTCATCCGCCATAACAACAAATGCAAAAATGAATTATAAATGTCATATGATTGAGCGAAGCATGCGCATTCCTTAAATATAATGACTATATCCACTGTTCTTTCATCGTTAACAATATTCCCATCGCATATCACCGAACAGAAGGGTTGAGGCTGTGGAAGAGAGGTGAATTTCACGAATCCTTTTTAGTCGAACACAAAACTATAATTGTCTGCAAGCAGGAATCAACGTAAACCTGCAAAACCCATCATCGCTTGCAGAAAAAAACCAGGTAACGACGCAGTAAGCATATGCTATTCACATCGTTCGATAATGTAACCTACACTGGAGATTCACATGTAAACGCTGCTTCAATCCCATAGACCTGTTGCACCACACCCACCACTTTCAATCCCATAAACCTGCTGCACACATCCACCATCCTTAGTCCCATAAACCTGCTGCACCATATTACCACCTCCAGTGAGATAAATTTGTTGCGCACATCCACCACCTTTAGTCCCGTAAAACTGTTGCAACACATCATCACCTTCAATCTCATAAACCTGCTGCTCCATATCATCTTTTCGTATGCCGGAAATCCCACAAACGTTGAGATCACTTATTTATTCATGCACAACGAGAAAACTCAACAAGGTACCAATCGCAAACCTCAAAGATAGCTCATTAAAAAAACAATCGGTAACACTAGGAATGTGTGCGCAGTGCAACAAAACAAACCAAAATAAAAAGAAACAGTAACCTTCCCACCATATAAAAATTACCTCCAACCCGGTGAAAACAAAAAATACGCTGAGGCGCATTCAAGAAGAAATATTAAAAGGAAGGTATGCCTATGTGCAAAATGACCTAAAAATGACCAAACCAGTGGTCACAACACATAAGAAGATATATGCATAAGAATTAAATGGGAACAAGTTGAACGATTCATTAAATTTATTAACAGAACGCTAACACACAAATCAAAGTCATAAGTGCACGACAGCACAGCGAATAAAGCAATGGAACAGGTGACAGAATTATCTTAATTAACGTGCAGTTGCACAGGCACACTTCTGTCTCCTTTACAATAACAGAAATAGTATTTTTGTCGAAGCTGGTCATCTATAAACTGTCCATAGGCGAAACTGCAAAATAATCGACGACATGGTCGTCACAGTGTAACGATTACAACGCTGAACAGAATCTCTTTTCGGATTGAACATTTTTCCGCGTTCCTTGTTGGCTAAACTATACTGATCTATAAGGGAAATCAAAACTATAAATACCTCAGAAGTGAAAACATTACAAATGAAAAGTAGATGTGATTAGGACTAAATAAGCCTTCGGAAATATAAAAGCTATCTTCGCGGCTGCTAGAATGAGGAGTCAACGCCGTCAGCAGTCCGATACGTCACTGAAATATGGATGACGGAGAGAGCTTTCTGCATCCAGTCGATGAGCGGGATTACAAACAAGAAGACGCTGAAAAACAAATTAATTAGATTCCTTTTAGTATACATATACATCAAGGAACGTTTAAAAACGTCACAGTTAAAAGCACATCTTAACACCAACAAAGGCACTTAAGGTCTCAATGAATGTGATAAAGCAAATAAAGGTAAGAAATAAAAAAGTCGAAATATATACAGCACTGGAAAGCCGTACAAAATATGACGGCAGTTTATAAAACTCTCTCATATATTAAATAAATGAAAGCAGTAAGCACGCAATGCGAACCAGTATAAAAATTTATTTAAGAGTACGGGATGCCAATCCCATTATATAATCCGCGTAAACTCAAATCAGCTCGTCGACCGATAAGTCTGAAAATTCTGCATAGAAACATGTATGCATCGATGTGGCCGCGAAGCATGGAATCGAAGGAAGCACTTTCATCATTTTAATATCCTTCAAAGCCAACGAGACCTTTCCTCTAAGGCCAATAAAACAAGCCTCAATTTGGATTGCATAACTACAATATATTCAAGCGGAAACTAAAAAAACAGTAAGTAATAAAGAGAAGAGAAAAAACCTGGAGTAGGTCGCGCCCCTTAGGCGAAAGATTTGGAACCACCTGACCAAACGTAACCGACGGATGATAAAGTGGCATTGGCTGCAAACTCAATGATAAGTGACCTCTAAGTGATGTATAGTGAGTGATATGCGGCTATTAAGCTCAATGCATATATTCCGCATTTGCACATCTCAAGATTTCATTTTAAGTGGGCGTTTCTGAGCAGCGTGAAGGAATCAACAATGTTTCATTTCCTTTTCATTAATTTGCTCCTCCACAGAAGGCCATTTTGAATTGAAGATTGCTCCAAAATATTAAATACTCTCTGTTTAAAGGAAAGTGGAATATTAATCTTAGACAGCGCGCTGAGAGCGTTAGAGACCACAACTGCTTCTCGTTGACTTTCCATCTGAAGAAACAATAAATCCTGAATAAAAAAAAACTTCTCCAGATTGTAACATCCAACCAAAAATTCCCAACGTGCTGTTGTTAAATGGCGTCAATAACACATAAAGCAAACTGTGGCATTCCTGATCACAGCCAAATCCACCCTTTTAATTCTATTTATTTGCTTTGCAAAGCACCCTATGTGGCACATAGCAGAATAAAGAACTGAGTCCTATATGATCATCGGTTTACTCGCGAGAATGAAACTGTGAAATCTGAATCCATATAAAGAGTTGTAGTAGAAGATAGCAATCCTAGCTGTGTACATGAATAAAAAAAGTAGTATGGAAGCAGAAATGAAGCAAAAAATGAGGCCAATGCTCATTTCCGACAGAAGCCGACTTCCAAAGGGTAAAATATCCTTGAAACCGAGAGGACTGGAATGAATTCCCCAGTAGGCCATAGATTAGCCTCCAATTCAATAAACTATCAAAAAACATAAGCATATATTCACTTATAAATCTACCAGATCTTATAAATTCCTGTCACTGCAAAGAGCCGATTGCTGATTTGTGATCGGCTTAAGAGAGAATTTCAAGTGTGAGAAAATGAAAAAAATGAATAGGGAAACCACTTACACCCTACCAGTTAAAATGAATCAACTGATTTTCGACAAACTCAAATCATAACTATTAAAGTCCATGTGGAAAGACAAAGTCCACAGATCGGAAATTCTAGAGAGAGCACCTTGAAATCTGGTAGCTGTGAAAGTGAAGGCCACGTATCATCCGTTGGAGTGCCAAGCATCCTGAAGATTCTCTTCAACTGGTCATCCACATCCGCTCCTGGGAACAGAGGGCGTCCAGCATTCGCTATCTCTAAAAAAAAAAACGCCACGCATCTCAAAACGAACGTTCACAGTTAATCCAATATTTGGATCTAAACAACGACAACCAATTTTTATGGAATTAATTATTCAACTTTAAGCTGTGAAAATTTCAACTCTGCAAATGAATTAATGCACAACGTAGAAAGCTGAAAATGACTTATAAAGGCATTACGGGAAAGGTAATAGCAGCTGAACATTTATCAGAATGGCCACTATCTTAGTGGCCACTTTAATGACTCATTGCAAAATAACATGGCTATAAGCAACATCCTTATATCTTTGCAATGCAATGCAATCGTAGTTTCCACAGAAAAAACGGTGAATTTTGTGGTCAATGATATGCGATTATGTTCAGTCCAATCGAACATTTCACGTCAATACGATGTCACAAATACGCGAATGTTGTGCATGCAAAATGACACGCAATACAAACTCATTGCAATGCAGTAAATTCATATACAAAAATAAATAAACAAATGATTACAAAGACTGACCGGCAAAGATACAACCAGCTGACCACATATCGATCGACGTGTTGTACAGCTTCGCACCGAAAAGCACATCGGGTGGTCGATACCATAAAGTGACAACCTGCAGACAATCAATTCCATCGATGCCCTCAAACTGCCTCGCTTCTCCTCGCCGACTTTGTCATCGATTTGCAATTCGATGCTGACAACACCTCAAGCGCGCATGCAACGCTATTTCGCAACTGACCCAAAAATTGGTGCGTCCAGCGATGCTACTTAAATCTAACGTGAATCTGCTGAGTTGCCCTTATGGAACGAAACAGATTCGGATGACCGAAACGTCTGTTTGTATGCGCAGTTCAAGCTCAGTCTTTCTCTGCGGTTGCAAATCCGCTTTCCTGGACATTCTAAATCCTTCTTAAGACCCCAAATAAAACAAGTCATGAGCGGCCGGGACTCACACACCTTTATCACTACCAAACAAAACTTATGAAGCGCTCTTCGCGAAGAACGCCTAGAAACCTACATTACACTCCGTTAGTAACAAAATTTATTTCCCTTTATCTTTGGGTAGAGGAAACAAAAATATACCTCAGCACTATAGCACCTGACCGGAATGCCAAAAGCACGGGCTAATCCAAAATCAGCGAGCTTCAACTGCATGTTGTTATTGATGAGCAAATTTTGCGGCTTCAGATCTCTGTGGAGAACATTATGCGCATGACAGAACGCTAAGCCACGAAGCAGTTGGTACATTAACGACTTCACAACCTGCAAAATAAGAGTAGCAAAAATAAAGAAATAAACAAGCAAATAAATAAATTGAAGGTTTTTTGGAGAGGCCTTACTAACCACAAAAATAGCAACTACACCCCAAGAACAAATATGAATTGCAAGCGGACAGTATCACACTGCACCTTCGTTGTAGCAAATACAGGGGACGAGAGAAACTTCACTTCGAATGTACTCTGCAGTAATCTAGTGCTCTAGCTATTTGAATCATAGAATAGAATGGATAAAATACGAAATGTTCCGTACCTGCTGATCGATCTCACCATTGCAAGTGTCGAAATACTTTTTGAGATCTTGGTCGCAATACTCGAAAACAAGTGTTAGCTTACGTTCACTGTGTACCACATCGTATAGACGCACGATGTTCTCGTGTTTCAATTCTTTCAGCAGACAAATTTCACGCAATGCCGAGCTCGGCACTCCCTGCAACGTAACCGCGCATTTCACATTGCTTCTTATAACTTCGATTGTAATGATTCTCTGAATACTGGAATACTTAAAAGCTTAATATCAGAACAGATACTTTCAAAGATGAAAAGAAATGAATTCAGAGATTGAAGCATCTTTCTTCTACCAACTTCAAAGCAGTTACAAGTGCAACTGAAAGGTGAGGAAGCCGAGGGAAGGAAGCAGTGAGGGTGGAAAGCGAGAATGCCGAAGTCATGATCGCATGACACCTCCATCACAAATAATATATGTTGAAAGTAGCAACATTCAAGTGTAAACGGCTGATCTACCTATTTATAAAATTAACGTAAAAAACGCTTCAATACATAAAATAAGCATGATATCCTGCATCCTCGCGCACAGATCACTGATTGAGATAGCTTCATCCATAGAGCGAATCAGCACAGAGCAAATAGTCATTTAAGTTAGGTTAGGAATGTATTAAGTTATTCAACTACGTTAAGCAAAGATCAAAACAACGAAACATAATAAATATTAACGGGCTGAGCCGGGCAATATAAATCTATAATAGCCTCATTCATCCTTATCAGTGACGAGTGATTACCTCATCATCATCGTCAAGACGAACTCTTTTCAAAGCAACAATTTCGTGCGTTTCACGGTTTTTTGCTTTGAATACTGTACCATACGTACCTGAAATAATAACGCCTCAATCCATCAATGCAACACAACCAGAAATTAAAAATCAGCATAAGCTTTGAAAATAATGCCCTTTGACCCTCAAAAAATAAGGAACTGCTAATGGACTAGTTTGTATTAGCTTATTATCAGTAATATATACAACGTATGAGAAGTGTACTTCTCAATATGGTCGATAAACAAAACGACGCTCCCACCGATTAACCTCTGTTTCAAATGGGAATCATTAAGAGACCACTAGAAATATTTGAACACTCTTCGTAAAGATAACAAACAAGACAGCATTCATACAAAAAAGCTCATAAAACGCTTTTTTTTGTTCAATATAGAAATACCGCGCCCATTATCAACGACAGACCTCAATGTTAACCACGTCGATTTATCGACGGTGCTAATATTTTACTACATACGACGACACTAGCGACCACAGTAACAGCGACTCAAGATGTGGCGAGAAGCTTCACTTTGCTCAATGATTTGTACAAGAGTTCCCAAATCGGATTCGAATAAAGCTTCAACTGGATTGAAACTTCTACTGCACAAATACTAATAACATTTCTCTCCCTGCAAAAAAACAGTTGAAATTTTCAGGCTCATCAACATCGTTATCCGACACAAACGATGAAAGCATTCAACCTTCTCCGATCTTTTCGAGCCGCTCATACTTTTGCATGAGGGAAGCTGAACGCCGATCACAGATCAATACGCAGATAAGAGCGAATCACGAAAAGTGCACATCCGCGGTGCTATTTGCCTGTGCTTTCGTTTTGCGTGGAAGTGGCCGCCCACAATCCTTGGATATGGCGTCCTCACTGACGCATATCTATACGAAACAGTGGCTATCCCTCGAACAGAAACATCATAAATTCAATTGAAACATAGAAGTAAACCGCAACTATAATAATTTCTTGCCACGCTAACGTGAAAGCAATAATTGCAGTAAAATTAATGAATAAAGAAACAATGGGCACCGCTAATTATAGTGACTGCTACATTTAAACTTGCTGCATCGGTGTTAGACATCCTCGAGACTCGCCACATCGACTTAAAATGAAATGCTTTGAAATGCATTTCTTTGAAAAAAGATCTTTTTGAAAATGCTAAGATTTCCACCTCAAAGTCCGTCTTACGAAAGATCAGGAGGCTTTAGGAGGTACGTCATACAACGATTGCGCCTGCTGTGACTATTGTGAATGGCTGCATCATACTAATGAAGAAGTTGACTTGAAAGTCAAACAAAGCAAACGAGATTGATAGTGCGACATCGAAAGGCTTCATGTTTCCCCCACATCGACCCATCAAGCCTTTCGTTGGCGCAAAATCTATGTAATTGCAATGATAGGCATTACAATGATTTACTGGATCACATTATGAACGAATCAAAGTACTTCTCTAATTATCCGTAACATCTGCGCAAAATCAAATATCCAATTGCGTCATTATAAATGAACGAAGCAACGAGTGGCCATAGCCCCGAAAAAATTAAGGAAGTATCTTCTCGTTTCCCTAGAATTGTAAGTTCCTCATCTCCTTCATTAAGACAATTCGCTCTTTCTACCCCCCTTTTCCTGAAATGATATATTTTCGGAACTGAGAAAGTGACTGGACGACATTTTACCTACACACCTAGCTGCTTCTGTCTTCAAGATAATCAACACGCATAGTGCTTAGCACCAACAGATAAGAACGACACATAGCAGTTATACTCTATGTTTGGCCATCATTTCACTATGCATCAATAAAATGAAAACAAACTTCCCACTTCATCGACGCCCGCTTCACTTATTTAACTCGCAACTTAACCACCTCTCCTACAGACCGACCTCTTACCGCCATCATATTGCCACAAACGGAATGGTGCATAGGGAGAAACGCGTGAAGTTCGCGAGACTGAATACAGTATAGCTTCAGCGAGTTTTCTGTTGAAGACTTCAAGCAGAGTTGAAAAAGTGATTGTCTGAGAGCTCATCAAAGTCCAGTTGCGACAGTTAACGTCACATAGCAGTAACGATAGCAACCTAAGCAGTGATACTCAGTAATGTGCTTAAGGGTAAGCACTACCTCGTAACTCACTTGCGGCCGGTTATTTGCAGCTTGGAAGTTGGCAAGCGCACGTTCCTCTATAAACTACTAATGAAAATTCCGTGTTATTGTTATTATAATTGTTAATTAATTATTATAAAAGATTTGAGTAGGTATGTCGGGAGAACATAGAGAAGGAGGTGATGCAGTCTCACTTCCCATCGATTATGTTCTTGCCTATAAGATGGACGACAAGAATGGAGAATTGGAGCGTCGAGCATTCGAAGAAGTAAATATCTCTTTTATACAACAAACAGTCCCCAGTTTAGCAGCATAAAATGCACTTTAACAATTACGCAATCCATCATTGATGATTATTACTAAGCCTTTTCATAATGCTAAACTTCCAACAATAAAAACATAATGTTTCTCATAAACCGATCGATAAGATAACATTCTTTATCATTAATTCCATATAACAGTAGCAGAAAAGTAATCTATCGGGTCCTCTGCAATACACTGCCGCTCTTTCACATAGACACTTCCTTGAAATCTGCGGGAAATAGAGGGGCCCAAAATTTAATGATACAAATGCGCTACCCTCAAAATTGGCTAATATATGGCACTTGTAGAAAACATAGTAGAATAGGCGAATTACCTTTCAGAGACTTAATGGAACGATTCATTATTTCAGCGGATTGCGAGAAGCGGCCTCCATGTGAGCCAGGAAGTAGTCGGTCCGATGTGTTTTGTGAAGATATCGGCTCCATTTGAAAGACTCTGCAGAGAAGCTGAACGATGCGGTTTAAATATGCCAATCAAAGGGGTACGCTATATTTGAAATAACGTTAAAATCTCTTCCTTCACAAGAAAAATTGCAAGTTGACGTAATCTTTGATCGTCGTCGATGGATATAGAAGAAGTGAGGAAGTGAGAGAATGATTACCTCTCGCTACTTAAAATAATAATCTTTAGCGACGAGAATATTTCTGTAATTGACTGAATATGTCATTCGTTCTCTATTATACATACACCTATTGGACGTCATCCTTAAATGTAATTCAATGGACAGGAATTTGAGTGCACATACCATAGCTTTGCTTGTAACGAGTTAGGGACTAAATAATGATGGAGAGAAATCTGAGTAAAGTCCGAATGTAATTCAGTGCAATATTTTGTTTGCATTGCGTTCCTTCCTCGCGCCGATGGGCTACCGAAGAAGTTTAAGCCGAGTTATATCGACTGTTCAACAATGAATTTGTCTGCGGATTATGCAAAGAAGAGCTTGTAATAAAGCATTTCACTATCAGAAATCAGAATCGTGCGAATGTGACTATCAGAAATGATTTCAGTGCGTTGTGGAGCCAGCACGATCACCGTGTTGTGCGGCATTAGCA
Source organism: Parascaris univalens (assembly GCA_037576465.1). Taxonomy (NCBI): domain Eukaryota; kingdom Metazoa; phylum Nematoda; class Chromadorea; order Rhabditida; family Ascarididae; genus Parascaris; species Parascaris univalens. The sequence goes on along the minus strand of CM075173.1, from coordinate 130,782,603 downwards.
AAATATTTCGTTACCGACGATCAAGGTAGAATTTCATTATTAACTGCTAAGTGATGAAAGTCAACATGAAATTATTTGATTTCAACTTTGATTTAACTGAGAATGAGTTTCTCTCTCCAATATTTAGTTTAGGTTGGTCAGTTCTGACCGTCAATCAATATTTATCACCTCCAGTTCGACGGTGTTTAATGAAAAATTAAATTGAATGGCTGTAATTAATGATTCTCTGCTACTGCGACAATTCTGCTGGCATGAGAGCTCAAAATGGAACAAACATTCAGAATGGCCTCGAAAAAATTGGTGAAATTTGTCCATTAGAGAGGACAGTTAGTGAGCGAGGATGTAACTGTTCAGAAAGCCAAAAAAATCTCATAGGATAACATTTCGATCAGAAAGAGTGAAAACATCATTACATAACGGAGTCGGGAGATGCAAATTTGTCGATTTCTTAGGGGGTTTAGAATTTCAACGAAAATCTCCATTCAGAGCGGCGTTATCAAATTGCAGTTGACTATATAAGCGAGCCATTTCAAAGGAATTTGTGCAATTTGTTTATCCACTATGACGAGCCGTCGAAGTTCTTCCGCTCATCATTACGCTCGCTATTCGTTCACCAAGTAACGTCTTCATCTACTTATGCGATACGCCGCTACTATGACGAGCAATTCCATCTGAAGATTTCTTCAAAAATTTATTTTCTTTCAGGAAAGTTTCCTTATTCACAGTTACATAGCGAACTACTTCTTGAAACAGTGGAGGAAATTGAAAAAGAAACATTGGCATCGAGGAAACCTCAAACTTCGCAGTTCGAACTGCCTCTTCAATACGCTCAGTTGACTTACTGCTAACACACATTATTTTGTTTAACAACTGCTTGAAGAGTTTGTTGCACAAATTTGTTGACACTTTTAGATTCTACTCGATGTTGATATATCCGAAAAAGTGCACGCTAATGATGCCACAGCGGAGATCGATTGCAAAAAACGGGGACTTCTTTATATGGCGATGAAAGGTGTATACTCGGATATGTTCATATTACATGACCCCTCACAGGTATGCATATCCACCGATCGCAATGAGCTTTAAAATTGCCCTTGTTTAAAATGTACTTTTTTTCACATGACCAAATTGCTTAATTAAATTTCACGGCTAAAGATTTATCGATTCTATAAGCTAAGAAATCTATCTTCTTATTGTATTCTTGTAGTTAAGGATTACTTTTTCGATAGATTGGCAGAAGTTTCACTCATAAACGTCCACATCAGCAATCGGCTAATGAAAGAGCGTAACCATTGACTCATAACTTCGATAAAAGAAGCGACATTTCGACAGAAAATAGAAATTACTCTTGTTGTATCCTGCAAAAAAGTATTGTTTTGCTATATTAACGAGATTATTATTGCTAAGCATCGAATCCACCTGACTTAAAATCCAGTTTGCAGTCGTGATAATGCTGTATTGAAATGTAATTCTGGGTTTGCAATTTAACATTAGATGTGTTCAGACGCATTCGCTCCGCCAGGATTGTTCCATCTTTCTTTGCTTAACCTCTGCCATAATCATTAATAGTTCACTGCTCAATATGATTGATCACCGTTGTAAATGATATGCCGATCGCTAGAGGATTCGTTACAATGTTTAGGAGGAACCATATTACCGCAAGATGCGCGAGCGAAGTTTTTGGGAGTATTGTAAGTTCGTCGAGGACTTGAAGACGGATGCAAGAAGAACGTTGAGCAAGCAGTGGATACCGTTTTACAAATTCCAACCGCTCGATAAAATCCGCGATTATTTCGGCGAGAAAATAACGTTCTATTTTGCTTGGGAAGGTACATTCCTTACGGTGCTTTGGCCAGCCGCCGTGATTGGCACTATATGCTTCACCTATGGCTTCTTTAACAGGTAGACATCAGTTTCGTCCAGACAATGAATTAATTCTCTGAGGCAAGTCAAATCCTCCACTATAGATCTCAAATGTATGGCATTTTAGAGAATGGGGAGAGCATCTCGCTGCCTTTGAGGAAGTTAGCTTTTACTGATTCCAATAGGCATCGTTAAAGTTCTATAACCTAGTGATGGAGATGGACTTGTGGGCGAAAAGATGTGTGGGGAGGGAAAGGCGAAGGATTGTTATAAATTTTTGAACACAATATGCTGACTTACTTTCATCACCGAAATGGGGTCTAGAACTGCTCCATCTTGAAAAACTGAACTGTTTTTGACTGAACATTTTCTGCGTCATTCGAGGTTTCAGAAATATCGAACCACTCCCCCTTCTCCTTCAGTTCACCCTCCACCCCACCTCCGACGATTTGCGCTTCAATCGTCCTTTAGTCCGTTGCACGATCGACTTCCGTTTTATGAACATAAATCAAAAAATGCATCCAATTAAAATAATGGAAAACAGTTATTTTCAGCATGGTTGCCAATAAGACGAATTTCGGTGTTTGCATAACCGCCGATGCATCTGGACAACAAATATCACACGACTGCAGTTTCAGTCAGATGTAATGATTGAAATTATCTTCAATGAGTTTCAATTCAGTGACGCCTTTGAAATTAATTTCCGTCTTCTATATACCAGTTTCATTATTACAGCTATAAGTAGCACTATTTACTCATTCCCGTAAATATAGTTATGCGTATTTTGATGCGTATTTGTATGTCCGTTTGTCGGTCCATCCATCTGATAATTCCAAGTTGCGAGATATTGAAGCTCGAATTACTAAACAAGTGAGTACTACTACAAATGACGGATGCAAAAAGCATCCTTGGAGACAACTCCTTAGGTCATCATTCAAGTTGATTTCTTAATTCTGAAATGAAATGAAGCTGTTTAGAGGTTTTTGAAAATTTGGCTGCATTTTTAAGTCAGTCAGGTCATTCGGTTTACACCGGTTGAGCTGTAAAATATAGATCTTTTATGGAAGATATATATGTGGTAATCACATCAACTAAACACATCAATTCACTGCTATGCATAATTTAATATTTGCCAATGACTGAGGGAAACTCACTGCTCTCTTGAGCAGACGTGCAGAAGTAAATATTTTATGAACATTTCTCGTCTTTCTTCGTTTGTTCTTGAAGAAAAAAAGCTCTATTCAAATTGGTTAGAAGAGGATGGTCAAAACGTTTATGCGAAGAGAGGGATTACTGATCGTAAGGTGATTGGTTATTTCAAAGCTTTCATTCTGGCACTTTAAGTAATACAAAACGTTTAAAATAGTTTGGTGACCATTAAACTGCAAACAATTAACGAAATATTGAGGTCACACTTTATGGATACTATTTCACATAAATAATTCACAGAAATCGCAATATGAGTCGATATTCTCTTGGCATTCAGTGTTCAGCTACTACGATTGCAATCTCGATGACCAATGAGAATATTTTTTCAGTGCGCAACAGATTGCAAATTTATGCTTAAAAGCATTCGATAATGCAATGAATCCGCTGTTCGCCATTTTCATCTCAATTTGGGGTAAATAACATCATTTTACTATGATTTTTTCTGGAATGCACTGAGTAATTACAATTCTGTGCGCGAGACATTCCTCTTTGTCTAAACATTCTATCTTGCTTGAGAAGAGGGAGCAATTGGGCGTAAAAGGTGGATTTCAAATTGCAGTAATCTTCTGCGGTCGCCTTTTAAACTTTTTTATAAGTGCTAGTTAGTGCTGAGGAATTCTCTCTGTGGAAACTCATTACCTAGGCTATCCCCTCCCATTTTCTCTACTTGATTTCGAATATTAGTTAATGGTGAAGGGAAGAGTGAAGATTTTAAACTTGACGTTGGCTCTTTTCCACCTTTTTTGATCTAATCAACGTTACATCGTCTTGGTTGGTTAAACGGTATACTGGATCGGATCGAATTTCGAGTTATAAAAGATGCTAAATAACAAACGAAACTTTCAGATATGAAGCAATTAAACGACGAGAATCTGACCATAAATCCATGTCGTAATTGCAACAATCATGAATTATGACCAGAAATTTATCATAAAGCAACAGTGATGAGATATTTCGTAACTCTCCATTTTTCTAAACACCTCAATTCATCTTCAGCATCCTTTTCTATGAAATCTGTAGCTGACTCGAAATTACAACTGTTTTTCAAACAGCGCTTGAAATTCCATAAGTCCTTATGCTCTAGACAACGCTCTGGAAATGTGCTGCAACTCAAAAACTATACCTTTATGCTTCTCGATTTCTATACCTGGCATTTTTATGTGTCATCTCCCTCAGCAATACTATACAATCTCTTAAAGGATATAAGTTCAATGATAAGAGGGGATTTGGATTAGTGTAGTGCCTAGCATGCGAATACAAAAGTTGCAAATGCCACTTCAACTTCAGGAACAATGTTCATGCAAGTATGGAATCGTAACAGATCAATACTTGCCTACCAGTGGAGTGTTCAGGACTATGTTGAATCGGAACCTGACAGACCTGAATTTTTTGGCACTCGGAAGGAGAAGGTAATTTCAAAAACGATGAAACATTCCTGAATGAAAAAAAAAATCAAGACGGTAACTTTGTTGCGCACTGCTGTAAAATTTCTCACTCGTTGCAATGAGATTTTGAGTGAGTTCTTGTACTATGTTAGTATTATTTTGGTAGTTCAATATAGTTGAAGATGAGAAATTATCGGCTCATAAAACAGATAGGCTTCGCTTGAAAATTATTACTTTTTAACATATCGGAAACAAACACCGTTCTAAATTGGTGTATTGAAAAGGTCGATATTGAAAGTTGATAGAATAAGAATCGGATGAGAAGAAATCTATTTAGTTTCTGAGGTCACTCGACAGAGGTCATAGTTGTTTTGCAAAGATTTTTTAGCTTATGAATCGGCACGAAATATTTCTCCTTATTGGCATCTATTTCTGACAAACGAAGAAAACATTTTGCCTTGTCGAAGGAAAATAGTCAATACTGAACAATGCATTCGAAAATTCTCATTCACTACCATAAAGATATTAAAATGATGATTGCCAACGAGTATAATGCAGATTGCGAATGAGATCTCACCGCGCAAGGCAATTTTGTATGCTTAACACAAGTTTTGTCCCCACCAAAATGTATTATGCTAAGGGAGTTATGTGTAAATTAATGCGTATATTACCGACAATAAGGTGTCTTCCTGTTGGATTCACCACTACCGGAAGAAGTTATGTATATTTAAGAATAGGAAAATTTGCACTGATTGCCTTTTCCTTTATATCAAGCTAGGTATAAAATTTCCTATCTTTTATGGATAAATCTAGTCTTATTCATTAGTCTTATTATTTATCAATTTGTGAATAGTTTGTCAAGTGGTTTGTCAAGTGAGGCGACTAAGAAAAAATACATATCGCGTCATTTTGTTTGAAATATCTCACCATCTTTTGATAAAATATCTTCTTCCACGGAATTATCATTTGACGATACGTTGATGTAGAGGCAATCTTTTAATCGATGTTCATGCATCTCACTACTTAAGGATCCGATCACAGGAAATGACGAGTGGACTTACCCATTATCACGACTCTATCTGAAGTTGATTCTTTCCGCTATCGTTGTATTGTTGTGTATGTCGGTTGCTGTTGGCAGTGTGATCGCGGTTATACTCTACAAATTGTTCGCATCTTCGCATTTCGCCTGTAATGAAACAAAAAATGTCTCTACAAATTCTTCATTATTTAAACTTCTTCTATAAATCTATACTAGCAGACTTATAACGTTGTAAACATAGTTTAGACGATATGGTACGATCTTTTTCTGGAATTGTTTTCTGGAAACAATATCCATATCAACAAAGTTTTCTCGAAATATCTTCCTTCCTCTGGCCCGATCAATATCACTAACATTTGCTAGAATTTCATGAGTGCATAAAAATGATTGCTACACTCTGCCGAACGTTTTGTTATTATTCGGATATTCGATATGGATGTGTGGTGATATTGTTAAACATATTTCGTCAAACACTTTGAATTCTGATTCTCGTAAGAAAGAACTCATTTTCAATTGAATTATTCACTCAGCCGAAATTTTCCCCTAAAATTACAAATTTTCCATTTAGATTTCTTTGGATCTTGAAAGGTAAATTTGGTGATTTCAGGCGATTTTAGTCTAGTCATTTCTTGTTTCAGTTTAATTTAACGTGTATAATTATGGTTTCAATGCTTCCATCGCTGATGAATACGATATCTACTATGATACTCGGTACAATCTACAGTGTCATCGCCAATAAACTCACTTATTGGGGTTAGTTTGTGCATCTAGCTTCACAATTCATCACTTCAATGTTGTCCATATGCAGATCTGTCCTTCCTTCATCTTTCCTTCCCTCTTTCACTTCTCTTTTCCTATCTTCGCTACATTGCAGCATACTTAAATGATGCAAAAATAGTGCTGGGAATTTTATAATCGACATAAATATTGAAATAATAACGAAATGAGTGAAAGCTCAAAGGTTTATCTAATATAACAAATTTGTAATTCATTCTACAGTCTAAGAGCTCTATTCGCAATAAAAACCGCTCGATTGCTAGGCTGATTTTGCAGCAGCAAGCGAAAATGCGCTTATCTTCCGCTAGTTTTTATTTCACTTTGATTTCTCCAAATTTCCAACATTTTCATTGAGCAAACGTTTCACCTTTAAACCTCACCAAGTTTAATTTTCGATTCCGTGCAATTCTGTAGATTATATCTTTGTAGCGCGTAATGTAGCAAATTTGTAGTCGTGCCATCACAATTAAATATTTACTGCTCAGATCGAACAGTTCAGTGGAGAGCAAAAACGTCTTCAATGTTAAAAATAGAAATGCTCAAATTTCTGAATTTCGCACCAAACACTAATATTGTTGAGCGGAAAATTATACTGACTTCTCTATTTGCAGAAAACCATCGAACGATTTCGGAATACAATAACGCACTTGTCGTGAAATTATTTGCCTTTCAATTCGTCAACAATTACACTTCATTATTCTATCTCGCATTCATTCGCCCGGAATACTATGTAGGCAAATCGTCAAATAACCCTTCTAACTTTATATTTTATCAGTAAATCTATTTATTTTCAAAGGGTTGTTCCCAATCTCTCAAAAGCAATTTTATATCTTTAGTATTTTCATATTTTTTCAAAATATATGTATCGGTGAAAAACTTTGCCCTTATACACTATAACAAAAATTTCACTCGTCACGTAAGCCATGTAAGTGAATCATTTGTTCTTCACCACAATACCTTATCGGTCTTTCTACGCTATTAGTTTCCCGTATTTTGCATATGTAATTGCTTCGTTACAATTAACTACAATAATTACACAGAAAAGGAATGAACCTAGGTTTCCGTCTTGCATCTGATTTACCTCGCATCTTCATGTTAAGAACTATCATATTGCAATTATGCAAAGTTGTATGTGATGACATATCACAGATGATGCTTTAACTTGATGATATTTTTTTATTTTTAAGGGACTACAGCATAATGGTTTATTCGGATTGGGTGTCGATTATAAAGATACGTGCGATTATGGTACTTGTGGGTCTCTATTGGCACTTCAAGTACTCTCGCATATGTTAATCAAACCAATACCGAAATTTTGCAAAGACGTCGTAGTTCCGTATGTTTTCTTTTAGCGTTACACTTACTGTTTTCCACAGTCATATTGTGAATAATTTTGTGAAATGAAATCGAAGCATAACATTCATATTTTATATTTTTTCAAATATCATTTTTGACTGCATTAGCGTTAATATTAAGCAAAATCAAGACAGGTGCAAATTTTCCAGACATATTATAGGTGCCCAGTTAGCTTTTGCTTTTGCACCTAGCCTCAAATACTTTCACATTTTTCTGGAAGTTTAGACTTTTGATTTATTATTAAGCAATATTTTGATATCGTTAGCTATTATATTGGCTAATAAGTATGCTTTCTGATGCAATTATATTATGTCTTGTAGAGCATTTACTATAGAAACTTTTCCTATGAAATTGCTATAATCGCTGTAGAATTATCGATTAGCTCAACATTATCGCTGATTTATGCATATGAAATCACCAATCATTCTTGAGTTTGAATCCAATGTGAAGAAAGCAAGTTTCGCAGTTTTGCACGGTCAGTTTATTCAGATAATGCATGCGTTTTTCTACTATGTATTACTTATCATTACCTTTACTCAGAGAAGCTTAAAGATTTGCTCAAAGACCTCAGAAACCTATGTCTTAGCTCAAATTTCTAACTAGTAACTCGAGAGCTCAGTTCGCAGAAGTCAAGAGAAAAAAAGCATTTGTGATTTTAATGATGCGACGATCTTTGCAGTTATTTTGTGACTTTGATGAAAACTTTTCACTGGAATCGACGAATCTCGGCCATCAACGAGCAACGGATACCAAGGGTCGAGGAAGAAGAAAACAATCGATTATTGCGTGAATGGATGAAACCCAACGTAGGTGACTTCACACTTGGCGAGTTTACCGAGAAGATGATCCTGCTTGGATGCATCATGGTATCCTTTATTTGTCTGATTACCTATTTATTTTTATTGCCTTGTTTGTAACTTTATTTTTGTTTGTTTATTTATCAGTGTTCATTTATTTAAGAGTTCATTTATCTGACGATAATAAGATAGCCTAGCTGAAAAATCATGCAGATGTTCGCCCCGTTGTTTCCTCTCGCGCCGCTTCTAGCGCTCGTGATTGGCCTTATTGATATTCGTATCGATGCTCGTCGTTTATTGTGGTTTAATCGTCGCCCTATAGCGTTCATCGCAACAAACATTGGCATATGGAATGCAATTGTCAATTTTATTCAGTATTTTGCAGTAATTACAAATACCTTCATTGGTAAGTAATTACTTGCTTTAATGCCAAGAACTAGGCAATATGAATAAGTTTACTGTCAAAAAGTAGTGAAAATGGGATCATTGTGAATTGAGAGCTGTAAAAATTTACTTCTTCATAAAACCACGTGTACAGTAATGAGCCTAGACAATAGAGTCAGTTGCTGATGTTATCGTCTTATAGCAACGAGGGATGCAGTTTTTTGCTCTTCGATATCATACGCTCAACGCCAAGAACATTTTCATGTGCCATGGCATTTGCGTAAATGAAAAAGAACAAAATTTTTCTTGTCTGCTTTGTGATTTCACATAAAGATTGTTTCTATACGTTCTTACCACATCGTCCTTCAACATAGCTTCACTTCCTTTGTACTCGGAAACCACTTCAAAATAGAATCGTCGGCTGTGTCATACCATCAAAGATACCGATAACGAAGAAATGCTACTAGTTAAGGCAATGCTGTTGATCGATAACAAATATTACTTTTTGTTCACTCAATTGATTGACCTGTTTCTAATTGACTATTCGGAAGAAGAGAGCGATGTTTGAGAGATTCAGAAAATTTCAGCATTCTTCTTGCTCTTTACGGTTATCGATTGTTCCTTTAAGCGAAATACTAATAACATTAATTTGAGTTGCATTCACGTCAAACTTCTGCAACGAGTCAGTATTTTCATCGAATGAAGGTGACTGCACCACCCAAACCCGACTGCTTATTGCTCTTATATTTCAGGTTATTTAATTTCATTTATTTTCGATCCCATCAAATATATAATACCTACTTTCATCCAATTTTTTTGAAGACTATCAACAACTAAGTAACCATTAGATATTACTTCTGTTTAAGAGTAGTTGAAATTCTATGAAAGTAATGAGAATAAAAGTGGCTAACATAATTTTCTAACTGTCCTAATAGGGCACATGCAGCAATCGATCAAAGCTTAGGTAACGACAAGTCTATGAACTCGATATTGCTGTAATGTAATTTAATGATAACATCAGTTCCGCATTACATTTTTGTAGTCCCATAGTGACACTATCATTAGTGAAGGCATTCCGCTCACATTTTAATTTTACGTAATGTAATTTTAAAGAAAAAATGTCTTTGGAAGTTTTCACAGATACTTGGCAGATAAAGATAAGAGTCGAGGTCCTCATTTAACTTGTTGTTTGCTGATAGCTAAATGCCTCCAGAGCGGAGTCCTTCGAAAGAAACTGCCAATGTGCAGTTCTTCAACTGCGTTTGTGCATGAAGCTGGGTGACACTGAAGACGTTATATTTCAAGTGACGCGTTTTGAGGATATTCGATAGGTCGATGTTCCGAAAACTAAAACATGCCATGCTTTAAGAACTTGTGCTTTATTTTCCTTATTAAACACACAAATGACTGGAAGTCGCCATAAATACGACTCCATAATCACCTCCTGCAATCATTTCCTCTTATGTCAACTTTCAGCTTCCTCTTTTTTCCAGAATACCGTATTTGCGAGCAAATTTCTCATTGCTAGTCTCATTCCAGAGGTACCATCTGGTATCCGATTAGCACAAAGAAGGGTAAGATGCAATTCTTTGTTTCTTAAAATTTATGCTCAGACACTCGACGCTCAGAGTTACGCATCAAATTCAGAAAACCAATTTGGCTGCTTCTAAACACTGTTTGATAGTAAGGCCATATTGAAAAAAACCTTAAAATTCTTTCCTGGAGTTGTTATTTCTTTCAGTGAAAAACTTTTGTTGATGAAACACAAGTGGTTGTTCATTACTGCAGCTATTTAGCGTTTTTAAGTTCATCTGATAGGAAGCTATGGTTGAAACTAATGTTCAGACACCACTGCCATCCTTCTCCCGCCGAGGCGTTCGAATTGACAATTTCTTTAGCGGCTCCCCATGAACGAAACGAGAAGCTTCCTACAGAAGTGCGTTTTCCGACCCTTTGCCGCCGCCGGACTCCATTTCATGGACAGACCCTCCTAAATACCAAGGAACGCTTATGCTCTAAAATTTTGTCTGTAGGGTGTCTCTACATTGCATCATGAAGGTACTGTTTTCGAGTTTCAGATCTTCAAATCCGCCCAGATATTCCTCTCTCCGAAGGTGTGATGTTCGTATTTGTTCATATTCTAAAATATCCTTTTCAGAAGCGATATGTGAATAGCAAGATCATGGAGACGGGTATAGTACCGCAAATCAATCGTAAGAAGTAAGTAGTTAACAATTTTTCTGGTTTAGAAGCTTCATCCAGGAAAAAGTCAATCTTTTACAATTGCTCTTCTTTTCTGGAATGTTTTCGTGATTGTTGACAATTCACTCTATCACTGATGTTTATCCTCCGAAGTATTGTACCGTTGAAAGAAATAACATTATCGGAAACAAAAAAGTTCCTTATTCTATTATTTCAGTTAATAGTTTAATCGTTATCACTCTTCACTAAATGCATGACGCATTTCAGGAAACGCGAGAACAAAACAATGCGAACTAAATTTCGCGATTGGGTGCATCAAAAAATAACCATCGTCAGCTAAAATTCGCAGTATGATAGTAGCTGCTTTACGGAATGATATTAATGGATATAACTGTGAGCTCGGTGAAAAATAAAACTTTACTGCGAATCCGACGCTTTTTACTGCAAATCTCATTTTGAAATAGCTTGCAGATTGCAGCATTCTTTGCATTTAATTCAATTTTATCGACTATTTTATCGATTGATTAACACACCACTCGGAACCTACAATATTTACCTAAAACACAACAATATTTACCTGGTAAACACACATAGTTTTCATTTTCATTTCATTCGTATTTCATTGCTTCGAATTCGATTACATATCGCATAAAGTTCATTCGAACGCATAAAATTGCAACGAATACTGACTGTGTTCTATTATGATATCTTCGCATTAGATCGGATCGTGACTAGTAGGAATGTGGAGCCAAAGTTCCAGTACTCATCCAATACTGTAAATCATCTGTAATCATCAAAAATATTTGCCAACTAAAATATGAGAACAAAGCATGCTTGTGTTATTTGAAAAATAATGCTTATGAGCAATATGAATGGAATCTTTTCTTAGCAGTTCACTCAGCTTTCAGCGTAGTAATTTTAGCCATTTGTCGTGATGAATTTCACCTGAAAGATTTCAAGCCATTAACGATCAAAACATAATAGCTCGGAAGCATCTAATAGCTTGCAACGACTGGCTGAGCTGATCGAGATGACTCCGTATACAACGATTTGTATGCATCACTTGACATAATCCATGATGCCTTTGTGTAGGAATTCGCCTTTGCACAGTGATATGAATGCTGCGTCGAGTAAATAGATACTGCAATACGACGACGGATATCAACAAAAGCTTGTTCACAGAAGACATTAAAGATGCATGAGCACCGAGTTCTGCCTAGCCACGCAATCGAAGCGATTGCTGCGAAAAAACAAATCAGCAGTAGCAATAAGAGCGTAAGTATGCCGCGGCGATTGTATAAAGACTTAATACATGTTAAATAAACAGCAGAAAAATATGAATTTCTCTGAGATAAATCGCCTAGCGTGATTTCATCAATTTTCCTTTGGTTAAATCAGCTCAGTTCACTTCAGGGTGTTTCATTTCTGGACTTACACATGAAGAGGAGATACGTACCGATCTACTGCAGGTTTAGAGTCTGCAATCCACAAATCAACGCCAGTTCTCTTACATTTGCGCTACGTGCGATGAGGAAGTTGAATTGCATTGCAGAGAGCAAATCAGCGATAGGAGGGCTAGAAGTTTTTTCTTCAGAAGCATTAGTGTGAATGAAAACCTGTAAATTAAGTGCAGGAGTTCGAGAAGGAGAGAGAGACTTTAATGGATCAGTGATAACGTAATAAAAATAAAATTTTGCGAGATGAACAAGACCAAATATTCATCACAAAATTTGACTGAATCTCGATTCGTGTTCGATTCAAAAGCGTTCGGAAATTTCCCATTTTGAAGTGGAAGAGAGCATAAAAATGTTAGTAAAACACATCATACACATTCTTCATGATCCATTCTTTCGCTTCACATGGAGATCTTGTTGAAGCTTTTGGTTTGTGCGTTGCATTTATACAGTAAAGCCATCCATAAGGCTTGACTACGATGCACTGAACGGAGTCAGCGAACATTGGCAACTGCAACATCATTGATTTCGGGATGACACTGACGCATTTGAGAAGCGGTAACATGCCAGTTTATTGGCAGTAATATAAGAAAAATTAACGTTCCCGAACCAACTCTGCTAAACAGAATAATTTTTGCTGCATTATAAGCACGGAATCGTGAAAAGGCCTTGGTACAGCAAATACCTCGCATGTTTGAGTTATATTTTATGTGCGACAGCTAACAGTAGATCCCAGCAACTTTAGCCTCCGACTTTCGCCTTAAAAATTTATCTCTGCATGCAGTTACGCTTGGAACTTTTAGCCCTGAACTGGAATCAGATATAGTTGTTCTATTCAAAATTCTTTTATTCTTGGATTGGAACATCAATATGCAGTAAAAGTTAAGTCATAGCATACATAAAAACTTAAACGATTGCTGAAGTTGGCCAATCAGAGTGATGTCTGCGTGATTCGAAAGACTCCAGCTTGTCTATACAAAAATTCTCGAACGTAAGACGCAAAAAAAGACATTGGATCCATAAAAGACATTTATCATAAAGTCTTCTTAAACAGAATTAAAGTGAACCGAATCACGTAAAAGTCGAAAAAGCGAAGATGAAACTGATTTCCAGATATACGCATTTATTCCAGCGTTTCATTAGTAACTAATACCATTTGAAGAATGACGAGTATACACTTAAGAATTGAAGAAGTAAAAATAGATTATTGAGGCAAGCTTTCCTGGCATATATCCTTCAAAAGTACCTAACATTATTCGGAAAAGTACCTAACGTCGAGAAGTTCAAATGAAAAACCAAGCTTTTCTAATTTGCCCTAAAATCACTGAATGTTTAACAGGGAATTGATAAATTCATGTAAATTGATAAGTAAAACGCAGTAAAACGAATTTGGACTTTCAGCATGCAGGCTCCAACTGCATTTTTACGAGCTAGGCTAATGTTGCAATCTTTACCATTTGAGTGAGGATTCATGCGAGCTCACTACTTCAAAGAGTGAGTAGGTTAGGTGATGATCAGCAAATGAAGTAGCCATTTCCGATGGTGATACAAAATCGAACTCATTGAAAAGAGTCAACGACTTCATTTAATAAGGCTTTTAAAGTATTTCTTATTTTAAGGGGTACTAATGCACATTAACATACTAGAGTACATGATTATAGCCGAAGTAATTTGAGGTAGTTCGTAGGATTAATAATTTTCATATTTACGGAAACTGGTGAAATCATTCTGCACTCGGAGCTATTTGCAGAAGAGCTTGGCTGAAATTGTGCGGGTAAAGTGTTTGTTTGTCGATATAGCGATCTTTTTTTCTTCATTTGCTGGCAGCGTGGGGTCCTTACGAATTATTCATATGCGATTTCTTTCATTTCTATTTTCAACAAGAATAACGGAGGATAATTTCACCATCGGTTGATGAGAAAGCTTTATATGCTTTAGTCAGTTCTCAGCGCACAAGCTCGTCTAATGGAAATGGCTAGTCACTTCCTGGCACCACAGAATCCTAAAAAACACAGCTGATGTTATTAATCGTTAAATTTGGTGTGCTTTCCAGAATTCTTAGATGCATTTGCATAAATGCTAAGAGAAATCAAAACTAATGAACGGCGTGATTATTACAATTTATTATGAATGGAACAAGTTTATGATGAAAAAATAATTTCTATATAAGAATTTTTTATTTACATGTCAACAAAGTAAGTAAGCATTGTTGCTATTTGGTGGTATTAAGAGAATAAACTTGGAATGACACTCAACAATACTGCTGCACAAAAACTGTATTTCAGGTGGTGAATGTTCGAAGTTGCATTTAATTAAGACGGTTCGTGCAGATTTCGCTCGTAAAGATCCGTGAAGAGCGAGAAGAATGTGCGTGAAAGATGGATCCAATTCCCTAATAATAAACTTCTAAAGAAATCCGCTTCTCATGAATTCTAAAAAATGATGAGTGGAATCGATGGGTAAGCTATGTGAGAAGCGAGCAGCTTTCTCAAGCGGTCACTGAAAACATCAATTAGGTGATGATATCAGTCGATACAGCATCGTTCGTAGCAGACCGCTGAGACCAACGAACGACGTGTTTTTGACACAAACGTTCATCCTGCACCACACATGTGTTGTACAGCGCAAGCTAAAAGAAAGAAATCATGATCCCGCTGTACAGCTCAATTACCTGCAGAAGAAAGTATCCATTTCCCACTCAGTCAAAAGTAAAACGGTCAAAACCATAGGGTTATGGATTCCCTATCTCATGGCCTAGTCAAAGTACCATAAGGTGACAAGGCATTCAATGATTTCCGCCTATCCTCCTCAACGGTATATCCATAAAATGGAAGCAGTATCCGATATTGGAGACAAAACAAAATTACTTGTTCTCCGCTGGCGACCGTGACTTAGATTTCAATGCCAGATATTTCAGTTCGGTAACTTTTATGATCCACTTAATATTCAAAATCATATTTAAACAGTAAATATACGCTAAGTTATCTGATAAGAAGTTCTTCCGATAGCGGGAAAGAGGCGATGTAACTATATTTATGTCTTCATGACTACATCACTATTGAATTTGCTGCAAGTTGTACTTGCGAACTATAGCGAAATTCATTACAGAAGGGTTGGATTGAACTTCCAAGCATTTAAATCACGGTGATGAATCATCGTGTATGCACCTTCTCAGTGAATTAAGCAGGAACCGACATTAGGATTCAATTCACAGGTTCTCGATTTCTTGCGCTGTTTCTGTTGATATTCTTGGAAGCAGGTAAGTTTATTTCAAAGCTGTTTCTCATTGTGCTTAATACAATCTTTGATTAATTTTATCATATTCGAAGTTATCGGAAACATTATGCAAAAAAGCAAAACATTGTGACACAATGCAGTGATATGAGAACTCAGTACAATGAAACACAGTACACTGGTCACTGCATATATGCAGTATG
Organism: Parascaris univalens; assembly: GCA_037576465.1. NCBI lineage: Eukaryota > Metazoa > Nematoda > Chromadorea > Rhabditida > Ascarididae > Parascaris > Parascaris univalens. The sequence goes on along the minus strand of CM075173.1, from coordinate 130,766,700 downwards.
ATGGTATCATAAAACGGTAGAATTCACTAAATGTGGTATTTGAGAGGAGCAATCCACAGATAAGTCTGCAATTATTCACCACTTTTTGCATGTAGACGTTGAAATAATCATCTGAACGTTAAAATTAACAATCTGGACGTTCAACAGTTTCTTAATCGCTAACTTTTCGAAGCACTGTCTTTATGTAATGTACAATTGTGCGTTATTTGACTACCTTAGAGTAATTCTTCTTGAGGAAATTTTGTTCAGAGTTAAAGATATACTCTAAGGACCTTCAACGGCATATACATCTGTATAATGTTATAGTATCAATATCGTCCTCTAAAAGTTTCAGTTTTCTTCTGCAAATTTGAATTCAGTTTCGTGCCGGTGCCCACAGTGCGTCCTTTCGTTCAGTTCGTAAGGTGCGGCTGAATCGTTTCAACCCATACGCTATTGGTACTTTTAAGAACTGAATGCTGCTTGCCCGTATCATTATTTTGCGAAACTCTGCTCTTCTCTATTATTCATGCTCAAATATTTTTTTTGTATTTTCCTCATTTTAGAAAACTGAAACAAAAATAAAAGTGAAATAATTTTTTAAAACTAATCTGCACTATTTTCTCACTATTATCGTATTTTGCTGAATAAAAAAACTGCAAGGTAACTATTGTGTTTCCTGTTTCTCATTTTGCGACGGGCATAGAAAGTTAGGAAGCGCATCATAATAATGTGAAATGCTTGCCGTTCCCGGAGCAATAAGATAACCGATGAAATATGTATTTGAGCGATCAAGTGCGAATTAAGCGATTAAAGCAATACTTCAAAGCCATGCAATGGGCAGCAACAAATTCGCCACCCAGAAGTCCACTTATGGGAGAACATTCAACTTCTCTATTATTTCAACATTTCCACGTTTCGCCGAGCTTTCTTCGGGATTAGCTTCACGCGTCTTTTTTTAATATAATATGACGCTAATATTTAAATTAGCAACTCTGAAAAAGCAGTGCGAAATTTTTTGTATCTAAGAAGAACGAAAGTGAAAGATGTATGACTCGTTGTCTGAATGGATTAATAGCAGTTCTGAGGTTTCATCTGATGTCTTTGAAAAAGTGAGGTCGGTTTTTTGCGTTATTTTGTTGCCCTAATACACCTGAATGAACAACCGTGATTCAGCTCATCAAAAAAGTGCAGCATAAAAATCTTTTTTTGTTATTCATGAAGAGAGTAATCAACTTTTTCCTTAAGGTGGTGCAGATGAACCGACTTTCCAAAAGCATTGTTGTAGCAAGTCTCCATTGATATAAATAATTCAAGTATGGGTAGGCAATCTTATACGCGAGCACACGTCGTGATCGACACTCTGCTAACGTCTATTGTTGATCGGTGAAGAAAGGAAAAGGCAATTAGGATAGCAGAACGCAGGTAGCATCAGATCTGTCCACGTATATTCGACAATGAAGTGCCTTCATCATTAATCGTAGCCCGAATGTCATTTTCGAAGTTTGGGCGAATTTCTGCACCACGAAAAAGGAATCTACGCTGCTAAAGATTGAATAAGTAGGAAAGGTTTGTACAAGTGAATGCAAGAAAAAAGAGAAAGATCGCAAATCGCAAACGGGAAAGTAATCTAAAAACTTTTCTTTTTTTACTTTCCCTTTCTATTCGAATTTATCCTGACCATCTGCTAACGAACTGCAAGTTCCAAAATCCAGATATGAGTAATTCAGACTTATTGAATGCAAAAAATCTCTGTTAAAGATAAAGTACGAAAATATTCACCATCTTTCAGTGCACATTGCTATATTTTTGGCCCATAGTATGGAGACTGTCTAGTTTTAGTGTACCAGACCGTGCGGAAAGATCGCTTACATTTTACTCAACACTTGAGCAAAAAACACAGAATGAGTGGGAAAAATGGATAAAAATTTTGAAGGTCTGGATGATCTTTATCTCGGCTAGAATGTGATATCAACTTGATTATTGAGCGAATTCACTGCAAACAACGTTCCAATGCCATTTTTATCAGAGTTATATTTAGAATAATTTGCTGAGCGCATGTAACTCGGAAAGAAAGAATCAAGTCCAATGAATGTGTGTTATTCCCTCGCTGAGTTTTAATGAAAATACAAAATGCGCAATTGTTGTCTTCACAATGCACAATCACGTATATCTGAGATGTGAAATTAGTAGTCAAGTTACGGCTGCTAATTCCATATCCCTAACATATAACTGCCATATTTCATTTCCACAAATTTGCGTACTGATCTTATTGATGAGTACGCAAATCTGTGAATTTCCTCTAACTTAACGATTTTTTAATGAAATTTGTTGATGTAGTAATAACAACATTACACTACTTGTCCATTGTTAAAAATCATAACACTATTCTCCTCTTTCGTAGCCCCAAGTCATGGAATCGTCCGGTAATTATGAGCTCATGATGCTGTGTTTTCAATGAAAGCCGTATTTTGATCACATAACATGAAATTCAGAACCGACATCTGATCAGATCATCGTGGATCGACGAATTTTCGGATAAATGCGGCGGCTCATCGAACTTTTTTGCTGAACAAAGCTTTTGGATCTTTTTTTCACGAAACTGTTTGTTGAGCACCATAGCAAAGAACCCTAACGAAACTAATAAACGTCACTGACGAAAGCCTCATTTGTGGTCTTAACAGCGACTTAAGAAGACCTTACTCACTCTTAGCCAATTATCACTAGGATATTTGAGGATGCCAATTAATCACTTTTGACATCAGCGCACAGAACATTCGGAATAGAAATGACTTATCCATTCAGCATGTTGACATTTGTATATCAACGTGCTGAATGGATAAGTCATTTAGAATAAGATTGAAAGTGAGAGATATATGAGGCAGTTTGGGGAGCGAAAGTGACACCATCTATGAGCACCTCTGAATTTTATGAAAGTTAGAAAAATATGGCAACATTTTTGAATATATTTAATCGCATTTCAAGCGTTTCATTCTCGATATCCTTAGAGAATTTTCACATGGATTAATCATCCCACATCAAAAAGAGGTGGTGTAAGAATTACTAATGAAGAATATAAGCGAAATAGCAAATTTGTTGGGCGAGGTCCTTAAAGAGCTTTCTGTGTTAAAGGCGGTTCCACTGCCATACAACTGTTATGCTTATTGTTTGTGAAACATAATTCAAAATAAGGCACATTGCCGACATCTCCGTGTGGTAATTTCATTCTCTCTTGCTCAACGTCAAGAGCTACTTCCCATTGAAGGGCACTCATATTCACACTAATATTAGCCTCCTCCTCATCGAAACGACAGTAGTTCAAGCGGTAAGCAGATTCGCTATACTGTCAGCTATAATGGAACATTAGGTCTCCAAACCTTGAAATTATCTTAATCTATCAGCTGCAAGCTCGTTAACGTCACCTGCTTTTGTTTCTCTACCTAGCCTGCTTGTTTTCCCTACAAACCTGTTCTGGAGTCAGAACTCGACTCTTACCGATTTAGACTATGCGAGTAAAATGTGGTGAAAATGGTCGTGTCAACCAATATCATCAAAAAACCCCGTTGCATGACCACCTCCCGGAATCTAGAGCACATTTTGTTTCACATTGGACAACAGCATTACTGGTGAGTGATTAACTATTTCAGCTAAATATTAGAAGGACTATATCTACAACGTTTTTCGTTCAAGGAAAAACTGCAAGAGGAACTTTGCAAGATGAATATGGAGACAAGTTCAGTGGAAACCGCCCGAAATTTCTGACCCTCATTTGGAGAAAATTCTGATTGCGATATTCTGTCTGAAACGTTGAATTCGATCATTCAGCTGGAGCCTGAGACTCTTTGCAAGATGGCTTTAAAGTAGGGAACAACGTCAACTTGCGGGAACTGAATAGCCTATACATAAATGTCTTACAAATTTTCTGATTCCGCATGGCATTAGAAAATTTGTAAGACAAATTGCTAAGGCTGTCTGTATTTCTTATGAATTATTGAGCTTCGTTGGCGAGTTGTAAGTATTATCGACGCAATATTTTCTTTACACGATGATCACAAGGTGTCGGTCTGCGATTGCGCAGGTGAAAAACGTGATAGAGCACTTGCGGATGTTGTAGGCTGAATCTTGCAACGACCTCTGATAAGTTCTAACAACTTGGTGTTATTATCACTGGGATTTATTCTCTCAAAATACGGCTAACAATATCAAAACATTTTTTGTCAATCACGCAACTAACTATCTCAATTAGCGTTGCACTCTCCTAGCGCATTTGAGTAATATTGCATTAAAGTCTTATTGTTGATGATTTCAATATGCGTAGTATTAATTAACACCCTAAGTATGGAGCGTGACAGTAATAAATCTAACGTTCTATAATTTGTTTCGCTAAAATTCGCAAAACAATGGATGATAGCGCTTACTCTACTTATAACCCCTTCGGCTTATTGTTTTATAATAATAGAGTGGCGTTGCTGTTGTCTCAGACTGGTCTGGCAATCATTACGCATAATTATTCCGAATATCTATCGAAATATTGTATCTCCTCATAAATCCTATCGATGTTTTCATAGTCGGAGTCATATTGCAGTTGACAAAAATCGATTGACCTCTTGAAACTTTTCATCTTTTCTCAATTTCCAAATTTCCGTTCATTCCAAAAAGACGTATATTCCAACTTTCTTGAAGTGCTCTGATTGTTTATTAGTGGTATGAGTTTTCCTCGCGACGTTTACGAATATCTCCAACTCGTAAACAGTTCAAAATGAGATATCCTCGATATATGTCTCATCTTTTATATCGACTGGGAAGTCGTTAGTAGGATAGAGGGCAGTTTAAGTGATCAAATACACAGATAATAACTTAAATAGCGATGGTTTACATATACGAATAATTCAGGTAATATATATCTCAACAAAGTATTCACTGAAGCAACACTGAAACAAATCATGAAAGACAGTTTGCGTTCCGTGGTAATATGCCTTCTTTTTTCGATTTATGTATCGGAAGCTTTGATTCTTTGGCCAAAATGGCATCTCCATCGTATCCAAGGGGTGCAATTGATCACAAAATTGGTGAGAAATGAGTGATGTTGCATAGTCGATTCTGCGCGACATCAATTTATGAGCAGCTAGAGATTTTGGCCACTTAAGGCAAATAAAATTTTTCAGTGAATAGGCTTTGCTGATCTTCCACGTACGTTGACGAATGATTTATAGCATACTTATCCAATATGGTGTCCTGGATGCCTAACGACATTCTCCCCATATTCCTAAAACACACAAGTGAAGCAATTATGTGCTCACTATTTTTGATAGTTTGGAAGTGTTTTAACCAGCGGGAAATTACCACAGCATCAGAAGTATGCAGTTGTATGTTGGTGAGGGAAACTGATGACCGACAAGCCTTGCGAGCATCGTCACATTTCTTCGACTTTCAATACATATAAGATTATCGAATGAAGCGTTAAACAGTGGTGACGCTGTTCCTTCGCTGATGCCTCCTCATGTCTCAGTCGTAGCTTAAATTTGGCTTAGAAAATACGCTTACAACTAATTGCTTTTTAACTTGCTTATATTATGCAGCAGTGAACCCTCAGCAATATAAAGATGCTTTGATTTTTCTACAGTGAACTTGCTAAATTTGTCGCCATCTTTTCGTGCAACCTTCGTGCGTCTGATATTCCCTCTGCTATTGTACATCACTTTCTTTTAGGATCTCGCCTTTTCGTTTCTTTCATAAACAGTCATTCTAATTCCCTGTCAGATATAATTTCTATGACTTAAAAGCTGTAAAATCTATAGACGTTTAAAGAGCTCTCTGAAGCAGTCATGCGACTTCAAGGTGTTGTATGAGGCTGGCATGTATGTTCATCAAGCGTGTGAATTTTTAAACGCTTTTTAACAGAGTTCTAAATGGTCGCAGGCATCGATCATTTATCTATTCGAGTGTGAAGTGATTTTTTGTTTTACTATCGCGCTCGTCGAAATGTATCTCCCTTTAGTACAAGAAGCAATCGAGTACTCTGTATGTGTACAACAAGCAACCTCACATCGACATGCCCTCGTACATGCATGCGTTCACGATTTGCGAACGTCCTTTGCTAGAAGAGTGCATTCGGGCGTTCTCTCTTTATATGGTCAGTTCGATAGCGTACTCAAAGAAGCTTATCCGCTAGCAGATTTTCAACGCAATATTTTGTATTAATCTGTGCATGTACCGAGTGGCTGTCAACAGCTGAACAGCGGAGACAGCTGTGTCATATATTTCTCAGTATAATAGCTTCGTTGAATGCATTTCGCCTGAACTATTTACTTGTATAACACTGCTAATTACATTATTGACGTTGCACTGAGTATGTTCTTTGAAATTGAGCACAACTGCATACGAGATGGTTGTTGCAATTAGATTACTTCGTCACCTGCACCGAAAAAAGCAACTGGCGTACCTCTTTGCTCATCGCCTTTCGAAATTGTGGCTTTAGTTATCATGTAGTGTTGTTATAGCATCTCGCATAAGTCTTTTCTCTATATTGCTTGCTTATTTATTTTATATTGTCATACGCAAATTTCCTTATTCCATAATAGCGTAGTGCATTCCGATGATTGCCTCCTATATTCCACTTTATTTCGGATTGTTCAACGCGTTTTTCCTTTCCTATCCATTTCTCAGTTCATTTGTTCTTTCACAATAAGAACGAAGTTGATTCTGTTCGTTGTGTTCGTTTCCATGCTCATCCAACCAGTTTTCCCGTATAATTTTATGCGTTATGGTATGATATAAATGCTATAAGTCGTTCATACACTTTCCAGCAACATATATATATTAACTGTGAATATTGTCACAAATATCGATCGAGTTGTCAAAAAGCGATAGGGGTTATGAAATGAGTCAAGAGAAACATTAGCTTTCGCGTTGCGGTTGATGTTCTGTTAGTATGCCACCCAAAAGACATGCGCATACATAAATAAAACCATGATGAGAAGTGAGAATAACTGTATCTCTAGAAGGGTTGGATAATTCAGTGTCTCAGTTGAATGTTGACTGCATTCTTTGGATAGAATAGCTGGTGATATGCAGACACATTAAGCATCGTTCAAAAATGCACTAGCGTTGAAACGGATCCCTCTTTTGAGCGAAGCGTTAGCGAAGCGCGTTTTAGCTTGCAATCAATGGCACATGCCAATTTATCGCCGAAAATTGTCGTAGGGGAAGTGGACGTGCAAATCGCATTTAAAATATGTAAATAGAAGAATTCCGAGGAAACAGTGTTGCTAAATAAAGAAAATTACATGATTAACAAAGAATCGTGCTTTTCTTAAAGTTTAAAATAGGAAGGGAAACTCAACAGGTAACCAACCAATCAGCTTTAACAAGCAGAAGTCCAAGTTCTTAAATTACTCTTATTTGCCTAAAATTATGAGTGAAAGACTATAGAGTCTCTTACTGTTCACATTTGCTTATAAATAAGCCCCAACTATGAAGGAAATTCTATGAATTAACATTAAAATTTGTGGGTGTTAATATGAGATCAAAAATTTGGGACTAATTTTGTGTTTCATTTTACTCATTTTGATAGGAATTGTTTCCTAAAAGGTTTCTGGGAAATCCGATCTTAGTGATTAGTTAAGCGATAACGATTTAAGAATCAACCTCGAGACTAGCTAGCATCTTTGTTGCAACACATTCGCAAGTAATCGTTTCTTGTATAACAATTCAATATTAAACTGCGTGAATTTCTTTGGTCTAATGTAATGCTTTATGAAATAAGGTTATTTGCACTACAGTGGGATGAATTTTTCAACAGTCTTATGAGGCGTGCTATGCAATTATAGAATTAATAATAAAATTCTATGAATTATGAACGGCCACTCCAACAAAGTATTAAATAATTACTCAGTGAATGCATAGCTGCTATCTACTTGATGAATCTCAATAAGATATGTAATGAGCAACAATATAAGAAATTGCATAAAACAAAAATTGTACCCCAGATATTTTAGTGAAATATACTTGCCAGTATTTCTTCTTACCTGCCATACAAAGATGGGTTTTATTGTTGGCAAAGAAAAGACGAGTTTTAATGGGCGATTCCAGATGTAAAACCTACAACGAGGCTCGTTTAAGCTTTTAAATGTTTCGACACTTTGTTAAACACCCAAAAAAATTTGTATACTGCTATAAACGGCAAAAAAATTCAGAAATCTCATTTTGATTTCACCTAAAATAAGAAATGCTGAAGTTGTTGTTTATTCCACATCCTCAAGTTGGCACCTAAAGGAGCTTTAAGTTATGGCTTATTGATGGAAGCAGAAAATTGTTAGACAAGAGAGGAATGCGATAAAATGAAAACTGGAACGAGCTGCGCAAAATGCATAGCAACTTCTATTATCAGCACCGATGTTGCAGCAGCGTTTACTGCTCCAAAAATGACCACATAAATGCTTTCTTTGAATATATTTGACACAAGCAAGTATTATTTTTCGGGAGCTTAACGATGAGCTAATAAACAGATTCTGAGAGAAGCTGCTCGAATTGCGTGATTGGTGTACTTTGTCTGTGATTAGCAGCACCCTCTGACCTATCATCGGGGTATTGACGTTTCATTCTACACTCACAGCGCTCTACGTAGAAACGCTAGCGTAATGCGCCATATAGATTTTGAAACATCAAAGTACTAGTAGAAGTACTCAGAGAAGTTCACGAAGCTGATACTACAAAATAGCAAGATGAAATCTGTGTGTAAGTTCACTCAGACTAGAGGAACAGTGAATTTATGCTTAACTCTCTGAATGAGAATGAATTTTTAAATAGGATTTTGTAATCACGCAACTATTCTCCTAAGCCTATCCAAAAGTGCTGAGTTACTCAGAGAGTAGAGTATAGTTATAGAGAGTATACAACTGAACGATGTACATTACCAAGTAATATAAGACGAAACATTTATCGTAGGGCATACACGCGCATTGGTGACAAAAGGAAATAGGAGTAGGTATGAAACAGAAGGTACACTTAGCCCTTTGCTGAATTTCGATTAGCAAACTAAGGTGATTGTGCACGGTATCCAGAATGGGTGCTGACCATGGATGGTGTCGTGAAATGACTGCTGAGCGAGGGCAATGTAGAAAATGGATGCTAATTGTGAACAGTACTGAAAACGGATTGGACAGCATCAAAAATCGTATTGATTGTGCACAGTGCCAAAAACGGCCATTGAGGAAGATCTCCACTGAGAGCGATTGAGAAGTGTATCGCAGCAAATGGATGCTCCTGGCTCAAATGCCAGCAAATGACATCAGCGTGGAGTGCCGATCAAATTGCTTCCGCGCAACAAGCGCATGTTTCCACTTACAAAAGGTTATATCGATAAAAACTGACAAATTTATCTAAACAGATTCCTTCAACTTGTTCACTTCTCAAATCTCATTCAATTGTTCTTACTTTTATTGATATTTCAGATATATAGGTTTGTATCACATTAAAGCTGAAATGTTTTCTTTCGTAAGGAGACATTCTAAGAATTAGTAAAAAGTGGAGTTCCTTTTAATTTTGCAGAAAGTAAGAATGAATATTTTAGGACTATTGACTATAAACTGTTTCCTAAGAGGAGGTCATCTGAATTTCAGATTGAGATGACGATCAAATATGATGACATTCAACAACTCTACGAAATTCTCACTCTATCTCACTTTCAACTTTTGGAAAGTTTGTGAGAAATTTAAGATGCAGTGAGAATTAGAAGCTGTTTCGATTATTGCATCATCACGGTTTTTGTAACTGGCACCTCTCAACTACGCACATTCAAATTTGCCTTCCCCTCCTTCTCCCCGGCTCTCGCTCACCTCTTGACAAAAGCACTTCGTGATCAGGACATCTCAGACTAAAAATGTTCGAGGATTCCTTTATGCAGCAATATTTCAAAAATGCGGCTTCTTCTGATGTCAGCAGTAAATCTTTGATTCAGTAGTCGAGACTACGCAGTTGTTAAAACTGATGCTCATTTAGGAAATTTGAAAGATTGAAAGCGAATTAAATCGTAATTTCAGCTCCAACTGTGTGATCCATTGAGAACTTGAGTATTTTGAGGATTCCAGCAAATAAATTTATGGAGGAAGGGACGCGAGGGGGAAGGAGGGAGAACATGAATTATAGACCTTGTGCTTAATATGTGGGACCGTTAACTTGGAAAGCATGTTGAAAGACACAAGCTACCACAGGTGTCCTAACATTTTGCTTAAAATCCTCCAAATACCGCCGTGACTATGTTTCATTAGCTGCAGTCGTTGCTGAACGACCTATATCATAGAAGACTAGTGGTGATTCTTTGAGGAAATGCTAGAATTTAATAACTTTGAACGGACATAAAAGTGTTTAGTTTCGACTTCTGCAAATATCTTTTTTTTTTCAATGATGCAGAAATTATTTTCAACGAATCTACAGGAAATGAGATATTGGTTAGCCCCAGCACAAATAATATTTAGATATTCCATTAGATAACGCCACATATCGTTGAGATGTCGGAAGACCTAATATGTTTGTTGTTTTTGAATGATGAAGGCGGTAAAAACTTTGCCTAAAATAGGATTCAAGCCTTTCACTGCCTCAATTTATTAGCACTTACTCTGTTATATTTCAGGATCATTAAACGAATAAGCATATAATTGATGATACTATCTTTATCGCAAAGTTGCTGTCTGCTTTCTTGAGTGATAAACTAAACGAGCAGGCTAACGTGATGAAAGTTTGGTATTCGAAGTCGTTGATTGGCCAACAGGCGGAGCCTCGAATGCGCAGATAGCTTTTAGGCACTAGTTGAATGCCACGCCCAGATCAATGTGCTAGAGCGTGTTATTCAAGCTGGCCGCTATCGCACGGCCCCCCTCATGCACTACCTCACATTATTATTGTTCATATCTCTTGCTGCACTACTTTTAATAAATGTTTCAACAGCCAGGTGAGCTCTACATTTTGTCTACCTTTTGTGTATCCAGAAGTGAAACTGTTCGGTTTATTTCTGCAATTGCAGCAGTTTCACCTGCTGTAGAATGTAACCAGCAATTTGAAGTATGTTTATGCGCCAATGTTGTTTTCATTTTCAGAGCATCCGTTTACCTTCGAATATCTTCTTGCTGTGGTCGTTGCGTGACTTGTTTTATTTTGTTCAATTTTTAGTATATGTAAGGGAAGAAGTCGAGAAGTCAATTCTGAACGTTTATCCTTCCTGCTGCCTTAGATACTGCAAGGGAGGAAGCGATTTTCTACTTGCAATAAATCTATAAAAAGAATTTCCTCTTTTTTCCTAAAGTAAATTCCAAACAACGTCCTATCTGATGAGTATTTCCCCCGCAATTTTAATATTTTTTTATTGAACCACATGCACTCAACCAAACAATTAGCCAAATTTTTTATGCCGATATTCTCAGATGCCGATTCACGGGTAGCAATTACTGCTACTGTAATATTCCATTGTTGTTCAGTAATAAATAAAAAATTTTCTCAATCAATCTCTTCCTATAAGTGCTTCAATTTGCCTGCCTTAAGATTAGCGAATATTATGATGCAATAAATAATTTAATCAAATATTAAATCATCCATTCGGTTCTACTTATCTCATAGCAACACCAACCAGATCGATTTGGAAGTAACAACGATATCGCTCCTTAGCAGTAAAGTAATCACAAAAAAGGAAATTCAGAGCTTTTTAGGTGTATTGTCTTCTCCATTGCCTTATACTTGTTTCGTCTTGAAGCATAATCATTTTCTGATGTGTATTCTTCATAATAGCCTCACATAGTAGATAAAAACTTTGGTTTTTATGAAACACCAAATTTGATTCTATTTCCCTCAAATTTTTGTCATTGTTTTGTGAAGTGTTGATAATCATTAGTCCAAGTATTGCAGTCGTTCCTTTTATAGTGAAATTGGTAAATTTGTAAACATAGTTATTGAATTCAATTAGTTGCTTTTTTGTGAAGTGGTTCAATAAGTTGAAGGGATGATATTCAGGACCACCCATCTCTAGGTATATAAATCCGGAGAATGCTGGAAATTGCGTGGAATTTTGTGCCTCATTTTTTGAGATAAATAATGTTATTTTCGATATATTGGTGCTCCGAAACATTACTATACTGAGGACTTTTTCGTATTTGTGTATTTCTCTAAGTAATTTCACAAAAAGGTGAAAAAGAAATACGGTCACTTGTTTCGATTTCCAAAATATATTTTTCATTTACACGCTCCGGAACTGCCAGTTCTAAAAGTTAGTGCTGAACTGAACATTTCTAAGACCTGTCGTATGATCGTATCGAAAAGCTTCTCCTTAATTCTGTTTTCCATCGTCACTCTGTAAAGAGACTTTTGAGTTAGGTACACCGAATGTTTTAGAAAAACTACTTTTTGAACTCGCGAGCATTAATTAGTTCTGCTCACGGAACAACAAAGTCACAGTGAAGAAAAGTGCCCTTTGAAATCAGCCTAAAAACAGTCGCAAACAACGCAACAAAAAGTTATTTGTCACCGATATAACGGGCTTTGTAAGTGGAATGCACGAGTTGACAATTAGATAGCCACAAATGATTTTCGAAATGTAAATTTACTTGTAAATCGAAAGGTCTATTTATCGCCAAATGTTCAAACGCTGGAAAAATCCAGATAATTGGTTGCGCCTTTTGTGGATCTCAAAACGCCTTTATGGCAGTGAATTGCTTCTATGCTTTCCATAAAAATCATTAATGTTTAAGGTTTAAAGCATTTGTAATGCTGCGTACTTAGCGTCGATCTTCTCAGATAGTTTTCTTCCTTCTTCCTCTTTCGTTAAGCGGTCTTCTCTTACATATAAAATTTTTCATCTATTCGCAAAATTTTCTTGCATCGAACCTGAATCCGCAGTTATAGGAGCAATACGTGCTAACGTTTATGAAGGAATTTGTTAAAAATGAATATAAATGGAAAACGTTTGAAGAAAATCGCGAATAGAAGTAGCTCTTGTGAATAACCATCCTCTATTTCATTCCATTTCAATACAAAGGTGAATGGGAAAAGCACGCCTGAGGGGGTGGCACGGTAGTTCATCCACCAAAACCTCGTTTTTCCAAACCCATCAATACCTCAGTATATGGAAATACAAGCACCTGTGAGAAATATCTACAAGTGCTTCTAATTCTTTTCGTGCTTGCTTAATATGCCACAAATTATGCCCATCGGATGCCATAACTATATCTCTGGCGAATGGAATTCCTGACGAAATTAATGGTGGGATTGGCCCATAAACTATTGACATGCAGACAAATATTGCCATCATAATAGACTTTGCAAATTGCAGCTAATCCACAAAAAACAAATTTACGAAAACGTAAAATGATATAATTAAGCAGGAAGGGCAAATATACGCTATGACTAACAACTTTTCTCTTTAAAGGATAGCTTCTTGTGAGGTAGAAAAGTCTCGCCTGGAGTTTGATGAATATATCGATGTGACGATAGATATTAGAGAGCTGAAAAAAAATAAGATAAACAGGGAATGCCTTTGCAGTGACACGTTTATCACTGTGGCGGATTTATAAACGTTTTGTTTAAGAATGATTTCATGTGACGGTTGCTGAATGGAGTAAATTACTAATAAATAATGATTAAGTTGAATTATATTACAAAACACCATCGAACAGAACAAATAGACGAAAGAATATCGAAGAAATTAGCACCGTTTCGAAATCCCTTTATGATAAGAGAAACTTAATTCATTTATTATTCTCGTTAAGAGAGCAATGCAGTCTCATCTATCAAAGAGCTTTGTGTTAGTGTACATTTTGCACTCTTTGTGCGGAAAACATTCTACGGGATACGGAACTCACATCGATGTAAATATTCCCGATGACTGAGCAGTTCATTTATCGTTGAGAACGATAACCAAACACGGCAGTAACTCTTCTGAAGTTTAGTTGAAAATGTGTTATATTTTAGAGGAGAAATTCAAATAAAATATATTCATAATAAACACTATCGAATTTACCGAAAGCCAAAAAAGAGTTCCGAAATCGATTTTCTCAGTAGTGAGGAGAGGAGATGCACGTTTAATTTCACCTGACTTACATATTATTTCATATTGCGATATTATATGCTATGCAACCACAGATTTTATCATTCTCTCGAATTTTATCTGTTCCCACTTCGGCAGACCATCCTCTCGTCTCCATCATTACCCTCCTTTCCTCTACTCCAACAGTAACTGTCGTGATAAAATCGTGGCACATTCCAGATGCAGTATAACATTAGTAAACTGTTGCACGATAATGTCGTATGAAGAGGTACTTGGTGAGGGAAAGGATAGGAACGAAGAATGTGTTACATGAGTCTCGAGAAACTTTCTGCCATATTTATCGATCGGCACGACTCTAAATTTACGAAACGTCAGTGTAGACAGCCTCTGCAACGTCACTTTGCTTCTGGGTCACAGTTACCCAGATTCACCTATTAAGTCAATCGACGAATGCCACATCCTTTCGAATCTCTTTATATCTTTTATTCTCTCCTCGCATTCTCCTCCTCATCACTCCCAATCCCCACTCCCTCCCCTCCAGCGCCATATTATAATCATTTATGATGCAAAATAATGAAAATATAATGACAAGACGAAACGGAAACGTAAAACGTTCAACGGAAGTGGATCTCAGAGAGAATGGCAAGAGTGGACCTTCTCGTGACTTTCAGCGCACAATTTATGACATCTCGCACACAATTTCATCAGCTTGTGTTGCCATATCACCAGACCGAGCCTATTTACAGTTTTTGTCCTTTAGAAGTTCTGCATTATACTTGTCAAAGAACTACACAAATTTATGATTTATTGCGCTGAGTGAAGTTACAGATGTTGCCTAACAATGTGTTTTCTTTGAAAAATACGCTATTGTCAGTTGAAGCTCCTTGCAGAAGCCTTTCAGTAATCAGATATTGCGAGTTAATGCACGAAATAGCACTTTCTATGCCTTTAAAATCCCCTCAATGAGAATTTCATTTGCACATGTTGATAGTTTCGAAAAAAATGATATTATTGTATATTCTTGATAGGAGCTTTTTTTAAATTCCTTAGAGAATGTGTTCCTGCTTGCTTGAGCGCATTAGACGGCACAGCTCCAAATGATAATTTGGGAACAGAAAGCGGAGCAAACGGGCGGACGGAGTCAAACAACGGGAAAGCAAATGCTGCGATCTTCGTTTTCAAACATATTCAGTCAACGACGTTCTTCTCTGCTGAACAATCACTTGCAAGTACTTGTGAAAACCAGAAATAGTAATGAAAAACATGCTTAACATACAGAAAATATTTACTATTTTGTTGCTCACGCCATGCCGATCGCGTCATAAAGGGAACAAAATTTCTCGTTACCGTTGAACTAAACTCCTCCAGGAGGATAAAGAGTTAAGTTGATCACGCATTACAGCCTTATCTTATTACTCCAGCTCGTCCTGGCCCATGACGCGTTTGTCACCTTCCCCGTCATCACCAGACTACAGCAAAACCTATTCCTCTAGTGGCAGAGCATATTCCCATCAAATTTTGCTAAGCATTATGACCATGAAGGTAAATGACTGAACGTGACGGTAGCCTGAGGAGGTTTACTGTTTGGTGAAGCCTCAACGTCGTAAAGTTAAGGTTGGTAAGAATAGGGAGCTCTATAAAGCGTTTATTTGATTTCCATTTATGCAGTGATGTATGAAGTTTAGTCGACGACAACTTTTTAACGTACTCATTGAAATAAGAAAGTTCTCTAAAGAAAAGAAAAATCATTTTTATTATCGATTACACAGATAAATCAAACTAATCGACGATATTTCTAATCGTGGAAAATTGAGAATTTTTCAATATACGGAAAAGATTACCCAAATTTTGGGAAAATGCTTCAGCACTTTAGACAAGGCGACAAGAAATTGCCAGGATAACGAAATGCAAAGATTGCCTTCATTCGTGCACTTCACAAATTGTCGCTTTCTTGACGCTACACTTGTTAGCAGATGCCATTTGTGGCGATATCTCCCTCCTTTCCAAACATGCGCTTGTTAGTTGCTCGGCTGCTTATCGTGATAGGACAAGGGCAAAGCGGCTTCTTCATGATCGGCAGAGTAACGTTAAACCAAATGTCAAAATATTTATTTCATTTATACGTACCCGAGGGAGCGGATGAGAGAGGATAACCAATAATGTGGAATTCCCGGTTGATACTGGGAGGGATCGAGAGAAATATGCTCCTTGTCCCTAGCTGCTTATAGGATAAAAAGGTTCAGTAAATTAGGCGAATAAGTGAAGAAAGCCGTGAAATAGGTTGCATATGTTAGGAGGGCTCTTGCAATGACTGAGGGTTTTCAAGGAACCCACTGTGTATTACGAGCAAGTTGTGAGATGTCAAAGTTTACCATTTTTTGTTATGAAGATTTCGGGCCATTTATAAGGTGGAGTTAGGTAGCTTCTAGGTTGACTCATAGCACGCAAGAGCACATCTCCTGCTCAAGGCACATCCGGCGCACTGTTGTCCTTCCGATAAGTGAGAAAATAAAGTCAAAGCAATCATCACAATCATGCCACATTCGCGTAGACGCATAGAATTTACTAAGCGAAGACGTTTTCTCCGGCATATACGCAACAATTTATGCGAGACTGTCTCCTTGAAATTATTTTTTGGACTCGAAAGAAAATGAGTGATATAAAAATATCAAGTGAATTTCTCTGTGTTGTTTTGTAAGCCGTGCAATCATGAAGACGGTTTCAAGTTGTTGAGCGCTTTCAACTGCATTCATTTTCACGACTTTAAGTATTTTCACTGAATCCCTTTTATGAGTTCAAATGTTTTCCGGTTTACATTTCCTGAGTCATTATAGTGAATTCCATGTTTATTTCGTTTAAAGAGATGCCGTGTTCCAAAATAAAACACGTGAGAATTGCTGTTACTAATTATTTATTTATTTCACGGTCCCTTTGAAGTAATAATTCAGAGCAGAAATCATTTACTTCATCTTCCTGCCGGTCCTGCATTTTGTTCTTTGCGCTCTCTTAATCCTATAGATAGCATCTGCTCTTTAAATGGCGTACATCGAATTTGATGTCATGAGCAAACGTGACGATTTTTCCTTTTGCTTTTTGTACTGAAAGGAATGCAAGGTTGCATCAGGAACAGAGAAACACAAAACCATCATTTTTGTCAACGAGCAAAAAGCGCTGACAATCGAGAGAATATGTGCGAAAAAAATTAGAGGGAAATAGGGAAAAGGGCAAAAACATGAAAGGACGTGGAAGGGTGAAGGCATTGATAAGTGACGGAAATAGCTAGTGCCGAGCGATCGAGCATCTTTCGTTTTGAAAGCTGTGCGTTGATTCCGTTGGGAATGGTGAAGCACAGCTTAAATCGAAACTCCTTTCCTGGACCAAGCAAGCGCTCAATCAAAGCGTCAAGATGTCTTGAAACTCCCTGACACAAACATATAACATCGATTGTGAAAATACGCATGTACGGACACAGACACAGACATACACATACAGGCCTAGATGTTTGCACAGACAAGTATATGCGGCAAAAACCTCTCATTATCTTTTCCCCCTATAGTTTAACAAAAAAAAATGTAGGATTCTTTTCCCACGTGGCGAAATTAGAGGAAATGCTATCGTGTGCTTCTGACAGGCAGAAATAATGCAGTGAAATTTTGAAAACGACGGATTAGGTAAAGGACCCTTACAGGGCCGACCACCGATCCAAAAGGTCGCAAGAAACCGAGACGTATTATATCCTGAAAACATTTATAGAAACATTCTGGTTTCACAGCAGACATTACAAAGCATCAATATTCGGTTGCCGGAGTTGAATCAGTTAGACCATCAACCATTGTTATTGTTTAAAGGCGCTCGCTGATAACAGCTAGCAGTTGTTTCTCTACAACCATACTTCCATCTGGCATTAATCAACCGACCCCTCCGTTTTAAATTAAAATATTTCAATTTTCTGACGTCCAGTGCATGTCACTGTACACTATATTTTTACAAATTTTCGTCCCACACTCAAAAGATTCGTCGAAGTTCCTCTCTTACAGGCGAGCTGTGTACAGAAGAAATTCGAGACATTTGCGCCGACTCAGCAGGTGAGTGAGCTTGATCTCTTAGCATTGGCGAGGTGAGCGCTTATTTAGGAATTTGGTAAACGTCGGTTTGTCTTAAAAAAAAGAGTTGTAGTCTAGAAGAAATCAAATCAAAGAAAAGAAACAAATGTTGCATTCATTCGTAATCAGGACATACTTCATATTGTATACCAAATTCAAAGAAGGCAATGAAACAGTTATTTTTGCGAATTAAAATACTGATAAGCTGGAGAGATTTATATGCAGGGCTGCTTGATCAATGAGATCCTCTTTTATCACTTATATATCTCTATTATTTGCATATAATAAATGATGACGAGTTTTTTATTGTTCAAAAGAAATATATTACGGAAAGTACTGGAATTATAAAAAGGCGGAAATATTTCCTTGCTTTCAAAAAACGGATTAGTGACACCAACATTATTTCGGCAATCTTCCTCGAAGAGGGCTATTGCTATTCAAGATAGTTTTTAAATGAAAACTCAATGGTTTTTTCACGAAAAATACGGAAAATCGGCAAACATTAGCCGTTTCGTGGCTACCCGATTTACCTCTAGTTACAGGCTATATGACTGGGAGGTTGATGAACATGGGGGCTTACGCCCGATGATCGACTCGAGACGAGAACATTCCATCAGGAGTCGTTCGCGGTTGTGTGCCAACGATTCGTACATTTTGGAGACCATTCTCAAGAAGTACAATCGGCATAAAATTCCTGGTGGCTCAGTGAAGGTTGAAGTGGAAGTATGGGTACAGGAAATAACGACTATTAGTGACATCACCTCGGATTTCCAGGTACGCCGCTACGCACTGTAGAAACAATTTCGTAATCATTTCATACATAGATTTTCTATTTGCAAAGAAAGCGTTCTAAAAATGGCTAATTGTGAACTGGAGCTAAGTTGAATTCAACTAGATGGTATTTTAAAAAATATTTAAGAAATCAAAGTGTTGAGTTTCACGCTTCCTTTGCCACCATAAAGTTATCACAATTTTTAGGATAATTAAGCATTAATTCAAAAATTGGAACTTCTAATGTAATGCTTCTGAAATGAATCTTTAAGCGATTCACGCGGAAGTCGGAATAAAGAACAACCAGAGCAGCTCGCTGCCAAAGAATGGCACAAATTTTTCTTATCCAACTGGCTGCCGAAGTGTCGATCCATAAATTACATTATCATCCACGCTCCGAAATAAACTAGTGCCTATTAATCTCAGCTGTGGTATCCTCTTTAACAACGGCACTTGTAGTAAACATCATCACGTTGTATATCCTTTACTGTTGACGCATTTAGATTTTTTACTAAAGAACGAAGGAGTGAGAATTACAATGAATAATACGCGTTAAATAACTCAAATAAGTGAATAAGAACTATTTCAGCTGGATATCTATATAAGTGAAATGTGGTTAGATCCAGCGCTCGATTTCTCATGGATGGAACCGTGTAAATATAATTTATCACTAAACAGTGTTTTACTGGAACGATTATGGACTCCCAATTCATGTTTTATCAATTCTAAGACTGCCGACATTCATAAGAGCCCATTTCCAAATATTTTTCTCATGATTTATGCGAATGGTTCTGTGTGGACAAACTATCGACTGAAATTACAAGGTAAGTTTCTTATTTATATTTCTTCTGCGTTAGAAACGTCCATCTTTAGTTCATTTTTTAAAATAGCGTGTAATTTTAACTCACTCATTGTCAGTTACTCACTGATCACTGAACTTTGACATCATATATTTGAGAGAATAATCCTTTAGAGGTATTGTTAAATTACTTCCAATAGTGCAAGTTACTGCTATTTTACTTGAAGAGATGCCATTCATATAGGTAGATAAAATAATCGACTTCATAGAGGTCATGTTGAAGTTGCGAATGCCTATTCACGCAAAACTTTTCGCACGCCATTTTCTTCGCTATTTCGTAATCGTTTTCCGTCAAGGATAAAGTTGGCAATCAGCTTTAAAAAATATACTTGTGACAGAGCGAGAGTCAGAGCAGGACTGTCTAGACCATACCTACAAGACTTCGGCGCCTAGATGCTGGAGACTTCCATGCACAGAAAATTGTATGAAACGAGAAAATGGGAAGAATCTTGCTTGCACTGAAGCTATGAACTCGAAATTTATCTTCTTCGATATTGATGTGAAACATTAATTTCGACGTTGAAATAGCTGACTAAGCACAAAAGATAGCTAGCATTTCTGACATAAGGGCGAGTTAGTGCGTTTGTGAGCAGTTTATGGTCAGTAGCTTTTTGCTGCACAGATAGAGCGAAAATTTCAAGGTAGCTCAACCTTTAATTAATCCTTCAAAGAAAACTATCTAACTTACTGTTAACGTATGGTACGATGGGAGCGCACATCTCTGCAGCTGTCGATCCCTGCAGTGAATAGTGCGTCTACGCGCTATCGAGCATACCGTAGCCCTCATGTTTGCCTGCATTTGTGGTAGATTTTTTTCTTAATATGAGTAAATTTGCAACAGTAGAATAAAAAATGAGGCAGCTTTCAGATGCGCACTTTTGCGCTGTGCTTATTTAACTAGCTAACTAGATACTTTAAGGAAGAACCTACACAAAACAATATCTCTGCATCTGAGCTGACTAGGCTGCCGATGTAAATTGCCCACACAAATTTTTTTTTCTAGTTTTACCACTATAAATGATGAACCAAAAGGTGCAAGGCGCACACAAAACTTTCAAATGCTTAGGATTTCTTGTCATTATATAATGTATGGTCATTGTACTTCATGCCTGTGTAGCTCTTGATTTGAAATTTTCAAAAACCGAGACATTTTTGTGTATGATCGCTAAGCGTGATGTTACCAAAAACGAGCATTTGCAAGAGGGAGTTTCCATGAGCGTACTAAGGTGACACGAGTATTAAGGTTGTTTCAGACAATTTGACCTTTGATAAGGGTGCTGCACTAATACATATCGTCCGAATGCTCCTCATCACTTGAAATATGCTGAGATGGTGTGATGAATGGGTGGATAGCTTGCCGAGATATAGTGGCACTATAAACTGCATCTTCTTCAGTTTCAGCACGGCCGTGTGTGGCATTTAGCATTTTTGGGTTTCCCAAAGGAATCATAAACCGTGGCCGCAGGTTTTTTTGCCAAAACAACCACTCACCTACCATTTTTAGCGATAAGGAAAAGGAATGCGCGACGATAATTGTTGAAACTAAAGAAGCATTCAACTCTTGTCTGTCTACTGCATTAATAGGGAATTAACCGTGATTATTAAAGTGGTATGGAATTAATATGAGGCCTGCTTCAGTTTTCGTTTATTTTTTTACTCATCGCAAACATCAGAGTTATTAGCTGGAATGATCCTCTCAAGCTTGCATAGGCTGTTTCATAGAGAGCGGCACTTATCGCATTATAATAAAATTTGATGAATAAGTCATGAATCTATTGGACTTTTTGTGACGGCATCGAAGAAAACGGGGAAAAATGCTTCAGCCGTCTGCATCGTTCAAAATGAGGGGAATATAACTGAAGTAAGATGCAAATAATTATCTCTATGAAAAATGTCTTAGCAAAAAACCACAGTACAACGAAGCAGAGTGCATATTATGATGTAAGAAGGCATTTTAACATTCCCATTCAATTTGCACTCCCAAGAAACACTCGAAAAGTGTGGGAAGTGAAACGATTCTCCTAACGAGTCGACAAAAAAGTATCATTGAAAATGTTCGAAAAAGAGAAAGCGAAACGCAATTTGTATGCTGCTTATGATTACGCTTTCTTCTGAATTCGTTTTCCTTTTCCTGTATATATAATGTGATTTGCGCGCATGCAAAAAAAAAAATTATGCTTCCACCCAACGCTCATTTCGTTCACATAATGCACATGCTGAAGCGAGCAAGCATTTTGGATTTGTTAACGCATTGCTAATGAACAGTGGTCAACATCTGAAGTGGACCATCCAGGGAATTATTTGTGCTAGGAAATCTGGAAAAGTATGTTGGGGAGATAACTATTAATGCAAATGCTGAAGATTACACTATTCATGTAACCATCTTCGACAGCCTTGGATCGCATAGTACAAGCATCGGAAATTGGATTGTTTTAGAAAAAAAGAGGCACTTCAGTGCCCGTTGCTTTTTGGTGTACCGAAGTCAGCATTAATGGAGTATTATATTAATGTTTTATCTTCGTTCTGGTCATGTATATTCTTTTAAGAAAAAAAAATTAGTCCTTATGAGAAAGAATCGAATAATTTGTCGGTCAGTGGATATACTGAAACGAATTCTTTGTTTCGTTTATGAAAGATTACGTTCAAGAGTTTGGAGTATGTGATCAAATTATGACCTAGTCTTTGTTCTTACCAGCAGAAAGAAGTTTGCTGAAAACTTCATTCTTATGCGCTAAGGCAATACAAACGGCGAAAATGTCAGCAAATTATATAAATGCCCATCGAAAATGCGATTTGCAGCTGAAATTCGAAATTTGATTTTCTGCTACGAAGTTTTAACAAAGTCCAAATTGGGAGCCATCTTTAATGGAGTTCCTCACTCTACCTGATATACAAATGAAGGAACTAACGCGTTTATTAGAACCAATAAGACTATGCGAAATGCATTATCCATTACATTTTATGTGAAGTAGCAAAATTTATCGCAAATAATTGCAACTGACGAAGGAACATTCCTTGTACGAAGCGAGTACTGATTTGCCGATGCTGTAGCTGGCCAGGATTTAAAAAGGGCGATGATGCGAAAAGAAATCAGGCTTATTCTCTAAGTTTTCGCGACTTACATAATAGACGGGAAAGCGGTGAACCATTTGTTTTGTGTCTCGAGTATTCGCTTTCAACAACATTAGCATGTGACTGAAGGTTAGTACAGCGTATACTGTGACTGCCAATGTGGAAACGCGCAAAACGCTTTTTCCGATGAAAGAGGCGTAATCGAAGAATGGAGCGATTCTGATTGATCACAATAAAAAATGAAGAAGTGCGTCAGCGGAATTTGCATTATTTATTTCTGCATCCCTGCCACTTGAGCAAAACTTCTATAAGTTACTAACTAATAACAAGTATGCAAGGAAATGCCTTTTTAACTTGATTTCCTTACAAAGGAATGGAAGGAAATTCGACCGGCATAGTATTCAAACCGACCTCCTCCATCTTCATATGGATAGAATTTCTTTTAGATTTGCTGGATCAACATGAAATATGATGCACAGTATAGCGTATAGTATACGCAACAGAGTTTTTAGCAGTAATTTCAGCGCGATGTTGAAACTACCAGAAAAACTGATAATGCGTGTATATATGCACTTGGATGGACATGGCACCATCATGATAAGCCCTACAAGGAAGTCTCTAAGGTTCATGCAGCATTTTCTGAAATTACCATGAGCAGCCTATCGACTCGTTTCGGGCACATTACAATGCTAATGAAAATGCATAACGCGTATTTGCTGTTGCTTTCTGATTTATCTTGCTTCTTTGAAATGATCGTTTTATGAAATATTCTTTTTCACCTACAAATGGTACAAATAATTCGCTTATTGAAGCCTCATACTGTTATCAGACAAGTAGTTATTTGAATGAAGAGAACTGAAAGCGGACGAAGGCATACAAATGAGCGGCGAGAGAGCGATCGCAACAATTTTTGCAGAAAAAGTTGCTCCCATCTGTCACCCAAAAAAAATATGCCATTTTTTCCATCCTCTGATCTTTCTGAACACGACTTGCACAAGACCATGAGAATTTTAGCTGCTGGTTTGAGGACAGGGGAATTTTCCTCGGCTTCAATGAAGTGGGAGCCTTCTGCACCTGCTGGCTGATGGCCCCATTCTTAAAGTTCTGACAGGGAAGGCAACGAATGAAGGAGAGATTTTGCACTTGTTTGGACCTGCATTTTGTGGGTTTATTCAGCTGGATTCAAAGATTATCCATTTTGCGGTCGACTTTTTTTTGCTTATCCCATTTTGTTTAATTAGCCTAGCGATTTGTACAGGAATAAATTTTCGCGGTCGATGGCGGGTGACTGCGCTCTAACTAGTTATAAAAGCAACAAAAGTCAAATAACAACTGTTTATTTGACTGCACAACTTTGCGGTTGACAAATAGAGAGAACGAGCGGTGTTTATAGCCACCGTAGCAAGAGCTGTGAAGTCAGTTTGTTTGTGAGTGGGCGAAGAAAAAATTGCAAATGTTCTAACACTTAATTTTTGGAAACTCTCGTGATTTGATCTTTCACTACACCTGCGCAAAAATTTTCCGCATCTGGTGGGTGCTGTCTTCTCTTGCAACTTGTGAGATTCTATTCGAACTCCGGGTTGCGGGCAGAAAGAGAATTGGAAGCTATGAGAAGGGAGAGGAAGGAGGCAATCGGGGTGGTTGTGCTGATGTGGATGAGTCCATTCGTAATTTGTGGTTTCCGACGGCAGCCATTTTTAGATGACTAAACTGACGAACTTCAGTGAATCAACGTTAGCAGATTTTTGCATTATTCATTGACCTGCCTGCATTTAGGTCCGTGTGAAATGGACTTGACGCGTTTTCCATTCGATAACGTCACTTGCTCTCTTACATTCGAAAGCTTTAAGTTAGTTGCCTATTCATTTCCGTTTTATACTTCCACAGTTTGTTTGCAATAATCGTTATGTGTTAATCATTTCTTTGCGGTGAACTTGCAGATCTGAAATTCTGAAAGAAACAAGAGTTATCCCATTCTCTGGTTTTCGCATAACCTGCACTGATACTAAACCACAACTTTGAATCATATTCACATTTTTCAAATTCTCACTAAGAATATCATTGATGAAGCAGTTTTGCAAACTTGAGAATTTCCACTAAAAGTGCCCACTGCACTACAACAGCGCATATTTCATGAACAACTTATCATTTTTTTAGCATCATAAGTGATCAAACTTTTCTGTACACAAAGCAGTGCTTGTGATCTACATAAATTATTAGAGTTTTGAGAATCTTAACTAAAATGCTTGTAGTTACAACACAGACGAAGTGCAGATGTCATGGTCACCGTTGGGAGTGTCGAAGATGCGTGAAAAGATGGAACTTGCTGATTATGAATTGACTGGAATCGAAAATCTGAGAGCGTCTGAGGTTTGCAGTTGCTGCTTCCGATCTTTTTTCTTTCGCTAAATTTGTTCGTTATGAATACTTTCCGCTTCACTCCTTACGCTGGTCAATAGTTGAATTACTCGAGCTATACTACTTCAGCAAACATCATTAATGTGAAAGTATACCAGTGTGCAGGATGAGTTAGCACGTGCTCATTTGGTTCGTTTCCCTCCGTCGAATTTTGCTCTTTTCTCAAACTTCTTTCGATAAAGTGTATCTGAATAGAATTTCCCAGTTTGCAGTAAAGCAGTTCAAACAGAGCACAGCCGTTGACAGATATAAAAATATGCTTCCCATGAAGAGAGGGCAACCGATGCATTTTCGATGGATCTTTCCATCCAAAAAAACATTCAGTTTTTTTTTTCATTTAAGAAGTTCATTTTATTCTAAAAGAGATCCTTTCGGGCATAAATTCGCAGAGTGCTTTCGTTGCAACTCGACGGTCAAATAACTTATGCAGATCAACTAAATATTTCTTCCGCTTACTCTGAACGTTTAGCTACACAATAATTAATCTTGTGAGTAGTCGTGTGACCATTATTCACATTATTGAAATTTTCTTCGTGCATATTGATACATATTCTCACTTTGCATGTGACGCGTTGAGTGAGAATATAGTGAGAAAAAATTCACAAGTTCATTTAAATTCAGTACGTTTTTAGGTAGGAATCTGGAAATGAATAAAGAAATCATAAGCGAATCACGAACCATATGATGCCATCCATCACGAGCTCCTATAAGCACAAGTACACTGAAATATAAGAATAATTTCTGGTTTAAAGCGATGAATGAAAGACTGAAAAGCGATTTTGTTTCAAGTGCGCTTAGTTCATTGAATTCTTTCGCGGTGTTCAGTTTCTGGTGCAGCTGTAATAGGGTACCCGCAAAATTTGACTACTCTTGAAATTTGATTTTAAAATGATTAAATTCTTTGCCTACTTTATAGGAAATTGTAAAATATGTTTTATGCCTGGCAGAAGTCAGTAATTGTGGAGATAAAATCACTGAGTAAAGATATATGATTAATCTCTGTCCTATCTGAATTAATTACTAAGTTCGGCAAGTTTTCGTTTCATTGCGGTAAGAATAAATTGAACAT
Source organism: Parascaris univalens (assembly GCA_037576465.1). Lineage (NCBI taxonomy): Eukaryota > Metazoa > Nematoda > Chromadorea > Rhabditida > Ascarididae > Parascaris > Parascaris univalens. The sequence goes on along the minus strand of CM075173.1, from coordinate 130,740,400 downwards.
CCTGCTTCTGTGATTGTTTGATTTAGAAGGGGGAGATGCAGGACTAATAACTGTTGCAAATTGGTATCAAGGTATCATTTTGTGAATACCAAAAATAGTGGTTATTTGCCATGTCAAAGAAATAACGCCATATCAAGTTAGCGTTTGAAATCTTTTGCTTTAAAAGATTAAATTGGTGTTATCTATTTGCCGGAAAAGCCGACGAAAAAAAGAAGTCATCGGAATATTCTAGGAAAAAACATGGCGAATGACCAGTTTTGCTCATTTCCTCCAATTCTAAAAGACCACCAAGACGACAGCGGTGAAAATTTGATATCTTAAATGTGCTCATTTTCAGCCATATCCAGCGGGATTCTGGCATGAATTAACTATGAAGTTTCATTTTAAAAGGCGCGCTGGGTGGTATATTCTACAAGCTTATCTTCCCACTTATCTAACCATATGTATATGTGAGTTTACAAATTATCTTTGCTAACGATTGCTTTTTGAAGTTTTCTTCATCTATTTGACTACTTAGTTCCTCTTCGTCAAATAGTTTTTGCTTGCGATTGTACAATTTTTTTTTGCATATGGCAGTAACATCATGGTGGGAAAGTTGGCACGATAATTTTCATGGGCAATTAGAGACGACAATGACTCATTTCCATTACACATTTATAATTTCATTATCCCTGGAACTGATAAAGATCTTTTTATTAAGAAGCACAAAACATTGACAGTATGTGGGGTGAAAAAGATTGCCATACAGCGGTGTTTTTCAATACTTTCTATGACGTTCATTCGGGAGACAGTAAATCAATGTGCCGTAGGTGACACATTTTGTGCTATAGCTGCAACATAGCTTTGTCAGTAAAATAACAAATACTTGCTAATAACCCTGGTTCAGTGATGGTATCACTACTTTATTGTTAAATTAATAACGCTCCAACATTTCAGCACTGTGTTTTTCATGCGTTCATAGTAGGGAAGCTATAAGAAGTAGAAATGAGTAGAGCAGATAATCAGTTTTCCTTTTTATCTTTTTCCTCACGGTAACGCTACACTGTTAACATGTGAAAGTGAATAGTGTCAATGTTGTTGTTTTTGAGAACACAACGTGTGAAACAAACAATCGAGATATGTTCCCTAGAGGGAAATGCTGCAGAGCTTCTTCATTGCATAACGTAAAGCCAATAGTTGACCGACCACTTCGAATGTGAGAGCTTTATATAGGCAACTGATATCCTCCCTAGACGAGGGCCAATCGGATATTATGCAAAATGGAAGCAAAACTTTTCTTAGATCCACCAATAGTGAGTACTTAATGAAGTGCAAAAAAATCTCTCCGATCACAATTGAGCACTATCAAAATAGCATTAATGTAGCAATAGCAATAGCATTTTAACAATAGCAGTAGCAATAGCAGCAATAGCAATAGCAAAATAGCAATAGCATTTTCATCTCACTAATGAAACCGAGTGACAAGACAAAGCAATTTCCAAAATGCGCAAGCCGTGCCAGTTCCTCTAACGCGTTTCCCGACTTACTATTAAGAACAACAAATTGTTTTATTGCGTACAGGGTCCCAAAGTAGGTCGAGGTGACACATTTGCCACTGTCTCCAAATTTGAGTGTAATTGTGAGTGAAAATGTCCAATGGTTGAGCGAATGAGCTGAACTCTGAATTAAATTTAAATTCTAAAATTTTCCTCGCGTCTAATAGATAATCTGAGTTATTTTCTTCTTCTCATCGATTCGTTTGAAATTGCGCTATTGTGCTTTTCACTTCCATAAAACCCGCCACCAAAAATCTTCCTTGAGTGGTTTCCACATTTTCATTACATTATCGATAAATTGCTCATTCAGGCACATTAATTCAGCATTAATTATTAAAGCAGTTCTCACAGACGCATTTATGCTCGCCGTCACATCATTCAGCGAAACATTCTGCTTCGTGGATTTACTGAAGCAACTAAATTGCTCTGCAAACAGTCGATGCAGTTGATCATTATATTGGTGAAAAAATCTCCCTTCAAATATTAATAAGGAAACTGGCAGCTCCTTACTCAAATAATCTTACTCTCAATATTTTTCGACATCTTTTATGTTCATATACTGTCAAATCGCACACTATACCGTTTTGAAATACGTGTGATTTTGAGCACCGAAAATAACCTTGAACAGTGTGCTCATTCTTGGTTTTCATTACGAAAACTTGATATACTGTAAACCACATCCGGAAATCCTTACATTTCCTTTCCCGGAATCACTGCGCTCTATAAACTAGGACTGGATATGATTGGTGGGAATACCCACCTGTGGAACGGGAAAAGAAGGTGGAGCGGAAAAATGCACAATGACAGTTAGTAAAAGAAAAGGGAATGTATGATTGCATACTTAAATGATGACATATCCACGCATCACTGATCTCTAAGAATATATATATAACCTTTCTTGTTTCTCTTTCCTTCCTCCTTCTGGCTGCATATCTTCACGTGCCTACGCACAGTAGAGACTTTTCCGTATCAAAGCTATGGACGATAACAATTGACACTACCTATGATGAATGTTTGCAGCTTGGATATCGTTTGCATTGGGTTCAAAGGCAATACCGGCACGTACGATGCTTGGCGTGAATTCGCTTCTTGCGATGACATTTCAGTTCGGCAATATCATTAGAAATTTGCCTCGAGTCAGCTACGTTAAGGTTAGCATCCGTGGGCTGCTTTTTTATCAAACAGTGTAATTAGCTAGAGGCGTTATTCATACTTTGCATTCAACAACTCATATTTACACAGTACAAGTTAAGTCGAGAGATATGTAATTTTTGTTTGAGGGTTACAAATCTGTTTGGGAGGATTCAAAAGCTGCCTTCATTGATATTTCGAAATATCCCTGCGAATTCTTTCAATTTCAGTTACTTTTATAGGGCAAAATAGATCATTTCATGCACATCAACTCACCAAAGAATGCTAGGAAAATGATTCATGCAAAAAAAGATAGCTGGAGAGAGCGCAGGAAGATGGGAAATCAGGAGCTAGGAAGTTAATAAAGCGTTGAGGCCGCAATTATTATGTTGAAGGCAATCGATGTATGGATGTTGAGCTGTATGACATTCGTCTTCTGTTCACTACTCGAACTCGCATGGGTTGGCTATTTGAGTAGGGAGGAAGAAGAGATCGTAAAGCCGCACATTCAAAAAGTCTCCTCAGCTATGTCCTCTCCCGCGGCAAATGTTGTCACCTCTCGTTCACCCTTCTATGAAAGCAATTCGGCACTGCATCGGTAGGTTTCACCAGTTTTTTAAGCTTCCTGAAGATTGTCAAGTGCATTCGTGTGCGAATCAGGAGTAGTAACACACTGGTATTGAGTACACAGATGAGGATGGAGAATGGCTGTTTCATCATTGCTCCTTCCTCTCGCTCAATGAAAAAAGCACTTCTGTAATCCCATACACAAAAACGCTCTTGGGAATTGCGACGTCGTTTAATTTGTTCTTCACGCAAGTTTCTTCTAACCAGTCGTCTGTTCAAAGTGCTCTTAACATCAGAAATGAGGTGTGCCTAAACTGAGACCATCCTTGTATTTGAACCGTTACTTTCGTTGAGTAATCGGAAGCCTTGAGCATGATAAAATAAGAAGTATATATTAGATGATACCTATGAATGAATGGAGTGCAATACAGCAGCATCAACTGACAGCAGAGAAATATTTCGGATTTAAGGAGAGGTTACGCATCTGAGGAGGAATGCGCACTAATGAGTCTTCGAGACAATGATTACGGGTATATTCCACCTGGCTACGGCCTTAATGGTAATTTGAAATCTGCGATGGCATCAATCGCAGGTCCTTGTGCGTGCACAAAAGAGGAACCTCCTGAAGTATACGCACCGATACTGCCCTCAGCTAGTGAAGCTGCTGCGTTTCAAGCTCGTCAAAACGTAAGCTTACTTCCGTCTTTCAATTTCCATACGAAACTTTATATCAAAGTTGAAGGGATAAGAACAACTCGTCAATCACTATGAGTATTCATAAGCTAGTCAAATTTCCTCTAGCGCACATTCAATATGTCTGAATGAAATCCGCAGTCACATAACATCTACTCCTCTTTCATGATATGTGCAGTGCTTCCACTCAGTACAAGTGGCAACATAACCTGATCTCATCAACGTTCATAGTTGGGATATAATTAGTGTGGTGTTCGTGCATCAGCATCGGCAAATGCTCATTGTAGCTTGGCAGTAGAGAAATTTAAAACGATCAGAGTAAGCTAAAACTTACTTGACTTCGTAAAAACACCATTTTCAAGTCACGACTGATTATTCTAAATGTAGCGCCTATGAGGTTTTCAGTTTTTATTGCACTATTTGGAAGGCCCTAATTTAGCAGACGAGTGTGATTTGCTTTCAACTGAATGAGATACTATTTTTTGGACAATTCATATATTTATTTGCCTTATTGAACAAGAATTTTGTGAATCGTAAGCTCTCAGTCGGATTCGACGTCTGATGAAATTTGTCGCTTTCTCGATTTACAGCGCCCAATAGGCTGATATCAAACGTAACTTCATCCTCTCAGATCAGCCACAAAACATTCTGCAGTTTTATTGACAGTGGAAGACTTTGAAATTAAACTTTAATTATGAATTTAGAACTTCAAAATTCGAATTTTAGGAGCGCAAAATTGTTTTTTTGCAATAGATTATCGATGAACGTCTACTATTATTCGACATTCAAACGACTTTTATAGTATCAGTGGAGTGGACCAATGATTTTTTTTCAGGAGCATCTTGCATTACAAATCGATAAGCTGTCGTCAATATTGTTTCCGTCGTTATTTAGCGTTTTCAACATAGCCTACTGGTTTCACTACCTCAGTGACTAGAACATTTATAAGCGCATTTCTTGTTCTCTGTCTCCTTCAACCACTGTTATGCCTTGATGAAATTCAGTATAGATTCTGAAAGTCTAGTGGATAACTTATGAACGTCACCGAGTCAATAAGAATAATTTTTCAAATGAATCTCTCATTGTGCGTTTGTGATATTGAAGTATTTTCGATTGACCGGATGGAAGAGGCGCTTACAATTGCTCAATGAATAAAGCAGTACTTTCACTTATTATTGCAATTGTCAGTTAAGAGCAGCTCATATATATTGTGTTTTATTCATATACAGCGTTCTGTGTTGGATAAATTATTTTCTTTTCCACATCTCTCTTTTCTCATCGTCGGAGTGTCAAAGAAGTTTAAAGTTAAAAAATTACTGGCATGAAATCTCGTATCTCAGAATATCAAACAATAGCTCCTTAGAGTAATATGCTTAAAAATTCACCGTATTGACAAACATTTTTTTACTCCACTTCATCAAACTTCACTGAGAGAAATATGGCTTTTTGCGTAATTGCTTGTGCTAATCGTTACTTCATAAATGGTGTCCACAAATTCCTAAGGCTCATGGTTACTCCAATCGTTATTCGTGGTAATGTTACCGCTCGTTGAAACATATTGGATGTGTAACATTTAGTGCCATAAAGATGTTGTTTTAAAAGCCTTTCAAAAGCGTCTTATAGTATTATTACGATAGCAGTTCAACAGTGCGGTAATAGGAATTCATTTTTGTCCTATTTTGATCCCAAATATCAACCCAAAAAATACTCGGCGGATGTGTTCCCATATGGCTTTTTTGAATGCATGATGTGCCTATCACTAAAAAACCGTCTTCAGAAACTAGCCTTCTACATAAATGAAAAATCGCGCTGACCCACCTATTTGATCTTTGTCGAAAGCTACATCAAAGAGAAACCAATTTGGCTCTATGGCTGAGCCGAACACACAAACACAATGAATCAAATTGCGCATACCCGTGGCTGAGCTCACAAAAGGCGCTCAGTTCACCCGAGAAAGAATTTAGGACGGGGGTTCAGTGATGGTCCATTCTCTTATTTTTTCATCGTTCTCAGTTTTATTTCATTTTATTTTTTAGCGACCAAACCAAAATAAGGACAGCTAACAGAAGGGAAAGAACCTGCGAAGAGATTTCACTCATTTGGGCAGTCATCAAAAGCAGCCACTGTTTCAAGTATTCAAGTGAACAGTTTGAAAAACCTGTAAATTTTCATTAGCAACGTCGAGAACGAATTGCTGTCATGGAAAGTTTGTTGGTAAAATTACTTTCAGGTTTTTCTTGTTCTCGTACCTCTATAACTGCATTATTTGCAGCACGGTTTGTCATGTAACCATGTAATGTGCTTGCTACCAAGATGTTGAAAATGATGGGCATTACAAGGTGCTACTTTACATTTCCACAGCAATCGTTGTCTATAATTCAGCGGTTCCCTTCAGTATCAATGCACGGAATGTTCTTGATGTTCACTGTGGCCACAAGGTAAATTCTTGATGTGTGCACAAAAAAGCTCCTTATAAAATGTTCTGAATAAGTGCCCGATGAATGCCTAGAAACGGGCGAGCTTATAATTTCAATTAGCGTATGGCAAACGCATTGGGAACACTTCCAAGATTGTGTTTTGATGGTCCTATGTAGAAATATAGGAAAATACGAAATTAATAACGTAACATGAAAACTGCAACATCTTTCACTGCATTAACGGCAACAATAACAAGGTGACAATAAATAAACGTTCGGCGACTTAATAAACACTTCAGACTTTAAAGCAAACACAAATATTTATTTAATTAAGGAAAACGAGGGTAAAAGCATAAAAATTCTGCAATAATTTATTCTTAGCGATTAAATAATCGTCAAAAATGATGGGAAAATTCCGGACAATCCATAATTTCAAGCATATTTTTATAATAATAAAAATGAAGATAAAATGAGAATTCACCCGAAAAAAACTGCTTCGAAGCAGGTTTTAAATAGAAATTACTGATAAATCAACCATAATATTGCTTTTAAAACAGCTCATCAATTGAAAATATGAAATTTGAATATTTCGATTAAATAGTTTCAGAAAACCATGAGAAGTTCATCAACTAATAGTTGTAGGAAATAAATGTGGAAAGTGATTTCCAGAATTTCTAGCACAAGGTCACAAAAAGGATAATTTATTCTCAACGATTTCACGTCGACGGCGATCAAATTTACGACTAGAAAAATATGGGAAATAGTTCAGTTATGGGAAATCATAAAACTTCAGTGGATGGATTCAAATAAGTTATCTATTTCTGATAACATACTGCATATTTCACAGGAAAACAACGAAAGTTTACTGCGGTTAACGAGACGGTGCAATAGCAACTTCGTCGATGAACTAAGCTCCCGTGCACACGTTCCTCGTCATGTTATTGCCGTCTCGCTAACACTATTAATCCTACATTACCTTTTAACAGCAACTCAACTGCAGACATTAAGCTCATTTTTGTATGCTTAATGAAATAGCATCATAGCCCCCATCTGTTTGTTCATTTCCTTGCAGTTCTGCCAGTTGCAGCTAGAAATTCTAGGTGTGGAATTTCGATCCCCTCTTTTAACATAGTTAACTTCACCCAAGGAATTAAACATAGAAAATTATAACTGCATTGGTGTTAGAATCGAGTGTGGTAACATCCAATCCTAGTCAACCCTAGCTGCAGTTTCATGATAAGCATTCAACAGTGCAGTGAACATACAAGATTTTGACTCTGTTATAAAATTACATTGCACTGAAATCGTCTGTCATTCCGTTATTTGCAAATTACTTCTCAAAGCACAAACACTACAAACAAGCAGAGGCGAAATAAAAAGTCAAGCGATAAAACTTTTTAAAGAGTTTGCATATTGTGAAGGGTTTCAGTTCGAGTACAGCCTCATTTGGTCTAGTTACCGGACATAGTAATACCATTTAAAAGGTTGCTGCAAACATGTACACTGTGATAGGAAAATCAGGAAAACCAACAAAAAACACGGAATGCACTGTTGTCTTGGGTTGCCTTCGTTTTATGCTGGAAGGGAAATTGTTTTTAATGTGTTGCAAGAGATATGAAAGAGAAATGCTCTCAAAGAAGATCTGCGGACATTCCTTCAAATATTGTAGCGCCGATGAAACTCAGATTGCATTCGATTGTTAATTTTTTCAGTTTATGCCAGTTATATTTTTTGCGTGTTTGAGTAATATCTTATCAGTTTTCGTCTATCAGCATTTTGTGAAAATTTGCTTAAGAATATACTCACAGAAAGAATTTCCAAAACCTCGTCTCACTGCTATTCTAATGCGATTAAAGACGAAAGTTTCTAGTATATGGGTGAACGCCTTCTCGTATCCCATCTAATAGGCCCTCTGCCTCTGGAAATTACATTTCATTTACACTCATAATTCAGAGGCTGGATGATCTTAAGAGCCTTCGTTATATCCTCTGGCTTTTGTGTGCTTGCAAAGTGAATGGAATTTTGAGGCGCATTTAAGTGGCTTTGCTCTGTGTGCACTCCCTTGAAAAATTATTCTCATAGCCAATAACTCCTCTTCCTCTTCAAATTGTGTCCTTATTTGAAGTTAGAAATAACTCGTCGCAGGATATTTTCAAGAAATTTGTAACAAAAAGACTTTGAACTCCTTCATCTGCAAACCCTCGTTAAATAACCGATAATGATGCTCCTTAGGTGAAAATAGTAGCGAAGAAAAGAGGCTGAGGAGTTTCAAAAGCGATTAACTTTTCATCGAATTTCGCTTGCTCAGATTTAACAACGCGTTTGCGATAAAAATAATATTTTTAGTAGACATTTTTATAGACTGGAAAATATTCTATTTCATTGATGTAACTCCACTCATTCTCAACAGGCGAGCTTTATGACGTATTTTCTCTTTTCTTTATTTCAGCGCAAAGTGGTGGGCTATATGAAGATATGGCGTTGTTGAAAGGAGTGAAAGAGCACAGTGCCGTAATGTCTTCGTCTATAAAAATCTGATCCTTTTGAATGCGATTCGCCTCGGAAATGAAGTTTAGATCATAGGCATAAGACGAATTATATTTTAAATTTTTCTGAATAAATGAAATTAGGCTTACAGAGATCATCGAAACAAATGTGGAGTAGTTCAGTGCCGTAATGACGCTGATCATTTGAAAGATTGTAAATTCACATGGCATGGTGTTTTGCTATTTCTGCACTCATAGCTGGAGAGCTGAGTATATGAGCCGCAGTTATTGCTTGATTATGCGGGTGAAACTCAGCTATCGAAGATGATGAATATACGCGGTATGAGCAGCTGCATTACTTTACGTCGATATAGCGATCTTATCTATTGTCCTGTTCAGTAATTTGTTAAATTTTTAAAATGCCCTCGAAGTGTTCTCAGATTTACTCTATTCCTTGTTGTGCTATCGGTGGAGATATTAACAAATACTCAGTAGCAGTCATAAAAATCTTGATCAGTTTAAATATAAACTTTACAGATGTCTGCGTCTAATATTTTTCATGGGGCTTCTCATTTCCATACTTGACACAGTATATAATTTTGCATATGTTTTGAAACGTTGGAACAAATAAATAACTGAACTTCATAGATTCTATAACTTTAATTCCTAGTATTAAGAACTCCAAACTTTATATGTGCCAGAAATGAGAACCGCTGCTAATAAAACCACTCTACTGATTGAAATGTTCGGAAGTCTGCTCGATGCTTCGCTAATTTTATCAAATTTTTTCATTCCTCGTTTATTACAATTTTTGAGGCAGTGCTACATTTCTGTGAACCTTTTTTTAGAGGACTGATAATAGGAAAGAACCCCTACGAGAGAATTTCAATTGGAAGCACAAAATGAGTTTTACGATCGAGAAGACGATGCGTTTCAGTGGCAAATAACTAACCAAGCCGCTTCTTGTAATAGCTTTCCACCCATAAAACTCGCCCTCAATTACCCTAATAAACTGCCGCATACGTGATATTGTGTTCAGATGTGCTCACACAATCTACTCCAATCGCCCTGCTCACTGTTTACTTCCAAACTTCTGCTTTGAGCAATTCGCCATATAGTCAACGTAATCAAAACTTTTCGGCTTCTATGATATGATAAAAATTTATCTCCTGTTCGTTAAATTATCAATCCCCACATATATGGTCACTTGTAAAGTTGGTTCCAGTTGACTTCTTTTATTATATTTACAACAGTAATAATTAATTCTTTTATAAATAAGTTTCGCCGCCCTGATTCACTCAGAAATTTTAAGTCCCGGAAATCAGTCTCATTTATTTATTTTAGGCCTTTTTTCAAATTAGCTTTAGGTCGCTAACTATTCTCGACGTGATGACGTATGCATTTTCAAGAGTATTTTGCAGTCGCGTAAGCATTGATAAATAAGAGTGCAGGTCGAATGAAAAGCTCCAAAAGCAACTAGCATTGATGAAGAAACAGAGCAATCAGTCAAAGTAGTTAGCCGTTTTATCCCATCCATCTTTTGGTCATCTCGACGGTGGTTTTTACATTTTTATTCACCCCTTCCTCATAATAAATTATTTTAGCATAGTATCTGTTCTTGCCAATAAGCTTTTGTCTTTCAAATGAGACGTATTTGAACCTAACTAATGCTTAAATGCACTTCACCTTAGCTGATCATTAGGGTAGTGCTGATTATCTTTATAAACTTAATGGTGAAACCCGGCTGTTCCACTGAGCTTCGCTGAATTATTGTTGTGCTCGCTCACAATCTACGTAATAGCTAGCCATTATTTACTTTTGATTCTTTTTTCAACTTTTCTACTTCATTCTCAGTAACACAGAAGTGGATGTTTTAGGTATTGTACACCTACTAACTCATCGCAATTCTACGATGTTTCTTTCAGCAATACAAGTTTATAACTACACCAGTTTATAATTTTTTCTTATTTCTTATCGGAATTCCATAATCGCTATAGGGTAATATCATGGCAATATCGACAGATTTCAAATAATTTAATGGAATATATACGCTCGACGAATACTCAGATTTTATTGTATATGTGGGCGGTTGGCGATTATCTATGCTACGATATCAAATTTCGCCCGTTGGCTACTATTACCTTTGCTCCTTCTTCATTCTCAAGTAGAAAATGTCCCAACCAATTTCCTTTAGCAACTTCCTACGCGTAGTTAACGTTAAAAAATATTTTGATTCATTTTATTTGATTTTTACAATGGTATTTTCACCCATCTCTTGAGAAATACAAAAAAAAGTTATAAATTAACATACTTTGAAAGAGTACATGAGAAGAAAATGCCCATAAGCGCAGAAATACTATAACTATGAAGACATCCGAAGAAATCATGAAGCTGATTCGTCAGCTGATCGAGTGAGATACTCTCAAGTTAGGAGGCCTTTGATTTTTTTGTTGGCCACTTACTGACACTTCGATAAGGTTGTTGAGATAAATTAATCGTTGAAATCGAGTCTTTTATAGGTGTGCTTAATCTGCTATATTATTCTAAATTAGTTGAGGATCTACAGAGGGAATTTAAGCAATTCTCTTCTGGGCTCGCCACGAACTATAACTTTTGATGCCTTTGAATTCTTCTTCTTTATTGGGTCTAAATTAGCAGTGGTCAATAAGAAGTCCATTAGATCTAAACAAAGTCCTCTGACGTTGTCTATCGTGAAGAGCTCTACTTGAAGCGATGTGAATATGGATCATCGTTTCTTTGCTTAAGTAGAATAGAGCATTTATGTGTAGATGAAGTTTCTGAGCAAGAAATTGGAAGCAGTTACTCCGCTCTACATCGAACTCATAAAGATATCCCACATGGAAGCGTTTCAGGTATTTTTTATTTCCGATGTCATTAACATATTGAGCTGACGATAATTAGGATCTTTGTCGATGACCTCAAAATTTATCGCCAGGTGGAATAAATTTGGCAGTTCAATAGTAGTCATGAAAATGTCATATGGTTCATACCAACTTTCCATGTGAAAATTCTCTCGGACTAGGCGGTAAGTTCTTTGGCGACAAAGACGTCATAGTCGACTTTGAACTTCAGTGTAGTTGGCAGTTTCAAAGTGATGCTGAAAAATCTTTAAAAAATTCAAAATACAACGTTTTCGCCATCTTGCAACATAGATGTATTTAGCATCATCGCAAGGTTTTCGTTACGTGCTGCCAAGTCATATCATATTTTGTGCCCTCCCCTTAATTCGACAGTTGATATCAGACTGTTAGAGAATTCCGAAAATCTACGTTAGTTTCTGCGAGGTTTTCAGTGGCCCAACTAAATCACAATAACAAATTAAAAATTTCAAGCCTTTGAGAGGCCGGTTCAATCGCGCATCGGTTTAATCTTTAAAGAGGCCTGACTTCGATTTCATTATACATTATAAAATTGTTTTAGCTTTTCCAGCATTCCGTTATCAGGAATATTTCAGTTGACCTCTCCCCCGTAGTCGACGTATGCATCAATTTTAGCTCGGGGGATGTTGCAATACAAAAAAGGATCTCTACAGTTTCCATTTTCCCGAGCGCATTCCATTTCTTCCGACATCTTTAGTGCATTCCTTCAGCTTTTAAACGGCGACTGGATCATTTCGACCTATACAGCATTCCTACTGTCGGGAATTTAAACGCCTCTTCACCTGGGTTGTAAACTCGTGAATAATTTGCTATTTTGATGATCACACTTAAAAGCTTTTCGGTGTTTTCCATAGCGCAAAGTTTATGAAAAATAAAATGAACAAAGATACAAAAAGAAATTGAAAGATGCATAATGAAATCCATAGTGAAAACATGCCGCGAAAGTGGAGGCTATAGAGATAATTTCTTTATGCAACACCATCTTCCGAACTCAAACAGATGCGCACGTTTACTTTGAGAAGAGGTAAGCTGAAATATTTCTGAAATCGGAGTGCCGTAGAAGTCAAAATATTTTATAGCCCCTTCAAGGATCCGTAGTATTTGGTCAAACTTCAGCGAGAGAATGGAAAGAAATTAATAGATGCAGAATGAAATCTATCGCTATATTTTACGCAGTACTTTCTGCAACTACAGCAGCATTCATCGACTACCACAATGAATATCCGAACATGAAAAATATTTAAAATCTATACGATTTTCTGTGGTCGATGAGCATTGAGGAAGGCAACTTTTAATTGTGTTGTAATCGAAGAGGTAATAGAAAGCGCATTGAAATCAGTCAATTTACGAGTCTCTCTAAGAAATACGTGCTATCAATCAAGTTTCACTCGAAACTAATTTACTCGTTGGTACATTTCCAACTCGTTTCACTTCGGCTCATTTCACGAATACTATCGTTTAAAAGTCGTAAACTGTGTGTATTTTGCAATATTCTTTATTATTTTAAGGAAGTGAGTGTTAAACAAAAAGTATCCAACGGAATTTCAGAATTCAGAACGACTTTCGTAAGCGTGGAAATGCACAATATGCAATTATTACCCATTGTGGGTCAACGTAGACTCGCAAAATGATAGAGAGGCTACCATTTCGGATTGAAGTGCTTTCACTGCCCTCGAAACTGCTGTTTAATAGCTAAGCGATAATATTTGGTTTGACGATGAAAGAATATGGACATACTTCCAGCAAATTTTTTTCGTGGAAATTGTTTATAGTGATGTCATTTATCCTTCTTTATATACACGCATTTGTCGGCCATTGTATCCGTCCGCGTTTCGTTCCTCTGTCAATAGAAATCACTGAAAAGATCTCTTCAAACTCGCATTGCATTTCAACGTCCTGGTAACTATACCCGTTAGATCCCGTTAGATACTCTAAAGGATGCAACATTTGCTGAATCATTTTCGGCCAATATATGAGGAATGCCTTATTTCACGTTTTCATTAAAATATTAGTACACCTGGGACATTACAAAGGTGTTTTGCCCGAATTAGACTTAATAGCGTTTCTGAAGCAGACTGGTCATATAAGGAAATGAACAAGAGTAATGAAAAAAATGATTTTTTGTCTAAATTTGATTAAGGCGGATGTGTTATTTTGCTAAACTGGTGGAGCGTGAGGGATCTAGAGATTTGGATTCAGGCACGGCTGAAAACGCGATGATTTTTCATTTACTCAGTAAGGTAATTATTGAGTACGTGAAAAACCTATGAAGGGCTAATTACAAAAGTCTATTCCTCGCTCTCGCTGTAGCCTCAAAAATACTCACAATGCGATAATTATTCCATTTCAATGAAACAATAAAAACACTTTTTCCTTGCATAACAATAAGTTTCGTCACTGATATGTTGCGCGCAGTTTCCAAGTGAAAAGGGGCCATCTATTGGTAACAATGGTAACTCTCACTGTGTACATCTTCGAAATCAAATTAGTCATAAAATTCCATTCTCTAGCAGTGCGGTTTTGTTCTCTTTCAGATAGCTTATTCATTCTAAAGCAGATCGGAACCAACGGCACTTTTTTCTCTTTTTCAGTGACCTTATTCATTCTCTTTTCAGGGATCTGCACAATACCGAGCGGCAATTTTTTATCGTTTTCGTTTTTATCATCCTTAACATTAATTCACTTCATAATGTGACATCCCTTAAATCCTCATTAGGCATAAATTGTTCCTTTCACGATCACCTAATCTGAGAGAATTTTAACATCACGTCGGCAAATTATATAGACTGGAATTTGCTGCTAAAAGACATTTCGTGCTACTTTATACTTGACATTTGATAGAACACATCAAGTGTAAAATTTCGATGCTATTAATTTCTCGTACATTATCTTGTACTGATTTTTATGCACCAGGAAATACACCTGTTTTTCTCTTTGTCATTTTTTAGTATTTGGAAAAGAAGAGTTAAAGTGGAACCTATAAAGGACTATGAAAATTCGAGCTCCAATCGCACAAACTTCTGACGAGGGATCTATCAATTAAACCAATCTCACATATTCAGGTCCGCGTTTCGAATAGTTTCAAACGAACAAGTCTTGGGCTTCACTTGCTTACATTCAGCTCTAAATTAAATCTCTTAATAATCAAGTTTCCATGCAAATGAGCATGTTTCCTTATTGACTGCGGGTGATTTTTTGGAAAATATTCATGCTTAGTGATATTACATGCATGTGATTTGCATAATTATTTTCTGCCACTATCTGAATACAATATTCTTTCCAGAACACTGCGTTCGAGTGGGAATTATTGTTGGCTTTGATCTGAAGCTAGTGCAATAAGAGATGATGCGTTTGACATCAGCTTTCGATATAAATTAAACAAAGTCTTATGACGCATCGCAGTGGCCATGATAACGATTCGTCAAGTGCCGTCCGCATTTGCTTCAATGAAAGCTGGTTTCAGAATGCATAAGGAACGGACGAGGAAACACTCACGTGCCGACTATGAACCCATTGAACCCACTGAAGGTTCCGATCCATGGGATCTCCATCAGCTTCTTGGCCCTGATCAGGTTACTATACCTCTTTCAGTTCACTGTTACTGATTTCAAGGACTGATACGGAGGATTCGATAGCTAAAGAAGTGAAAAAGGGAATAGAAGGAGAGAGTTAGAACTCCTATCATTCCCTTCACATGTGTACAGTTAGGAAACAGTTATGGACAGCAAAGAATTATCTCGCTTACGCCAACAACTTTTTTGCAAAATTTCGACTAAAAATCCCAAAAAAGCCACCGCTTGAGTGAACTCTTTGACTGCTTTGCATGAATGTCCTGGAAAATTTCGGAGATTCGCAACACACTTTAAGGAGTGATGCTCATTATATAGGAAATTGCGAGCAGAGATTTGGGGCAGTTTTTGAGAGACAAAAGTGACACAATCCTCGACGGCAGTTGAGAAGACGAATTTGAAGTGGAAAAAAGTGATCCCCAGAATCGACTCGGTCGACGTGTGCAGCTCCCTAGACGCCTTTATGCAACTTCATTTTATGAAGAAATATCGGGCACGCAGACATACACACTTATTTTTCATATTATCTACGGTTTTCAATAATTGCCACTGCGCATTTAAGCGTTTGTTCGTGCAGCGCCTATTGAGCGCGCAGAAAGAAATTCACTCAGTTTGGAATTGAGGTAATCAATCATAAACATTTGAATGTTAGGCTTCTAAACATAGCACCTCGACTAATTTCCACTAGTTCCTCTCATAACATTTGTGGCGAACTGGCCATAAGATCGCATCTTCATACTGGTTGCTGGTTTCATGAACTGGAAGAGAATTTCCACCTGTAACTTTTTTAGTAAATTAGCAAACCGAATTTCTGTAAAAGGTTGCATCACCTTCATCAAAATGGACGATGCAAGCAAGTCTCACAACGGCTAAATCATTTTGCAATGCCCTTCCAACGCTAAGACCGCAGAATGTCAGAATATTTGATACCTTTCGTCTATATGAACTCATGTTTCTTTCCACGATATTAAAAAAGGCTTTTTTGGGGGGTTTTTTAGAGGCGAAGAAGAAATGTACGGAAAACAAATTTGCAGACGGACTTTAAAGTTTTATGAAGGTGAAGCAAATGCATAGATAGGTTTTACTAAACATCATACTCTCATAAAACAAACAGATGGATAGATGAGTTTATTTTAGTTGGATATAGAGAGCACATAAAACTACATACAGTTTATAGAAAGTTTTTTGAAAATAAATTTGCCTGTAAACGTATAGTTAGATAAGCTATACACGATTAGTTAAATGGATAAATCATAATAGGGAGTCGATGAGATACAAAAAAATAAGTAAGACAAAGAGGAATATAGCGCTATGGGATGAGCAGAACTAGGGAAGAAGAAATTTAAGTCAGAAGGAAACATTTCGCGTGTATAAACATAGAGGAGCGTAGATATTGAGAATGGGGAAGACGCGAACTGATCACCTATAAGGGTAAGTTTCGGTCCTTATCCGTTGTCTTGTTCACCTGAGTTATCACGGGCCATTGTCTGAATGATAAGCGTAGTCCTTTCAGCATGAGAAGCGGCAGTTTAATTGCGAGTCGAGAGAGAGACGCGTAGAAATGAAAAGAAGTGGAAGAAATGAAGAGAAGAAATTAGCAGATGAAATGTATATTAAGAGAAATACTTAGTAAATTAAATTAAAGCCCACCGCTATAAAATTCACCGTTGTGCAATCTGAAGCTTCACTAGAATGGTGTTTTGCGAACATAACAGAACGTTTTCAATTTTCTACAGTTGCTTATATCATGTTTTGCTGTTTATTTACATCTCGTTGTTAAAAACTTCTGACCCTTAATATCTGATCAATCGCAAATACGAAATGTTGAGTGGTACCACTGGTGATGGCGCATATTCAGTATGTCTGTGCTTGAGAATTTCCAAGAGATTGCTTCTGGCATCAGGGCAATAAAGCTGTTTGATGCAGCTCCACACGAAGGATTATTTGCCTAAAGTCACTCCTTTTGAGACGAAAACGAGATCGTTAAAAATGATTACTCCATGCCAAGCAGTAAAAATTTCATCGCAGCAAATTTTATCGGAAGCATAAAGTCCGGCTTTTTTGCTCATATTAATGTCCGTTTTTGGGAGAAATGTTGGAAGATTCGTTAGCGACTTCATGAATCGCATTTTAGCGACCATCGGCTACAAAAGTGCGCCGAGTGAAACGCTAAGAAATGCATGAATTAAAACAACGAAAAGCCTTGAAGTGCACAATGCGCAGTGGGCGTTGCTATTACGAGCAGCGGTCAAGTGTACTTCAATTATTATCAATGTTGTGTGGAAGACATCGCATTCCAAAATTCATCTCTTACTCGCTCTTTTCCTGCGCCTCTCTTCCCTTCTTCCTTCCAAGCAAGCAAAACGGCAAGGGACCTGACATTCCCAGCAATGCCTTATCGCTTGCTGTCCACCCCATCTGGCTATTTCGATGTGATCAAAATGGCAATGATGATTTGTTATTCAGTCATCTTAAAAAGTGCACGTTCGATGTAATTTATTTTATTCAGTCTTTTCATATGCATTTTTATTAGTGTGTCTGTCCATTGCTTGCTTATATGCTTCTTTAATTTAGCTCAGGAAACCCACTAAGGTTAGAATTTAGTTTATAGCGAAGAACGACCGGCAGTATCACCTTTCGAGTTGATCGCTCACTTGCAAAATTAGATCGCGTCGCTTTAAAATGTCAGAAAATTTTTGGCAATATTTTTTATCGGGTCGCATTTTGTAATCGGCTGGTAGTGAAAAAAGAACCTTCGTGCAGAAATGTGACAGTGTTCCTTCCCATCTAATTTTGGTTACTATATATTATTCAATGTATCTTGATAATTCACAAATCTACTGCCTGATAGGTTAAAGAGGAAAATGCAGTCCTTGCAATCCTTAAACAAATTCCTCCACTTTTTAACTTGCGATCGGAGAGGCAAATGTGAGAGGAATTCAAGTGTATATATATATATATATATATATATATATATATATATATATATATATATATATATATATATATATATATATATATATATATATATATATATATATATATATATATATATATATATATATATATGAGAAAGAATGAGCAATACTAGCTTTTACAAACAAAAGCAAGTATATTTATAATTCCAGTTAATCAATAATCAAAAAGCCCATTCCCTGCTGTATTTTATAACTCAGAACTATTGTTACTGCAACAAAACCATCGATGCGATCGTTTGAGAGTCCTCATGCAACGAGTACCGCAAAGCTCAAAGGTGATCGGTTCTTAGCATGTTTCTGAGGTGATCGAAGCCAACAACAAGTTAATCTCGATGCAGTTTTAATTCCAACGTTTTTTTTTTGTTCTACAGCAAAAAGACGCTTGCAATATTGTGCAGTATGAATGAATGATTATTTGCAAATTACGAGAAAAGCAAATTGCACATTTTTCATCTGATCGATTTTTGTAAACGCAGGGAATGTATTCCGACTAGTGCTATTGAGTTGAGCGAGCTTTATGTCACTCAAGAATTGTGCAATAAAAACTGACATGTTGCAGTGTTGCAAAATTTGTTCAGTTACTATCAAGCTTTTTTCTCATTAGCCAAATTGCGAAGATGAAGCAGTATTTTGGGCATTGAGCACTTTCCAATCTGGAAATGTTAAATTATAAAAAGCTGCAAATATACTGCAACAATCACTATTGTTCGTAAAGGAATTGTTTTCATGAAATATTCGATAACCTCTTGGGATGACTTGCATCCATAATAAATGCCATCTATATCCTTCACCCGAATGCTTTAAAAGAGTGTTTATTCAGTCAAAGTGCCTTTATTCGGCTGTACGCCTATTTTCTGCTTTGAATGAGCGTTTCCTAGAGGATGATTTGGAAATTATATTTCCATGGGATTATTAAAGTATCGCTTCGTGACACGTAAACCACAAGCATGAACCGCCCGCTAGAAAATATTTTTTACACTATTATGCAATATTAGGGAGCTGTCACGAATCAAAAATGCACCCTAATATTGATGAATTGTAGATGTCCCTAATACAGCTCCTAAATCTATGGCAGCTAAAATATGCTAATGTATGGAAATACATGGTATCTCTATTCGCTCCTAGTTAAGTAAGTCGTTTATCTTTTGGTCAAAAGGCATGCATTTACCCATTTATTTTATGGTTTATGGCATATTGACACTATGCTTATTCTCATTTAAAATCTCAAAGAAATCCTAGAATTTATCGACTAAGCAAAACTGGAAAATATTCATTGGTAATGGATAAAATTTAGTGTAATATATCATACCATGCATTAAACAAGATCACTTGTTGTGGAGATTACGCCATTCACGTGGAAAAGAGGCAAACCTGATGATAAAAGATCTTGTACTCTAAAGGATAGAATGACTGAAGATCGGAAAGCCCAGAAAAACTGGTTTATATTTCTTATATATAACCTAAAATGTGCAGTTCTATTTTTCTGCATATTTTCGCTCATAATTTCAATGCGGCCATGTAGTTTACTCACGCAGATATGACGATTGGAATACACGAATATCGGAATACCCGAAGTCTACAAATCGACATGAGGAAAGAGAATGTGTTGTTAACAGGTCAGCGGAAAATTTTTTGGTCGATATTTCTATAAGCTTGAAAAAAATGAGTCGACCTACTCTGCACGTTGCCAAAAAATCAATTGCAATAAAAGTAATGAGAGAACTTCTTCCGGGAAAAGATAGGAGAAAGTTTGTGCTCATTTGCACTTATGTGTAGGATAGCAGTCGAGAACGGCAACTTAACAGACGAATGCCGGCAGGCTTGACAGGGAATGCACAATGTATGAAATGAAAATTTGTCAATGTACAACACTTATTTCCCCAGTTCCTTCTATAATATTTTCCTTCTATCAGCAGTCGTTTCGTTGATCACAAACTCAACGAGGTGTATACACAGAGAAAACTCACGGCGCTATATAAAGCATGCGTCAATTCGCATTTTCAATCTCGCTCCACCCTTCGCTCTTTCTAGCCACATAACTCACTGAGGAGCGAATAAAACATATTGCTGTCGGTGGCAGACGAGATGCTTCAAAATATATTGCGAGCCAACATCACACTCTGAATTTTATTGCCCAGTGAGATTCACCCACAATTCCTTTCTATACAACGCTATATTTTTAACGAGTTTCGCTCTCTCCTCATGGAGCACTCGTCTGTTTCTCATTGCATCTTTTTATGTTTATCAAATCATTCAATTTATAACTTCCTTAACTCGATATGGATTATTCGCTCTAGCAGGATGTTCAGTCAAAATTTGATATTCTTAGACCGTTCAATCTAAAATGGCCATTGTCAACTGTTCAGTCAAAAATGCCCACTATCAGACTGTTCAAACTAAACCATCAGTTGTTAAATTTTTCAATTAAAAACTAACTACTGTTAAATTATTCAACAAAATGTTACCATTTTCAAATTGTTCAACCAAAAATGGCCATTGTCAGATTGTTCAATAGAAAGCGACTATTGTTAGACTGTTCAGTCAAAAGTAACCATTGTCAGCTCACTCAATCAGAAATGACCGTTATGTGACGAATTATTTCTCACAGCGATTACTTCGCTTCACACAGTTTCGTTCAGATGACAAAGGCGCCTTTTTAACCTGAACAATATTCTATACGTTTATATCGTACCAAAATTCGAGTGAAGATAATTTCTCCGAAATCGCAAGAAACTCGCCGGTCAGCCCTCTTATATAGTGTTCTTCGTATCGTGCAGTGTGTTGCGCTAAACAGCCGTTATACATTGTGTTGCTAGTCCCTAGCATCATATGCAATACATAACAAGGAGATAAAAATTAAGAAATGTGATGTGCTTAGAGTAAAGCGTTGGAAATGAGCCTGTGGGTTTTCTTCCTTTCACTTGCAGCACTGATGAAAAAGTCCCATAATTAATCAGTGGATACAAGAAGGGGTTAAGACAATGGAACTAGAGTGAGTTTCATTCGTTGTTTTCATTCAGATCGTGCCGACAACGCTTTTGCTCATTTTCGAACATACCGCGTATATGACTTTAATAAATTTAATCTGGCTCTACGCATTTCAACATAAAACTGCCGCAGCTCCATAAAATTATCTCAACATGGACTTTTAGCGAAGCTGCTCAATTAAACTCTCAATGATGCAGAATATGCGTGCAGCAGTGATCATTCGTTATGCGATGTTCGTTATGTTGGATACAATTAAAATATGTAGGCAATTCAATGTTGTGTTGGGAAGTGCTCTAAAAAGTGAAATCTGTGCTGAATAAAACCTTAATGATGGATGTTCTATGTGTTCTTAGTGGATCGTTTTTCGCTGTGGACAACAATAGCTATTAGGGAGATCCGATTTCATTAAGGCGATGAGTTGATAGGATGAGAATCGTCACGAAGCTGAATGCGCTTCCACTTTTTCAAGTAACGCTGAAGTGTTCGCGCAATGCCTACGCCGTTAGCATCCCACTTTGCCACTGCGTTTCCCATGATTCTCATCAAATTATTTTGCTATCGAGGGTTTTTTTAAACAAATGAAGATTAAAGCACACGTAAAAAGTTCGAAAACAGACGATTTCCGTTTCGTTGGACTTAAATTTCATCGCAATGAAATTGGTGGAATTATTCGGTCCGCTGAGGAGGAAAACGAAGAAGTGAGAAATTAAGCGCTTCGACGCTAATAGTATTGTTTAATTTTTAAAATTTACATCAACTGTAAAACTACGATAACGATGACTGCTTGTAGTAGGATATTTCTCACATAAATGAATCTTAGAAAGTATCGCAATCACAACCTTCTTTTGGAGCTCACTCTCTCAAAAATGAGGCGTAAGCGAGAAAGAATCTCGCCAATTTTATTGTGCTATGCAAAAATTTCATTTCCGGTCATCATTAGTGTTTCCTCCAAAGCGATATCTTCGAACGATGCCATTTCCCAATACGTGAATGTGAACGAGTTTCTCTAATATTCCTTTTTACCAAAGAAGCAACAAATGAAACAGAAGTTTTCTATGAGAATTATTGGCGCCGACATTTGTCGCCAGCCTTTGCAATCAGCTGTATATAGCGAAATATTCAATATGCTAATTCTAAAATGCATCTTACGTATTTGAAAAGCTTTATTTATCTATATTTATTCATTTATTTGATTATTTGTTTATGCATTTATTTCCGTACAAATCATTTAATTAAAATGAAATACACGTTCCAAAGCATCCGTTAATTCACTCGCAAATGCTATACTCCATAATGTCCAAACTCTTCTTGTCCACAGTAGATGGAAACTTGCCGCTATCAGATTGATACAAGGAGAAGTGGCGAAATATTGCAATCTTGTTGATGAAACGCAAAAGATACTCATCAAAGTGGCACGAGTGATATGCTCATTTAAGTGAGGCCGAAAGCATTTGCTTTTTCTTTCTGTGAGCGAACGATGTGTTTTTTTTTTGTCTCACTGATCCAGACAGCGTTTAATCGTTGTTAAGAAAACTGCAAATGGCTTTCATTTATGCACAATGCTCTCTTCTTGTTAAATTTTCTCTCCCAATAAGCACATCTTCCCATTTATGCATCGAACAAAAGTATATTTTTCTATTTTTCTATCTTCATTTCTCGTTACATATTCTTGATACTATTTCAGTATGAAATATCAAATTTTTTATGTTTAACAAGCAAAGTCCTCAAATGAGTGGAATAAGTTTTCCTTAGCGGTGAATGTTTCAAAAAGTTTATGAAGTGAAAGTTTAACGAGCGCTTAAGGTCTCCTTTGAATGTATTCATACCGGATTCATCTCATTCATTTCTTCCTCCCATTCACTCCGTCGCCTCCTCCGAGTCTCAAGGTGTTTTTAGGAAAATGGTTTTCTCTCTGTGAGTACACGCTTTGTTTATGCAATAAATGAAAGAGTAAATCTATTGGATGATCAGCAAGCGGCTAAAAACGCTGCACGTTTTATTCAGGTCATTTGATTACTGAATATGTATGAAATAAAATTGAATCTGCGATGACTGAGGTAAATATTTATAGTTATCAGAGCCGCCAATGCCAACATGGAAGAAATATGCTCGAATAATTTTACCACATGTTGGTCTTATTCTTTTATCATTGCTCTATATCACCGGTGGCGCACTCACATTCTATCATCTCGAACGGCCGAATGAAATCGCTATTCGTAAAGCTAATCTCGAAGATATTGCTGCACATCGCAAACGTATGCTCAATCAAATGTGGTCTATTATCACCGACAACACAACATCTGATGGTATCTAATAACATTAATATTTGTACTCAGATTTAAGGCATTGCGAAAAAATATGGTGGACTATGAGAAGGAATCGATTTGTATTAGCCAGCCAGGATTATGCTTGTAGATGGATATAATCTCGACTCATAGCTCAAATAAGCGGATGGAAATACATTTTCAGATATTCACACAAAGATTATTGGTTCGTCCGGAATTCTGAAAATGCGTATTCTTGACTGCTGGTATTCGTTCACTGTTGTTTTTGATTATACGACTTTTTTCGTCGATTTCGCAATGGATAGAAAAGAGAGGGAATAAGAATGTGGGGGAAATTGTGCAGGGATAATTCAGCGAATCAAAATCCTCTTATGCAACATTGAGATAGCTGTTCGCACGAAAAGAGTTACGTTTAACAACGAAGAATATCGCGAATGTATTACTTCATTTTCCACTGAGAATTACATATGTCAAAGAAAGATGTTAAATACTGCTATTAAGAGAGAATTTCCCTTAGCGAAGCGGTGAGGTGATGAGATCAATTTTGCACTTCGTGATTTCATCGACAAAATCTCTGAGCACGACTGCAAATGCAACCAATCATTCTTAGATTGTAATCATTTTGGAATAATTTGCAATATTTACAATATATAGTAATAGTATTATATGGGCGAGAAATAACATCACGAAATCATTGCAAGTTTGTGCATTTAGAAGAGATGGAACACTTAGCCTTACAATATATGGATAACGTGACAAGGCTTTTATTCGAGGCGTTTGATACGCATTACATTAATGCAGCTCATTTGCGAGAAAAAGAAAGTGAGGACGAACACAGTTGGACTTTTACCACTGCTGTTTTCTTCACCACTACTCTTCTTACCACAATCGGTAAATTTTTCCTCCTCGTTTCCCTCTCTTAAATTATTGAATAAGAGTTAAGCACAACATTGCAATGCGTCACTTGACGCTCTCAGCATCACCACTTCTACTCAGCAGTGATATCCGCTCTGTTGCATGAGGAGGTGACTTGTGTTGTGAAAAGACAGTCTGACTTGCGTGACTCTTCCAAAGCAGTTTTCTCACAAACCTTATGCAACAGAAATTTGAAGTGCGACTAATGTCGAATAGATAAAGTATTAAAAGTAAAAACCGGAAATGCCACTATCAGTGAAGCTTTTAAGTCACTGCAAGGAACACCGAAATATGAGACAATGACACCTCCCTTATTTATTCACTAAAGAATACATTCACACCTTATGCCTCCACTTTCATATTCGGAGTCTTTAATTTGCTTGGGCATAGAAGGATATCTAATCTCGCTGAAATATCAGACGCCAACTGAATAAACAGGTTGCATACGACACAGCACATTTACACTCCAACAATTCTCCACATCGTAGACTGGAAATTGAACAGATTGATGCGACAAAAATAAAATGCTAAGTTTACTTTTTTCACTGCTATCTAGCCTGTTGACTTTAGTTCTGAATAGGTGCTTGCAAAAACTGAAAACACTTGAAATATATTGGAGCACAAGAAATAGTGGGCTAAATTCGAGTCTTCAGAGGTGCAATTTAGAAACTCGAGTGTGTAGGAAGACAGGATGATATAGCTGTTCAGCAGGTCATTCACAACTGCGTTCAAGTGCTGCAAGAGTTGCAACGCTGTGCACTCCGGAAGTGTGCAATGAACTAAAAAATTTCGGAATTCGTTAGCAAGTAATTAAATATACCCAAATTTGGATCCACAAATTGTACGCATGAATCTTCCAACTCACTCGAGATTTGTTCACTTTGGTAAAATGGATCGGATCGCGCCGGATATAATGGATCGGTAAATTATAATGGATCTTGCGTATTGATTCGTACGCACAAATATAAATGCTTCCTAACTCTTCAACAATATGAAGGAGTTAGTATGTTGCAGGTGATATCCAACATAACACAACGCAGAAATCAAGATTCTTTGGTCGGTTCTTGTTGACCAACATTCGTTTTTCGCTCACTTCTCTTTTTATGGGGCAATTGAAGTCCGGTTTTGCTAAACGCATTCGGCATCTGACTGTCCCCTCTCTACTTCCTAAACCTACTCCGTTGCAGTCGAAATTTGGCTTGTGTGATTACTCCCGATCGGTAGGTATCAAGTGGTATTTTTGAAGCTTGTTGGTTTCGGTTGGTACTTGATCAAGAGCGAACACCTCCAGCGGGTTATAGGCCAAAATAAATTTTAGCAGATTAACATCACTAGCAGGAACAGTTTTTACGGAGGGTGGTCTCTTCGTTACAGTGGTAATTAACTGCATTCAATGATACCAAAGTAAATTCAACGATTTTTTTAAAATATGGCAAATAGCACGTGTAAATATTAATGGTGCAATAGAGGATCATATCTGGTCAAATTTTCAACAATTTCCAGAGAAACTGCTCAACGCACTTCCCTTTTCAGTACTTTCAGCGACAAAAACTACGAAAACCCTATACTGAGTAGGTATTAAAGAACGTTGTGATTTATTCTAAACACCGTTTAAGGCTATGGTAACCTGGTGCCGATGACTTTCCAAGGGCGTATGTTTTGCATATCATATGCTCTTTTTGGAGTTCCTCTCATTCTAATTACCGTCGCTGATATCGGCAAATTTCTAAGCGAGAATATCGTTTGGCTTTATACGAGGTAATTTCCCATATACTTGTGAGATAATATTTCAAAGAGTGACACCGTCGAATGTTTTATATAATATTTTCCATACTTATTTTGTTGGGAAGAATTGTCGATTCACCAATGCTCAGAAATCTATAAAGCTTATTCATCACTTTATTATGCAGTAATGTTCATTGTGCTTTGAACCACCTAAAAATTTGTTCAAATTACTGCAGTTGGCAAAAAGTTTTTCCATTGATTGGCACCTTCGTTCGTAGTCACGAGTAACATTAAAAAACACATTTCTAAGGTATCTGAGCGCAGCCTATGCCTCTTTGCGTGTGATTCTCCAAGCTTTCAGTAAAAAATATGGTGAAAATAAGCGTAATCCAAGCTGCATATAAGGTGAATGCGAATGAAGCAAATCTGCTGCTCCCAAATTCATAGCCTCTATGAGGAAACTTGTAAAGCCGACTTCCCACTTCAATATAGTCTGTGCTATGAATTGAGATTCAAAAGGCTTATTTCAAGTTCATTTCGTTGAACTATTTTGCAGATATGCACAAGCTAGGAAAAAATGCCGTGAAAAAGCTGCTGCAAGTATATCAATGAGTACTGACGAACAGTCGACTCGAGTCAAGGATCAGCTGATACAGGTAGAACTAGCATTTCTTAGTGTTTCTAAGTGAGATATTCGAACATTAGGGTTAGACATAATCGTTATCGTATCGAAGTTTTTAAATTTAAGTGCATTTGGTTGTATTTGACTATTTCGTCTGTGGGGAGCATCAGTTTGACGGAAGGAGCGTTTTTCAGCCGGTTGGAGACTATAACTTGATGAAAAAATACTAAATAGGTTGACCTGGAAGAAACTTTCGTGTGGAAGTTTTCAAATTATTTTCTAATAATAAAAAAGCTTCTTAAAAGGATCAAGAATGGAAACCATCAATTATTATTTGAATCGATTCCATAGTATCATTGGATTCGTTTTCAAAGAAAAAATGGATAGCCGAGTATGGGCACCAAAAGTAGGTGACTGCGAAAACGCATGTAAAGTGGATGCAATAATGAGTGAAGTGACTTTTTCGCACAAGCAAATTTTAATTAACGTAATGCAAATCGATAGATACTCTTGCATCTACGAATGCAGTTCTTACAAACCATGGAACGTAAACAAATTGCATAGCTTAAATAAAAGAATATTTCTAAACATAAACTGGTGTTTAGCAATTTCGTAACGTATATATAACACAAAAAACTTCAGTTTCTGCCAGACATCTTTATAGCGACCATTTAGGGTTGAAAATCTTATGTGAAGATCTGATCAAATCGTACACGGTGAGTTGAAATGATGAGGCATTTTTGTGATAACATACACTACGCGTATTTTTAGTTCGGTTTGGAGCATTATATTTCGATACCGATATCTTTAATTGTCGGTATTCTATTGGGTTATATAGCAGTGGGCGCCATATTGCTCTCTTCATGGGAGAGTTGGGATTTCTTTTCCGGTTTCTATTTCTCATTTATTACAATGACCACTGTAAGTTTCTACTTGCTTTTTCTTAAATTATTACTTTCTCATACATACAGTTCTTTTCGAAAGAGAACATCATTGAAAAATCATTTTTCATATACTTAACCTGAATTAGTTTACTTTATTTCAGTATTCAATACACTGTAGGAGAGAATTTATGGATCGATTTACTGTGGTCAATAAAATGCCATCTGCAGAATCAAGCGCTACTTTGATCATTTTCCAACGATTCATAGATGATAGAGAGGTAAACACAAGAATTCAAGCAACCTTTGCGCCATTTTCATAAGTCGGAAACGAACGAAAACCTCGCATTGGAGATGGTTAAGTTAGCAAAAAGGTAAATAACTCCTTATCAGACATAAACCGATCTTCAGAACATAGAGAATGAAGGTTTCAAAAGCGATTCGCAAATAATGCAAAACGATTATTTTAATACGATATTAATCGCCTTTTTGAAATTTCTCCCCAGTTTTCTGTAGGTAAGTCCGAAATTAAATCGCCCATCACTGAGACAAAACAATTTTCATTTCGTTGATGAAAGTGAACATCGGAAGAATTTGTGATGGGAAAATTTAAATTCAGGTCGGCTTCGGTGATATAGTGCCTGTCAAGCAGAAATTTCTTTTCTTCGATCTTTTCTACATAATCGTCGGGCTTGCAATCACGTATGCTGCTTTTTTATTTACTTCAGCAATACGATCATTAAACGTGAAGTCTACTTGAACTAAAATTTGCTAGCATTAATAGGCGCTATGCATATATCACAAAAATTATTAATCTTTGTTGATGGTGAACCTTGAAAGAACTGAAATCGATTACATCTCGACGTTAACTGAACTGCAAAAAATTTCAAATTTTGCATAGTGAATTATTGAGGTGCAAAATTTGTAAGTCCACATTTGCTTATTTATCCTCAGCTTTTGTCAATTATCACCTTTGATAACTCTTTTTATTATGTGTCCTAGCTGGCGAGTTACTAGTTGGCAGAAACGGCAATCATAAACAACCTCATTTCTCTGAAGTTGATCACTTCGGTCCATTTATTGAGATACTAAGTGTTTTCTAAGAAACATTCGCTCTCAGTGGCATTATTGATGTCATTACGGTTTAATACTATTTTGGTGATGTAAACGGTTAGCCATGTCTTCTGAGAATATGCGTCTAATCATTAAATATAACTGATTCATTTGCTCTTTTTGCCGTTTGCTATCATTTGCTTCATTGATTTTAGGTGAAGCACTGAAAATGTTACGCATAATTCACTTCCTCTGAAGAAAAATCCTTCGCATTTGATGAATTGCTTTGCATAGTTTGATTCAGGACGATGTGTATTGACTTGGTTGGAATTCAGTACATAAGAAAAATTCACTACTTTGGACGAGCAATTAGAGATGCGCGATATGCACTTGTGAATGTTGGTGGCCGTATGGTTCATGTTCCTGATTTGATGAGATATGCATCCGTACTTCAACAGGTATTTTTATTAGGTATTGGCATACAAGAGGAGATTGACTCTCTTATGAGTGAGAAAGGATTCTCTTTGAAAATATTCGGTAATTTTCTCTTCTCTCTAGCAAAATGCGACCTCTGATTTTTTTCTTTGTTAGAATAATAGCGACCTTTCTTCTTAATGCCACAAGTTATTTTATCTTTGAAGTGATCTCATCATAATATTAACTGAGTAGTGCCGAATATTTCGAAATATTGACTCCTGGCACTAATTGCTCCAAATTCTCCATTTTTTCACGTTCTTTAATATATATCGCATTCTCGATACCAGCAGCCGAATCTCTGTTAATAGCCGAATTAAACTCGTTTTCACCTCTTTTGTTTATGATCCTTCGCCCATTTTGAAACTGAAATCTATTATGATGCATTTACCATAAAATTCATTCAACGCATGTGAATCTCACTCGATTTAATGGCGATTATGTCACTAAGAAATGTGATATAAAAGTGAAAATTCCATTAGAATTATTCCGAAATTTCAGCCAAGTCTCAAATGAAATGTTTTCAGAAATATGGACAAAAGAAACCGCACGATGGTGTTGTTGTGAAAGGAGCCTATGCACCAAAGGAATTGCCTTTAATTAGTTTCATTGATTATGGCTCATTAGCCAGTATGGAGAGTTTGCACAGTTTCCTCTCAAATATTTTCTGCAAGTCAAAGGAGCCAAGTGCCGTATAGCCGACAGCAAATGTTCATACGATTAGCAGAGATAATTCTGCTTTCAGCGACTCTCGCCGACAAAATGCGCCCTTCATTTTGCACAGCATTTTGCCCGTTTTTTCCGTTTTGTTGAATGTGTTGGCATATGTGCACTTCACGGCCGCAAATGACTCTCATTGTATAGGTGTGTTCACGTTGAAATAGTCCCACATCACGTTTATTTCTTGAACTCGACTCCTTTGAAATAATAAAGTTGAAGCTGTTAGCTGAGGCATATCCTCTCGTCTACAAAACTCTCTGCGATTATTGAATTTTACGATCGTTGAGCTGAAGACTTCCACATTCTGCATTAATACGTTTTCTTCTATGTTCCACCAAACGAATCGGAAAAATCTTTGCCAGCGAATCGACTCTGCTTGGCTCTATATTTTTTAATTGTATGAAGCAGTATTCTATATTTATTCGAGTTTTATTGATTATTCAAGTTTTATTGGTTAGTGGTTAACCGCAATATTGGTTGACATTTACTTCGTCTGAGGATCGCATTCTATCGCAGTCGAGCCGATGCCTTCCAGGAAATTGTCTAAGATGAAGTTCTCGATAAGAAAAATTACCTATGGGCGACGCGTGGAGAAAAAAGGGTGAGGTTTAGTCATTTTTTCTAAGTTTTGCCTTCTCGTATAGAAGACGAGTGTCAGTGCAAATTTAATAAACATATAAAATATAAAATGAGTAAACACTGATAATTATGAGCTCTATCAATGGTCACTGCATTTCCTGCATAATTAATTCGCTCGAGAATATCCAAATGTGTTTTGTGCCGTGATAATCGTTTGAAATGACTGGGGAGTCGTCTCAAACGATTATCACGGCACAAACTGTATGCATCTGGATTTATGCTTCTAAATCTCGAGGACAGATTCATAGCCTTATTTTGATAAATGAAACCAAATTCCTCGAATGCGACTACCTCATTCACGCTACGCTATTGAATCACCTAGAAGAGGAAGCGTCAGGTGGGCATAAATAAGCATTTGTGCGGTCAAAAACGCTAAAAGTAATATTTTCTCTCTTGATAAGCCACTTCAGTAAACGCCTCATCGAATTTGGATAGTTTGTTTTTTGAAATTTAAGTATGCGACGAGGCCTTCCAGCTTGGACGTGGAATTTTTCGTCGTTGATGTGACGTTTTCTCTTCGATGTGAACCCACAACACCAATATAAACCCTTAAATCGAAAAAAAAACTGTTCTCTTGCGTAACCATGCATAGAGTTCGGAGAATTGCTAGTCTTTGAATAACGGAAAGTAAAAATTTCAATGAATACTCTCCTACTTCACCGAATTTCTGCAAACTTCAATTGCGATCTCGCATTTCATCGATGTTCAACTCAACCCTCTTCAGAGAGTGAGCTTTTTTACCAATATCTAACTGCGTTCATTCGCCGAGTACGGTTCCATGATAAGGCTCGTTTGGGAAGCAGTCTTTTTAACGCGTTGTTGTTGTTTTCTCGTCTATCCTCCAACCTTATCAATCGGTTTGATCTCAATTGATTTACATACTGCATTACTGCATTATCGTGTTATTTTCCTATTACGTTATTTGTACTTCTTTGTGGTGAAATACAATTTGTATGTGTGGTGCTAAAATAAAATATCGTAACACTTATTGAGAGAGTTTGAGAAAGAAAATTCACACTTCTAATTTGCAGCCAACGTTGAGTTTAGCGATTGATGTATTCTTTCTTCGCACATTTAAACAGTCCATTTCAATAGTTGCAATTATTAAGGGTCTTAGCATAGCAGAGGAGACTTCTTATTTCACCAATATTATGACAGAATTAATGAACGATTGAAAAGAGAAGCAAGGCTGTATCGTCTTGATGAACAGTTTTGTCCGAAATATATAAAGTCGTCCTTTCACTTCCTTCCTACCCCTCACAACACCCTTCAAACTTCCTCTCCGGCATAATGGTTTGAAGAATTACATGCTAAGAAATTAAAAAAGATTAATCGATACAAGTACATGAATACTTCTAAATTGAATTATTCACTGATAAGCGTCTCTTTGCTAAAGGGTCTGAACGTTATCATTGATTATATGAATAAAATCATAAAATTATCATCTATGAAGATAGTACTGAATCTTTATGGGCTATATGAATAGTGAATATCAACGAAAAGAAATGCAAATAGCGCTGTGATTTAAGCGTCGTGTGCACATTTTGCAGCTGTGGCTTATGCTGTAATGCTGCTTTAGCACGTTCACGTACGACTCTCACTCATCTCGCACCAATATCAGCTTCTATTGTTGCTGATTTCTCCTTAGTAACCATTAATTGCTTTTTCTCATATATTGTAATTTTTAAATATTTTATTATTGATATACATGCTTGCAAAAGAACTTCCTCTTAAGTAAGAATGGGTAGATTATCGAAGAGACTATCTGATTGCATTCGAACATAGTCAATTAACTCATAAATTCCATCAAGCCAATTAGCAGGTTTATTATTCCGTGTGGATGCCGCATTTAAAGCACTCTGAACTTGAACCTCCATTCGACTGTCGCTATGAGAACAGTTAAAACAATAATTCCCCTTCGCAGTGACTCACTAGTCAGCACCATCAGCCTACATATAGGTACCGGTTGACGCTACCGATCAGTGAGACTGAACACCCACAACAAATCAACAAATATTAATTACTGACTAGTCTTTAATCAGTCAATTAAGATCAGTCGGCTGATTATAGCTATCGTCAGCTGCATTGAGGTCAGCGAGTAATTCTTCCCCTATCGGCATACTATCAGTTGTTTTTTATGAGAATAACTGAAAAGAGCAACTGCTGAGGTGAAAAGTAACCTGTAAGCAATGCATTCACATCATATGACTGAAAATGTTAAGATGCAAATGTTAGGAAGAAAAATTCTGCATCTTAATTTAATGCATTTTCACAGAGCGATCGGTACGTCGTCTATTCATTCCCTTTCTCCTCCTTCTCGCCGATCTAACAAATTTGTCCGAACTTTTCCTATGTAGCCATCTTATTGCAATTTTTATTAGTATAAAAGATAAACGCACTGCAAATGATATCGAGGGATGCAGCCTCAAAAATTTTACTTGCATTATAGTAGATTTTATGATTTTACCGAAACATCACTTAGAATTTTCGAAATTTGTTGTCGTCGAGTCGCTAGATTTATCTGCTATTCCACGTTTCCTTTATGGTCTCATTTCATGAATTTTTAAACTATGAAAAATGAGTCCTTAAGAAGATTGAAATTCGTTCCATCGCTCTGGAGCGCTCGCACAATGAAAGTGCTGCAACCAGAGAGGAAATAAAGTGCGTATTTACGAAATTCATTCATAAGCTTACATAGACGAATTTTTTTGTTTTTCTTGATATGCAGAAAAACTACAACAAATGGCAGTTGAAGACGAAATTTAACATTTAAAGAGAAATGGCCACCCTAATAAAATAATTCTCCGTTATTCCCGCAACATACTGAAGCTTACCTGAGATATTTTCACAAAAATGCCATTCTAATCTCTTTTTTATATAATTCCGTCTATATTATTCAACAATAATTCAGTCATAAGGTTGAGGAAACGGAGCAATTTCAGGTTGCCCTAAAAGAGCGAATAAAAAAATATTTCAAATTATTTGAAAATTTGGACCGGAACTGCACACTTATGTCGGACAATGTTCCGTCGTCCCCATAATGCACCACTCCAATTTTACTTTCTGGTGAGCGCAGTTGCAATAATAATTGCAAAACAGTAATGCAGTTATGACGCACGAAGCACTAAAATTGGACAGTGGCCATTGATCTAGCAAAATAAATCTTTTAGGAGTGAAGCCTAGCTCATCTTCGTCAACAACTTTTCTACTTTCCAACAAAGTGCAGTTGCAAAGTTCTATTAGTTATTTTGGCTTATACTATTGAATATGAACACATCTTTTCAGCAATGAACGGGATGTGTGCTCTGAAAAATAATGAATGCGCATAGTTATTTCTACGGATACACTAGCTAGGCTCAAAGTACGCTCGCTTTGTATCTTCGTTCTTTAGATAATCAACTTTAAAATAGAACTGCTGGGGCGGTCCACTTTGCTACCACCACTTTCTAAGCAGCTACACATTTTGCAATAATTTTAACACGTACTCTATCTTTAACACATCTCCTTATCTACTAATGCATTTAATGCAACATGATGCTTGATACAACTCTGAAACATCTATTTCGAGTACATCGCTATGAGTTTCATATATACAACGCCAATAAATAGCGGCAGCACTGATTTGATGCTAGACGCATAATATATGTGAGCAAAACTTAAAATATCACCGAAGCAGCCAACCCACTTCAACTGTGCCGAATGTAGTAAACTGTCGTACCATTATTATATGGTTGCTGCTTAGCCGAAGTTGTTTCCTCTGCCACAAAAAACGTTACACTTGTGGTGCATTGATAAGATGGTTCACCAGTACCCACATGTCCGTACTTCATCGGTCCATATAGGCTTTTATTAGTTCATTAGTCTCGAATAGAATCAATTGTGTGCGCTTCCAAAAGCAAGTCACCAATTCCTCATATCAGCTGCATAGAGAGCCCGAATATAGAGTGAAAATAGGCCATGCTGATCGGTGCAATGATACTGCAAACGGAATCAATAAGTTGGAGTTTCGGTAGAGCGAAATAAGTAGTAAAGAGGTGCACATCTCAGACAGTTCTCTCAATTCGCTCATCGCTGTTTACACAGAACCATTTAAATAACACACTCACACTGCTTTTTATAGTCAGTTTACATCGAGCACGTTTCCTCGGAGCTCTTTCGCTGCTTTAAACTCTTTTGTGATCTCATTTCTGAAATATTGTAATCATTTTCATGATGATTCAAATTGTATGGCTATCTTTTTTCACTCATTTATTTCATCGAATAATGATGAAGAAATGAAAAATCTTCATAAGTATACTTTTCGGATAGATAGAGTTACTCAACATATGAAAACAGACGTCACCTAATCGCAACTTATTCGCGATCGTAGATTGCCGCTTGGCCAATTCTTCAACAATCCGTACATTGTATATTGTGCCCATTGTTAATGTCTTTCTTTTATTTTCATAATTTTCCACTATTATCCAATTCATAATTGATTTCTTTTCATTTAGTGTTTTACTTTTGGCATTTATTAGGACTATGGAATAAATCCTTCCATCGATATTTTTCCAAGAGAAGATTATTGCTGTTATTTAATATGTCATATAATTTGTTAATTGTGAGGCTATTTTTATATGGATACTACAAGGCATGTTCTATTGATTGTATAGTTCATCCTCATTTAATTATTTTCATATTTAGTTTGTTGAGTTTAGTAGTGAGCTATTAAATTTATAAAAAAAGCAGTCACACATAAAATGGCATTCAAATTTGAATGGATACTAAAGATCGGGAACTGAACGGGAAATTGTCGGGCACGATTAGCGATACGTTTGACGCGCTTCTCTGGTCACTGAGGCTATCAACTCGAATCTCATTTTTCCCAACTTTCCACGACTTATGACTCTTGTGTCTTTGTGGGAATTGTCGATAGCTGTTTGAATAGATCGTATCTTTTTCTCCGTGCATCTTGAACTTCATAGATCGAAATGTAAACAACGAATGTTAAGCTCATCAGGGAACATTTGAAGTGATCTAAGAAAAGTTGACTATCACAACTTTATTGGCCCTCATCTCGCTTAATTTAAAGAAAATAATGGCCGGTTGCACGTGCAAAGAAATGCCAAAAAAGCTCTTTCAACGTTTCTCAACATCATTTGAAACCAAAATTCCCACAATCAAATGAATGCTTACGTATCATTTGCATTGTTGTTGAGAACGAAAAGCTTCCTCTGCATCGAATTGAAATAATGAACTCATAATGAATGCGAACAATTCAGTGTGACATCACGAAAGAATTACTTAGAATGCCGTGCGATGCGTCAGTTAGTGCAACGTTGATAAGGTAAGTTCTTCGATGAAAATCACCAAAAGCTGAGTTTTGTTTCTCATATTTTCGATAGTTTTGACTTTTTTGTGTTGTTTTCCGATAGCTGTTTCAAAATTGGTTTTATGCGACGATATAATTATATTCAAAATATACGGCAACCAATTAAGGAAGCGTTAAAGATCTCGGATGGTAAATCTTTCTCTGCTGTAGAAGGGCATTCAGCTGAATGAAGTTAAAAGAGATACTGGGAAAGTTGTAGTCTATGTGAGAGGTGTTATTTTCTGAACATCATTTAAACATCGAAACATACATGAGAAATACAAAAACCTATTAGAAAATAATAATAAGTGATAGAACTTAAGAAAAAAACTAATATGTATTGTCTATAGATGTGTTCTAAAGAGTAGCATTTACAGCGAAAAAGTGAACGCGAATATGCTAGCCGAAGCAGAGAGTAAAATAGCCGAATTGAAGAGGCATCTCCGAGATCGCGATCGAATGATTCGAGAGCTAGAGGAAGAGTTGAGGGCCAAGGATGCGATCATTGCCGACAAGAGTCAACTTATTGACCGTCTCGAACAATGGTATCCGGAAACTTTCCCCGCAGATGTTGTGAGTGCTGCATTTGCAATTCGATGCAACAAAAATTCATTCCGTTTTTTCAGTGCAAATATTCCTTCAGCGTTAAATTCAGTGGTAAGTTTAAAAAATTCCAACGGCAAGTGACGAAATTTCTCCGAAATGATCACTGAAATGGAACGAAATTATAGCGATTTTGTTTGGGGATATAGATTTTCAGCTGATATCCACGCAAAATACGCAAATTACTGTAAAGAAAAGAGTTAAACGGCATTGTAGCTGTACCATCTGTCTGTCTGTTTGTCCTCTCATTTGTTTGTTTCTTGCGTAGTTTCAAATGTGCGAAGCGTTTTGCGGATATAGTGCAAATAACAGCACGACGTGTCCTTTTTTTGACGAGGTACTTTTTCACACAAATAGCTGAAATTTAAAGTGGAAGTGAAATTTAAGGAACTAACTTATCCGAAAACTAATAAGTTGGCTGAAAATGAATTTTGTTGGCTGAGCAGATGATCGCTTCTTA
This sequence comes from Parascaris univalens, assembly GCA_037576465.1. Taxonomy (NCBI): domain Eukaryota; kingdom Metazoa; phylum Nematoda; class Chromadorea; order Rhabditida; family Ascarididae; genus Parascaris; species Parascaris univalens. Next base: position 130,703,409 of record CM075173.1, on the reverse strand, counting down.
AAGAATTAACGGAACTAACTTATCCGAAAACTAATAAGCTGGCTGAAAATGAATTTTGTTGGCTATGTAGATGGTCACTTCTCAAAGAATGGCAAATATTCAGCACATTTTTTCTATCCTTTTATTTTGAGCAATTTTCGAGTTAACCCAAATTTCAGAAACTGCATATTGTGTGGACTCGTGCTGCGCATATTCTCATTTATCGCTCAGAAATGTTCTAAAATGAATTGTTGCCAAATCTCTTTTGCAGCTAACGCTATTATCAATAATTTTCAGCATTTAACTGATTATCATTGTCTCACCAAAGACGAAATTTTTGAACGATATCTTTTACTTTTAAGTTTCAGATAATTAAGTACCTTACCTGTGCGCAACTGCTTCATTCATTCTTTTCACTTTACTTCCTATTCGTTGATTGCTTTGTTTTGCCGACCGCCTCATCGACACTCCTTCCATCCCACCACCATCATCTGTGCGTAAGGCAAATATCAGTATAAGTCGTTCCTTGCACTTGCTTTCCTCCATTACAAATTCAACTTCGGTTTCAACCAGCAAAATAAACTTTTCAAATTTTATATAATAAATATTATATAGTCCCCACTTACAGAACAAACAGCACCATTAATTGTGAATATCGTTTTTTTGTTGCGGTCAAGTAATTCATTCTTCACCTTCTATTGCTTATAAAGCGGCCTTTAATATGATCCCACTTGTTATTCCATTTGTAGCTTTATATCTCGTTCTCTTATCCCTTCACAATGGGAAATTGTTGGAAATGTCGCCTCAGCTATGAGCAATAACAGATCATAACGCGGCGACAGACTACGTTCGAACATGAAAATTTGCAGGCCCAGTTGTGTTTAATTGCACATCACCAAGCGCACTGATCCATTTGAAGAGCATAGCCTCTCAAATGCTGTTAATGTTGCCGAGGCCACAACCACTAATCTCGACAAACGGCCAGCATGGCTGGTGCTTGAACGGACCGCATTTCTTAGAAGCAAACAATGAACAAATTAAGCTATGGATGAGCGCAAAGATTCCGGTCCTCGATGCCCGCATAGAAATTAATTTAAAATGCAAAAAAGCCTTCGAGGAATAAGAAATAGAAAACTCTGAGGTGACACTGAGCGATTATTTATGTTGTTTTATGTTTGTGTTTTCACTTCAATCGTACAAATTTTGCATTACATTTGAGAGTTAGCTTGAACGTATTCATTTGTGTTAATATTAAGGCTTCATTGGGAAATATATCAGAGCTAACAATTCAATATGTTGATGCGAACGAGAAGCAGACGACTTCAGTTGGTGATGCACGTAAAATGCTCGAACAATACGACGAAGAACATCGTCTTCGCTTGAAGCTTACCGAACAAAACGAACAGCTCCTCTCACAATGGGATGCCGCACTCGAATATGTCGAAAAAGTTAGTTGCTACTTCACAAAGTTATCACTCTTATTTAGCGAGCAAAAAAGCCGCATGGAAAGCCCCTAATCACCATCACAATCTGTAAATACCTTAGTTTATTAATTAGTCATAGTGAGTATTTCAGCTGGTGTAGAAGTATAATTATGGAAAATTTCTTTGTTATTTCTCTTTGGGCTTGTATCACATAACAACCGAGTGTAATATTTCCATCGGAATTTGAAGCGTATTACATGAAAGTCCGAAAGTAGTTTACCTTTAAACAACATATAGGATAGCCGTCGATAAACGTTGAGTGTAAGACATTAAGGCGCAGTGAGTGATTGCTGCCACTAAATGCGATCTGTACTAGTCGATGGTTCCTAAAAGAAGGGAAAATCTCCTCTCCCACTGTTAGGTTCTGTTGTCTCTCTCACCCCTCCCTTCTCCATCCTAACTTACATTTTATGGGTTTTGTTTACAGGTAATATGAGCAGGTAAAGTTCTGAGCATAAGTTTCAGGTTCAAAAGCAACTACAAGCGGAAATGCGTCGTGTGAATCTTCTCAGCGACGAGAATGCATCGTTAAGGAAAAAAATCAAAGATACAGTGATCATTTCGAAAGGTGGAGTGCAATTTATTGCGGTCTTCTTCGTTCTATTTAGTCTTTATTTGTATAGTTGCTGAGGTTTTCGCTGAATTTTTCAGTAATATAACACCTCAGTGGTTTTTCTCATTTAGAAATATTCTTTTTGAGGATTTCTCCTTCTCCATTTCAGAAAATTGATTTCCTTACGAGGATATATTAAAAAAATTAGAGAATAATTAAAATATTATGCGAAAACAATGAGATGTTTATTATTTGGAAAAAAAGTAAATCAGAATATTCGCAAGATGGAGGTCATTTCTTGACGAAACAAATTGATTCTCATCCAATTCCATAAATTTCGCCTATCGATCAACGAAAGAGAAATAACAATGAATAAGGAAATCTTTGCTAAATGCAGCATATATATATAGAATAGTTTATGCTGCGTTAATTATGGATTCGACGAAGACTGAGGGAAATAACGAAACGAAAAGCAATTTGTACAATTTAACTTCATATATGAGGCGATTTACGATATTTTCTATCTCACTGCTATTTCATTTGCTTAAACAATTCGGCGATAAGAGGCGTTCGTTCTCATCAAATCGAAAAAGACGCCAATATCGCATTTTTTTTTAAAGTGATTTTGTTGTGCTTTCACATTCCAATAAAGTATATTTCACATATAGAAGTTGAGTGGAAAATAAGACTTTCACGTGCATCGTTTCTTAAATCACACTCTATAATCAATAACATAACCATATCGAGATTTTAGAAGATGCTTTGCCGAGAAGTTCCCACTATTACAGTTAGAGGATTCTCATATCTTCAATATTAAAAGTTACACTCAGATATCGTCATACTCTATGATCGTTGTGATTGGATTATTCGGCACGAATGCCGAATGCGAAAGAACGTGCACCAACTCACTCTCAACGATCATAGAATATATCTTGTGCTCTGTGTAATTTATATATTTTTTTCAACAAAGCGGGATAGAAATATTCTCAAGAAAGCATTCGCACTCGATTTATTTCCACCTTTGAAAGTTTGCTTAACAAAATGCTCACGGACTATTGCGTTGCATTGACAATCGTAAAGGAATTGTACTCCTAAAGAGCGGGAACAAAAATAAATCGAATCGGGACTGCGACAACGATTTCGATGTGCCAATAGCAGATGTTTTCTGTCGGGAAGATTTAATATAACGTTCGGATATCGAGTCCATCCATGCCTTCTTCACTTGGACGGACTTGTCTTCCAGAACTTTCAGTATTCCGCTATTCAGTTCGATAGACTGTTTACTGAAGCAGTTATTATATCTGGAGGTAAGGTTAATGCTCGAAGGTAGACGCAGGCAAGATGTATAAAAATTATTTCTCTCGGCAACCTTCAACTCAGTTGAACGCAATGAAACATCAATTTCAAGTCTCATAAGTGAAAATTGATCATCGGCTATGAATAAATGCAGCCGATATGTCAGAATGACAATAGGGAAATGGATGACAATAGGGAAATGGTAAGTGTCCACAACAGAAAGCATAAACAGCATCCGACCACTCCATTTTTGTGAAACACTGCAAAAATTCTCCATGAGTCGATCTCCTAAACGTCGACCAAAATGACCAACTTTAGCTCGTAAACAGTTAAAAAGTAACGCAGTAGTGAGAGATTTCTTTCCAGAAAGGCAAGCATTTATATCTTCTTTTAGAAATAATTTCTAGACGAAACGTTAGTACGAAGTGGTAAAAACTTATTTGTACGGCTTGGCTGAGAACTTTGACTGCTGCAATCAACTTGTCCTCGTAGTTTTCCTCGCCAATGTGTTAGGCCTTTTGGAAGTGATTCGCAAATATCGTATAGGAAATGACGAATGGACTATGTTTGCGGATTGCTCAATAACTTTGCTCATTCGACCATTAAAACCCAATAAATTGGCTGCAAATTAACTCACTTCTAAACTTGAATAGACAAACATTTTCATTTAACTAAAACTAAAGATGTCATTCTGTGTAGAGCGAACGGAAATAAAAGCAAATGAGTGTTAAACACCACAAAAATCAAGAAAAAATGCCGAATTTTTAATTACTCTCAAAGTTCACATGATCCTATTCGGCTAAATAACACCACCATGACCAAACAGCAAATGGACAGAGGAAATGAAAGAGCATGAAACACATGAGAAAACGATGCGGGATGCAATCCTGGCATATGATGGTGGGAATATCGCAAGAGTTGACCTTTAACTTATATGCATTTGAATGTACTAACCCTCAAACCTAATGAAGCAATCTGCTCCAATAGGCAATAAACATATGGCTTCACTATCGGCTCCAATATCGTTGCCAATTCGGAGTCATGTAACACTGATAAATTATTTTAAGATGTATTTTCAGTAAATTTAAGCAAGTTTCATCTTTTAGAACTTAGGAGATTAATCTAGCTGCTTTCTTCCTTTTGAACCAGAAATAACAATGAAAACGATATAGTACTTTGTTCACAATCGACGAATTTTGCGCCTTGGAATGCAGTTTATCTCATAAAAACATAATCGCGTTCTCCACCAATATAAAACGCATAAAAACAAAAACACTGCCGAATGGATGAAATCACAACTTTTTGCGGTATTATCTTTTAACGGAAAAAAGTAAGCAATAAATTATTCGAAACGTTCGAAGCATTTGCCGACTTCAACTGTGAAACCTCTAATAGCCAAAGAAATCATTTAAATAGGCATAAACGATGGTTCTTCTTTCACATTTAACCTCCATCTCCCCCTCCTCTCACTCACACCTCCCTGACTCTTTTCCTCCCCATCACGACAAGAAAACTCCCCACCTCCTTAAACCAAAAATAATTTCCTGTATTCCTTTCAGCAACCTAACGCACTAACCAATTTCACTTAACGTTCCGGAAAATTTCAAAGAGCCTCTCAAAAGCAAAAAACTTATGAGTCCCACTCCATATGATTTATTCATTTAGCATTCTTGCCAATGAAGTAAAAAGTAATCAACAAGTTTCAAAACATACTGATTTGCATGACAGTCTGTCAACACACTTGCCGACTATTAATTCCCACAATGAGACGACTTCCAATACTAAGAATTGCTCCTTAATTATTTCCTATTAAATAACAACAAGTGAGGCACAACAGCCAAAACAAATCACTAGCAAAAGCTCCACTCTCAAACGACTTCGAATTTCTCCGTGATTAATCGACTCTCACTCGAATAATTAACTGCTTCGCCGGAGTCCATCTTCTGCACTGACTCCACCTGAAAGTTCCAAAGACGTTAGGAGGATTCAGAATACAAGATTCTGACACCCACATGGTTTGGAGCTGCAACATCTCCCCTCTGCCTTACGCACAGTCGAAATACGCACGACTTACAGTTTACACCTATCTCAGCTGAGGCTTTAAAAGCTTTTTTCGCCCTATCCGCATATTTTGCAGACCACTACGGGGATTGAACGGCTCTTTTAGTTATATCACCAGTGCTTATTCATCGGTCGACTAGCAAATGTTAACAGCGCTAAAACTCACAAATGTGATGCGATTACACTCTAACCACATAACTTATACATGCTAGAAATTTGCGAACAAAAACTTACCAAAAAAGCATTGAACTTGACTAGCAGATGAAACTGCTGCCTTTCTTTCCAACCCTCAACAGTATTCATTTTCTTCTCATCCTAATCAAGAAACTATCAACTACCTGATACAAACATCTTCTATTTTTAAAGGATAACTCGAAGTCATGTGTTGGAAACTTTGAATAACATTTTAAAAACATATGCTAACTGGCCTTAGAGTGAGCCAAAACGGCTGTCAAGCCTCAAACTGCTTGAAGCATATCACCAGTTTATGCAAAAATTCTATACCCACACAGAAATCCTCAACGCACACGGTTAAACCACTTCGGTCGCCCCCCCCCCTTCCCCTTCTACTTCCTTGTCCGGAAAAATTGATCCTCAGAAGAAAATTATACTAAAAAAACGTAAAATCCAACCGCAACATCACAGTAGAGATCATTGCTTGTGAAACGCATATTCACTGGGAAAAAATGACCCGCTTGGCCATTTTCAGTTGTGAACTCGAGCGTTCCATTTTTGTTGGACTCATCGACCACGGCGATAGTCCACAGCAATTGTGATTTCGACTTGATGTATTCATATGAACCTTCACATTCCGATATGACTGGCATCGTTGCCGGCCTTCAAAACAATTCCTTCATTAGAGATGCATCTCAAATCTCAAACTTGCAAATTTTCTAAACAGACAAAATCCAATTTACGTCCTTTTCAATTGGTACTCCTAATGGTTTCATTAGTCTGACATATTCGTGGTGGTAACTCCACAGGGCCAAAAAAAGGCAGAACACTGATCATATACTAGATGCTGCCTCTTCGTCTTCCCTTCTGCAGCTTATAAGAATACCGTCTCATTATGGCTCACAGAAAAATTACTGTCGATGAAAGCGACGGCGAGCTGCATCGCAAAGAAAAACAAACATCAAACGGTCTCTTTTTTCAGTGCAACAGCTTCTGATGAGAGAAAGTCACTTACGGCAACGGAATCACTATAACAACGTTGTTGAGGGTCATTTGTTCCATTTGTAGTGTGTACTCGATATTGACCACACAACCATCAGGGTTCTCATTCGGCCAACAATTCACTGGAAATGGAAGATTTCTCGGCTAAGTCTCAACAAACAATAGAAAAACAAATCTGCATGCATCTCTGCAAAATCGCTTCCACCAGATTCACAACAACAAAGCGGTGAACATCTCTATTTTCAAAGAACAGACGTTCAAGTTTCTCTGAAAAAATATAAGTTAAAACAATTCACTAAGGAAAAGGTCATAAACACTTTCCACTAGGAAAGAGAGCACAAACTTCTGATACAGAAAAAATCTTCAAAGATAAAGTCCTACAACTGCAGAGAGGCTGAAACCTCCGCTGAAAAGACTAAATTCAGGAAGCGATGTGAGCACAACGACGTTGTTGAATGAACTTAAGAAACCCTCGACATAAGCGTTGCCTTACTTCTTGAAAATAACTATTATTACTTTGTCCACAATACAGAACTTACGCATTTCACTCTCAACAATTTCATATCTCATTATTACAGTGAAGATTCCTCTGATTTTTTTCGCATATCCACCGTATTCACCCATAACTTATATATTCTAATCATAGGCGTGCTTACGTGTTATTGGAAGCGCATCCTCGTTAGGTAACTGCAATTTCCACTTGAGGACGCCGACCTCTACACTGACCGGAAATGGTTTCTGAGCAGACTTCAACTTCAGCAAAGAATTCTGCTGCCACTCTCTCTTATCCAAATTAGGATGCACCTGCAAAATTGCGGTCACCTACTTAATACGAACCACGAAGATAGATCTTTGATGCAAACTGCATCGATGGAAGAGGAATGGAAATACACAGCATATCTGCGATACTACTATTATAACAAAATGGTAAAATATTATTGATGGGCAAAAATCTATCCGTAAACTGCCTGAGAAGAGGTTTCCCTGCTAACTGCAAAAGATGTGTAAAATAAGTGCAAATTCAGCGAAAATTAAGCAATTCCCTCCCTCTTCCCTCTTTGAAAAAGCGCTTTTTTCTCTAGAGGTTAAAAATAGTATTAATTCTCAATCCACAATATTGTTTTCCCCTTCTCTTTGCCAAATCACCTCTGGAAAATGATTCCCTGACCAATATCTAAGTAACTACTCGGTGCGTTCACATGTGGTAATTATCCAGTAATTATATACTACTCTCGATGGAAAGAATAGCAGTAGGGTCCCTGATATCAGGTCCACGTTAGGTCAATACACAGCCAGCAGCACTGGAACGGCTGGGCACTGCTATTAAGGCAGAATGCTTCGGTTCAACCCTCCTCGGAGTCCAGAAGCCTTAACGGCTCTCTAAATAATCACAACAGGCAACATTGAATTTAAAAATGGAAGTATGAGGGGAATATAGGGTAATACAGAGTTAAAAGTAAACAGAAATCGAGATCAAAATGTGACTATTTCGAATGGATTCTCATACGCATTGCTCAGTTGATTCACTAATCATTGGAGAAGTCATCAACTTTCAGTGTGGATCGAACAGGTGGACATCACAGATACACATTCACTATTTCTGATTGATGACAAAAAATCTCCACGAATTAGTTGGTTACAAGGGTCTAAAGTTCTTTAGATAAATGGCAATGTTGCAAACTCTTGCGGCTCAGGAAATCTTCATACGACTCCCAACAGCCACCTGTTTTTTACTGAGATTAGATAGATCTCGAGAGTGGAGGCAAGACTGAAGGACCATTAAAGTTGCGATGATATCCACACTCTTGGAGACGCCTTTAGTGGCACAAAGTGGAAACATCGAAGATTAAAGGATCGAAACTTTCTTCGAAAATTTTATTTGCTTCAAAACTAATGGGAGCAGAGATATATCGGGAATTTATTCAGCGCAAGGAATCGCGGTGAAAAGTCATCACTAACCTGGATCTGAGCTCCGTGATTGCCATTGTTGATCATCTGCACAGTGATCGTTGAAAACTGTGGCTCAGTTATTGTAATAGATACATTGCCGAGGATCTACAAATCACTTGCTTATTTTATATTTCATAAAGGCGATCTGTGAGGCGAACCAGCTAATGCTATGAATGAATTTTCGTTAACAGGGATGACGAATATTCTTCGATGCCGAAGAGGAAAGATGAAGGGAAACAATTTCGTGTACTTCTTAAACAGAAAACTCTTCCTCGCCTTCGACCAGCATTACCTTGTGGAGCACGATGCTACCTCTAAACGAATCACATGAAATGTGGTGATATCATGCCTCTCAAATCTATATTACCGTTAACCGTCACCACAACTGCTGTACACAACTTGTGCACAGTGCATACGTTGCCGGAACGCAAGTCCTTAATGCCAAAGCACATTTGAGACTTTGGGAGAGCATGACAACGAAAACTTTCTACCTGTTCATATGCACGATTTAGCCGGCTGGGTGAATATTTATTGCCTCATAGAAGGAGACTTGCAACTTCTTATTGGCTTTATGGTTGATACCTACCTCTAACCATGTGGCTCAATATTGTCGTCAAATCTTATTCACATACACACGACACTGCCACCTTTACTCTCTCTTCGTGAATATATCAAAAGAACGGCGACATCTAGATGAAAAATCTCAGTAATGCCTGTCTTCACCCACTTTATAAGGAAAAGGAGCAGTGAGAGAGAATGAGTTATTCTGTCTATTGCCTGAGAGAACATACGCACCTATCATATTTTTTGGTGATAACTGGCTATCGCGCAGACCAAGATCATACAACCTCCCTCGTAATCCCCTACCCAAGGTGGTATCAGCTTCGAGAAAGACGGCGCTTATATTCGCTGGTTGCGGAGGGTGAATCCGATATGACCGCCGATCAAAATTTACGACTCGAAACAGACGCAAAGTAACTTGAAGGAGAAGGCACTTTTTGGATCAAACATCGAAACTGATTTCATCGCTCTAAAATCACAATTAACTGAGGACCCTAAAAACATACTGTGCGCATCTCACTGGGGATTAACAAAGTGGACTATTTAATACATGGCCATAATCGCTGGGAATTTTGAAATCTGAAAAATCGCTAAAACAAAATGGAACGAATCACAACAAACATTTCCTCCACCTAAACTAACCTCACAACTTTCGAGTCCTCCATCACGTGACACAACAGCAGAAATCTTCTCTTCGGATTTAACATGGACAGGGAGATGCGGTACTGCGGGCATATTAGACGCCGCAGTCCTCTCTATCGAATCGGCGGCTGCCGAAGAACGCTCGATTGGGGCGACAATTTGCCCTTAAGAAAGTCAACCTCATCAAACTTCAGCACATGCAAAACATGAAGATTTCACCACGCTCAAAATATGCAATTAAAAATGAAATGAAATGGCGAAAAATTAGGGAAAATGGAGAATTATATTTTGCTACGGCAAATGTCTGAAATGAATAAATTACTCAAAAAATTCCACAAGTATTTTTCTGAACTTCTTGAAGTTTCGTCAGTGTTCAACGATCAGTGAGATCTTTCGTTTCGGTGGGTGTCCACTCGTGACGGGACATTTACTTCGAACGAAATCCAATTTTTTCTTTAGCGCAACTCATTTGCTATAACAAAGAATTTCTGCTCTAAGTGGCCAATCAGCTAACAATTTTGCCATGACGGCATCTGAGGCGAATTATTTCACACAGCAATCACAGTTGAAAATGGTATTACCAGTTAGTCGATTTAACGTCACGAAAGAAACTTCCATGCCTTAGACATCTGCTGAGAACTGTTTCGATAAATTACCTTCACAGTTCACATCTATTCGATGAAACAGTCACACTTCTTCCTAAAAGAAATGCAATGCACCCAAAAGCAAACGGCTTTTAGAACGACTCCAATTGCCGACTTCGCAGGTTTCGCATTCAAACGTGTCTCACATTAGATAGGAACATGAAGAATTCCGTGTCAACTTTTCCAATCACCTTCACTCTTCAATTGCTTCACGAAGAGATCGTCATCAGCAGCTTTTGTCCCAAGTTTGAGCGCCTTTCCGCCTCCACGTGAAACTGGTGGTGGTGCTGTCTTTTGAGAAATCACGCTCGTCGATTCATCAATAACTGCAGACAGTGGAGAGGGTGAAGAAGAGCTTATAGCCGTCGCGCTAGCTCCCAATCCTGCAAAATTCTAACCCACTATAGCCACACTTCATTAGCACAATCATTAAATCCATACGTTGAAAAACCAACTATAAAAGCAGAACGAAAGACGAATTCGAGAAGCTAACCGCAAGTCCCAAAAACATGATACTGTCCGTATCGAACGATGCAGGAAAGCTTACAAGCGTGCGCGACTCCAGCATAAGCAACCATGTACATATGCCACATCAAATTCTCCTATGCCCCAGATGATCGTGAAACTACAAAACTGCTGGGGATGATAAAAGTCTTCAAAAGTATCAACTTAAATGCGTGCTCGTGACCATGAAAGGTGCTACTGTTACAGCCACGTTACCACTTCAAAGCTCAAGAAATCTGAAACACCTAAATATGAGGAATGTGAAATCTGTAAGTTTCATTAGAAACAATCACCTCTTCCAGACTTCTTCTGTTCAGCTTTTAATTTCTTCAGTTCATTCGCCTTCTGTGTCATCATCTCATTCGCAGCCCGTTCTTGTGCCTTTAAAACAAACATAACAATATGATAGAAACCACGGTGGAGAATTATTCTCAGTAATAAGGGACAGATGTGAAGGAATAGATTAAATGCCTTTAATACCTAAATATGGCATAAAACAACGAAGTAAATCTATAACATAGCGCATTCATCAAACGGCTCGTGACCATACATATAATCTTCTTTTCCCTTTCACCTAAACGTAACGAGTTGTTAAATTAATCATTTAACAAGAAATTACGTATGCCCTTCATTAACTAAAATTACAGTTTCCTTCGTATCAGTATAATTAGCGACCGCAATCACTGAAAATCACACAGCAACAACGGAAAACTTAATTTCGCACCTTTTCGGCGATCGGAAGCCGAATAATCCCTTCAAAAAAAGAGCTGCAACAACCAAACGAAACCACTTATCATCGCGATTCACCGCTCATTAGCATTCTCGAACTTCAGAAGTCTTCTATATTATTGCTAATTTTGTCAAGAAAAAACTGTGTCATTTTAACCACCACCAATAACAACACAGCTTCCTCGATGAAATAATATTTTCAGTAGCATTTCATATTCACTTCTTATCTCAAGCATCTACAATCCTCGTGTTTCAACTCTGATCACCTAATCGATGCAATAGTGCAGAGTGGTTTCAAATCGAGTATGAACATACGATTTTGATCTGATTGAAAACTCTCTCCTCGTGAGAGTCCATCTCTGTGAAGGTGCGAATTTGTGCCAAATTAACGTTCTCACGATATCCCAATGCAACTATCTCATCGAATGCGAATATCAAATCAAAAATATTCGACTGAATTTCCTTTTCGTCATTCGACCGACAATATTCCGGTATCTAAAGCATTCGTTGATTCAATGCAATCGCATCGTATCGAATAGAATACAACAAACTATGAAATTGCCCAAATTTACTATGAACTCGAAATTCAATAAAACAAACAACTATTCACATCACTGTCATAACTTCTTCTTCTGGAAGAAAAAAAAAATCCGCTAAAACGCCCATCAATAAACTCATTGTGCCGAAGCCTCTAATTAGCGAGGAACTGCTCGTTGCGAGTTCGAAATAAATCAATACGGGTAACCTGTTCATCGTAAAAATCAAATTGCCGCATCATTACCACAACGATTATCCAATAAAAAACAAAGCCAACTCACCACTCTTGAGAAGAGACGAAGTGTTTCGAGATCTTCGAGAATATTGGACGCTTTCGTCGTGATCAGCACCATGTAGATATTGTCCAACGGGTGGAAAACATAACGTACGCTATCCGTCTCAACGAAAGTATGCTGTCGTTGTGCTGAAATTTTATCCGGATGTTAAGGATAATAAATAAATTTAAAACGAATCAAAAACGACAGAAAATCAACACATAAGTAGAAGTGATGAGCTCAGAGAGCTTTTCCATTTATAGCCACGCAAGCATACTCTTTATCATTGCAGCTGAATCCGCAGTCCTATGGTTTCATATAAAAAAATTAGGCAAGGTGGTAGATTCTATCGCCGCTTAAAAAGTGAGTCGAAAACCAGCCAGAAGATTAATATCACCGTTGGCACAGATAAAAATGTGATTATCAATGATCCTCTGGATAGACCTCTTCGCTGGATTCTTCTATGGGATTTTCATGTTTAATGGCATTTTGTCTGACTCTCTTCAGTGCAAAAATCATCATCGTGGATGTGAGATCTGCCCTCAGTGTCATTAAAAAACCAATGAAATAGATCTTCGTACTCTGATTATTCGAAAGCTTTTGACATCTCTTCTCGTAATAAACTCTTGTAGTAGCTTCACTGCTGTGTGTCAAATGATCCTTTACTCAAATGCATGCTGCTACGCTTGTTTAAGAGGACCTTTAGAGTTAGACCTGGAAGATCTTATCGCGGAGCCGTTCTATTTCAAATGGCCTCCCTCAATGCAGTGCTCTAGATCTCCCATTCTTCGGACTATATGTTAATGATTTCTCGAATAAGCTCTCAAGTGTACGTGGGAACAGTTTGCAAACGAACTCAAAATCTACCGACCTCTCGTCGATGCAGCTTAGAGATGATTTTTATCACTTGGCAGACGACCTCTATATGTCTCCCGCATGGTCAAAAGTCTAGTGGTTAGGTGTTTCTCGTGAGAAATGCCAAATTTTATGCAACAACTTTCAACAAGAATGTACTGACGAACTCCAGTCTCCACTGGAAGTTCGATTCTGCTGAAATATCTTCGATGACGCTTCGAACTGCAAATCAGATTTTGCGGTCACTGCAACATGAACGCACCGAGCGTTGTCCTAAATCTTTGTGACATACTGCCGCCCTATTACCGAAAACTGCTCACCTTTGTGGTCATCTTACCCGACTCCTGACATCAAACGTTCCGAAAATGATCAAAAAATATTTCCCCATGTAGGTTGCCACAATTTGTTTCCGGATCCCTATGATCTCGATAAGCCTGCGCGCCTTAACACTTCTGAGCATGAGAGTCTGGATACAAAAGAGTTATGCTAGAATTGGCATTTTGCCGTGAAAATTGTCAGTGGATTTCCCAATATATTCTTCGAAAGTCTCCTTGCTTTTTTCGCTTCCCACCACAGTCGCCGCGGTCATCGTTTTTGGCTGGCATACACGAGACATGCTCACTAAACATCGTGTTCTATACAACTTCCTCCAGTATAGACTGCTGCGAGTTTGGAAAAACCCTCAGAAGTATTGTAGAGGTTGAGAACATGACTGCATTTTTATATAGTGGATAGAATCTTTCAATGTGAGCTATACTGCAAGAATGGTCAATAAGGAAAGAGCATGGTGATGCTGTTTTACGAACATCCCGGGAAGGATTTTCTGAGTGTGCATATTTGGGTCGTTATCTTACTGTACTACTTGACCGCAGCTTTCTTTGTTCCTAACTGAATTCATTCGTCGATCTGAACACAAGTAAAAAATATACACTTATCAGAGGCGATAAGCTTCGGGAAAGCGTCTAGAAGTCCCTCGAGACGAGCCTTCGTCATATCCGAGATGAACACTCGAGCCAAAAGCGCTGCAAAACAGTCGAATGCTATTAGAAAATAAGTAGAACAAAATATATTTTTGAAAGGCACTGTAAACATCTACGTTCATGAATTATTTGCGGTTATTCGACCGATATTTGCACCGCTTAAATCTCCCAATCAAATAAATACACTCCTGAACTCCTCATCGAAAAAATACAGCAGCAAATTTCATTCCATTAATTATTGGCCTCGTTCAACGGGTAACGCAGTTCCTATCTATGAGTGTCATTCTATTGGGATAATTTCTGCTTCGTGAGCGGAAAAATTGCCGTCTGAAACTTCAAATTGATAGGAGCCAACTTACGTTTACCACTCTTAGTGATAATTGATGCGCCAATAAGAACCATTGCCGATCGGTCGTCGTTTCAGTCACTTCGATATTCGTCCAGTTGAGATGTTTCTGAAATACACTAATAGTAAACGAAAAAGAAAGAATAAAATTGAAGGAGCAAAATATCGTTCGCGAAAGCTACAAATAGATCAAATTTCCACATTTTCCGATACGATCCGATGAAAAGAAAAAAAAAATAAGGATTATGAAAATTCTAAAACCACTTAGGTGGGTTCTCATCGAAGTCTAGAGGTTCGAGTTGCAAATCAACAGCGGAGATCATAAAAGAGAAATGAGTCGCCGAAAAGAAGCCACATCGATCATATAGCGGCAACCGATATGTAGAAATATTTCAAATGTTCCATTCACGCTTTCTGTGGAAAAAGAGATACGATTATAAACCTACTCTAGGACATGATGGCGACGAGATCCAACCTCCGATCATGTGGAAATGTGTATGACCGCCGAAACTATGGAAATTCATCTGTGTGATCATCGAGTCTTCACAAAGAGAGAGACAATAAGTCGTTCGGATCTCGAAACCGAGCCTAACATCTCCCAACCTGTCTCAGTTCTTAAATCCGGCGCCGACTCCTACTCTCATTGGGATTTAATGCGAACACCAAAAAGTGAACCATCCGAAAGCGAGATGCTTCAAGCACAAAAATCGTGCTTCGACTACTAACAACTTTAGCACATCGTCGTTGCGGCTGGCAGTGAAACAAAACTGAGCTATCGAAGGACTAGCAAGGTGACTAGGACAACAAGTCGCCTGAGGGCGACTAGCAAGATCGAAGGACAACAATGGTACACCCACTGATAGGAACACACTTCGAGCACATTTCTGCAAAACACCCTAATAACGCTCTCAACGAAGCACCGCATATTTCATTAAATAGCAAGAAATGCTTCAACGAAACAGTCTTTTTCCCCTCGTGGTACTTCATGTTTCATATGCATATTCCATTTCCCCTCTATACCTGAACGTTTCAATAATCGAACATATTCTTCATTACCTAAAGAAGGCAAATGTAGATATGTATATGTACAAATACATATATACACATATGCACTTCGTTATTCTGCGTTATATCCCATTGTTCCTTTAATTAGGAAAGCAAAAGGTGGGTGCCTTATGAGGGGAAAGAAGTGCAGATCCATATACGAAGACATCACACGATATAGGCTTAGTCCGCTCATATAACCGATCGATCTTACTCGAGGGAAATTGAAAAAGCTGTTCAATATCTTCGATGCCTCGATCACATAGACACATCGACGGGAAATTCGTCTCCGCATGGATGCACCAACGCAGAAAGCATCGAAACATTCGGCGCCTTCGAAATGCCCCTCAACTCTCATCCTCACTCACCTCCGATCCAACTCTCATCCCCACTCACCTCCGATCCCCACAACCGACCAAACAAATCGCCGGACATAGTGCACTGTCCTCGCTGTGTCGTGTCTTTCTTGGAGGCTCTCCAATAAACACGTCGCCCATCGAAAGCCCCACGAGACCGCAGATTGATACAACAGCTTTCTACACATCAAACCTAGAAATCAAATCCCCATGAGCTCCTTCTCTACACTATTCTTTCTCTCGGAAAAGGGAAAAATGATGATTATATCGACCCGTTGGCGGGGTTAATATAATCGTAATATTAGGACGAAGGATAAGAACGGAATTGAAGAGATCAAACTAGAGGAATCACATATTAAGTACACCAAATGCGGTGAAATTCGAAAAGATGGCTATGATCTCGAGAAGCTCGTTCCCACTATGAGAAACACTGAAATCGAAGTCCCCAAGGTTGCTCGAGAAACATTTTTTTGACTAACTCTAAACGATGAAGTCGATGAATGCGAAGCGCGAATCGAGTTTCCTGGAGTGTTGAGCGGGATCGCCGACGATGTCGGAAGATGGAGTCAAGTCATACTTGAGTCGACGATGCTCTAATGATTTGAGATCGAAGTCTCTATAATCTAGTGCCAAAATCGGATAAGATCCAGCATAAACTTCACGAAATCTCGAATAAAGGCGATATCCTTGCATATTCTCGAAAGTTTTTGTATCGGTGTCATAAGAGGTGACCACTGCATGCAGACAGCAACCTGTAGGATGTTTACATGCAGCAGTTATATTTGCTTGCAAATCATTATCAGCAGTTTCTTGGAGGACGGATCCGAGGCACGGAAAACCGCACGTGTCATGGGACCCGCAGATTCGAAGGTCACTTGACCTCATACGTTCGAGATGATGAAATATCTTTATAATGCCTCGGCAGACCGCCTTACTCGCAACTTCTAACTTCGAGGGTTTGTTCTTGGATATTCCTTTAGCTGAGAAGAAAAATTTGCATTTTCATGTTATAGTCGCCACACACCCTTCAGGCGGCTCTCCACACCAAGTGGTGTACTTAGCCACAAGCGGACACTCAGGTAGGGGTGTTGGGCAATCAAAGTTTCGTAGTAAATACGAAAATATACCATAAGGGAACGAAAGTCGAGAGAAGAGGTTCAACTCAATGTAAGGAGCATTGAATGCTCTATCAGAATCAAGTTGAGAGAGCAAAAGAACCTCTCCATAGGATCATTTCCTTCGCAAGTGACAAAAATTGCAGTCATCGATGTATGAGGGTCCATAAGTGTACGAAGGAAGATTTCGTGACAAGCAGATTCATCAATAATCGGGCAGCACAACAGCCACCCTCCATGAGATCGCTTTCTTAGACGAAACATAAGTTACATTAATTTCAGTACCTCATTATACGTTATCTGTGCATTCATGAAACCCCTCAGCGGTGACCTCAACTCATGAAACGACCCTCGACGACTTGATGAAGTTATCCAATCGTTCTTCCCTCTGCCTCTGAACTTTCATGTGTTTCGCTTATGAATTCTTCACTTGCACTGTTTACGGCTTCGATCGCTTCATTTCGTCTCCATATAGGCATACCGATAACGGGCATTGTAGGTTCGTTTGATGGCAAAAAAGGCAATCGACTTCCAATCTCCAGTTAACTGACTTGTTCTCCGAGAGTGACAAAGAACAAGCTCGACGGTGATTCACTCCCAATTCGAAGAACAGCGAACTACATCGGAGGCGATCACAAAGCAGGAAATTTTTTATGTGCGCAGTCATTTGAAGTGAACAACTCTGGCCAAAGAGGATGAGGAGGAGGAGATCATAAAGAAGATTGGGCTATCAAGAACGCTCATTTCGAGCCAGTAATCTAGAATGGCTCAATAGTGTTCAGAGGAAGTACTTGCCTCACGTGCAAGTTACCTGTCCATCGACTTGTGTTCATTCCAGGTCGACAAGGGAACCAGGAGAATAAGCGACGGTGAAGTCAGAGATGATAGCAATTGCTTTTACACGCAGCATCATGTTGAGCAGTTCCTCGCATCCGAAGGATTCCAAGGGGACAACCCGTCAAAGCAGACTTTGTGCATCCAAGAGTGCTACCTATTATTAAGCCGACTAAGGCAGATCGGAAGCATGTTAATGGCATAAGCAACGTGCAATGCTCAACTTCCAGAAAGTTAATGGATAACGCATCCTAGCAGAGTGCCGTCAGGATGTTTGGGACTGCTCGAAGCATGCTTATTTCTCACAAGAAAGGCTCCCAGCAGGGGATGTGGCGTTAGCATTAAACAGTCAGCGATTCATTTCGACTGATGTAAAACCGTCGATGTGAAAGAAACAAACTCGCGATAAGAGGATGGGTTGGAAGTGCTCGTTGGAAGATGAGTTGGAAGTAGAAAACTTGCGTTATGTATATAAGGTCTTTTCGCCGTGGCCACTACCATAAATGAGATTTCAGGTGTGTGCCCTCCTAGAAGAGACCGATGATCGTGTTGATGAACGATATCTGTTGGCACTTCGAGTTGAGTGATTGCTTTCGTACATCGCTCGCATAGATCAGCGACGTTACCGAATGTCAATCTCTGTATCGCACATACCCCCAGCAATTAATGTTTGTTGTGCTTCGTCTAAGAAAGCGATCTCATGGAGGGTGGCTGTTGTGCTGCCCGATTATTGATGAATCTGCTTGTCACGAAATCTTCCTTCGTACACTTATGGACCCTCATACATCGATGACTGCAATTTTTGTCACTTGCGAAGGAAATGATCCTTTGGAGAGGTTCTTTTGCTCTCTCAACTTGATTCTGATAGAGCATTCAATGCTCCTTAAAATGAGTTGAACCTCTTCTCTCGACTTTCGTTCCCTTATGGTATATTTTCGTATTTACTACGAAACTTTGATTGCCCAACACCCCTACCGGACTGTTCGTCGAGGACGCGCTTCGTCTCTCTCCGTCTCCCATTGAGTGTCCGCTTGTGGCTAAGTGAGCCACAGGTGCGGAAGAACCGAGCGATTCAAAATGCAACGATTGATGGTCGTTTTCGATTGTTTGTTCCTTTAGGAAACGGTATTTTTCGCCGACAAGTGTGAAAGTTCGCAGCGCTCACATCCAACTGGTGTCGGGTGCTCTCTACTCGGTGGGATCGCTGTTTGGAGTGGTCGATTCGTGGAAGGAGGGGGTGCGTTGTTGACTTTCGATGCTATGGGACATTTTTTCATTGCTGTGACTGCCACCTGTGATCTGTTGTGCTGATGTGTACTTCAGAAAATCGAGACCACTGCTATGACTGTCTCATGAGCACTGCATATGATTGCTGATGTAATATGCATGATTCTGCGGTCAAATTGTGGTGTCACGGACAGTTGCGCCGCCTCTAGTAATATTAGCAAGAGCTACACAGCTAATATTCGTAATGCGAAGTAGATAGTGTGCGCTGAAGAGGGATTTCTTCGTCGTGAACGTGCCGGATGTCTGCGGCGCTGTTTGGTGATTGTTGCGATAAGCGATAACCGTGCCGATGTGCCAAATTTCCCCATATCCTTCACCATCATCTTCCATATATCAACCATAAGTTTCCAATGAGTTGTTTTACGGATTTTAGCTCAACTTTGATAAGAAGTTCGTTGGCGCTCCGAACTCAAATGTTAGCTTTTTTGACGGTGACCGCGTCGACCACCTTAGGGTTCCATGCGATCGGGTTCATTTCCATAAGCCGTGGCTATTTGTTTTGCATTTTGCGCTCTTTGCCTTGAGTGAGTGACCACTGGGAAAGGATGGAAAGTGAGATGCTATCGATCAGCGGAGTGGTGATCGGCGTGACAGCCTATACGACTGGCGTAAAAGCAACGCTACGTATTTCCTAAGTCTTTCTAGGCATCGTTATTATTGTGAGAGTGTTATTATTGCTGTCCCATAAACCGCTAAGTAATGCGGATTTCTCCATTGCCTGAAGTGTTTATTTTCCCCCTCGAGGTGATAAGCTGCCTTGTTATATGATGAGGTTAATCTAAAGCACCTATGTGACTCTAGTTATGCTTATTCTCCGGCTTCGGAGTGGAAACTTTCGGCTTCCCATAGGAGTGAATTTTCCGATAGATTGAAGGAGCCCACGTTGGATGTCAGCTGTTGGTGCTCTTCTTGCAATAGTGGCATTACTGCCACATGCACTTATGACTCTTCTTGTTCCCTCTGCCCCTCTTCGTCGCTTCTTTCGCTTAGCACCTCGTTCTCTGTTGAATGTGTGAGACATTATCCCATTCAACCCGATCCTTTGCATCCTTATGTCCCTCTTCACCTCATTTACGTCGCAAAGTGGAAATGTTTTCCCAGAAATGAGCACATAATTGGCGGATCGGCCACAGAAATGGTCTCAGCGGTAATCAGCTGCCCTATTTGAATAAAGGTTTTCGGTCTATTAGGTTAGAAAGTACGGAGGATGCAGAATATCGGCGCCTATCTCCGGTTTAACACTTCATTGTTCCGTGTACAATTCATGCTGCATTATGTTTGCAATTCATTTCCGATTGCAAGTCATTATCGTTAGTTGAAATCCGATGAGAGCTCTTTGCTAACAAAGGATTCAAACGATACGACTAGAATCATTTCACAATGAGTTCATGGCTTCGTAATCTACAAGGACAGCTCACCGAACTCGCTTCTGAGGTTCTGAGTGAAGCTACCGAAGAAGTGGACGATCCCGAATCCGAACTTCAGGTTTCATTTGCGACTTTAAATGAGCGTTGTGCGTAGATTGAAGTAGTTCCTGACCTGAGGGAATTTAAATAGCCTTAAGAAGTCGCGGTTGCCTTGCCACTTCTTCCCAAGAAGAACTTCAACTCAGTCATTACACTTCATTCGTCTTTGACGTTCTTCATTTCTTCTTTTCCGAAGAAGGGAATTCATTGTCGTATAAGAGAGGTGAAAAAAGGCACGGGGGGATCACTGTGCCCTCTCTCTACTAATAGATATCTTTACCAACGATCCGCGGAGAATAATGGCGTGTCAAACGGATGCGGTGCTTTTATCTCCTTTGACGGTTCTGTGTTCGTTGGATGTAGTTGTAGCCATTCTCAGCGGCATAATCGTCGCTAGGTAGTGGTAGAACGCATGCAAGAGGGAATTGCATGACGTTATCCTGAAAGCATTTGATTCGTTATGATAGCGATCCCCCTTCTATCCAGTATGAATATTGCTGGCAAAAGGATCAGAAAATAAGCTCAATGAGCCAATTTCGATGAATCGTCCATATGGGTGAATCGTTAAGCTATGTGCAATGAATAATATTCGTTGAAGGTGGCAAAAAAGAAATGTGCTGAAGCGGAGCGTCAATTGGCGATCGAACGAACGAATGCCGAGACACTTTTGAAGAAAGTGGCCGACCTGGAAGAACAACTCGATGCGAAAAATCTCGAACTCGACTCACTAAATGCAAAATATGCCGTGATTATCGAAAGCCGTGACTCACAAATCCGCTCTCTACAGGTTCGTCGATACTCTTCCAGCTCACGGTTGTGCATATGTATCGCGCTCTCGAGAAGGAGGAAAGGAGAGAAGGAAGGAAGGGCAAGAGCAGTGGTAGAGGCGAGATATGAGCCTGCATTGTTCATTTGAATTTTTCATTTTCTGCTCCTATCTGAGATATGAGATCTGCGATTTCATTTCTTGCTTTCTACTCGAAAATGAGAATATCTAATAGAGCAGTAGAAATTCAACTTGCTCATATTGTGGTATCATTTCCTGGCAATGATTTTCTTGCGATAATTGCCTTTAATGCAGTTGATAGGTAATCCTCTCATTGCGTCATCGAATGATAGATACTTAAAGGTGGAACTGGAACGCATACGCCATGTGGACGAGTCGGTTATCGTATTACATGAGGATGAAGAAGACAACTTCCTTTCGGATGGAAGCATAAGGAGTGCTCGAATGAGAGAAGAAATCGAGCAGCTAAGAAAAGAAGTGACTCATTGGAAACGAATCGCTAACGAGACGCCCACTGCCGACCATTCTAAACGCGTAATTCGGTTATATCATTATCCAAATTGTAACAGTAGGTTATCGTTTCACAGGTTCAGAGGGGATCACTGGATGGTGTGGCGTTGGTGGACGAGTTGGAATTTCGGCTTGCGGTACATTTCCCTTAATATATAGTCCGTCGAAACGTTCGTGAGATTCTTCTGATCTCCTGAAATCATTGTGGGTCGACCTGAGCCTTGTTGGATGCGGACCTCAATTGATAGTATTCTTTATCTGTTAACTGTTTATAGTATTTAGCTTGTTGTGCAGCTATATTTTATCGGATTCTATTTTTGTTGCCAGTGATAAGAAACACAATGATAATATAGTAAAGCGTTAAGAAAAACATCAGAGTGTGATTAGAGCGTTTTAAAACCGAAGTTTATTGCCTTTGGAGGGGGTTCCCGAAGGAAATTGTTGCGAGAGCTAAAATTGACCTGAGGGTTTAGGTCAAGAGCCTCGAAAGATTTTTCGGTATCCCTGAAATTTCGAAAGGAAAGGCTAATAAATATTTTTGCTGACCATATTTGAATATAATGGAGACATCGATTTTGCTACTACTTAGTAAGTTATCATTACAGATATTGGAATTGGAGCGGAAATTAATCGATCAGCGAAGCAAATCGGAGGCTGAGATGGCTGCACTTGTGTTAGCCCATAACGAGAATATCAAACATCTGAGAGAGCAATATGAAGCAAAAATCGGCGAGGCGAGTTTATCTTACAATGGTTTATCCTCTGCCTCAAAGTTGCTTTTCTTCTTTCTCTCACCAAAAATAATAAACTATCGTCTATCGTGTTCATTATTTGCTTCCGTAAATAAGAAGTCGCCTCATGCTTTTGTTTCTTTTATATACTGATAGGAGTTATTAATGTATTTAAGATGTCACCATGTCACTTTGGAGGTATTTCTCTTCGTTAATTGCCGATCCGATGGTCGGAAAAGTGTGTAGAAGGCGAGGTTAGCGGCGCCCAGATACATTAAGTGAGGCGGTTCGTTTATCGCCAGTGGACTGTGCTGACATATTTGCTGTGTAGAGAATGCGACGTCATTGAGTGCGTTAAAAAATGATCGTTTACTTTCTATGGTTTCATTATTGTAAGGAAGTTGCTAAGGGAACTGAGAAGTGGGTTCCCCAATATTTACTTACGAAGTAAAAAGAGGACAGCATATTTCTGACTGTTCAGTAACCGTTGGGGGGGAGGGGGTTTGGCTGTCTTTAATTTTTCTGATTTCATGGTTTCTCGAAGTTGAATTGAAGCATGTGAAGGCGACCGGCCGAACTTGATTGGACTTGGAGAAACGGAGTTATTATAGTTGAATGAATTGATTATAGATTTCAAAAAAATGCTCATTTAATGATGGATGGGAAAGGGTATGGATGACAAGGAGAGCTGGAAGGAAGGAAAGGTAGGGGGTATTGCGAAGATTTCTAAATTTTGACCTGAATTCCTCTATCGATTAAGATCCTTTATGCCATTGCAGCAGTAAGTGGCACATCCGTATGTTGTTTATGTGGATCGTCGATTTCGGAGTCTTCTCTCAGCAGATGCCGTTTCGAATGAGACTTATCCGTGCAGAGATGAGCTCCAATCCATTAAGAATTTTCAGGTGCAATTTCATTCCTCGGAGGGACAGAACTCCACGCGTGCGAATTCGCGAACTGAAGAAAGCGACGATTGGCAGAAGGTTCGCTTCTTTCGTATTGAATTTTTCGATGTTGTTATCTCATTCGTCGTGGCAAATTGGAGAACGAGAATTTGGTTGGTACTAATATAGTTTCCGACCTTCGCATGCTGTAAGCGGCAACTGCGTCATATATGAAGTTGGATCTCAGTTAAAGTTGCCATTTCGAAGGATCGCAGCAATGCTCTGAATATTTCTCCGATATCGGTCGATATCAGAGTCTGATATCGGTTTTCGGCTATAATTTCTCTCTGGAGGAAAGCGATCACATAATGAGCCGAAGGATATTTGGCATAGCTGTATATGCGTATAGAGTGGCCACCTCCCTCTTCTCTTTAGAACGTTATATAGATTTAAAAAAGAGAAGTTTATTGCACAAATTCCACTGAAGTTCATCGAACGCTATTGAATTTCGTTTCCAAATTCGCTTCCTCGATCACAGATTCGTCTTCATAGTAAATTTGAAAATTTTTCAGTTATTTTGCTTTTGTTGGCGTTCTTTTGACATATTATCCTAGTGTCCTTTATTCATTTAATCGATGGAGCGGGTATTGAATGAAGACATCAATGCAGTGTGTTTAGGCGTGGGATGATACAGATGATATTGCTCTCCCGCGCACCGCGTCTGCGAAGAATGTATCACTTGAGCTGCTTGAAGAGAAACACAAAGAACTTCTCGAACGATACACTCTTCTCACTGCCGAGGTTCAAGTTTGCAAGTTTTAGCATGAAATTGCAATTTTTTGCGATCGAAAATGAACTACAGCTTTATGGACCCTCATATTCCTATTAAAACTAGTCGCCTTGAGCACCAATCTTTTGCAGTATGGAAGTTTTGGCGATATCAGGCTAGAGAGCGAAATTCAGCCTGATAACCCGTACACAGCAGTTTGGTGCAAACCCTTTTTCTCTGCCTAATTTATTTGATGGATTAGCATGCATATGGTCTAGTTGGGATGATGTTATGGAATTGGAGTAGATTGTACGGCGGGGGCAGAAATGCGGATGCCGCATTCTGAAGAGGAGGAGGGAGGGGACAGTTAATTGCACCTTCCTGTTTCCACTTTCCTCTGTCTATCAGTGTTATTTTAGGAGAGCTCTTTGGAAAGGGAGAGCGATTTCAGCTTTTATACATGTGATTTTTAGGTGGAAACGAAGAGACGGGAGAATAAAGCGAGAGAGGAGGAAATTGATAGACTTACTCTACAAGCGATTGACTCGGCGTTGAGCGATCAGCTTCGTGACGTGAGGAGTGAATGCGAGCGTTTAAAGGAGGAAGCGCATACATACAACGAAAGGGTGCAAGAGTCGAAGTAAGTTGTTTTTTGCTCAGTTTTCAAACGAGGTGGACATTAGTGGGCGTAAGTGATTTGAGAGATCGGGGTGCGAAACGGACGAATTTGTTTCGAAGCTATGTCAAGCGGCGTACCCGTTTCGTTGGGAATTGAAGAGTTAACAGAGCAAATGTCCATATCTTCCAACGAACAACTGTCGACTCGTTAGGCAGAATTTCTGTTGCATTGAAGTAGTGCTTGACCGTGATCGTCAGGGCAATTTTCTCTTTTGGTAATTAACCTATGGATGAGCTATTGGTACCTTAAAAATTTAATTATTGGCTTTCTGGTTGAACGTACGTATCATTCGTTTCTATGATTTGCGTTCACCTACATGCATATTAGTGATCGTTTATGTAGAGGACCATTGAAAAATGATTTCCAGCCGTCGGGAATTTCATTTGTGTAGTTGGTTTTCGAATCTGAATAGGTTCAAGTTTTACCGGAGATGCTGTTTTAGTGAAGAGATAAAGAAGTTACGAGCCGAACTTGAAGATGCGCACGCTCTGCTCGATGTGCAGCGCGAGAAGTACGAACGTGAGAAGGAGCTAGAGGCCGAGAAAAATAGGTTCTCTGATATTCGCAATTCAAAAGCTTTTCTCAAATCTCTTTACGATTATTCACTTTTTCGAAGGGAACGTTTTGGTTAGGGATTCAGTACAAGCATTCTCTTCCACCTCTTTCGATCTCATATCTCAGTCTGAAAATGTGATTTCAGTAGGATCAGTTGGAGTCTTGGAGAATCGCAGTTATTACGTTTCTGTATTCTTCCCTTTGACCCACCTCTTACTCCCCACCCTCCTCATCGCTTGGTCTGGCCACATGTACTGGGACGTTCGCCTCCTGCGAATCATATTGCAGTGGGTATGGTCCTCACTAGCTGCAGCGTTGATGCTGTCTGCTCTTATTGCACCGTGTGTGTTATCAGCGCATAGCTGCAGGCCTTTCAGCTTTCATTGTGTTTGATGCAGATGCCGTAACATTGAGCGTTAACGTTGACAGTGATGAGGGAAATATATAAGGGTTGATGAAGATTGGCGATTGCAGAATCTGACTATGTTGAAACCCTGGATTGACACATAAAACGTCTGAGCGGGGAATCCCGGTCTTGCTTGTCTACTCTCGCATTGATTCATTAACGAAAATAGTCTCTGATTGATTATGAAATTATCACTGTTTCTTGCATAGTGGATGGAAGCATGATTCGCTATAAAATAACTCCATCCGGATAGGGTGCAAATAATTCCACTTATCCTCTCCGCCATCATTTCGTCAGTTGGAGTCGAAACATAGAAAAGTTAGTCGAAGGAAAGGTTTCTGAAGAGAGCGGCAATCAAGCAATAAACGTATCACGAAAGCAGCCGAAATTCTTAGAAATGTGGAGGAAAGGAGCTTCAGGAAGTGCAAATTTCCGATATCTTTACATTATTTTTTCTGCCGAATTATTCGTTCATCAAAGTTTTTCATCAGTTTATCGTTGAAGTAAATTCATTTTCGACAACTTCGGCGTCGAAGTTTCAACTGCAATAGATTAATAGTTGCCACATTTACCACTTACCGAGCTTAAGATTCTCTTCAAAAAACAGCCGTCTGCGACGTCTTCGGCAAAAATGTATTCACGTTTAATTCGGGTATCTATGTTTTACTTTTCTGTTCCATTGTCTTTCGTTGAGGAAAAAGATTTCTATAGTTCATGCAATGGTTTTTTGCGGAAATATTGGGAGAGCGCATCTTGCAGTTTCGATGCGCTAATCTTCTCCTCTTCCAGTGCTTTGAGGTTCTAAAGTTGTTCGCTTAGGTTAATATTGGAAGAAGCGAGTGCGGAAGTAGAAAAGATCCGTTTGCTGGCCGAATCACGTATGGATCCGGCAGGCATGGAGAGTCTACGCCAGGAGCTGACGGAGCTTTCGGTAATTGTTGCGAAGCAGAAAGAGGAAGTAGCAGAATATCAGGCTAAGCTGGATGCCGCGGAATCTTTGTTAAGCGAAGGCAGCTGGGATAAGGACAAAGAATTGGAGAAGCTGAGGTGGGGATTTTCAGCTTTTATATCTCATCGAATCTCCTTTATAGAGGCAGTATTTGTCTGTCTGCATTCTTAGTATATTCTTACTCTCCTTTTCTCTTGCAGTTCTCTTGGAGCTCTGCCTGTCAGTGCTACTTCAGGTTATACCGAGATTATTCAAGTAGGTAATGCAATAATGGTCACTTCAGGTGCAGAAGTTGCGGTTTTCGAGAGGCTCAAAGTGGCCATCGGAAGCGTTATTTGTACACAAATTGCCGTCTATGAGAGCTAATAACTTGCCACCTGGGGCACAAGATATTTAATGATGTAACGTAAGGATATATACACGGCTTCCTTGAATATTCTCACTAAAGGAGTTTTTTGAAGTGCTTTTCTTATATATAACGAACTGTGATTATTTGTTGACGCTTTTCGAAGTTGCTAAGCGAAGTTAACCCCGGCATTTCAGTGTGTTTCTCTTGTCTACAGCTTCATCCTAGAGCTGATGTTGAGAATATTTCAGGCGTGAAAATAATGAACTGACTTCCGCTTATAACGATTTGAATGAGGAGTTTGAGAGTCACAAGGCTGAACACGGATCGGTGGTCACTTCAAATCGCGATCTCACGGCTCGCATCGGTTCGCTTCTTGTATATGCTTTTTATTAATTTCAGCTCCCATCTATTCGCTTTTGTCTCATATATTCTCTTCATTTTAACGTTGACCCCGTCTTTGAGGTCGTTTTTATAATATTTTGTGGTTAGTAACAATTCTCCTCATGTGGGGATTTGTAATTGAGGGTGGTAGACGGTCTTAGCGAGAACTGAGTTTTTTTCATATTTTGAAGCATGTGCTTGAATCTTCTAGAGAAGATTATTCGATGTGAGGGTTCAGCCGATATGGATTCATGGACTATCCGCATCTCGATTTGTTCGAGTGGCACAAGAGGATAGCAATGTGGCCAATTTCTTAAGTGCGTCTATTTCGGTTACGACGAATCTTTCCGTTCAATTTTTTAGATGCGCTGAAAGCGAATCTGATCGAATACGAAGAGCGCTATGAGCTGTGTAAAGCCGAAAATGCGGAGACGGTGCAGCAACTCGAGAAGTTGACGAACGATTTTGAGAGATTGAGACTCTCGTTCGAGGCGTCCAAGAGCAAACCCTCTAATGGATCTTTGGTTGGTATTTGTTTTTCATTCAATTTTCTTGTCACCGCGAAAATGTTCAAGAAAATAATTCTTTATGGCTAAGTTATCATATGCCACCGTCTGTTTAATTTGATGAAGTAATAGCGGAGCTGAAGGGATAATGTGAGTAGAGCTAATGAGCGCACAGGTAGACTCTTTGGTTATCCCGATTGCCTTAAAGTTATCTGTGCTGTGAAGAGAGTGATTGATCCTCTTATATTTATTACTTTTGCAATAGCGGCGGTTAATGGTGCTTTTAGGTATGAATGTGCGGCGATTTATGCTGTGGAAAAGGTCTCCGGATCGACTGCTTCACTTATTTAGTTATTAGTTGATAATTGCGGCTGTTTGTTGGGGTTGTTATGTATTTTGATGTTGTCTTCGAGAACACTTCTTCCGGAAGCAGCATTCATCTCTTTCTTTGGTGCCCTCTATTGAATCCACGTATCTTGATCGCATACATGCTTTCGGCAGTCACTAACGCAGATGCCTTTTTGAGTTTTCTAGACGCAATAACGGGGGCTGTCTTAGATAAATTCTAGGAATTTATACATATATATGTTTATATATACTGCAGGATGAAGTGGAGAGGTTGCGTTTAGAGTTGGAGACGTCGAAAGATGAGCGTGAACGACTTCGATCGGATGTCAATCGATTTCGTTCTGCAATCGGTGCGATCGATACGGAGCTCAATAGCCTTAGGTTCGTTATTGTTGTAATTACTGCAATTAGCATTCTTTGTTACCGTTTATTACCTGTTTTATCGCTTATAAGGAGCTGCTGAACGTGCTTTTTGCAGTGCTGAGAGCAGTGGAAGGAGTAGGGGAGGGCATTTGTTACTGACTTCAGTTTTTTGGATGAATGTTTTGAAGAATCACTCGGTTTTATCATCAGGTAATATTGCAGTAGAAAAAAACGTTGTTATGTCCGAGCTGAGAAATAGTATTCTCCATCCAGTGCCTTGATGGGGAGCTCTTCTCTTTTCTGAGAAATTGCCTACTTTTCTCAGGAAAGTGTTCGACTCTTATCGGTAGAGTATTGCCTACAAAAGCTCAATAAAGAGGAGGGGACGCTTGAAGTGACGGCTTCATCGAAAACTAGGGCTCTCGCAGGAGTTCAAATTCTCAGCGCAAGGGAGGGAGGGAGGGTTTTATTGTGATATCCGATTTTTCGCTATGCTTAGCGGAATTGCTGTCATCATCCGGACTGCTTTATGTGATTTTGAAACGGGATTTCTGCGCTTTGAATGTAAGTGATCGCGTTGGTGACACAAATATTATAGTGGATACAGTGAAAATAGAATTGAAATGAAGAGATAAAGTGATGTGATTTTGGGGTCTAATTGAAGAATAAGTTTTTTTTCCGTTCACTCTTTGGTTCAGTGAAATTTTCTGATTATTATAGATGATATCTAGTCGGGAAACTTCACTGGCGGTTTCAGGATATATGCTTTAGTTTATCCGTCGGCCTCTTGTCACTAGGTTCTTCAATGCATGCTGTCAAATAATATTTTGGCTACGCTCGGCGAATTTAATTCATCTTTTCGTCGTCACCATCTGATTCTTCGATATCTCTTATGCGGGTTTCTTCGTTCCATTCGATAGCTGGTTACATTGCAGAGTTCAGGAACTGATCTTTCCCTCTTGTAGGGAAGCTTTTCGCTATTGCTTACATCATTTAGAATACATGCTAACAATGAATAACGTTATAGATGGGAACGATATAAGATTTCGCTGTGAGCACTGCAGAAGTCACTTTCGTATTGTGTTTAGAGAGTCGAACGAGAAACTGGCTCGAGATAATATGGCGATGGGTGCGAGTTTAGATAAGTTTGTTGAAATTCGAGATATGCTGGAGAAGAGCGACAATGAGCTGAGGACACTTCGCGAGAAGTTTGTGCAGCTTCAGGCCGAGCATGGAGAGAAGGTATTTCTTTGAGAAGCATCTTCGCTCTTTTTGCCGCAAGAAGTTCGGTGTTAGGTAATTAAATAGTAAATTTGCCTTGAAACTCTTATTGTTGAATAATCCGTAGAGTGCTCGATTTCCTTTTCGTCTCGTGGAGCTGTTGAGGAACGTGAAAGTTCCGAGAGGGATAGGAAACGTTGGTAAATCGCTGAATGAAGGAAGCGATTGCTGTCGAGCTACATCCCATTCATGCAAGCAATCATTGGTGATTAAAGCCATCTCTATTATTAACAGAGTTGAGTGTTTTGTTAAGGAAGAAGCTTGGCGGTGTGAGCTGGCATCGGTAAGTGAGGCTCGTGACAATGCGCAAAGGGAGTTGGAGCAGTGCAAGATGCGCATCACAGAGAGTGAAACTGCGCTGCATCGTTACCGATCGGTGGTAGGTGAAGGTGCGGCCGATATTGTGGAAATGAAAGTTGCTACCACTGAGGGGAAAGCGTCTAGCAGTGAGGGGACCAACGATTCCAATAATGGATGGGAAAAGGTTAGCTTAGTTGAAATCGTCCATACTTTGTGGTGGTTGCCTATCGTGATTCGAATCTTTTATATATGTATTGAGAAATTATTCTTTAAGACTAGCTATTTATAGATTAAATGAAAAAAGTGCCGTTACAGCAGTATTTTCTATTTTACGACGTGGATAGTAGTAAGAAACCTCGAGATGTTTCATCGCTTATGAGGATAATATACGCATTATATGCTCTGAGTGAATCAGAATATATTGTAAAATGAATAAATATGAAGCTTAATGTGGTTTGAATTTCTTAGGGACACTTCTTAACCAGATATAGTATAGCTGGAGTTCTTAGGTTACAATTCGCCGTCGCTCGATAGATAAGATTGCCAGATTTGCCGGAGTTGTGTGCAGCAATCACTTTGAAGTTTTTTTCACTGATTTCAATGTTTAATCCCACCCAACTTGGATCCGAACTCACTTCGCTAGCTAAGGAATTTCTTATTTCGTCTGTTCGTTCCCCTCTTTTCTCCGACATTTTGTGGGATATTTTTTCAATTATCAAGCACTCATAGCGGATACTTATTGCTCATTTTAGTGGAATGCAGTTGAGTGGACCCGATGCTCATTTTTATGCTTATTATCCATCAATTCGACTCATTCGTTTCTCAGTTCATACGCAGAGTTTATTCTGATACGGGAAGACCTGAGGAAGTTTTCTGTGTTTTAGGTGCGTCACTAGAAACTCATTCGTAATATTTAAGGATCGACTGCAGGTAGTTCCTACATTCGTTCATTCGCCAAGGAATATTGTATTTGGTATTGTTGTTTTGCGTGCCGTATGAACCGAATTGGCTCAGTTGATACTGGCGTTGTTTTGAGCAAATGCTGGAATGTTCTGCTCGTTGCCTCTTCTAGTCTTCTACTATTCCTGAATCCTTATGAAGCAGTTCTCCTCGTTTATATTCTCTAAAGTGTAAGGAAATATCCAAATTTTTGAACGTACCGTGCAGATGGCAGATTGGGATGCATCGTTGGCGGCCGGTACATCGGGCGGTGCACATACTGGCGCCTCGTTAATGGACGAGATGAGGGAAGCACTTGCGATGATTACTGAGAAAACGGAAGAGTGTGAAGAATTGCGTCGGCAGAAATGCGAGGTTGAAAAGGAGGTACCAGTTTTCTTATTTGGGTTATATTGACAGTCCGAATCGGAGTTCCTAATTCTAGTCATCCGTTCACATTATATAATGCATGAATCGGTTCAGCGGGGGGAGGAGGGGTTGAACTGCATCATCTCTCGTTGTAATTTTTGGCTTTCAAGTCGGTTCAGCGCTTGTTTAACAGCATTACTTCACCAAAACCCATTCTACACGTGTTCATTTTTCATTTTGCCTGCTATTGAAGAAGGAAAAGAGCGGATAGTGCAGGCAGTCCAGTCTTTGACTAGGAATATAGTCGGAAAATGATTTACAGCGTTGAGGATCGCCTTTATTCCTTTCGGATCCTCTTTGTCGTCTTCCTGCAACTGAGTTAATTCGCCGTCTTTGTATGCGGCGTGATGAGATGAAAAATTGAGGAAAGAGAGGTGGATTGACGTTGTTAATTGCAAGTTGCTCCGTAAATAATTATTGCAGTTGGAATTACGTCAGAATTGCGTCGATGAGCTGATGGCACAAACGAACGCATTGCAGTCACAGCAGCAAATCCATGCTGAAGCATTCAGTCAGATGCGTGATTGGGTTCGTCGTTTCGTTGGCCGATCGCTTTCTATCTCAATGCTTAACGCTATTCTTTTATGGATTTGATAGATAAGGCTTAATATGAGTGGCAAACGGGTTGTGTAAAGGTTTCGCATCGCTACATTTGATCTCTAGTGGATATAAAATGTTTATATTGTAAAGAAGCACATGATCGCAGAGATCATTTCTTCAGGCAAATAAGAACGATCGCGAAAAGATGGAAGTGGAGAGAGATTTAATTCGAACTGAGGAGAAACTCAAAGAGGTTAATGCTGAACTGGATACCCTCAGAGAGGAAAATGCAAACGTGAGTGATACGTGATTCTTAAAGTTATTTGTTCACTTTTTTTATTCCTCACCGAATTATTTCCTCTCTTAATCCGTAACTTTAATAATCCTCCTTCAAGGGACATCGACGTTAAGTGTATAGGGCTGTGTTCGACAAATTTATTTATTGGAATGTGATGAATGCAGAATATAGTTTTGATTGCTGTCCTTTCTTTCTAGTGACGGAAAGGTTTCAATCGTCTCTCTTGACTTCTCAACTACTGATCGGTTGTTGGGGACGATGCGAAAAGAGGGTGATTGATCTTCTTGAGAGAGGAGACAGAGACCGTCTCGTGTTGATCAGCAATTCCTCAGCAGTTTTGACGCCACCCTTTTTTCTCGTACTGCATTCAGCAACAGATCTCTTTGGTATTTCTTTGTAATAGATGTAATGCTCATCAGAAATTTCAGTTGCTTGATCGGGTGGAGGAGTTGAAATCAACGCACAAAGAGGAAACTATCTCAGCGATGGAGATAGTTAAGAAGGAATTTGATGCAAAGAATAAGGAACAAGCCGAGGAGCTTCTCTCACTGAAGCAACGGGTATTTCTTTTCATTTTAGCAGAGTGGTCCATCTGAGAAAGACGTTGACAAAATGGAGGGTGAGAGGAGGGAAGGGGTTTGTTAAGAGACAGTAAACGCTCGAATAGCTTCATGAAGAGCTCAGGCGGGTTCTTTTCAGATAGTCTAGTTGTTATTGTCATGTATTCCTCGTCGGAAATGTTCGGAGCTTCTTGAAAACTGTCGGTGATCTTACGTCCTTTAGCCATTTATTAAATTTTTTGCCTCTATGCACTGTTGCATAGGATCATCTTTTTCTTCAGTTCTGATTAGCGGACCTCTTAATAGAATGAATTGCCTCTGTGATTAGAAAATGCGGCCACCAGTTCTATCGTTGAAATCGTCTTCATATCTTCAAGCATATTTTGAGTTCATCTAATGCAACCAGTCCATCTTGAAGGACTGGTGTAAACATGTTCATATCCAATCGGACAACTTTAATTGATTCCTTTGGCCGTTCTTTTCTGCTGCTATCTTAGGCAGCAAACGAGAATGATGATAGTCGTCGTTCTTTAAGGTTCAGCTTGATTACTCTTGTCATATGAGATTGGTTTTTAGTTGGTAGTCGAGGTGAAAAGTGATCTTGGGTCGTTAAAATTCTCTTTATTCGGTTTTGCAGTATGAAAAGGATCTGAATGACGTCCGCGAAGAGAAGCTTATGTTAGAGGAACGACTGAAGGTCACCAACGAACAGTTGGTCGAGGTTGTTTTCATTTCATCGTTGAATGAATTTGGAAATGGTGCAATAGGAGGGAGAATACCGGGCGATATCTTTACGTAATCTTCCCGTCTCCGTTTGTGAAATGATCCATCTGCCACCCGCATTAGCAGTTTATTTATTCTTCTTGACCTCTATCGCCTTCTTGGTGAGGTTGATTAATTTTCCTGTTGAATAGCCATTTTTGTGTTCAGAATATGTGATCATGGCAGTGCTTTTGCTTGACCTTTAGGATCCAAGCTAGTAAGTCGAATCGGCTGTTTCACTGGTTCTTCCAAATATATTTTCTCACTCTCTATAGAATCCCACTCAGTTGAACGATTCATGTAAAATGATGTAATAACGTTGCAAATATAGTCCATTTGAGCGTGATTTGAACTGCGGTGATCTGTACGATAGTGAAGTTTAGGCATAAAAATTTCTATGACGTTACTTTTCTTTGAACGAAATTATTCGTTAGCCTATTAGGTGGTTTTTCACCTCGAAGAGGAAGAGTTCCCACTTCAGCGATCCTTTCTCAAAGCTTTTTCCCCTCTATTTTCACTGCTAAGCGCTGCAGTCGAACGCAGTCCTAGTGGATCAGTTTGCGACTATTTGAGAGATTTTGGTGTGCTTGTCGTTCCCTCTTTAGAAATGAGAAATAGATATATTCGATTAAGGAGGACGTGATTCTTATAGTTGGAGTTATTTCAGCATGAGAGAGAGCTGAATTCAGTCAAGGAAGAAAACGATCACCTGAAGGAGCAGCTGAAAGCTTGCGAAGAGCAACAAGCTCAGGTCTTGCGTTGTTTTACAGTCATTCTCATAAGTTTGTCTTGTGGGCAGTCGTCTATATTTCCTTTATTCTTACGAGTAGAACAGTGATGGAATGATTGGAAGTTGTGATTTCAGTGTAAGGAGGAGCTGGACTCTGTCTTGGAGGCGAAACGCCTCGTCGAGAGCGAACTAGAAGCAATGAAGGAGGAAAAAACTGAGGTTACTTATTTAGAACATTTCTCTCTTCTTCTAAATCTGTTTAAATGGGTTCCCATCGTTTAGTGTTCCTTTGTGATAGAGCATTTTTGACGACATTAAGTATTTGGGTTATGATGTGAGAAGCGATTGCACTTGATTAGAGTGCTTCATGACTCGTATCACCCTCTTCGCCCATAGTTGTTTCAACTTGATATGAGACTGGAGGAGGTTGGAAGCAGTGATGATCTTATGAGCCGGGACACTAGTACAGATATAATTTCCTTAATAAGCGGGTCGTGCCGCGATATACCACAACTGATCGTTGGTGTCTCTTCGGCGAGTGCACAACCCTTGTTGACGGCTTTACCATCATAGATTATTGTCTGAAATGGTGGCGGGGAATTTATGTGTGATATATGTAAGTTTGTTGGGATTTTCCTTGAAAAAATAGTTAAATTTTCAGTTATGATTGCTATTTAGCAAATTATGGCTGCTCTTGGAAGAAAATGATACGCAAACTTGGGATTTTTTTTTTTTGCAATGACCTTTTGACCTTTTCATAGATGCCTCTAAATTGGTATTATTGGTTCCAATTTTTCAACGTCTCTTCCTCTCCGTTGCCCCTCTCTCCCTCTGTATTGTTCTCTCTTGCTAGCTTTCTTCACTGTAACGCTAACAATCTGCAAGAATGCAGTGGAAGATTCGTCGCTCATTTTGTGATGAGAGATCGTGCTGCAGTCGTTTTGCCTAGATCGACTTTCCATGATATCCGCCTAGATCGACTTCCATGATATCCGCCTAGATCGACTTCCATGATATATCCTCTTCTATGATATCCGCCTAGATCGACTTCCGATGATATCCGCCTAGATCGACTTCTATGATATCCGCCTAGATCGACTTCATGGATCGACTTCTATGATATCCGCCTAGATCGACTTCCATGATATCCGCCTAGATCGAATGATATCCGGATCTATCCGCCTAGATCGTGATATCCGCCTAGATCGACTTCCATGATATCCGCCTAGATCGACTTCCATGATATCCGCCTAGATCGACTTCCATGATATCCGCCTAGATCGACTTCCATGATATCCGCCTAGATCGACTTCCATGATATCCGCCTAGATCGACTTCCATGATATCCGCCTAGATCGACTTCCATGATATCCGCCTAGATCGACTTCTATGATATCTAGATCGACTTCCTGATATCCGATCGACTTCCATGATATCCGCCTAGATCGACTTCCCGCCTAGATCGACTTCCTGATATCCGCCTAATCGACTTCTATGATATCCGCCTAGATCGACTTCCATGATATCCGCCTAGATCGACTTCCATGATATCCGCCTAGATCGACTTCCATGATATCCGCCTAGATCGACTTCCATGTTCATCGATTCACTCAGTGATAGTGATGCTTCTTGCACAATATGTGTCTAGCTACGCAGTTGCTTGAGTAAAGCTTCAAGAGATGAGTCAAGAGTCAGACTTCAAAGCTTCTCTTTGACTCCGGCCATCTCTTGTCTACAATCCGATAGCAGTACAACAGCTTGCATGAGGAGAGATGGATTATGGAGATGCTCAATATAAACTTAGTTTAAGCATAATCTTCACTGATTTCAGATGTTCCAGCGTGTGGAGGCACTGCAGAATGAGCTATCTGAGGCGAGTGAATGCAAGAGGTCGATGCAGGAGCAACTCAATGCTGTCCCAGCGGTAGCTTATTCTTATTTAATAGTAATTTAAATAAGTTAATTAATTTAGATGAGAAGATGAATAAGTGGTGGGAGCAGATTTCTTATAGAAGCCTTTATTGCTCACTATAACGCATATGAGAACAAGCTGTTTTCAGAGACATTTATACAGTTTATTGGGACATTTTGATGCACATCAAGCTCTCACGCAGTAGGCCTTTAGTCCCGGATATTCATAGATTTTTTTTCGGTTCTTAGATAATTTGTGTCATTCGAGCGCTTTGAAACTAGCAGAAGAAAGGTGCTTGTTGTTTGTGGTTGACACTCGTTTACATATCGACTACTTTTTCAAAGAGGGGAGGGAGGGCGAGGTCATTTCTGAGGGGGGAGGGAGGAGGAGGGCGAGGTCACTTCTGAGGGGGGAGGGGGGAGGGAGGGAGGGCGAGGTCACTTCTGAGGGGGGAGGGAGGAGGGAGGCGAGGGCCACTTCTGAGGGCGAGGTCACTTCTGAAGTTCCACCGCCTTAATTTGAGTATATAATGTGCGAATCTTTTGTATCAGAAGTCTATTTTGACATATAGGATGTGAAGATATCGGAGATGAGGTTGTTGTCGATATATTTAACTCAATGAATCTTTGAGTGTATTCTTCACAGGCAGTTTTCAGGAGGAGGTGAGCAAGGCGCAAGCGGAATTGGCGACTTTGAAGGAGAAGCTGCAGACAGCAGAAGAGAAATGTGCTCTACTTGAAGTCTCAAACACAACGCTTGCGAACGATCTGGAGAGTGTACGTATCATTAAATACTTCGTCGAGTCATCTCTCAGCCCCCCTATTATTTTGCCGCTTAATGCAGTATATCATTATACTATAACCCTGATAGAAATATACTGAAAAAGAGGGGATGGCAGTTGTGATGCCTTCGTACGCGATCGGAATTCCTTTGAAACCGATGAGATTTCAAAGAATCGCTCACGGAGCATTGACCGTCGCATTTGGCGTGAATCGAAAATTGCTCCCAACGGTTCAGATATCAGTTACTGATCAATTGAAAGGAAGTAATTGAAGAGCAAATTTGGGTTGCAACAGAGCAAAGTTGAAGGTGATTCTCATTAGAGCGAAGCTTCAACTGCCGATCGAAATTCAACGAGATAGTTACCATCATTGCTAAGATTAGATATATGCTGAGTGTAACTATAAAATTTAGCAGGGGAATCTTCGCACATCTGGAAGAAATCCCTCTGAAAGCCCTTTTAGGGGGATTGAATTGAAATTAATTGAGGATGCAATACCCTCATGTCATTGTCAGTTGCCATTCTTCGAGTTTACTAGCAATGAGGCAAAAAATGCCCCCGACGAAACCAGAAATAATATAGCGAAAGGGTCAATCCCCTCAGTTGAACGAGCTAAGTTGAATATACTCGTGACCATATTTCACTAGAGCGCTTGTCGATAATCGCCTAAATGATCCGATTTATTTCGACTATTCCACAGTGGAGCATAATTATTTTCATTTGTGTTGCATGAGGTTCTCGTCGCAACTAGAAGACTTTCTGTGACGAGGTTCTTTCTCTTGAGGTCGTTGAGTTCACCCCGTGAAAGGTATCTTTCCTAGTTATCTTCCAGTATAATTTTCCTTCATTGTTGCATTTCTCGATAGAGTCGTGCTTTTGATAGCAGTGAGCGTTCACTTCTAAGGTTTGCCCAACCTCTAAAGATTTTCGTCCATAGTTGTTGGCCATCATGTTCGGGTTAATTGTAATTCCATCTATGGTGAGGTTTTTATCGTTGGAATGTTCGAAATTTGCGGGATAACCATCGGGTTGTCATTTTTCATCGTTTTTGCAGTCGAGATTGGCGATTTCGGAGGCAGAGAGAGTGCGAGGCGAGTTAGTGACACTCGTCGAGCAGAAGCATGCAGAGAGTATTGCCTACCATGGGCAGCTACAAGCATTCATCGCAGAGAGGGAGAAAGTCGCCGAAATATTGAAGGACAATACGGAAAAGATAAAGAGATTGGAGGAAGAAGTCGCCAGGTATTGCTGAATTTTATGTTTCCTTCGAAGTTTTGCGCATTTAGAGCGTCAGCAAGAAAAGGAAGGGAACATTTCATTCGATATGCCGAAATAATTGTTGGAAATATAGAATAGGGAAGAGAGAGCAATACGGGAAAGGTGAGAGCGGAAGCTAAAGCAGGAATAAATCAGGCGTTATACTATTTATTAAAATATCGGAGCTTAAGTATCGGTGCCTGGAATAAGAGAACATGGGATCTATTTATTTTGGAGGGAAGGCGTTCAGAATGCCTGGAATGAAGCTACTCGGAATATTCAGAACTCCTTGCTTTTACCTGAAATAAGCAAGGCTTTTGACTGAGGTATGCTTCGAATTTGAAATGTGAGATAATTCAGTTGTATGGAAACACGAGATAAAGCTACACGCGAATGTCAGCGGTTGCGTGAACATCTTCTTGCCGTTGAAGACGCATCGACGAAAGAAGCAGTTCTGGCAGAGGAAAGGGAAACTGAGCTAAGAAGGCGAGTGCGAGAGCTGGAGGCGAAAACTGAGGCGACGGCCGATACGGTGATTCAATCGACTAATACTTACCAGGTGTCTGCTTGTACATCTTGGCTCAGAGAATGTGATAGTTATCTTTTTTTGCAATTTCAGGAGAGGTTAGCGTTACGAGCTTTTCTTTACGATTTAAGGGAGACTAGTGCCTATTGCCTCAGGTAGGGGGGTACATCCTTGTCACCACTCAGCGGGAGGGAAATGGCAGGCGATGTGGTATGTTCGTACAGATTTATAAGAAAATAAGTGATGATGGAAGAGAAGGGTTACAAGCTTTGGATACAGTGCTTCTAAGGCAGAGTATAGTTAGTTCTGCAAGTAAAGCCTTTACACGTTATGAGCTTGCTTCGGGATCCTTGAATTACGCATGCAGCCGCATGTTGTTACTGCTAGTTGAACACGATTCGTTCTTGTAGAAATGGAGTGCTGTTACAGCGTTCATATACTTTCTAAGAAGGTAGCTTTCAGAAGTATTATTTAGAAGAATTGCCTTCTAGTCGGATTAAGGCTATCATGACTTGGCGGATCATGCTTGGGGAAGAGGGGGGGGGGGGGGTGGAATTATTGCCACGTCTTGTTTAAATTTCTTTATTTTCGGACAGAGTAGGAAGTTTTTATTTGTAAAAGTAAAGTGCAGATTTTGCTGAAGTTTTCAGACTAAAACGGAGAATTTCTTGATGTTCTTAGTTCAGCTGTGCGGCTGTGGCTTGTTGATCATAGTTTACTCAAATATTCCAGTTGTTTTCAGCATATTTCTGCTTCTTTGATATTTAATATTTGGATTTCTTTCACCTTCATCTGAGAGGAAATTTGCCTAAGTTCTTTGAATCGACGATCAGAAGGAATAAGGTCGCAGAGAAATTTGTCAGAGATTCTACAAGGCGGTTTACTTCTAAGTAGATTGTGCATTACTAAGGCTACTAGATACGGCAATAATGATGAAGCTCACATCTTGTTTGCTACGCTGTGCTTACGTTACTTTCCGTAATCGTACTAAGTTGAATTGCCTCAAAATATTATGGAACTGAGATAGAGTTTGGAGCTGTGTGGGGAAATTCCAGCATAAGAGAATTGAAGAAATAACAGGTTTAATGTTCCCGTGGTTTTGCACTGAACTCATCGAGAGCTGTCGGTTCCTATTGATTGATCAGTTTTGGTTGTCGATCCTTCAGCGTTCTCAGTTGCTGAGGTTTGAATTTGTCATTTGCAAGTTGAGCCGTTTGCAAATTACGCGAATATTTTCAGTTTTCAACTCCTCATATGCAATCTTTTCCCACTTGTTAGATTCTGGTGATGCTTTGGAGTGGTTGTTTCCATAACTTTCTCCACAGGAGGAGGGATGTGATGGTATCGTCTCAGAAGGTCGTTCTCTTGACGATGAACCTTTGATGGGAGGTGGTTGCATTGAAGCGTTGAAATAATTTTGTGGGGAGGAAAGAGTATTTATTCATTCACATGTCTTAAAACTGTTTAGTTGATTTGATGGATTTTTCTACCCTTCTGACCTGTGATTGGTATCAAAATTCGTTGACGAGTTCGCATATCGGAAAGAAAGGAAGTAATAAGCGGGGGAGGTCAAAGGTTAATTGGAATGGACGGAGGTGATATGGTGCCGTGGAAACGCTTAGTCATTTACATTAATTACCGTTTTAAAACCCTCCAGTGATATTTGAGGTAGTTGCTTTATAGCGCAGCCACATAATTCTGCATTTGGCTTCGGGGATCGGTTCATTCTATCGTAGAATGAATTGCATCACTGAAGCTAAATGCATCTCACCATAAGTATATTTGTGTGCTGAAGTCAATTTAGAATATACGAGGTTCATGAAGTGGAGGCAGACTTCATTATGCTTGTCGACTTTAGTGGCATAAGCGAGGCTGTCTCGGACTCTATGCAGGGTCTAAAGGCACTAGTGCTATTTGGCTAGGGTAGGGCTAGAATGATGCCACAGTTGGAATCACTCGATGAAGATAAAGAACTGGGAGTACGCTACCGTGCTGTAATGTTCGTATCGTGGTGCAGGCAGTCAGTTTTATTGAAACAAAATATTGCAAAGGTTGAAGTCTACAGCTGTCATGAAGCGTCTACTTTATTCTTGGGATGTATGTTTATATTGTTTTTTTAGTATTATGATGGCGGATCGTGAAGGTCATCACCTGAAGCATATATGGGCAACCCTCTTCCCATCCAGTCTACTCGGCTAG
The DNA here is from genome assembly GCA_037576465.1 of Parascaris univalens. Classification (NCBI taxonomy): domain Eukaryota; kingdom Metazoa; phylum Nematoda; class Chromadorea; order Rhabditida; family Ascarididae; genus Parascaris; species Parascaris univalens. The sequence continues at coordinate 130,662,004 of CM075173.1, read as the reverse complement.
TTAACGGTGATGAGATAATTACAGTTTCGGGGTTTTTAGAAAGTGAGTACAATCAGATGATGCGGAGGCACTATAGAGGACTGGGAATTCATGAATTCTGAAGAAAGGTCCTTCCAAAAAAAGTTTCGGACGTCATGAGGCTCTTTTTCAGATGGGAACATTACTTGCGATTCAGTTATTCTATTTGCTGTTTTATTGTTTAGGAAATGAGCCTGCAAAATTGCATAAATGTAGCGGTTGTGAGGGTCGGGATTATATGATCCGGACAATAATTTGAAATTTTATTTCAGCAGCAAATAAGCGAATTATCGAACGAAATCGATCGATTAAAAGAAGAAAAGCTAGAAGCGTTAGAACGATTGCACAGCACGGAGAAGATGTTAGTCGATGCGCAAAAAGCACTTTCCAATTTGCAGATAGTGCTTCGTGATCTTGGCTCCGATCATGAAGCACAAATTGCTCTTCATGAAGAGGAAATGCGACAACTCAAAGCCGAGATGGAGGTATTCTTTGGGGGCATTGTTTTATTGGTATGCCGTAGAGTGGTTCTTTGAAGCAAATAGCATCTTCCCTCCCCCCCCCCCCTCTCCCTCGCTCCCAAAGGTTATATAAAAATCGCGACCTCTAAAGGTCGAATTGCGATATTTACGCCATTCGGCTCTAGTTTTATAATTTAAGTATCGACATTTGGACTACACTGGAAGTGGATGCCTAATTTAGGGATAGCGGTGCTTTCCAAATAAGCTTATCCTTTTTGCTGATAAACTTCCTCAGGTGCAACACCGATACCTGCAAAGGTAATTGAGGTACTTAAAACTTGAGCACCACCTCAAATGAATATTGCAGCGAGAGAGAATTTGACTTTCAGTTAAGTGCGTATTTGCGCTTTTCTTGAGCGAAGAGTCGATTATTCAGCTCCATTCTGTTGGTCGAATGATTCCATCGCGAATTATTACGTAGTTAATTCGAGGAACATTTCAATTTCACGCAATAAATAATTACTAGTGTAGTTTTCATTGCCTTACCACTACAGTAAATTTCATAGCCGAGGAAAAACCTCAACAAAAAGTTAAATTATTGTCGGGTATTTGTAGCTGAATTTTCAGAAAACAAAAGGCGAATTGATAACTTTGCGGAATAAGGAGCAATCGCTAATTTTGGAAAAGCAAGTTCTTGAGGATTCAGCCGTTCATCTGAAGGAGGAAATCTCTCGTAAAGAAACGGTAAAGTTTATCTCTTTCCTGATGTTTTCATCCGAATTTTTTGATCACATTGGAAATCGTTTTATGTCTTTGCCCGTGGAATGTCGTCGATGCGGTACGCCAAAAACTAGGTTGGCTTCGAGTGCTTGAAATGTCTGACCGTATCGGTGGAGCTGATACGGAGATCGTCAACAAGCATGACGCGATTATTCGCTTAAGCTATAAAGGAAAATAGGGGCAATTGGAAAAGTGCTGAATTAGTAACGAGTTGTGCATGACGTATGTAATGCGAAAAAGAGCAGCATTGATTTCGATGTAGGCTCGGTATTGCGAAGTATGCTTTCTAGCACGCATGGAGTTGTTTTTGTGTGCATATATGTAACGGCTGATCAAATAGAGCTTCTATGAGTTCGAACTGTTGTGCTGATTGCGCCGTTGATGATTTGGCTTAGTGAGATGCCGATAGATATCCGATTCTTATTAACATGCAACTCATGATGAGCCCTTTGTAGACTTTTTTCAATTGGTTGCTAGCATAGCCACATGAGCTTCATGCTTTTTGATATTTTACTGCATGTTGAACCCACATTTATTCGTGTATATAAACCTGTCAGTGATATTGGAAGGTGGAACGACAGGAGGTTCTGGGTTTCCTAATAATCTATGGATGGAAAACCTAGCTTGTAAACTGGTGTTTTAATTCCTCCTGTCATCCCTTAACAGCTTACCTCTCCTCCCTCCCTCCCTCTGCCTCCAACGTCATCCCACTTTCATTCTCTCCCTTTCTTTTTCTCCCGTCTTCAACTTCATATCATCTATTTTGTGTTTTTCTTTTCTCACCTGGCATGCTTTCTTGTAACATCTGTGCGTGACGTGAATTTTTATATAAGGTGATCGAGGAGCTGGAGATGCAGCTTGACGAACGCGCTCAGGCGACTGCTTCCTCATCTTCATCGACATACCATATTGACGATCAGACACTGAGGCAACTATTTCTGTCGTATTTCACAGCCGAAAAAAGCAAACAACCCGATATAGCAATGCTGCTAGCTTCTGTGCTTGGATATCCCCAGGAGGTGTGCTCCTTATTTTTCTATTCGTTTTATGTTAACTTCTTAGTTATCGCTGTATTTATCGCTTATTTGACTCCGTTGGTGTGAATTTTGATGAGTATTTTTTGTGCCTGCAAATTGCCTCGTATGGTGCGGTTGAATTAGTTGATTATTATTGGTGCACTTAACAAGTTTGCTTATGTTTCCTGTTTTTAGAAATTAGGTGATGCTTATGGCAGTTTTGTTGGACTTCAATAATCTTTCATTTTCCGAGGAGTTCGAGTCAACTTGAGCTTCTGGCCAAATTTTGTCTTGTGGGCCTTGTTCAGAGATTCTGTTTTAGTTAAATTTCAAGGTTTGGATTCCAGATATGACTGGAATCATTCAAGTAATGAATGTTTTTCACCTTCTCTAGGATGTAGCAAAGATTCATGCTGCAAACCAAGCAGCCTCTCGTGGCTGGTTCGGGCTTGGCGGACCATCAAGGCCTGTGGCACAAAGTTCGATGTCGATCTCAGAACAGTTCATCAGATTCCTGGAAAAGGAGTCGATTAGTGCATCGAGTTCACACGCTTTACCACTAGAGGTAGAATACTCGTCATCTTTTGCTTTCTTATATAATATATATTTGAATTGCACCACTTTTATTAGTAGATGCGCTTGAAACGGTTTTGAAATTCAGTCTGAAGTCAGCGCTTAAGGTATCAAACGATAAATCAACGATGAGATCTTCGACAGTTATTCCGCCTTCTGAGCATCCATCACCGGATGAACTTCGCTCGCTGGTCGATGCGTAGTTTTTATCGATTTATGACGGTGGCGCAAGGATGAGATGACAGGACGAAGGATTTGTTCTAGTGGTGGCAGCGATCCGCTTCGAGGACACATTAATTTACTTCTTTGTCATCTTTCTTCAGTTAAACTATGTGTATATGTGAAAGTGCTTGTCAGATGCCATAGAAGGGGGACGTGTGAGGGGGAGAGGGATGTGGGATGATGATCTTCTGAAGGGGTTGCAATAGCAATGTTGAATCATTTCTTGTGTCAGCGTGCATACGCAGACGGTCGATGTTTCGATAATCTCTGATTATTTCGCTGAATGTTGAGGATGTTCCAGTCGGCTGCAGTCGAATTATTTAAAAATAATTAATGAGTCGCTAGCGCTAGTATCCATCTTCTTGTATGTAAAGCGACGTCCCATCCGCTGGATTATTATAGTATTTATAGAAACATCGGTGGTTGGAATGAGGCCGTGAATCAGACTGAATAGTCGTTTATGTGTGGGAAAATATGAGAGACAAAAAATTCAACTCTTCGTGGGTTATTGATATTATAATATTATTGAAGACGACTAAGTGAATCAGCGATCGGAACTGTCAAAAATTTCAATGGAAATAGTGATCATCGAATGAATATTATATTACAAAGAGTGATCGGGTCTTACGGCACCCGATTGACCGTTTATCGTTTTTACACGTATTGCTAATTCTTCTTGATAGAAAAGACGCTTAACTCGGCAAGTAGTGCATCTCTGAGCATTTTGAAGATAATCGCGCTTTAGGAAAACAGAAGTAGTGGAGGAGGTTGAAATTTCGATGAGTGCTTTTAGTATGGTGGAATTTTGCTTTAATAACTTTATTTCGTATTCGATTTTGTTGACTGGTTTCATTCATAACTTGTGAGGGGTTGAGACTACAGAAGTCCCATTTCGCTTAAAATATAATTCCCGATGATATATTCAGTTTTTTTAAATTTCCATATTGCGTAACGAAGAATTTTATTAATTTTCACTATATGAGTGATAAAATTTGTTTAATTTTGATGACCATTAAGATACTATAGATTGAGGAAACTTACTTTGTGGTAGGACTATGTACGGCTTAAGAAGCAGGTTGTTTTTTTAACGCATAATTAGCGGATAACTTGTAAATAGCCGGTGATCGTCTTTGATGCTTTTAGTGGCATATGAGATGAGTGCAGATATATATCTCTCTCAATTGTTTATGTGATAATGGTTCGAATAAAATAATTTTTATTTGTCTTTTTGTTTTACGAGTAACGATCCACAAACTAGACTCTTATAATGGCTATTGCGATGAGCTATTCACTAAATTCGTTGAGATATTCGTTTGTAAATTGAAATATCCGTTTGCAACTTTATTATTTCTTAATGGAAATTAGTTGATCGATGAGGAATGCGATAGTGTGAAATATTAATTGAAAATGCTCACACCTATTGCTTTCATAATTAATCACTCATATATGAATAAGTGGAATAAATATCTGAATAGGTGATATTATTGTTATTTCTTTTTTTTTTTTTTTTTTGCTATTTTCATTGTCATTATTTGTACAGTTATTGTTTTTCTCTAATAATTATACGCAATAGTTGAATTTGTATGAAATTATATTCATATCTGACTGAATAAAATAAATATTTTTTTGCATTTTTCTTGTTGTTTATTGCATATGATAGAAGAAAATTGGATTACATTGCGTTTCTATGATGCACAATGCATTTATCCGTTATTCGCTTCTTTTACTCATTGAGAATTTCTCTACATTTGTTGTCAATAATCTTTATTTTTGTAATAATTTTATTTTTCTAATGAATTTTTTTGCCATTTATTCGAAATTTCTCACAAAATTATTCATCGATTGATCATCTTCTTTGTAGCCTTCGAGAGAGATATGATATGGTGTATTGCTATTTGCATATCAGTGATCAGTTGGAAATTTCAATAAACGACTCTCGAGTTTAGGAGCGGGTACTATTTCAAGAGTTCTATAGAAAAAACCAAAGGACAGGCCAAAATCGACCGGGAATCGCGTAGAATGAGGGAACCAGCGTCACTGTGGAATTTCACCTTTTGGTGTTCGTATTTGCGTCGAATACTTACATCATTTCACGCTGAGTTAAGTGGTGTCAAGAAAAGAACATCTCCGGCCAATTTTATACTGATGGCTCAAATTGTTGTACATGTTGCCGTTTTATATGTATGATACGGTGCTATCTGCTCGATATTCTCTGAGCATGGCGCACACAAAATGCAATGAAATTGTCGAAAAGATTCTCGCACTCCACATTGGTATCGGATATCCACTATGAAAGAAGTGAATATCTTCGATACGTGTATATAGCCGGTGAAGTTAGTCGAAGAAAAACTGCGCCTTCAAAATTTTGCTCTCTTCAGAGCTTTAATCTCACTGACTATATGCAGTTTAGTTACTGTCATGCTTCATATGTCGCATATTTGGTTCATTGTCTTATTTGTCGACGGGATCGCGGTATCAGAGGTGTTATATCTATGACGTGATTAGGCAGATCAATGGCAGGGTGATGGGCCATTCAGAGATTTAGCCATTTTTGAGATGACTTCTGTGTTCAATCGAAGTTCCTCAGATCGACCACGATTTAAAAGGTTGGTCTCTAAACGTCAGTTACTGTCTTATGGTACTAATGGCGCAAATGACTTGTGATCAAAGCCTCTAGGATAGGCTTCAATTGTAGGCCGGTCATTGGCTAATAAAGTGCTTTGGCAAAATCTGAGAGCCCCCACGTTGACCAAAATTTACTGTTCGACCTTTCAAATAATGAAATATCAATGACCGAGTAATTTTTTTCGCTCAACTGTTCGCCTTATCTTTACGATGATGGCCAACAAACTGTACATGGATGAACGTTTGCCGTCGAAATGATTTTCCTCTGAACATGTTTGTGTGCACATTTAATAAGTGTAACGGACGTTGCCATCAAGTGTAAACAGCAATGATTGCAATATATGGGATTGGATGGCTGCGATACAACGCTTCACTTCCAAGCTGCTGGCTTGGCGCATTTGACGCTGACAATGGAGGATGGCTTTTGTCAGTGATTTCCGGAGACTCCACCGAGCAGTCACTGATTGTTCGTACTTCGTTTTCATTTTCGATTAAAGTAATTAAAGTAGGAAGTGGAAGTTTTCCGTGAAAATTAATGCTCATTAAGAAAGATAGCATATGAAAGAGTTATTTGCAGGAGGCGATCTGGGGAGCAGCTGTCAGAAAATATGAAATCGTTTAAGTAACCGTAATTCAATTTTTTTTTCTTAAACTCAAATTTTCAACTTCTATACGAACACTCCACACTGATGTCAGTAAATTCATACATTTTGGAGTATATCCCACTTCGAGATACACTTTGCTAGTATCTGCCTATTCATCAAAATTACAATAAGCCAATAAACATGTTGAAACTTTGCAGATAATTAATCGAACATTTCATTGGTTTGAGAATCTTTTCAGTTTAATTGATGCAATCTATAGCTGCAATAAAAAGTTCTCCTATAAATAGTGGAAGTTAGTAAATGTGATTGGAAATTTGATAGCAGCGCATCGTTCGGAAAAGAAACATTTTCTCCGAGAACAACAACAGCGTTTCGATGAAAGGAGGAAATGCATCTTAACTGAAATATCAATTACGGGAATAATTCGAGGGACTGCTCAGTGATTCACTCCGGACTGCTCAGTGATTCACTCCTCAGCGAATATAATCCACGAAATTGTCAAGAGAAATTCCAGAAATTCAATTCAACGAAAAGTGAGCAGAGAAAATTTTCTCTCGCAAACTCATTTCATTAATTCCGTTGGTAATCACCATGAAACAGATGACTATTTTATCTAATCATCGGCATAAAGAAAAATTTCCATACTTTTGCAAAAATCAATGTGTCGTTAATTAATGTCAACGTTGTTTAAGCGGCAACTCTTTTTGATAGCACAATGCCACGATGTTCGCTGAAATGAAACGACCAAATTTCTGGTTATCCAATCCTTCACGGTGACACAATTGGTGTTGACTATGAACATGTTCGGTTATCTTCTTCACGTACGTCTGTCTCCGTTTTCCTTGTTTGTATTTCAGCCAATCCATTCAATGAATTCAATTCTGGGAGAGAGTTAATGGTCACTGTTATCGGTATAGATCCCCGTAGCAACTTCCAGTTGGATTCTCAACTTCAAAATGACATAGAGACGTTGAAGTATGCTTAAAGTTGAATGCATTTTACAATCGACCGAACTGATTATGTATCTCATAAGAGATATTCGATTTGGTTATAAGTGCGTTGAAACAGTTCAGGATGAAACTACCCACTGATGTATACAGAGAAATCCAACAAACAACACGTATGCATGCACGCGCATACAGACGTGACTGACGCTTAAGCGAGAGCACAAGAGCCGATTACCTTCTCACCTGATGATTTGGTGCTTTGCAATACAAGCGAATTGATGAAAAAGGAGGATGCAAACTGCGAGCAGAGTTCCCTTTAAATCGAAGTAAAGTTGAAGCAGCGGCGCTAATTATGACTACCAATAGCCCTAGTGAGCATAGCTAACATGCATGTTTGGCCATCTCTCTTTGGCCAAAAATAGCACTTTCAGGAAAAGAGCGAAAACATACTTGGCCGTGCCAGAGTGGGTGGAGCAATTGTGGAATGCGAAATAGCGTCCCACGCTGCCCACGTCTGCATGCCTTTTCTTCAAAAGCTCTATTATGTCTCTTCTGTCGTCGTTTCTGTCTCTTGATGACTCAGTTCCTGTTATTGCCGCCGATTACAACAATCTACATTCAATGAATGTCTCTTGAAAATTGCCAATATATGCTTATTTAGTCTCTCTTTGATTAGTGATTTAAAAAACTATTTTGAGAAAAGAGGTCTCAAAGTTTTTCTTCACTAAGCGGGTTTCATGCAAACAGCACGTATAAATTTACGTTGAAATCCTAAAGGTGAGTTATTCGCCTAATTATGCGTTCTTTATAACTATCATAATTTTTGAAATATTTTTTTATTCGCCAACTAGATCACCATTTGCACATTTCTTTAGCACTTCATTTGGTTGGCCACTTATTCACTTGGTGATAACAACGATGAACATTTCATCAAGTGGAATTTGCGAATAGGATGCATCCTCAACAACAATTACCAGCTTCCAACTACTGCATAATGCTTCGATAATGTGGTTTAATTTCTAGCGGAAATGGTTATTTAAACCCCAATTATAAGTATATATGGATTCATTCTTCACTGCTAACTACTGACAATACCCCTCTAGGTGGTATCAGTCCGAGAATAATGCATACTGGACGTGAACTTTATGCCACCTGGCAGCCGTTTCTCTACAACGGTCCTTTCATAAATGCTTCACGCTAATGCATGCACTAAACGTTGTCATATTCGATGCATTTCAAAGTGAGTAATTTTGCCCTGAATGTTCAACAAATCATATTCAACAACAGGTCAAAATAGCCTAGGTGGAAGCGTAATTGTTGAGTTTGCCAACATGTCGAAATCATTGGCAGTAGCTGACCGTAACGTTTGCCGAAGGTGATTCCAAATACCTCACACTTCACATGATTAATGGTTCTATTTGAGCATTTACTACGTCGAAGTGAAAGAACTCACTACGCTGTGAAGCAATTAATGTGTTGGATGGAAGGATAGGTTGTACGTAGTTTTCGGTGACAATGTTTACCTCGAATCTTGAATAAGTTACCCATAAATGTGCATTTATTCGAATAGCATTAATTGAAGTGCAGTCACTGGAAAATCATTAGAACAGTTGTTAATTCGCTAATTTATCTCTAGTTTGGGCTCTTAGCTTCACTTTATTAAGCAGTGTTTAGGAAGAAACAGCTCGAGGTGCGCAAGTTTGATGATTTTTCTTGAAAGTGACTTTTAGCGATGCAGTTGCTTTGAAAAAAGAATATTTCGAGTAAAACCGATGAATCCAACTTCCCAATATTTTAGAGCGATTTGAACGATATGGTGTCTGTGACGGATTTAACTGTACAAAAATTCCTTTAAAGCACTTTCTGCATTAGTGAAACAAAAAGAAATTAAAACATTGGTAAAATGTTATTTTTACACTGATGATTGATTGCACGGACTGTCTGTTTGCGCATTCGGATTTATGAATACACACGCTTACATATGCTAAATGTTAAGTGCAATCAAAATGATCACTTTTTATGTTGGCTGTAACAATATGGGATGAGAACTGATATCTTCTGGATCGGACAGCATCCACGAACACATCACCCTTTAAACCGCTCTACATTTTGAAGCGCTCGTCGTTAGCTGCGTCATCTCAGCTCGACATGCAATCAACTGTTGTCAAGCCTAGGTATTTCCCCAAAACGTTAAAGTCGACAATAGTGCAGAATGACAGCGATAGCTCGAATACTGAACTATGTTGATGAAATTTAAGACTTCCAATAATTCGTGAGAGGCGACAAATTGTTGCCATCGAGAATGAATCTGGAGCCTGGTCAAAACTTGTAAAATCTACTCTTTGGCATAAGCCAAACGAGTAAATATAACGAAATTATAAGCTTCATGAGCCCATACCATAAAGTGAACTATTAAAAAGACTCAAAAATGCGGTTGTCTTTCATATTCGACAAAATTTAATTAGCTCGCATCACACATTTTTTTTAAATGCTGATCTGTGCCCAAGTTCAGGATATCCTATTCAAATGGGCAGGATATATTTAATTTTAAGTGTGAATCCACGTTTACATGGGCATTTGTGCGTGTGTGTTCGGTCATATGAGGTTCGGATGGTGTGAATATATGAGATCTCAACGAGCAGTCAGTTTCACTCTTGAACAAACTATTGAGTTGAGCATAATTTTCAAATGAGTCAAACTTTATTCAATTATTTTCGACTGTAGATGAAATATTTCGCCGTTTTTTAAACATAATATGGAGAAATGCATTATATTATATATCGATCTACTGGAATAAGTCGTAAGTCCTTACCAATCTGCTCGTGAAATTCTCCTATTTTAAATAGGTTCCTTGACAGTCGGATTGAAGCATTTTGGATAATGTTGCGTGAAGTATATAAAAAGGGTATTGCGACAGTTGAAGAACGTGGCATATTATCGTAGCTCATCATTTGTCGCCGATGGCAGATTAAATCCAACTTTCTTCTAGTCCACCTTAGTTCCAAGGATTTTATAGGACGACGTTTGCGGAGTATAATCTACGGTTGATGTGCTCATATATTACAGGGCGAACGTCTTGTTAACCTTTGAAACTCAAATTCTGCCCATTTTTTTGTAACTAAAACCCTCTTGAAGCGTCCATGACTCACTTTCATGTAGTCGTCATTGAGAATAATTCGGAAAATACGCATAGAGTGTTGATTGATATTACTGTCCCCATCGCTTTGTTCCGCAGTGAGAAGCTCAAGCTTTTTTATGACTCAGCACTAACGAGATTTATTGCGTTGCACGCAAAATGAAGTGAGAAGGCAACCAAAATGCGGCTTGATTTCATATGTATAAAACGCCTTCATTGATGACCTAAACACACTAGTGACCTTTCGTTTATTTGAAATGACATAAAGAGTAAACAATAAATTATAACCTCGATGAAAAAAGTTTATGCAATTTTTGAATTTCGCAACTTTGCAAAGCATGCCTTCCTCTTTAAACTTAGAAAATGACGGTTTGAAAGTATTTTATTCAATAGATACCCTTTTTATAGAGAATAAAGTAATATGAATTGAAAGTTAAGCAGTACTGATGGTGAATTCGAAAGAATCGAAGCGGAGCGAATCCGGGGGATGAACTTTTCTCGGAATTCAAGTTCCTAATGAAATAGTCATATTACTTTCATAATCAACTGTAATGCTTCCAATTATTGTAGCAATTCAAACGTTTCCTGTACTTTCTGTCTCATCTAAATCACCTTGACCACCTCTTATTGCGAGAATAATCTGGAAATATAAGCCGGAATCTTCATCAGTGAAACGATCAAACATCATGTGCACAAGCTTCATGAGGAAATACGTGGAATTTTCCAAGTTAAAGAAGTGGGGCGATCAAACTTTACATTTTTTTAGAGATCACAGTTAGTGCGTGTGATTAATTGCTCAAAGGACAAGTGGCCGTTTGTGGTTTTGCTAAACTCCAGACTACTCGTATATATAGCGTATCGCACACAATGTACTGACATTGTTCAGTGAGCGTTGTCACACACTACACGTACGTCGAAGGAAAAAGATGGCTGCGAATACAGATGGGAAAGTGCGAATTCAGAACCCAATCCTTGCTCAAGAAAGCGATGATCATCTCTATCATTTTGGGATCACCAGACGTGCTATGGATTTACCTAAACTATTCGGCGATGTTAAAGTAAGTTGGCTGTTGAACTTTATTGTAGTTTCTTACTTAATTTTATGGTTGATTAAGTATTTTCTCCTGTTTGTTGTAACGGTTATTTATAATCGTATACTGCGGCTGATTTAGTGCTGTGAATTATGATTCCTTTTTCTTCCCAACACCATTCCTCCAATAAAACTGCTCCAATTTTTAGTGATAAAAGATGAAGAATTATCATCGCCAATAATTCAGTCATTTTACGCATACAAGAAAAATGTCGAAAGGCCGTTAGACTGAGAAAACACAAATGTCCTCATTCTTCTTCTCCTCCACTTACACTGAACTGAAAAGAATTAAATGGAATTGCAGCTGCAACAGTGGTGATTATATCTACTCTACTAATCGGCAAAACAAATATAATGCTAGTGAAATGCATAGGGGATGGAGTTTCCACGAGATAACATAATCGCAATAGTTTGGAAAGTTCGAAAAATGATCGACATCAAAGAAAGAGGAATTGAAAAGTTTGGAAAATTGCTTCAGACTCAGAAACATTCCAATGGCGATCAGAAAAGCAGAGGGCGCTCATAGATCGATAAGTGTACAAAAAGAGAGTGTATTTTGTAGACGCTTGATTGTTGAGGCGGCACAGATTGTTGTCCACACAGATTGTAGATATGATGATATGACTGTTTTTACTACGCTATGCTAAGGGTACATCTTTAATGTACACTTGTTTTCGTGATAATATTCACATTTATAAGGCGACTATAAAGTTGACCTGCAAATAAGTGCCATTTAGAAGCGACAGGCAATGCATTTAGGTTCAGAGGCACAGTTAGTTGAACAGACTGGAGAATAAATCTTTGCAAATATTAGTCAAGTAAAATATCAGCGCAGCATGCTGTGTGGAAGGTTTAATAATAAGATTCGAAAGAGTAGGAGGATCATGCAAATGGGTAGAGGAGCGAGGGACACAGCTTTGATTCTCGATGTGGCGATGACTTCAGCTCACTTTACGATATAATATAGCAATCAACAGCAATAGGAATGCTAGCTATTGCATATGCTGACGTGTTTTTTTCATGGAACACTCAGTTCTTGAAGTTCACGCTCAACGAACATAAACTTAAACGCACTCATTTCAGTAATGATGGTAATGATTAATATGGAGTCAAAAAGTGTCAATAAAACGTGGTGGGACAACTTTATAGATAAACCGAAGATATTAGTAAAGGAAATAAAATCGCCTTTAAGAGTGTCTACATTTTAGAATAGCGCAGCCGTAATTCATTTGTCTCATTAAAAGATATTCATATTCTTAAGGAAAAATTGCATAAGTTTAATAAATGAGTGGGACGGAGAAATTTTTTGTCCCATAAAGGAATCTTGGAGAATCTGCTATGATCGCAGATGAAGTATAAAGTAGGTCCATTATTGCATTAAAATTGAAAAGTCTGAAGAAGTTTTTTGGTCGGTTAAGCATCGCGGGTGATCATCGTTGCACGAGCAATAAATTAGGACAAAAAGGAGCAATGGTTTTTATGAACGCGTCATTCTGAGTGACTCTTTATTTCTTCTCTCCTTATTTACTTGTACTTTATTGAATGCCCATACGTTGTAGATACCGCGTCATCGAGAACAGCAACGTGTTTGCACTCAGCATCGCACAAAGAAAGACCACCGGGAACCTTCGTTAACAGCGCAGAGTTCTGATATATTAAACGATGTTGCCTAACTAGATGTGCATTAGAAATTAGCGAATGAACAGTTATTACTGCAAGTGGATTTGACTCATCTGGTCGGTTACGGGGCGACAATGCCCACCAGTTTACGGCAAACGAAAGCTAAAAAAACGAACTTCACGAATGTTCGAGTTATTCTGACTCTTTCCTAATCGAATCTCAATTTTTTTGAAGCGAATATGTTTTTCCCTCAATTATATTGTTAGCTTGCGACTAATCCTTTAGGGTAAAGGAACTAAGAAGTGAGGAAAATGTAGGGAAAGTGAGGATGGGGAGGAATGAGCGCACTGAACGGAAGGAGAAAATATGTCATTATTACATGCGTTAACAAACTGATGGCGAAATTATCGTAGCGTCGTACTCCTTAAGATTTCCTTCAAACAAACAAAAGCGAGAAGTGATTGCAGTATGTTTGTTGCGGTGGTAGCGCAGCACGACTTGCTCATTACGCTGAATTGTTTGCAAAGGAGATCGGCGTCAATCTCGGAAAAAATTTGAGCAATTCAGATCGCTATGTTATGTACAAAACTGGTCCTGTTCTTTGGATTAATGTAAGTGCTTATTGAATTTCAATCATCTCTTTTCAGTTTCTTCGAATCAGACTCCCATTTGTTATGAAATACTTGAGGTGTTCATTAATCACTCTTACTTAAGGGTTTAGACTCTTCGAGAGGTATTCGTTGCTAAAATTTTTATATATTCTTATTTGCTTAACAACCAAATATTACAGGAAATCATCCAATCGGAACTGATTATATTATTTAGTTAGTTAGGTTGTTTAAAATTTGTAAATATGACATTTATACTAGTATTTTATAAGGAAAAAATCAGTAAGGAAAATTGAGATCGAGCACGCTTTTACTTCATTTTTGTAAGCGAACTAAACCCCTTTCATTTTCGAAAGGTGACTTGGCTGAATTTAAGGAAGCTTTGGCAGACTTTATCTTCCTTAAATTTTCTAAGTTTCATTCGAAAGGCAATATAAAATGAAAGTACCATTGCTCCGTAATACTCGAACGTTAGTGCATCGGCTCGTTCGATCTCGTTTTTGTGTAATTTTCCAACGATTCTGAGACGACAATTTTTGGGCGTTTTCAAGGAGTCTGAAGGTCGAGCTCCATTTCACCTCAGTTGTCCTTGCGTGTTTTTCATTTTGCACCTGTACGTTGCACTGAAATGAATCTTTATGAAAAGTTCACATGAGAAGTTAAGTCGTTCAGTATATGGAGGTTTTATTCCACGTTATTATTTTTTGACACATATATAGGCATAATGCAAATTACTAGTTGTTCAATTGGCAAGAATACTAAAGGGCAGTTGTTCAGTCGGTAAGAATATATAAATTCAAAGGACTATTATCTTGTAAAATTGATGAATGTAAGGAAAAAATAATTGCAGCATGGAATGGGTGTTCCATCGTTAAGTATAATGCTGGTGGAAACAATCAAGCTATTGCATTACGCTGGCGCTAGCAACGTGACCTTCATCCGATTGGGCACATCAGGAGGTCTCGGAGTTCAGCCGGGTACTCTCGTAGTCTCCAGTGGAGCTGTCAATGGCGAGCTTGAAGAGTTCCACATTCAATACGTGATGGGCAGAAGAGTAGGCCGACTCTTTTACCCTCATTTTATGTTACTTTGAAAAGCATTAAATTTCCACACAAAATCTTATTTTAAATTTGTGTTGTCTCTTAAAAAGTCGCTGTATAGCGTTTTCCATTCCTTGCTAAGAAGGGGTGGGTTTTAGCTGGAAACGAGCATGGATTATTTTAATTGCCAACCGGAAGTTGAGATCACTATCGTTTTTGACGAAATCATTTCCTCGCATGACATTTAATTGTTAGAGTTTATGCGTATAGGCGATCGAACGCTAAGCTGTGTAGACAGATGGAGAGTCTTGAAATATGATTTCTGCAACAGAATGTTGAGAAGGGATGCAAACGAGCGGGAGTTCAGAAACTGTTGAGCCAAAAGAAAAATTCATTGTACTTTAAACGTTATACATATGAAATTTCGAAGACAGCTTTCTAAACTGGACCTTAGAGGTTTACAACCCAGAATAACAGTGATCTTATGGTTTCATGTATAAAGTTTATCTTCTTTTAGGTGAAGAGGCCATCGATCTTAGATGAACGATTGAAAGAGGAACTCTATATTTTAGCCAAGCAAATTAACTTGCCAGTGGAAATAGGCAAAACGTTCTGCGCTGACGATTTCTATGAAGGTTTCTCTCTTATGAATATCCATTTTAGCGCTTTTGGGTGCCGCCTCTAATAAAATGCCGTATCTGTAAGTGGAACCACCTCCAAATAGGAACAGCTAGAAGACTACTACTTTTTGTGTGAGGAGATGCGATAATTTTCGATCTTGCTGCTAAATTTTCATTGAAATTCAGCCTTTTGACATCTGTTATATGCTTGCTGATTGTTCTAGGCAGACTGAGTGAAACTGCGCACTAATTGTCCACTGTAAAACAGTAATGAAAAAAATACACTAATCTCGAACTCAAGTTGAGATTCTTTCGGCTTTGCGGAAGCAACTTTAGTGCATACGAATTGATGTGTCGGCGATTATCCAAAATACCGCATAAGTGGGCGCTCTCACCTCTTACAAGACAAACAACGGATTCTAAGCAGCTATAAACTAACTTTATATATATGGCTTCGCGTTCCAGCACAAAAATAACAATCGCTCACCTCATATTTTAGGAGAATAATAAACAATGAGACAGTTCATTTAATTGCATTATTTACAACGAGTTTAAATTTCCGAGTGGAAAACTTAGTCTTAGGCCTCCTTCGATCCCTTCCAGACTCCTGTTGACTTCCATATGTTATAGCTCTTTTAAAGACGACGATGGGAGGGACAGGATTCACGCTTTTAGGGATTCTATCGTTCGCCTCCCACTGTTATGATCGGAAGTACTCGTTGGAACAGCTCAATGGATACACAAATATAAACATGCACCACACATAGTTGATGTGTATGCATCAACTATGTGTGGTGCATGTTTATACTTGAGCCCTATAGGTTGCCATAATGCGCAGTAATATATTGGTGTAATGGGCGGTATTTTGACCCATCACATAAAAATGCTATATTTTAACGTGATCTTTTTCATTTTTATCTATTATGGTTCCATTTATTATTTCAGACAGAACTGGTATGAGTTTACTAGATGTTTCATTGAAACCAAAGGCAAATATAAGTTCCCAGTTGCTATTGATTTGTCAGTAGAGGAGTAATCCTTCGGGAGTCAGCCCGTTAAGCTAATTCCAGTGTTAAGGTCGTTGTCGAAATATTAGTGATTCAAAATAGATCTCATACTTAAAATATTCGCTTTCATACTGCCAAGTATGAGACCTTTAGTGACACTATGATCCCTGTGTTCCCTTCGGGTCAGTCTTAGATTCTATTAGTAACTGCAGGTCAAGCACGACTGGATGGCGCATTCTGTGAGTATACGAAGAGAGAAAAAATTGACTTTCTGGACCGATTATATAAGAACGGAGTACGCAACATCGAAATGGAAGCGACTTGCTTCGCGGCAATGTTGCATCGTGCTGGTATTAGAGGTACGTCTTCGACGTTAATCTCAAACTTTGCTCAAAAATGTGTTTTGCGAACAGAAAATGTCACGTCGAAAGCTCATCGTCCACGTATTCTGTTTCATTTATAGGAATACGCAAGTATTTAAACAATCCATTCACATAATTCTGTTTATATGTTTCAAAGTGGTTTTCTTTTTGTGGAGACCTTTCCTCGTCTCAAATCAATTCATCCGTTGCGCTCACGAGAATCTTGATCGATGTGCGAAGTGTGGCAGTGCTTGTTATTACAACGCTACGAGATTAAGTGCAAGCATTTGAAACGAGCAGCGTTGATTGAAAGTCACTAATGCTACAAATCGCTCCCCATCACAACCAAGGGTTTCAGGTGCCATCGTGTGTGTGACGATATTAGATCGTATGAAGGGCGATCAAGTGGATGTGGAAAAGTCCCTATATCAGGAATTCGAAATCCGACCATTCACGTTGGTCAAATCGTTCATCAAACAACAAATGGGTCTTCGAACTGATGACAAACAATAGATATTTATTACACAATTTATTGAAAGTTAAACAAAAATAGGAGATTTCTGTGAGCGAGATGAGGGAAATTTGCAGTTTTTATATTTACTTCGCAGGGCAGTTGTCAAATTTCCGTTCATTTCAAATATGGAACCGTAAAATTTTCTGCTTCTTCGATACTGTTATAGGAAAAATTGCTACTCTCCTAATCTGCAGCTCACAAACAGAGCGTCGTTGATTTTGCTTTAATTTCAAAGATCGCCGTACTCAAAAATAATCGATAGTTTGTTCAGTGAACAAAAATGGCTTCAATGTTCTTTTTTAACTCTTAAGGATTCTGATATTGAACTCATTTCGTTATTACTGTGCTAATCAAAATCCGTCTGAAAGCGAATAGGACGTTCCAATTTCTTTGCATATTTATGCATTCGCACTTGTTCGAAACTAACATGTCGCAAATGAGGAAAGGTTTCAATTCATTGAGTATAATGAAGCCTTTATGACCTAAGCTTATCCTCTCTACGTGATCGATGCTTAATGGTGCCATTGAGTTTCATTTCAACGATGATCTGTCCTGTTGTATTATATTATAGAGGTCCATTTTATGAGTGATAATTCGCACCAACGATTCCCCCATTAGAAGAACGCTTTCGAAAATTCACTGAACGTGTTGTAGAACTAAAGTGGGACGGAAAAGTACCAACTTACTTACCTGAAATATTTTTCAGTCGATTTTTCCCACAAAAAATATTGCTTACTTTTCATTAATTTTGACTACCTGTTATATCTGAATTCGTTAGGAAAAAATGCCCTGATTTATAGGGAATGCTTACTATGAATAGTGGTTGTGTTCTACATTATTTCCCAGTCATTCTTCGCTGCTCATACTGTTCAACTGCTTGTCGACTCATATTGTTTCCTGTTACTCTCTATGGCATCCTCGGTTCTTGTCATCTATGTGGTCCCTTCATTATGCTTGCTCCATCTTTCCTTTCAGCGAGATTATTGGTCTCTCTCAGTGTCGCTACTTCGTAATTTCACTTACTATTAGGTCTTCCTCGATATCGCCGTTTATGGTTGTAACTGTCAATCAGATATGCTATTTAGGTAATAAAAGAAATTGCATAAGAATTTTATGCTTGTTGCCATTGAGGAATCTCAAAAATTCATCAATGTGCACAAAACGTTTATTTGAAAAAAGTGAATGAATTTGGTCGCACATATTTTCGGAAGAAAGACTCAGAGTAAAGGAAAAAAGCTGTCATCTGGACATTTGTAACAAAAATTCCATAGGTCCAATAAACAACATACGTCATCCGGCTGGCAGCAATTTTTTTGTTTTGTAAGGAAGACTTCATCGGAGGCGTCATCGAATGGACGGTCATATCGAAGAAGCAAATGGCGAGGTAATCACAATCCATTTAGACGCATTTTTTTGGCAGTTTCCAGTAATTATAAGGCAAATCATAACTCCTCATCCGCATGTACAACTGGGATGGAAAGAGAATGAATAAGAGAGAAGTTGATAGAATTATGAAAAACGAAACAACATTTAAGAGATGTCGTCATTGGAGTGAAAAATCTTATGTTTCTTTGCAGTATGACTGGTTTGCATTCGCCTCCAGGTATCATGGATTTCGATTATAAGTGCATGTTTTTCTCTGTCTATTCAATGCAAATTAATAGCACCGTCTTTTAAGCGCGAACAATATTCCTTGCGATCGTTGTGTGGGTGTCAGCATCGTTCGATGTCTCTGTTGGTAGCTGCTGTGAGTACCCATTTATTCGTACACACCTCCGATGACGTTAGACGTTTGCTAACATCGGTTGTGAGCAATTTCGAGACTAGCGTCTTTGCCACTGAAAATTCGCACTGGATTATGCAAAGCAACCTCACTGAAGTATGTATGCATAATTTTGAATGCCAACAGGCAGACTGCATCACCAATCATCTCCAACGCTTTCGTGCTTCCATGATTTCCTTCTTTCAACAAGAGCTGCTAGTGTATATTTCATTACGCATTTCCTTCGCCACGTTCAAAATTGACGTACCATAATGGGTATAATCATCTTCGATGTTGGAATTAATTCATATATTATTTGGATAAAAAGCGTAAGTCTTATATTTTCTCTATGCTTTAAGATAAAAGTTCTCTAAAGAAATGTTTCACTCAAAAGGTGGATCCGCGGGTTCCGATCACCACTTAGAAGAAGATTTAACTTCTGACATTAGACTGCTAGAGAATGTTCCATAGTAGCCTAACTACACCATCAGGCTAAAAATCTTCAGATTGGAACTACTGCAATATCGGAAGCTCAATTTTAACTTTATTCTTCATTATAAAAATGTGTTTGGCGTTTCCGATATTCTGCTCTCAAAAATATTTCGCTATCACAATATTCCACACAGTCCAGTTACGTGGAGTTTGCTTTTCACCGTATGTTAATGCACCAACTCCTTAGGTCCTTAAGTTGCGTTCGAATCGTTTTCATCTGTGCCCTATTGCTTCTCTTGTGAATTGAATATTGTACTTTTACGAAAGATGCCCCTTGCTGTTCATATTCACATATTTTTGATGTTTTCCTATTTCGGAACTTCGAAATGAATAAATAAATAAGCAATTTTTTATGGTCTGCAAAATCCTCTCCTTAGCTTCAACTTGAGAAGGGGTGGAGGACGGTGGCGTTCTGTTTCTTGTGAGGATTCTAGTTAAACAAATGTTATTAGCAGTTTAGTTTAGAGATATCACAACAGCGAAAGATAATCCAAGTTTTTACTATCCGACACGCGTGACCATGCTGGATAATCAAAAGATAGTCGTCCTTTGAGAATGATGCGAAAGAGGCGACGTCGATCATTGGATCGAAATGGTGCGTAACCAACAAGCATCAAATGCAATATAACGCCTAACGACCAAAGATCAACCGATACACCATAGCCTTAAATTATATTATACGTGCCATAGGCGCATATTGGTGGTTAATAAGTGGGGATGGGGAGAGGAGGGGAGCTGATGGCATTGCCCGTATTTAGATTTACAAATGAAAATTCTCAGTCGGATCGGCACATCTTTTTGCTTACGCTACAGTTTCTTTTCTATGGTTTATCTCTTATACATTCAATTGTTCGATAAGAGACGATGACAGAATTTCACTGAAATGAAATTCAGTTCTTAGAAAGTGAGTGACACTCCACTGATATGATGAAGCCAAATGCTCGATCATACTGACGTGTTTTGAATGCCTTCTTTCCTAAAATACATGCACGGAGAGCAAAACTGTTTACCACTGTTAGCATAAACAATTTACCGAAGGAAAAAGCAATGTATTCCCAGTCATAAATTAATTATTATGCAAGAACCTGGATCTGTTCGCAGCATTTTAACAGGTATCAAAAGGTGAAAATCATTTGTTGCTTTTTAATGTCTCATTAAAGAATTTTGAGTGAATATTTTCAAAATATGGCAACAGTCAATTTTTCACTCGCCACCTATATTCGAAGAAATCGTTTCTGTACCTTTCTCAGCAAGCATCTCTGGCGCCACATATGTGGGAGTCCCACATATACGGTAGAGCGGTCCGAGTACAGTACAGGCAAGACCGAAATCCGCTAGTTTCACTGATCGATTCTCAGTCAGAAGTAGATTTTCCGGTTTCACATCTCGATGTACGATGCTTCGCTTGTGAAGATAGGAAAGCGCATCAGCAACCGAAAAACAATGTTTATCGATTGTTATTTATGGCGCAAAACATTGAAAAAATTAAAAGTGCAAGGCGCATCTAGATTCGCTCAATTTAACGCAAAGAAGCTCCCAAAGGCAAAGGTGAATTGAATAATGCACTGAGGTCGATGGAAAGTGCCCAAAAGACGAAAAAAAAGGCCAAATAGCACAACTGAAGGAACGTGAATTAATGGAAAGGAATGAAACAGATCAAAAGGGCTTGGCAGGCTTTTAAGCTCATCCATGAGTAAGATT
The DNA here is from genome assembly GCA_037576465.1 of Parascaris univalens. Taxonomy (NCBI): domain Eukaryota; kingdom Metazoa; phylum Nematoda; class Chromadorea; order Rhabditida; family Ascarididae; genus Parascaris; species Parascaris univalens. The sequence continues at coordinate 130,640,805 of CM075173.1, read as the reverse complement.
ATTTCCGAGTTGTCTATTATTTATGTGTCGTCACTTATGTTATCATCATGCAATATCCACGCCCAGTAAAAATAACGCTACATTGGCTGACGGCATTCAGTTGATTTAAAGATGGAAACTGGAAGGTGGATCCACGATATTGGTAAAAGCAGACCGGGAAATCGGCCAAATAATAAGCGAACTCAAAAAAGTGCAATAACGAATAAATGGCGCGGAAGCAGAGCCACGACTAAATATGGGATAGAAATCAGCTAAAGAAGTTTATGGCGAAAGTCGTACTAAAATTTCGAGAAAGAAGTTACGGCAAGAGCAAAGTCGAAAGATTTCAGCATTATAAAAGAAGCGATCTACAATTTAATTTCATCATCCTACTTTCCAATGTAATATTTGACTGCTCTTTAAATACTTATTTAATTTGAAAGTTATCACCAACGAGACAACAAAAATATTAATTATAATTCTTCCATTTCGAAACAAAAATAAGAATATTTTCGAGGATAACCATGAGGACCAACAAAAAGAATTTACGGTCCTTAGACGGATTTTAGCAGTTCTTTCAGGACTTTCCATAGTAGACAGTAATTTGATCGTAAAACTGTATTCGAGTTGACGGAGTTTATACAATCGACAAACTTGTCGCAATCAAGCCGATTCCTCAACTGGCTATGCAGCGATTACAGCATAAATGGAGATTATATGTGCTGCGATTGCTTCACAAAATAAGTTCAATTATGGAGCGTGCGCACAGGCGTCATGTGAAATCTCGATCATCTTGCCAATGCTGTAGCAAAAGCTTCTTATAAAGAAGCTATTAAATGAGTGAAACAAATATTTGTATGAAATGATGTTATTCGTGAAGCTAAGATGCGCTGAATCTTGCAACTGCAAGTCGACAAATAAACCTGAGCAACAACACGAGCTGCATCATTCTCGTGCAAACGTCCATTGGATTTGAGAGTCTCGAAGAGATCGCCATTCGATGCAAACTCAAATACAAGTATATACGCACTTGATGACTCGAATGCATCTCGAAGTTGGCAGATATTTTTGTGTCCACAAGATTTTAGTATGTTCACTTCATTTTCCACAAAATACAATTGACCTCGCAATAGACGTTTGTTGATTTGCTGCAAGCAATCGATAAATGAGCTATTGCATCACGAAGTTCATCTACCATAAAATGAACTGCTTATTGACTGAAATCTAATTCGGTTACTGCAGCGGAATGTTAATGCTTCACTGCAGTGGAATCTGCGCGACTTACTGTAGTGAAAATCGAATAGTTTACAGTGGTGGGATATGAACAGTTTTGCGGTAGTGAAATATGAAAGATTTAATGGAGTGCAGGTTACACGGATTACAGTAGAGGATGTGACCGACTTACAGTAGAAGAGTAGTCAACGCGATGAAAATATGGTACCTTAATTGCTAATTTACTCTGATCGCGTCTTCCAACGGCTGAGAATACGTGCGAGAAATTTCCATGTCCGATTACCTCGCCGATGTCATACCAACGGTGAATATCCGATTGATGATGCACTCTTCTAATATAAGCGCATTCCTGTACCAAAGTAGTATTACCAAATAGTCACTGCATAACATTGCGACATTCTATTTTTCAAAAGTTTATAGAAAACCTTATCGACTTTGAAATCTCACTCTTCTCTCATCGTTGTAAAAAGAAATATCGATGGTGAGTACTCTATGAAGAAATAAAGTTCCATTTTACAAACAACCTTAAGCAGGAACGTAACTCCTTTACAGTCTGCTTGATCCGTTTGCATAGAATGTTTATGTATTTGTCAATTTTTTGAGCGATTGAAATCATAAAAGGATAGTATGAATGCGGGTGGGATTATTTAATATACCATTATTTTGTAAGCTCGATAGTAATTTGTCGTTTCATCTAATGTAATTCCATGTGCAAAGTGCATAGTGTCTATGCAGGTTTACGCATGGTAACTTAGTGAGTACTAGCAGGCCTTCATGTGATCGCATCACAATCTCACCTTATTATAGGTCAATTTATTCTATACTCCGATGTGACGGCTTAAGGGCCCATAGGTCAGGTCATGCTCAAGTAAGTCATAGGTGGAACGAGAGTCGTTCTCTTAAATGGTCTAATCAATTGCTGACTGTTTATCAGGACGCTGAAAAAAATCTAATCAGCTAGAGATTAGCGCTGAACAATATATTAAAATCAGTGATTTCACTTTGAGTGAAGTGCGATTGTTTAGTGCCCTTCGCACAGATCATTGGTACCAAAATGAAATCTAAATGTGCACTGTCATTTACACACATCTTCTGTACTATAACAGGTCACCATTTTTTGAATTTTAAGACAAATGTTGAGTAGAGAATTCTTATTAATCCAAAATTCGAAGGAATAAAGCAACTCGATGCAACTTCTTTCAAAGGCGAAACATAATGCACTCACGTGCTATGTATAGTGACTATTTTCGAAGAAAGAATGACAGTTCAGCGATTATATCCTTAGAATGTACAGAGTGCATCGCCGTTCTGAATAAAGATTTCGTTTCGCGGGGGAGATTTTCTTGCTGGATGCAAGGCCCACGCTCAGAAAGTTCAACACCACTTCCTAATAAGTTTCACTCAGATGGAAATGGAGCAGCTTCGCATAGAAATTTAACAGTGCCAATCTGAGCGTCACTACTACAATTAAATGGTAAGTTTTTAATATCTAATATAACCACTAAAATAACTCCGTGACAACAAAACAGTGCATCAAAAAGGAATAATTGCAGTGAGCAATGGCGAGGATAGATTAAGATGATAATATTTATTAGTGCAAAGTGTACAAAAAAATGGAGTTCATACCTTAACAATACCTTCCGACGGACAGCCTGAAATTGATTTAAAAATTCTTCGTTGACGCGATAGAACTCTACTGTTGTTACGATCAAGCGAGCCTCCCTCTGAAAATGATCGAAATGTGCAGTTAGTTACTCAGTGCTGCCTTTGAGTGCAGAACATATCTGCTCTCAAATAGCCACTGGTGATCAAATAACAAAGGATTGTGCTTTTGACAGAAAACTCTCATGATTTCGTGTCTTGAATTCCCCTTCCCGCTTCCCTTCTTCGATCATTAGCACTTTAAAAGGTTTTCACGTTTGTAAAAACATTCTTCAGAGAAGAATGACTTAAATAACTATCGAAAATCAATCGATGCACGAGCAGTCGATCCATACCTTTATTATAAGATCCAGAACATTGCAGACATTTCGCGGAAAGCTGGATAGAGCATAGCCGATAAGCGAAGCAGTTTACTGTTAACAGCAGTTCGCATGATCGTGAAACCTTACTGATTGCTCAGATAAGAATGTGTTAGGCATTGTTATATACTTTTAAAATTATTTGATATCTAACAATCACTGAACTGCTTCAAAACGTTCCACAGCAGTGCAACTGCCGGCAAGTATTACTCGTGGAACGCGTTTTCTCACTATAATAACATTTTTCATCACACTACCTTATAATAAACAAAGCCATCTATTTGGTTATATGGATGCTCAGTGGCCGATGAAATTCAGAGATTCCACTAACTCAACAGAGGATTCTTAGCAGTGCCGTCGCAGACGTTGAAAAAAATGCAGCGCCGTTATAGTCTAATGAAGGCATTGAATATTTTCAACCCTGTGGTGGCAATTCGCGCCAGGCACAAGAGCAGTCTCTTTAAGGTATAAGGGCCGTTTATGCTGTAAACCACTGCAGGCAGTTTGTGAGTTGGAATAACTTCATTCACCTCAAACGCGTAAGTTTTTGCTTCTTGCACTGCAGATTCTTCCAGGAATGCACTTTGCAGTAACTTTGTAATTATTGTGAAACTGTAATGCTTTTTCATCAGTGGTGCAACTTCGTGATCTAGTAAACTTTGTATAAGCACGATGAAGCTCACACTGCTATAATACATTGCAGGGGTGACTTGCAAACGAATTATTGTCTCTTTCGGTGTAACTTATTAAGTCCGACTATATTTGAGTTCATTTTCTCGGATTAACTAGAAAGTTATCGATTAAATTCGTTCTTGCAACACGAAACTTTAGTGCAGTTGCATTCCTGCATTCAGCTTGGTCCATGCAGAATAGAAGAATATTGCATATTCTGTTCACTACTTATCCAGCCTACTATAGTATTGCTCGTGAAGATATATATATATATATATATATATATATATATATATATATATATATATATAACAGTGTAACCCCAACAATGGGAGTTATTTGCCAGATTTTATGATAAAGCGGCATTTTCTATTCTGTCTGAATAAATCTAGCATCACCTCATCAAACCTGCGAATGAATAAATGTGTAGAGTCTGAAACCATTCGACAGATAAACTCGACGCAATATATCGGTTGTAAGAGAAAACCTGATTCCTTTTCATTTCACTAATTAATGTCACCACTAAAAACAACAACCAATGAACGATGATGTCGATGAACTAATTTATGCCTCATAAAAGCAGCTCATCTTTAAAAGACGTCAAATTTTCCACATTTCGCTTGATGGCCGCAAGTACGATACTACATTCGGCGCAGAAGCGATGTTTGAGCAATTCGATAGGCAGTGGAAAAGACAAATACTTAAAAAGTGCTCATAGAATTCTAAAGTAATATCAATTCAAAGAATTCCAATCAGGTTTCTGATTCTTTTTCATCAAAAATCGAAACTCCCTCAGAGGTCCTAAAAGGTATTCAAAAAACGAAGCAAAAAATTATAAAGCACACCAGTTACTCCGGTCAACAGCCGTTCAGTGGAAATGTCATTGGAGAGGTAAAATGCTCACTCCTCTAAATTCCAAATGAAGGGTTCTCGATATGAACTTAGGTTACGTCTGCGCACAAAAGAATATTGTTGATAGAAAAACAAAAGCGCAAAAAATTGCCGTTCGTATTTTTTCCGCCACCAGTATTGCAGCTTACTTCAATCACCTGAGTAATGCACGATAGGAAACATTCCACCTAAATTGAGCAAAGCAAAAAATGACAACAAAAATTCTTTAGCGAAGAATTCGTGCTACCTCCCATCGGAAAATGCAAATAAACTCGCCACATTTTGAGGATGAAATTTTGATATAAACCATAAGATATAGGCTTAGTTGAAATAATCGATGTTTTCACTTGGTGCCAATCAGTGCTGAGATGCGTTCTCTTGATTCCCAATCGCTACTTCCATAAATTATATTCGAATCCATTTATCCGGAAACATTTTCAGCTGATTTAGGCGCACTTGAGCAATATTTTGAAATATTTAGTAAGATTTCGTTTATTGTAATATGTTTAGATAAGGATAATAATAAAGGCGATCCGCGCGATATTTTTCACAATATTACCGATATTTTTCCAATCAAATTCTATAGTAGCACCTCTTTTTCATTCATTGAATTTTTGGTATATTTCTATGAGGGCGAAATCCATTAACAAAACAGCATTAAAGTATGCTCATATACGAGGTATTATCAACTGTCTTATCATCCACATTACTACTTCAACATGAAGTGTAAATATGCATACCTCGAGCTGCTGTCGGTTTTCTAGGATTCAGTGATGAGGCACGACGTGAGTCTCGAATGTGCACTTTACGAGAAGCCATGTACAGTAAAATCGACCTCATCAAATGAGTAAGAATTTAAATTTTCATCGCCGTTTATTCGAATAAGCACTATATTCGAAAGCTGTCGCTCTGCATGCAAGCGTGCAGGCAAATAGCCGCCTATTCACAACGTCGCCGCTCAACAGATTCCTCGAACCTAGCACAACCACTCCTTTTTTGCTGCATTAAGAACTGCAGTTGAACACTGGGACATCGCCCATCCTCGTTTCTTTGGCCAATATACGATTCCCGACTCGAATGTCGTCGGTTGCCATAACAACACATTTGATGAACGTGCGCTCCTCACTTGCGAGAAAGCTGCTATATTTCGCCGCCTCAAGATTCCCTTCTTTTATTATAACATATTTCAATTTGTATTCGCATTTATTACAAGTGTGGAAGAAGTAAAATGTTTATTTTACATGTTAATTCTATTGAAAAACTAGCAATGTCATCTTGCGATAAAGGGGATTTTTTTTATTGGAATGGAATGGTCTAGCACAACGCCACAGAGGATTCTAAAGAGCTTTTCTATCTCGAAAAGGTTTCAGACCATTTTCAATAATCACAAATTTAGGAATATTTCGGAGAATTGTGACGAAAAATATCGGATGAACTGAAAAATGTTAAGAAAAGCAAAGAAGATAATAATTTAAGAAATATTTCGATATACAGAAGATGACTGCAGTTTATTTTTCATCACCAAAGAATTTAAATATTGAAAGTGCAATACCCGTACTGAAACACTCAGAAATACAATAAAACTAAGGCAGCGTTTAGTATAAGTTGTATTCTACTTCCGATACAATCACTGTTCTGTGCGAAAGTCATTAGAATATGCGTTAGTCGGTTGTTCGCACTGAAGCAAATCGAGGCGGTATTAAATGAGAACAGATAAACATTTATATCTCACTAGTGCAATATATCTGGAAATATGCACATATGATAGCCGTTTCCATAGAGTGGATATCATTTCGTCAATTTTCAACATCACTTCACAGCGCTTTTTTTAGGCAATTTTCGTCAAAGCTCTTCTCTTCGTGCTTTGGAGTTGCGTTTTTGGGAACAGAGAAATTTTTCGAGTCAATTTTCACATTCAGACCGTATGATCACATTTGAACGAGCCAACTTAACAAGCTTGCTGTTTATGACTGAAGTAAGAGAGGTGTTATTTTGTCGACAAATAGCCCTCTCGTTCCTTTCACTTTACCACAGCCTTATCCCGTCCTTTCCTCAGCTTCCTCTCCGTACCCCCGTTCTCTTGCATTTATTGATACAGCAAGAATAGAAACGTTATTGAGAGATTAATAGGAATTCACTGCGAGCGCCAGAAGATATGTTTTCCTATAAATATTTCACTAAAAATAAGTAACTTGAATAAAGAAATCTGTAAAACTTCTATAGAGAGCAGAGCTCAAATGGCTCTCCAATCTCAGCAGTGTGATAGTAACTCAACTCTGCGTTGAGGCTGTGCAGGATGAAAGAGAAAAGTGCAAGAGAAAACGCAACAGAGGAAGTGAGAGACTTCGCAGTGGAAGGATAATTGAAATGGATTTCGGCACTCTTACGTTTCATGGCACTCAGAGTACGTAAAAGGCAGAAACAATTTTTTACAGGATGGTTGAGAGTCAGGATACTGTGGCTATTTGGATGGTCCCTTTACAGGACAAGGTGCATAAAATTGAGTTCGAACATGGCACAACAACTGGCAAGAGGATTATTCGAGTCGATGGACAGGTTCCCTTTATCAAAATTCTTTAATAACATCGCGAAACTGAAAGGATATATCACAGCATATCCATAACTCATTGAAAGGAACTTATTAATTTTATTCTCAATGCCTCAAATTGAGGCAATAATCGAGGAGTAACTTGCACCGCTAAGGGTTTGTAGAAAGGATTTCATTGTAGATAACATATTGAAATTTTTGCATAAAATCTTTACGACGTATACTAAGAGTGCATAGAGACGATATAATGACAAATTAGCGACTTTGAATTACGATTAAGGGGAACTGTATGCGCTGAAAGAGATTTCTCATGCTTTATTCTTTAAGAAGGTGAATACCCTCCCTTCACAGAGGGAAGACGAACCAATGATATTCTAAGGAGATATTATTTTTTGCAAAAGCTTTCCTGATCGATCGTGATCGCTACACAGTATAATACAGAAGCACTCAGCGAACTTCACTTTGGTATATGAGGATAGATGAGAACATTCAGCAATCGAAAATGAGAACGTTCAGCAACAAATTTTGCAGGAAGTACTTCGGAAGGATTGGATGTTTAAATTGGTTGGCAAAGAGACATTTACAATTGGCAAAATGATGTGTGTTATAAGTGTTGAGGCACTTGGCACATTCGCCTACGAGTATAGTTTGGAAGTGAACGGGAAGAAGTATGAAAAATTCCGTGAAGAGCAAAGTAAACTGCTACAGACGTGGAATGTGAATATCAATGGAGAGGATACGCGTATTTGTCTTGGTTCGTCGTTTCTTGTTTTTGGAAAGTTGTCGTAGAAGAGCAGCGAAACTCGACTCTCTGCATATACGGCCGATCATTCTCACTGATATTCTGCGCTAGTAATGATATGCACTTCATCTAAAGAAATATAGAGCAGCGTTTCACCAGTTAATTTCAGCACAGAGATGAGTTATGGACTTTCTTTAAGAGTCTTTCGCTCCTGTCCTAGTTGTTTTCAATTCATACTGCTTTATCTCTCGATCGGTACAAATGAACGAAAGCGAAATCACTTCCGCACATGTTTGTATTTCATTGAGCGATGGCTCTTGGGACGTTAGGAAACTTAAAAGAAGTTGCAACAGAAGGAGAGGCAAATGGGATTTCGAGAGAGAAAGGATAACGAATGTATTTTTGACGCTAGGAATAATGATATGTGCTAGGAAGAACAGTAGTGTTTTCTGTGAATGAGAACAATGAATAATAACAATAATGTATCCTTACTACTGTTAAACGACATAAGAACATGCCGTTTAACAGTAGTGAAAACAGCCTCTTAAGGACGTTGAGCCTATGGTCACTGAATATAGATAGGTGGAGGGAGGAGTAAGGGGAGGGTGGTAACAATCTCATGCATTATAGATGATACCCATTTATTGCAGTATCACTGTGTCATTTAGTCATTTTCGACTTCCGAACTGAGTTCGATGGTCCCCAGTAGTTCGATCTTTCAACTATCTTCGGAGCTCCGCCTACTTTTGCTGTAACAGCTGGCGCGAGAATCTTTGAAGCTGCCGCTGTTTCTGCTGATATAACCATACGGTTATTTTCGCAAATGCAGTTGCTGCTGCTGCAGCTGAGAAAGCTACCTCCGGAACTGTTACTGCAGCATTGAAGATGGTTAAAATAGCAGCATTGAAGATGGTTAAAATACTAAAACATTATCAAAAGGAGAGGGATCGTTGCCGGCTGTTAGATTCGATCTGTGGAAAAAAAGGTCGTTTGAGGTAGTGATAAAAAATCGAACATCAAGCTGATGGCCAGACTTCAAGGTGCAAGGAAATGATGAACTTTTGGGCAGTTGGAAAATAAATACTTAAAGTATACGTCATTTTTTGCATAGCAAAAATTATCGGTTGCGGAAAATGCTGGTTTTCATAGGTTTCCATGTTTATGACTCTCCAAACCGCATTTTCGCTCTATGCTTCCCTAACGTTACGTCGAATGCAGATGGAGTGCCTCAGTAATAACATAAGTAAACGCACTTCTTTGCAGAGAAAGGAACGATGGATATTTGGGTGAACGGTCAAAAAATGGATACCGCAGTAAGCAGTCATTTGGAAATTTCTTGTCGTCTGAACGAGCATATAATTATTCACTTCAGTTCCCTACATGTTTTTTTCTTCAAAATTCTGTGTAGAAATCGGTTTCCATACATAGAATTTCATAAATTAGCATTACATTTATTAAGATGTACACAATAGGATACTCATATTCCGCCTGTTAGGTCAATCGCACAGATCTGTGAAGAATTCATTTTTCGATGATCTGATCAATGTGGTAAAATGATTGCAAAATTTTGGAGGCATTTAAGTATCTGTAACTCTTTCTGAGTTCGAAGGTTCCACGTGGAAGTTAGCAGACGAGAGCAACATGTGGTTGCAGATTGTCTTCAATGGTTCAGTAGTCGAACTCTGCATCTTCTAGTGATCGCAACTTCATGTTCACTGCTCTTCGAAGTGAAACTATCCAATACAGGGACATATAAGACACTGCAACGAAGATGACAGTATCACTGAGAGGTGTGCAAAAAGCACAGAAATGAGTCTTCTCAATTGCGACTGTCTATGTTTTAAGCGACTTTTAAGATGCAAATTGCCGAACATAAGTCGATGAATAAGAATTAATTCTCCATTCATCGCATCTGTTACTCGATGAAGTGAAAATAATCTGTGCATTCCTATATATATCGTCCAATATCTCCTATTAGCAAACTGTTCTGTTGCTTTCAGTTCTCTAGAGATCATGACAGTACGAAGAATTGGTCCAGGATGTTATAATTAATCGACTGATTTACTGATTAGTTGTAGTCCAGATGATTCGAGCAACAATCGAATGCAAGTGAAAATTTCAGGGAGAATTTGTGGAGGATGGTACAGAGACGCATTTCGAAGTTGGCAGTAATGTATGTTGCGTGAAAGCTTCGAGTAGTGGCAAGAAGAACGTCGGCGTTGTGCACCGTTTGTTTGTGAACGGAATCGAAATGCCTCCAGCTGCACAGTGATCATGAAGTGTGTCGCATTCTTCCCTATCGAATTTAATCACCATTTCTTATTCTTTCCCCTTCTTTGCTCCCGAATAATTCAGGCTTAACTTAGGAGGGAGATGAGATGGAGTCCAAAAGCCAATGTAGTCAAAATGAAGACCCTTTCCCTCTACCCTTCAACGTCTAAGTTGTGTTATATTCTTTGAGATATTCGAAATGTCAGTGCCTGCATTATTTCGAAACCAGATTTGCATAAAATCGCAGACTATTTCAGTTTCCCCATATTTTGGTGCAGAGTGTCGTTCCATCTACTTGCAGAGGGTTCATATTGGGGAATGATGTATATATGAGGATTTTTGCATTATGGAATGGTGTTTTTTCAATCTTTTGAGGTGTAATAAAAGGTTCTGCATGCAAGATGAAAATCATTGAATTAAATAATCAGTGAGAGAAGAGATGGATGGGAAGGAATTCATTTGTGGGGATGACTGCAGTTGTGAGTGAATCAACTGAGATAATATGGCTACATCGCGATCGTGATTTTTTTGAAATACGGGAAGAGAAAACAAATGAACAGAGACGAATTGATGGCAAAGAAAGTGTAATCGCAGTGGATAATCACCTCCTTAACGGATTTCTCAAACACCAGGACATTGCTTTTGGAATGAAGCAGAAGTGGATGGTCATAGACGCTAGTGCGCTTCTAGAATGGACCGTTGCAAGATTTGGTATGTGAGAACAAATCCGTGGCTTAAATTCAACCAAAAATGGAAACCTCATCTCAGTCTGAGGCAAATATCACGTCACTAAAAGCTGTTTGTGTATATTTACTTTAATATGCATATATTTATGTTATATAAATTTGCAGCATTGTGGAAATTTCTACGATAAGGTGATGAACACAAGAATAACGGAATCATAATGTTAATTATATGAATGATGACGAATTGAACAGCGTTCATGGCGGACGATCCGAAACATTTCACTATCCTAGAGACGCTATTTTGCATGAGAATTCCAGGAGATGAACTCATTTCTGGATCTCTTTTTTTCAGGATTACTTCAGAACTCCTTATCACAAAATTGTTTTCGTTGTTTCCGCGAAAATTTTGGAAATTTTCTCGCGAATATTGCAAAAATGCATAAAAGTAGAAAAGAAGAAGCTCTCAAAGTCAACGGAAGCATCCATAAGCAACAAAGGTTAACTCGCCGTATTGCTGCTAAAAGAATAACAGATTGTCTCAGGCGTAGCAAAGGAAACATGAGGAATGATCTGCTCTCAAATTGCACGAGCGGATGTGAAATTCGCATAAATGTTGCATCGAGGAGAGGAACTGAGTTGAATTAAATAGGATAATAAGGCGGCAATACGGCGAGACAATCGCTGACCACTGCCGGAGCGTATTTTCGTCATTGCTTTTGGCCTCTTCAATGGTTGTTCGTTGCTTTCACGCTGTGTTTACTGCAGTAATGCAATATCGCAGTAAAGTAAGCTTGAAGATAGTAGAGTGAAGAAAACATTATGCCTAGGCGAGGGTCTTCTTTCGCTTCTCTAGTTGCTTATTGTGTTAAAATCTCAAAACAGTTACAACAAAAGTGACAATAACTAATTTTATACGCTCGCTAACGTTCATCCTTCCTCGAGCTATTTATAAGCAATTTTTTTTTTGAACCATAGTCACCTCATTTCGGAATCGCCTCTATAAATGATTTATGAGAAGATATTTATTGCGGTGGATGCCACCTTCTAACATTTACTTCCAGTGAAGTTTCAACGATCACCGGCCGTCGTTTCGTGGTTGACGATCACTTCGATCATGACGATCACTTCGATACGCATCGACCGGTACCACATGGACCTCATTCTGCTGACCGGTAAACGGACAGAGCGCCTTTGGAAATGATATGACACACAATGAAGCAAACTTTAAAAAAGATGAGCACCACGGACACTCGACATCCACACAAGATTTGTAATTGGAACGAATTTAGTGCTGCAATAGATCGAAAGGAAAGCGAAACGATGACAAAGCATCGGTAGGCTTTTTAATGAGGCATTGTGCCACTTGATAAAATATCGCATTGTAATTTCATGAAATGGCTGGTTATCTATGGATTTTGTGAATTCTCTTTTTGCTCGATTCGTTCCTTTATTATGGCACCCTCATGCTTAATCTATAATAATTTCAGTTCCGTATAGTTTTTTAACGTTAAGGGTTCTTGTTTTGTGAAAAGTGTGGTTTAACGACACTTACCGTTGGAGCCGTAAAGTAAGAGCTGTGGACGCTTTGAGGAGATCTTTGTGGCTTTGTTGGCTCATGGTTGTGTTGTGGCTGCGAGTGGGAAATGAAGCTGTGGGTGGGGAGGTTATTTGCGCTGGTCGATTGCAGCTTTTGTCCTCCATCGTCTCAATCGTGAAATGTTGCTGGTTTCTGGAAGTGTGGAATATCGTCAGCTTACTTGACTGTCGCAGATTTCCTTAATTGTTCCAGTCGGTAACAACTCTTTCATGTTCTTCACAGAGAGAAGGAAATGCGTGCATTATGTAGGAGACTGACAAGGGATGGCTAAGCAAACGGACAATATAGTTACGTTCACTTTCATGTCGTTTGCCCAGCCTTTACCCACCTGCACTTTATAAGAATAAATAATCTTTCAGCGCTGACGGCAATGCTAACCAGGAACCTACCAACATCTGCAACGAACACGGTAAGCACTACACTAGAGCAGTCTAAATGTTCGGTCGGAGGAGCTATTTCTTATGGAGAAGAGAATAAGTTGGAGCTTGCTGCGGTCATTAGATATCAATTAGAAACCCGAGCTTCTGGTCTCATGTTTGGATCAGAATTTATGTTGAGCGCTCCTCGGGCATCCCGAACGCGAACGTAAACTTTATTTTTGAGTTTAGGCACATCTTGCAATCTTCGATACCTAAGTATCTTTTATATGGCTCCACGGGTTTTAATAATAGATCTCTTCCACGTTCGGAGAGTTTTTCGTGGACCCTTATCCTCGTTAGTCCCAGCGCGTCAAAAAACTCTCTTGAACAGTTTTTGCTGAAAACCTTCGACGTAAACTTTGAGTGTTTAGGTAAATACCAGTAACTTCAGGAGCCAGAATCGGTTTAGTGGGTGCTCATATTTGGCATTTTTTTGTTACCGATGAAAAACCAAGGGGAAGGTTTTTGTACCAGAGGATAGTTTGTGAAAAGAGAAGTAAGTTGATCCGGCTTTGAACATTTGAGGATCATGCAGGAGAAAACTTAGCTGATTCATGCTCGGAAGAGCTGCGAGTGTGCCGACCTAATTCAACCTGTTCAGTTTATTTTATTTTTGAAGTATTTTGTCTTTGTAGCGATGAAATAACGCTGTTCAGTAGTTCCACTAAAGGGCTATGATAAACCTTCATTAGCGCACATATTCCATTCACAAATTCTCATTTCACTGTAAGAAGTGAAGCATCGAGTATGATAGCACATGCTTTCACCTCGGTCGCCAGCCGCTTACATTTCCTTATTTTGTATCGCAGTCGGAGTTATGGTCATCCGAACTGAGCCGACCATCTTTTTTCTCTATTTATTTGCTGAGGTTCTCAACCAGTTAGGCATTGATGATCGTTGTGGATACGATAAATATTGCGATTTGTTGTTTAATCTGCAGAAGAGGCAAAAAACCCAATTATACATCGATGAGCATTAATAAATATTGGTGAATATTTAAGCAAAAGCACGAATTGCACCCTTCAGTCACTATCTTACATGCCTATCTGCCAAGCGCTTTAGTAATGTAACACCGATTTTGGAAAGCAACAGAGATTGCTTCTTATGTTGAAAGCGTTGACACTGGGAATAGATGGTAGCATTTTTGGGCAGTGCTCTCTTTCTTCCTGAGTCTAAGAGTATTGTTTCAGTTGCGGTATTTGTCGGTACGCGCAAAGAGTTCAGGCTTGCGAATCGAAAATCCATCGGCTGAAATGCTTCCAATGAAGGGCATCGATGCAGCTAAAAAGCCGATTAAGGTTCGACTCGAGGCTGGGAAACGATACTCGTGGTGCTCATGTGGTCATTCTGTTAATCAGGTTTGCGTTACTATGTACAAGCCAGACACTTAGCGGATGATATTTAAGCGTGAGGCGTGAATTGTCGAAAACCTGAATCATTTCAAGATAAAAGCAGATTTTAGCAAATTTGCCTTTTCCTCAAAAAAGAGGATGAGGGAAAATAAAGGTCTTGTCAAAAGTCGCCAATTCATAGTTTTTATTTGATGTTCGCCCATTTTTTGACAGACACACTGTAATTAATTAAATGAAGACGAGGAAGTGTCAGGTTATAGTTTTCATGTCCTGCTTGATCACCTTCTCCATCTAACAAAGACTAGAAAAAACCTCATACTAGGAAATCTCGGTAAGGACAGTTCTTATAAGTCCCTTAAAAACTTCGTATCTAAATGATACAGCTTACAATGTGAAATTTAAATCTCTGCAGTCTTGCAGATAGTTAACCCTTCAAGGAACATCCTAGTACCTCTAAGGCATCTAGATTTTTGGGCTCGACGCAAAATTATCGGTTAGTTGGTGATACCGCTATCACGTAGAAGTTCTTTGAGGCTCCTGCCAGTCTTTCGTTTTACCTATCATAGCAGTTCTCACTGTACTATTGGGCTGCAGCAAGACCTTTGCCCTTATAATGAAAAAAGCTGCTCCTTAGTGTGCTGTGGTTCGTCTAGCCCCAGAAGGGAGTATCTCAGAGAGTTTTGTTTAGTACAAACTGTGTAAGTAGTCTTATTATTGATGCACTGCATAAACCCGGAAACCAAACCTTAATATTTCTTGATCGGTTTGAAACATTTTATGCAGAACCTCGACTGCATTATGTGGTTTACTTTGCAGTGCACCTTGTATTCTTGGTTCATTGCTTCGAATTAAGAATCCTACGAATTTGTTTACTCATAAAGTGCAACTTGTGAGCAGAGAAACATGAAGCGTGATGCGTACAAATTTCGATTATGGTACGATGGGGCGTTTGACACTGCCAAGGGATCTGGCTTTAAAGCGTCAGTTGCCATTGAAGTATCACGGCTGCAGATTTTCGGTCACATAATATGTCAGTGAAAGCGCAGCATAAGAGTAACTTGCTGAGAGGAGTTCAATTCATCACGTAACAATGGCGAAGCATAGAGGTGCCGATAATAACTCTTTTGCAGAAGGGAACCACAAAGGGTAAAGTTGCTCGGAGGTTTAGCGGTATCTTGTTCAAAAGTTTTCAGAGCACCATGAGATTTCGAAAGTATAGATCTCCGGCATGAAGAGGTTAAGTGTGGTTTTCTGCGAACAAGGATGCAATTACTACTGGGATTCAAGGGATTCTGACGCTTAATTTCTTGCTGCATACCTTGATGAATTCATGATGAACGCTTCACTAAGACCTTTAGTTGTATCAGCGAGTGTGCAGATTCACAGCAATTACATCTGTTGCTAAGCACGCTCACAATGCTCATGGATGTGTCAGTAGGTTGAGGTTTTGCGCAATTGAAGCAGTCATAGATAAATTGTATCATAAACCGAATAGCCTGTGAATGGGTGGCCACATGTCAGCTGCTCTCAGAAAGGTTCCATGAATCAGTCCAATCTCGTCTCCAGCACAGTTAAGTTCCATTGAAGGAATGTATGTAACTTTTCCTTCTGGCATTAATTCAGTACTTTGACAGTAAGCAGTTTGCAGCCTTGGTGCGATGGCTCGCATCTAAGAGATGGTATAACAATGCTGAGACCGGTTATATTTGAAGTGGAAAAGACAGGTGACTATGTGCTATGTCAGTGTAAGCAAACCGACAATCGGCCTTTGTGTGATGGGACACACAAGATGGTTTGCAGTTTTTTCTCTTGTGGTATATCAGCGTTCTTCAGTCGTGAAGAGGGAGATGGATTCGCGAGCTACTTGGCATCGTCGCGGACTATTGTTATGTGGGGATAGGTAACCTCGACGGTTGATGCTGCAATTTTTTTGGGAGCGCCTGCTGCTTAAAGTTTTGCTCGTCATCCGAACCGTTCCTCCAAAAACACTTGTGAAACAATATGGTAGATCATCTATGCAGTTTGCGGTTTACGAATGTGGAATGAGATGAAGAAAACGGTTCAATGACGAGTGTCCTTCCTCGTCGATGATGCTTCAAAACTGCGTCTTTAAAATAATCGCTTTCCTTCTCCGATTGCAGGATATGCAAGACTTTTTGTGTTGCGAATCTGTACCGTATGTGTGGCATCATATATGGCTAACTCCTTCTAAGAAATGAAGGTGACGAGGTTGTGAAATGTGGTCTGATACTTTATTTTAAAAACCCGAAATTCTGCGTCAGCTGCACGCAAGCGGTAGGGTGGGGAGGGAGGCGGAGAGGAAGATGGAGACTGCCTATGTCCTGTGACGGACATCTTTTTGTGTAAGTGGTGAACTGAAGGAGATGGTGTCATTTATTACACTTTTGATAATCACGTTCGTTTGCGAAAATAGTCGGCAGGTATTCTTTCTTGTCTGGAGAGTGGGGGTGCATGTTATTTGAGATATATTCTTCTGTGAGAGAGGGCGGTAATTCAGGACAATTGTTTTGTCTAATGTGATGTCATTATTGATTAAAGAATGATCTTGTTTTAGGAATGATGTTCAATTGAGTGGATTGTTTTAGATTTCGCAGCGGCCTCGTTCGGCTGATGCATCGCGTATGGTGATGTTTAACGACTCGCCAGCCTACGAGGGGGTCGCCTATAAATTGGGATACAAGCCAAAGGCCGGAGGATTCCAGTGAATGTAGGACGAGTATATTAGAGTATATCGACCACTTGTAATTTGTAATAAATAAAGGTTTCACGCGTTCTTCCAGACGACACGTCATTTCTTCCGTTGAGATGTTGGAAACGTTGTGATGAGGACGAGGATGTCGTTGCAAGAGGAAACAATTATGAGACGTTTAGGAGCTACCGGAAGGCTGGAAATTTCCTTGAATCTGGGATGGGACTACTGAGCTGTGGGTGGGGGAGAGAAAATACTGATTAAGTGGTGAAGAAAGTGGGACGCGGTCTAGAAAGATACGGAGTTGCACGTCATGTGAAAAAGCAGTACCGCGATTATCTTGAAGTGATAAGATTTCCGCCGCTGCATATTGGTCTTTAAAAGGATGAAGAAATGTGTTGAAATCGTATAGGCGGGCCATGTAGACTCGACATTACGAACTTGATGGGAATGGTTTATACGGTTAAAACGATTATGTATAAAGCTGGTATCGCTCTTTTGAATTTCAGTATTTTTGAAGTAGTCAAACAAATGATTCTCGCGCGTTCTGAGGGGTCAGTCCAATGCTCGCGATAGAGGAAGATCGTTAACGTATACGTTAACGTGAGAGTTCCTTCCATTGTTATAGGAATCACAGTTATCATGTCACAGCGACCTCTCTAGCTTTTTATTCCTGATGACCAGTTGTTCAGAGGCATCGTATGATAGCTAGGAGCTGTGAACATCCGACCGGAAAACATCACGCATGACCTGATTTCATCATCAACAACAACCGTGGCGGCATTCATGTGTCATAATGCACAATTATTCCGGTTGATTTACTGATAAAACTATGCCTAAAGATGCACAAACTGAGCAAATTAACAAATTCAGGTTTAACAATGAAGCGAAGTCAGCCATCGACGCGGTGTTTCGCGATGAAAAGGGGCTCGGCAGCTGTTTCGGCCGCCTGTTCGCCCTCATATTTTCCATCGGTAGCAAGACCGTTCGCTTTTCCCCTTACGAGAAGAGCCTTCTGAGCCGCATCTATGTTCTTGCTCGCCCACGCCTTTAAAACTGGCGCTTGTAGTGCACGTCCATAGCTAAAAAATTTCCCAAATTGGCATTTTTAAATCTCCGTCTCAAAGCAGGACCGTGTCACATTTGACATGTGGTCGTCTGCACAGTGAACGCATTTTACCACGCCTGTCAGATTATTGGGGTTGCGTCTGTACACGAATAATTTCCCACAAAAGAAGCTGAGAGTGCGGAACGCTATCTGAACCGATGCGCTGATAAAGGGGTGCCATAGGAGTATTAGCTTCGCGTAAATGATCCAAACCACTATCACATGCTAGGGAACACCGAATAGAAATCTCGACAAATCTCATTGTATTGCCTCCGGCCACTTATTTTGAACAGATCCTCTTTTACCAAAAATTAGGAATTAATCAGCCAGCACCTTCTGAATAACGCCTACAACAAAATCAGAAAAAATTAAAACCCTCTTGCTAGTGCAGCTTACCTGAATGAAAGTCTCCATGGCTTAAGTCCAGGCACTCTATTAATGGCGTTCAAATTAGCGGTGGCATCCAACTCCGACTGACCACCTGAGAGAAAAACAATACCTGGCACAGCGGCTGGCACAGTCCGCAGAAGTGTACGCACCGTCGCTTCCGCTATTTCTTCATGTGTCACCTGTAAAGAGCGTACAACTGAAGCCTCGAACCCTTCATCGTTGCATTTCATAAGAAAACGTGAACGGGGTTGCTCAAACACTGAAATCTCATGAAAAAATTTCATAAGCAGAGTCGGAAACGATGACAGTTAAAAGAAGCCGATATTTACTTAATCGATGGCTAAAGGGTTTTAATCGGTGCCGAATTGGGTAATCTGCTGAGTTCATTGTAGATCTTATAATCTTCGTTGGCTTTAGTTGGGCCCTCAGTACTGTAAACATCAACGTTTAAATGCAAAAAATGGACGCTTACGAGCTTGCCACTGAATCCTCGTCCAGGAGTGACCATATTGGGCTTTAGAAGACTTCCTTCCAGGTAGACGTGGTAGTCATTTAGCGCTTTGTAAATATATGCCAGTGCCTGTTCGGTCACCTTTTGTGCACGTGCCAAATCATGGTCACCATCACAAAGAACCTAAATTACAGATCTCTTCACACGTACTCAACTAACTATGTGATCGCCTTTAGAATAGGAAGTTACTTCTCAATTTCGATCATGAAAACGTAAGCACAATGAGGAGCCCACATCAACGAGAACTATTAGCTTTTGATGACTCAGCGAAGAGATCCACATAAAGATGCATAATGCCTGCTTTGGAACCTTTAATTTCGTGTGGCGAAATCTCTCAATGACCCTTGAGATACCCTCTTCTTTCTCTTTCACTCTAAATCTGAAGCGATGCAACTCAAGATCTTCTTTCAACCGTTCCAATAAACTTGAAATCTTGAAGAATAGGACTCCTACAAATCAATATAAAGACTGATTCTGGTGCCAAACAAGACACAATTTTGATCGGTAATGGCCACTAACGCAAGAGATGAGCAACGAATATGCAAACGAAGGCAAGTTACCTGATGCAAGAATCCTCTTGGAGATCGCAGATCAAAAGAGATAATAAGCCACTTCGAATGTATTTCAGTGAAGGAATGCAGAAAAGGGTCAAAAAATTCTACTCAGCTGGCCAGTTCCTACCCGTCTTCCACTCTAAGCAGATCACTTTGAAAACAACACAACATTGTGCTGAAAACTGAATTTTAAGAGGAACGTAAGAACTGGAAGTGACCTCCAAAAAATAACCAAATCCTGCATTGACTTCACTCCAAGATGCTTAGCTTAACTGACTGATGAAGCAATCTGATGCATTATCATTTAGATACGCCATATATCTGGAAAATCTATTTTTATTTTCTTCCCCTACTCAAGTTGGAGCTCTACTCAATCCTGATCAAAATCCATAGTGATCCCACAAAACGATATGACGTTTCACCATAACTAAACTGATAGGGAAAGTAATCAATGTGAAGGTGATTAAATTCTAACAAGAAATATACTTCAGGTTCAATGATTGGAACAAGTCCAGCTTGCTGACTGATTGACGCGTATCGTGCCAGCACCTTTGCATTCTCAAGTAGCGCCAAATGTGATGGTGTACGTGATGAGATATGGAATACACATCTCCACTTTGAGAACTCACATCCACCTTTCTTGAATGCGGCGGCTCTTCTCGCCAAATCGTCCAATCCTTAATAATGATTTCGCTTAGCCAAAGGAACACTTAGATCTTTTAGAATGGAATTCTTGTCGGGATAATAATCATCACGAGAGGGAGGGAAAACAACGAAGGAATTATTTGACAAGAACTGTAAGAGTGGGAAAACGACCGAAGACCTTACGCACTATTTGAACGAAAATAATGCGCGCTTAAGCAAATTTGCTTTGCTAAGCGCGGATGATCATATCGGTATGCATATATGTATCTTTGGGGTTATTTTCGCATGGGGACCGTTGAAGTAAATGTTAAGTTGGCAGATGTAAAAAGCACTACAGAACAACCCTCTATTGTATAATTCATATCCACCTGTCACTTCTGAACATCATTATTGCTAGCTGGCTTTTGCTGCAGGTAACCCGTGAAACTAGCTGATTTGAATCGGCAAGATGCAAAGAGCGCAGTCGTGTTAGCTCCTCTCGCCGAAAGGCTTCAGTTGAATATTGAGGCATTTCTTGAAAAACGCAAACCGCCGAGTTACTAAAACGGCCAACTAAGAGGATGAATTCCGATGAGAAGTGCAAGCGAATTTGCATGTTAAGTTTTCACTCAAATTAAATTCGTTTAGCGTGGTACTTTGGTCAAGCACCTCTCTATCAAATTAGCATCATTCACATGAGATAAGTGACCCCAACTTAGCACTCGGCTAGTGGACCAGCGGACAAAGACAGACACAGAGCAACTTTTATACAGGGCCATTCAGAAAGTCTCTGTATGACCGTTGCTTTACTCCACTGCATTTCTTCAGTGAATTCCGGCCTGTTTGCTAGCTTAAATAGGAGCGTTAAGATAATTACGTGTGAATCAATGATCGATTTTCAAGTAGAAATTGGATGCTTTTTTGCAAAACAATCACACATTACTGCAATGCAGTGCATCATTGCCACAAAATTTTCGGAGCACTGAGATCGAGCAATGCAAAGAGCCGCGTTCATTTCAATATTTAAGGAACCCTCAACAACGAACGACGATCACAACATTTCAGCAACCTTGAGTGGTGTCTTCACCGAGCGTTCCAGCGAGGGGTACAATCCCGAGATCAAGCTTAATTCCAGGAATAATACCCGCCTTCTTCAATACATCAACGAATCGCTCGCCCGTGTCTGTCTTCTGAAATCGGATATTACTTTTGCTATGTTGTTCTTTGGATGTTTCTTGAATATCGCAATAAAAGGAGAGGCCTCTTGGATCTTCAACGCATCTTCAACATCCAGCGTTTATGAACTCTACAAGATCCAGCAGCGACTTACTGCTGACTTCATTTGATGAATGTATTTAAGATATCAGCGAGTTTAGCCTAAGCCTCCTTTCTTCTTCTTTTCGATGAGCATCGCTTAAGAGATTCAACCAACCTGGTTAAATGTCTCCTCAAAAAGGATAACGCCGGAAATGTGCTCCCCAAGGTTCGGTGTGGTAAACAATAACTGACGGTACTTCTGGCGGAGCTCAACACTGTTTTCCAAGTTGAATGCCGCCAATCGTTTGCCGAATGTACCTGAGGTCCACAACATTTCTCTGCTAATCCATGAGAATGCGAAACCACTCTTATCCGAAATTCTGCAGCAACCTCTTCCGAGAATTAGAAAGAAACAATTTCTATTACAAGATAAGCATACTTAGTAAGCCTTTATTAGCGAAAAGGTCAGTGAAATTGGTGCCAAAGACAATATTTAACGGGTATTCCCTTAGACCTCACCCTATGACGAATACACACAACAGGTCAACCCGAGCAGCATTTTTGAACGTTATGAGGAATTCCGGCAACGTGGTCCTTTCAAAATTCTTTAAAAGCGTACTGCGCCATCGAGCAATCACGTGAAGGTGAGTGGAGGTATCGTTTGCATGGTTGCAACGTGGCCAAGCACCAAGACTGCAGGAGAGACTGCCCCCATAAGCGAGTCTTTAGAGCCTATCGTCTTCCTCAGTCTTCATCAGCCATGCGCTCTCCAGCTCGCAAATATTCACATTCATACTAGATCCACAAGTCTACGAATTTATTCCACAGATGTAACAGATCCTTATGCTCGCAATAGGATCATTCTAGAAGCCTCATTCTGGGGGTCTCTAGAGCAGAACAAGTACCAACACTAGATATTCAGGACAAACATCATAAAAGCAAATATACCAAACAAAATAAAGACAAACCTGTACTTTCGTCTGCAGCCAATATGCCTTTGCTCGGTGCAACCAATTTCTGAGCGATCTCTCGGAGTTCGTTCTCTTGAGCTGCCGAGAGAACCGGCTGCCACGACCCACCAACTTCGACCATATTCCTCACCCTGTCTGAACCTGTCAACACGCCTATTACCTCACTAATCACTATCAACGACAGTAACTCGAATATCAACCGAACACACGTCCATACGAGCATCGTCGAACACTGATGGATCGAACGACTGTCAAATACCGTATTGGCTGCGAACGCACAAATTTTAAGGGCGATCATCTTGGAAGTGATGGGACGGCGAGTGGGTGCAACTGTATTCTTGCTAATTCCGCTAAATTTTAATCTGAAATATTAAAAGTAGCAGCATCATAATTTGATCCGACGTTAATAGGTCATCGCTGTCAGTGGAAGATAGCTGTAGCCGTCACATTGGATCACCAGGGATCGTCAGGGATGAGGAAAAAGGAGGACGTGAACAAGTTCAGGTCGGGAGAGAGGAGACCGTCACGTCTTACCCAGTTCTCAGCAGTGCTAGCCCACTGTCAGTTGTCCCCTCGTGCAAATTACATGCGCGTGTTTTTTGCAGCTCTGCTTAAGAAGTCTTGTTAGACACATCCGTATTGCGATACCAGTCACACTTCGTGCCACTGTTTGACTTATGTCATCCCACAAATGCTTCGACGTCACTTCCGCCGTTTCACATCTCTCGGTACCAGTCACACTTCGTGCCACTGTTTAACTCTTGTCATCCCACAAATACTTCGATGTCACTTCCGCCGTTTTGTGTATTCCGCTCGCTCATAGACTGGAGCGTTTCTATTGAATATAGCAGACGAATGACAGAAAAACATTTGAAGAATTAGGGATACTTTGTTAATATGACGTTCCTCTTCATACACACCTAGTTTCGCATTATCCACGAGCGACTATCATACGGCCGTACGATGAAAACAACGAAATTCATCGACTTCAATATTCATTGCAATCAGATTAATGGTTTACCGAATAATCGAACTGTTTTATTTCCAAAAGAATTTGAATGCCCCAAAATTGCATTACTGCACGGTATTATCATGATAAAGCGAAGCGGACAAGCATACCAAGGATAAGTAAAAATGCACGATTGGGAAGTTATGCTCGCATAGATGATACAAGTAGGGCGAGCACCAGGTGTTATGGTACCGTTGTTACAGCAATGGTGCTTTAATATAATGTAAGAGAGCAGAGCATCAACAATGAGGGTACTACAAGCATGATATTGTACTGAACAACGATCAGTTCGTAAATAATCCCCTATTTGTATGATTTAACGATTCTCATCATCCACTGCACAAAGTCGAGATCAAATACTAAAGTGGTCCACGTCCCCTCTTCCAACCCATTAATGGTAGACTGCATCTATGATGATGAGCTTAGAAGAGATGCGTCATGAATATTTACCAATCTCTGTTGTAAATGGCATCAAAATGGAAATAGAAAGAGAAGAAATGAATCTAAAAAAAATCTCAATTTCCCACTGAGAAAAGCGAAATCTGTGTTTAATTAATGCAAAATATCGCAAGATACCTTATAAAATCATCTAATCAAACATTGGAAGTTTTCGATCCGGAAAATATACGCCATCCATAGTCAATGATTATGGAATCAAAGGTAAGCAATTTACGAGTAATCCTCGACGAACAACTTGTATTATGGCACTTATATTGCCCTAATTATAGACATTCTCAAGCAGCGAAGTTGGAAAAACTCTCCTCTCTTATAAGAATTGTTGAGAGGAAGATGTCGCCGAGAGTATAGATAGTGTCCTTTGTGTCACCTTAATGAGACGTTGCTTGAATATTTCAATGAAACCTCTCGAAAACAAGTGCCGCTTAACATTCTACGAGAGATGACCGATTCTGGAGGAGATGATGCAGAGTATCGCTGAATTCCCATTTGAAGTTTATTTTCCAATATAGGTGCCACTGAAATAGTTCAAGTAGAAAAGGACAAGAAACAATAATATTTCTCAATTCGTTGGACGCTAATGCGTTCGAAGAACGAACAAATAAAACACAATTCTTTTCTGCAAGTATAGAAGATGGACATGTTCCCAAGTGTGCATGAGTCTGCATGCTTTCCCATCGTGATATGGAAATTTTATTTGCAGCATTTTGCGTCTCCACATGACGTTGTTGTATTGTTGCTTTTGATGATTGGCTGAAACGATCACCGCAATTTGATCGGAGAGCACTGAACATTTTCCCAACTTTTCTCTACTCGCATCGAGAGAATGAAATATGCTTCGTCGACAGTTCTGATGGTGATTTCCGCAGTTCCATATCGATCGACTTCGAATGTTATAACAAATTTGGTGCGAGATTTTCCTTCCCTCAATGGTATTCATTGAAAAGCACGAGCTTTCGTTTACTCCTTTTTCATGTTTCCATAATTCCATTGACTGAAATATAACAGATAAAGAAATATGGAGAGAAATACGTCGTTGAATGAGGTAACTCACAGAAAAAGGAATGTCGATTTTGCAAACATAGCTTCTGGAAAGATGGATTCATTGATTGATGTAGTTTTTACTCTCTCTTTCTGTGCTCGACAGGCCGACAACGAAAAGATCCTAGAAGCGTGATAGTTAGGTCGCAAAAATAATTCGACCTTTTTCAAGTTAAAGGGAGTTTTGTGCGGTTGCAATACTGCTAGCACTTTCCAGTGTAAGTGTTCGGCATGAATTACTCAATCTATTGTTTCGAGGCAATAATTCTAATGAGTTAGCCTAAGCTAGTTCAACCCATACTGGTAATGATACCAAGAGAATTTCTGTCTTTGGGATGTTGCCTGAGAATTTCATTGTAATGAGATGATTAATAAAGTGAGACGCTGCCCCCATGAGATAATTAGGCAGCTTTTCGTAAACCAAGAGATCAGTCATTCCCTTTTCGGGAATGTCTTTCCATGTGTCGCTCCAAGCACTTTTTTAGACCCAAGTGAAATGGATGCACAATGACCTCTTCTCTAAATCTCTCCTTCATTTGTCCGAAAACTCCCAAGTGAACGGTTTTATTTGCATGTGCTTTGCTTGTGGAATATTTTTGTTGCTCTGTGACAGGTGATCCCATACTAACAGCGTTACAATGTGTGTATTTGCTAAATGGTTTCTTTAAAGAGAAATTCATCGGTTTGAACAGTTTTCAAAATTGCTCTTATTTGTTTACCTCACTGAGTTGTAAGTAAGTGAATAAAACTTCATTAATCATTAATATTAGTTTGCAATGGCGCCCGTGCATTATGCATCGAATGGAGAATGGTGTAATGAGTTTCCGCTGACGTTGTGATTCATTGAGCCGTCATTATACCACATCACGTTGGAAATCAAAAGAACTAGCCATTCCAGGGTGTGCCATAAAACAATGGACAATTCTTGCGGTATCCAGAAATCTACAACCGCAGACCTGGATATATATGAAAGTGGATATATATATATGGATATATAGGTCATGTGAGAAAAAAAAATGTGTTCTTTAAAATAAAACAAAAGTATTTGTTAATCTGCAGAATGTTGAAGTAAATAAGTCAAAAAGTGTGAAATAATGTATGAACGGTCGGATATGAAGCAACTGTTAGTGAGGAATTATGGAAAATGGGCATTATTTGCGCAATTATGCGCTAATTTTGCGCATTGTCTCCTCAGTGAAATGAGCTCTTCGCCACCTCGAAGGTTTCGAGTTCTGTGCGAGCTGTAAATTGATTCCTATTCCCGCACTGAGAGCCTAACAAGGTTGGGAGTTCATTGTTTAACTCAATCTAAAGATGTCCTTCCAAGTTTTCCGGTTGGACTGCTATTCAGAGAGTGACGGGGAGGGGAGAGGGGAGGAGCGAATAATGCAGTGTTCATTACAAATCTAAGAAATGTAGCTTCATTATTATTTCCACTTCCTTGTGTACATCTGCAAGACATCATTTATTTTATTTTTTTCTCCAGCAAACAGTTTTTTCTCAAGCATGAGTTCACGGATACTCAGTATTGAGCCGGAATGCATTCTCTTGGTATCCACGGAAAGAAAACCATTCGGTTTTCATAGCCTTGCGACATGGAAATGAGCGAAGTGTTCTTTGCTCTCAGTCATGAATCATGGTGAGCTTTCAAGATTATTTATTGTTTAAGAATTATTCGTGGTCCAACTGTTGCATCATTCGAGAAATTCGTTATTCGGAGACCTAACAAAAACTATTCTACGCTTATTCACTTGTAGCACTAAACCTGCAGCCTGCACGGTCATTAAAAAAGCTTATTCAAGTACCGCCTCCTTGCCCATCAGATTAAATATTTTCAAGCGGTCCTCATATTGCGCAGCGACAGTTGTCGACTTTCAGTTAAGTTTCGACTAGCCTTGTTATAAAGGGTGTCTAGTTGAATTTATATTAACGATATTTGTAAGGAGAGATAGTATCTAGTCATCTGAGAAACGAGTTGACGATTGTTCTATATTTTCGGCGCATTGCTTGGATCTGACTCATTTAAAAGATCCTAAAAAATTCGAAATATGGATAACAAGACTGTGACGACACGATCTTGAAAATAGTAAGTAAGCGTCAAATGGTAATAATGATAAAAGTGTGATAACTGCGATTCTGATAAAACAATGATATTACGATAAAAGGGAGTGCACCATTGTTCACGTGGAATAAATTCGACCTTTCAAACATTTATCAAAAAATTCATCGTCTGTTTCCTTTTGCGATCTTCGACAGCACTGCAGTACCGAAATAATAAATCCGATAGAGAGCACGCCTGCAACGAACGCAGAAGTAGCCAACAAAACTTGCATTCGAAGCTCTGAAAGTGCAGAAAAATTAGATCCAAAAATCGCCCTAAGAGAGCTACCGAAATCAACAATCACAAAGAGCTAACCCAAATTATTCATTAATTCTTTATTCCGTGTAAAGATTTTGCGAGAATGTCGTGATCAAATGATCGAAGATCGACAGAGCTGATAGCTGATGGCAAATTATTGGCAAGTTCTTGATGAGGAAAGCTTATTTGTGATTTAGTGAAGTATTTCAGCATTACTAACCGTGAGAGTTTAATATCTGAAGGATGGTAACTGTGTGTCAAAAATGTTGATTGATGATTTTTAAGTGGGGCATATTTCCTCATGAATTCTCATAATTTTCAGTCATAGCTTTCGAATGGAATAATTGCTGGGCAAAAAAGAGCATCATAATGAAATGCTTTACTAGTAAAGTGAATATGCAGTCACTTAAATGGGCATGAATCACAATGTATAAATGTCTCGTTTGAGGCGAACTGGGACACACTTCTCAGTAAGTTCAATGGGACGAGAGAGGATAGCGTAACCTTCTTCGCATAAAATAGGGGATTTGAGAGCGAAAAATATTTATGACGAAAGCAATTTAAGTGCTGTTGAAAGGGCTCATATGCGTCACTATAATTTTTATTTTAACTTTTACTAATAAGTTTGGAAGTGCAAAACTCATTGCTTATTCTAAAGATACGTTTATTGAGAAGATACGAACAATTAAGGTAAATTTTTACCAGGAAAATGCTTCGAATTACCGAGTGTAGCGAAACAGTCGTCAGCTTCAGAGCATACACGCGACCTCCATCTGATATTTCCACTATCCGTCCATTCGACAAGCCCATCTGCGAAGACGATTAATTCATCAACGATTCAACGTTTTTGCCCCAACAATTACTGCACCTACTGCTAATACTAAACACATTCGTTTGCTATGAATTATTACATTTAAACTCCCTCGTCATTTGCAAATGATATCCTAGTGAATGTGCACTAACTATACTATAATAATTCAGCAATTACTTTTATGTCACTTTTTATATTTAAACTCGTTTAAAAAAGTACGAAGAATAGAGATGCTTGGAGAGGTTCCTCTCCTTCTTGAGAAGTCGACATTGAGCTTTGCAGCTTTGAACAGAATGCATTCTGAATTTATTTTCCAATTCAAGAAATATTTCTCTTTCGCCAGTAGATTTTATTGCACTTTGCTTGAGAAGAAAAGATCGGATGGTAGCGCCGTTAAAGCTGTTGAACGACTCTTTGAGGGAAATGAAAAAATTCCAGCGAATATTTTTGAGAAGCAAACTCAAATTCCTATAGATATTTCCTCCGCTTCGCTTTATCATTTCACTTCGTGCTATATCCTTGCGGAATATGATAAATACTTTAAAAGCTGATCCAATGGATATATTCCCCACTCCAACATTTGAAAGAGATTATCGAATATTCGAGCGCTCTCCTTGGCATCAAATAAAATTATAATTTTCACTTATCATCATAAATGCAACCACCCAAAGGTGAATATGAAGCCACTATAGTATTAGCGATTATGGATGCAATCAAACCGCCTTGCGTTCTTTGTTTGAATTTGTGAGACATTCAATTCGTTCAAATATTATTTTCTAAAAACAATTACAGATAATCAATGAAAGAGCGAAAAAATAACAAGCACAAAACAACAGATAACCAGAAAATTATTTAAGAGTTACCTGTTTTGCAAGGTGGTACCAAGCATGCTTCAGATTCAAAGGTCGCCACCTCAAAGATGCCACCGCCACCTTTCGTTCTCGAGCGGATGCCTTCACCACATGTCACACTACATGATGTCCATTCGCTCCACCTTGCTGCCATTCTACGTTCGCTGATCTGTATTTTAGTTTGTAGCATTGATGTGACTGGAATATGAGCTCTACATACCGCTCGGAATCGCAAGCTTTCACCATCGAGAGTTGATAACCACTGCGTCCACTCTCCAAAACGTCTTATCTCTGCAGATTAGACCAGCTTTCTTAAATGAATTATTTGAATATGACTTTGGGACTAGTTTACATTCTACTAAGCGTTCCGAGTAATCAATAGCAACGTAGAAAGCGCCCCTCACCTCGATTAATCGTTTCATAAACGGCGATCAAAAGTGATGGTGGTGAAAAAAGTTATACAGAGTTTTTTCTTTCAAATGTATAAACTTCATTTTTTATAGCAGAATTTACGAAAAATTCCACCAAATTCAGCCCATCTATCAACGTGGTAATCCAGCAATGACATCTACTGTGAGACTGGCACCGTCACTCCATACGAAAAAATTATGGGTTTCAACCTACATACAGGCAGCAGTAACGAGGAACCGAATGAACAGTCAATCAACTGTAAGCGGAAAGTCAGATGAACAAATACCGATGACTCTATTTTGCGTTAACAATACCTGCGAAACCTGCATTTGAGATAAGCGTAAATCACGTAGATTTGCTGGAGTCCTGTCAGCTATGTTATATCATTTAGCACCTTGTAACTTGAGAATTTCTCTCTTTATTTATTTCAGTTCGTTTATGAATATATAAGAAAAGTGCAACCACTTAGCTGTTTGCAACAGTTATGAATGAATATAGAAATAATAATTGAAGTTTCATTTCATTCGTTTTGTCAAATCGTAATTCAGCAGCGAACAACATCCGAAGATGTAACTTCCTTTCTTACCACTGCATGGTGCCGAGTTACATAAGCGAAATTGCTGATGGTCATCCGAACAGTTCGGTCGTATACATTGTGTCCGCCGAGATGAGAAGCCTCCATTGCAGACACTCGAACATGCACTCCACTCACTCCATTCTGATTGCACTTCACTGAAATCACCCTTCCCATAATTAATCTTCTACAATACTGACTCAAATTCTTTGATTTGTAAAAAAAACGATTGTATTTTTTCGGTGAAAAATGAGGTCTAAAAAAATGAATTTGATTATAAGAATGTATGAAGGGAGAAATAAATAGAAATTTTAAATTTGTGGAATATTTTCGCCTGGAATTCAATTCGAGCGCGACCTCAGAGCGATGCGGTAAACAGTCTCTCTTAACCTCATATTACGGCCAGCCTCGATCAGGTTGATCCTAGAGACCCATGGTTATTCTGGAAAAGTATCCAAGTAAGATTTTCGCTGACTAACTCAATTTTTCATATGTTTGAGTATCTTCATTTCACGGGACTCAATAACAGATCAACACTATGAAATTTTCGCTAAAATCTTTTAATTCTGTTTGTTATGGCCCAGCAATGATTCCAGAATCAATTAACTATATTATTAAGTGGGACAGAACTATCAAATAATATGCGCACGCTTCAACACAACCATTTTCTTCTTTAGATTTATTGTCTCAGTACGCACTGCCGTTGCGTTTGTTCTTTAAATTTTAACCTTTGCTTATCGATGCAGCTGCCTTTGGTTTCAATAGAATCTGTGACCTTCGTGAAGGCGGTGCGATTTGCGATTAGCCCATCATGAGCGGGATCGACGCATGAGCCCACTTCTACGTCAATCCCATGATTAGCATCGACGATACGGGGATCTCTTGTACGACACAAGCACACAACATCATTCGGCAATTGCCGACAAGGCTTCCATGTTGACCATTCACCTGAAAAATTTCTATGTTGGTTCACTGCGTCGACGGATGTCTTTCTACGATCGCAGGGGTATTTCACCGTGTTGTACCTGAAGATGTTTCTGACAGAGGTGGGATGCAATCACTACACTATATCGTTATCAGCATGAATGCCCTCAATGGATTTCATGAAAGGATGAAAAAGGACGGGATTGAGCAATTTACATTTTGGATGGGAAATCCAGAACTTGTCATTTAACTTCTTCAACTTGATTCATATAAAACCATTATTTATATACGCCTTGGGTGGGTCAGTTTCGATCTAGGCTGCAAAGTGAACAGCAATATTCATTTTGAAAGGAAGTTCCCCAGATCGTCGTGCTCGCATTTTTTTCCACGGAGCCATTCAAGGTGCACTATAAAAACCTGAGCCAAAAAATATTTACAAATAAAAACTTTACCGAATTGAAGTTCAGTAGGAATCGTGTTCTCGTTCATTGAATCTCCGACCTCTATCACTGATCTTGAAGTGATCAGCAGGAAGCCCTACAACCAGAACGCTATTTGCAGGATGCTCATTATGAAATGCTTTCTTGTGCATCTTGCAAACCACCTTTTTGGTTTATTTCTTTTATTTATCAACCGGGGATGTGAAGCTTTTTAAAGATCACCGTTGACTGGATGACCTCATCATAGAGAATCTATTTTCAAAGGACCACTTGATTAGACCTCTTTAGAAAACTAGAGTCGATGAAGTTGGTGCAGTGAGAAATTTCATAGGAAATAACATTATTTTCCCAAATTCTCGTGGTAAGCTAACGTTTAATCGATGCACGAATTTATGAATTACCTCTTGAGACCTACATTCTAGAAACTGCAGGTTCTTCGCTTTTTTAACGATGCTCCACCTCTACCCAGTTCTTAAATAGAACAACTCACCGAGTGCGTGTTGCTGAAACGGTTAGGAATGATAAATTGATACTTTGCTGTTGACGCGTATCACACACCTTGTTGATTAGACGAAGTTTTCTGATAGCTGCATCGATATCCAATACAAACGGAATTGTTATTGCTATAAATGCGGTCTCATTCATTATATACTGCATTGTGACACCATTCGATGCAATCGCAGTCACTCGAGTACTTTCGGCATCATTTTTTATGGCATCGAGTGCAACGATCCTACAACGAATTCAATCAGAAACTTTGCATAGTTTATGCTGAGAACTATTGATAGAGGGTGCAACATTAACGACCATCTTCATCGCCACACTTAATCAAAGAATGGAAAAGCGGAAAAGGATGCAAGAAAAATTTCGACTCTATCGTTCTGATGCCTAATTACAGGTGTAGTCAGCTCGATTCGACTTATCTAATTTTCATGAGGGACACTGAAATTTTCGCATCCGTTACGTCATTTGTTATGCAGCGGCATTGATCGTAAGAAGGACGCTGGTCAGCACGACGGAAAGCTCGCGCTAATTCTTCGTATATTCGCCGCAGGGTGAGGAAAGAAAGAAAATTAAGTTGTGCTTAAATTTTGGGTAAACTATAGTCTATGAGTGAAGCAAAAAGAATGAATATCGATGGTCTACCAACTTTGTTATTTCATTAATCGGTTCTACGAATAGTGGAATTGTCTTCATGGATGTAACCATTGGCTCTACATTCGAATCTGACGCCGTACTTGAAGTACATCCGCATTCAGATGCCTTTTCATTCGATGACGGTGCACTGAACGCACTATTCCAAATACTAACAGTCTTATCGAATGCTCGATCTAAATCTTCCATTCGAAAAATACAGAGTGCTGATATTGGTAGAGTGTGATGACCGTTCCAAAACGATGCGATGAGAGACCCATTGTAATGAACAGCGGATGTGACAATATAAAGTGGAGCACCATCCACAGTATTGCAATCAAGCAGCTGTTTCGAGAATGAGGTGAATGAATTTCGGTAGAATCGCTTGCCACCTCGATCCTTTGCACATACTCGTACCATAAAAGACTTAAACACAGATATAAGAAAGTGATAAACATGTCGATTGAATTCACTATGTCGACCGATAATATCAGTCACTTGGACAGAAAGGCTGGAATTTACATCTCTGCATGCAATCGAAAGAGAAGGATCGCCCCTCCAAAATGCCTCCAGTTGATGCAATTGCGTATCTATGGAGCTTTTTTTGTTGATCTTATTTGAACCAAACTAAAAACAGGACGGCGCTGAAGTGTAGATTTCGTGAAGCTTGGACAAATATTAAAGAAATTATTTAAGTTTGATTTGGCTAAACGATAACTTTCTCAGTGGTTTAATAGCTAAGAACTCAGCGATATAAGCCTTTGTATACGCTTATTAATGTAGTCCAAGACAGCTATGGCGGAAGTCTTCGTTCACAATCGTTTACAACAAATGCTTGACAATTTGATTCGATATCCGAGGGGTTATTAATTATATGACGCCTCACTTCTAATTTCGGAGGTGATTCCGCTTACTGCAGTTTTCTTTGTGAAGGCCAGTTCCTTCACTATGAGTGCAACCAGTGTTCGCTCTATTAATGTTGTGTTTTATTATAATAGGTTATTAAATGACAAAATATAAAGATATTAATGGCAGTCGTTTCAAGTCCTCATCTAAGCTTGTAATTTCTTAAATGAGCCTTGGCAACATAGATTGATTCCGTGGAACTTCAATAATACAAACCCTTTTGATCCCATTATGATCGAGTTCATTAGTAATTAAATAGATGAAATGACGCGATGCAAACAGTTCAATGAAATATGGTTCTGAAAAAGAAACGTCTGTGAGCCATCTGTTGTGAACGGCACTGATGTAAACTGCTGATAATATCGAAGTCACTACTGAACATTTTCAAATTAACCGGTGCAGAAGAAATCATATATATTCGTGCCCTCATGCACAGTATATGGATCCTATGAAAAACAATAAATCACTTCATATGTCACAAATAACGTTTAAAGATTTTTGAGAGTGCGGAAGAGAACAAATTTCAGCACAGTTTCTTTTTGTCATCTCTTTTCTATTCGAAGTGCCCTCTGTTTTATTCACAAACTGTTTCTCTCTATTTCCTAACAGACTTAAGCATAAATTGTTCGAAATTATCGCTACTTTAAATGGTTTAATTCTGATGAAAGCAAAACGCGAAACACTGTCCAGGACAGCCTATAATAATTACTTTCTTGCAAATTACTTCAACGCCTCTGGGAAACGATGACTAAGAAGCACCTTTAAGGGCACAAATCCATTCAAACTCCAACAGGTGGGGCAATTATAAATTATATTTTAAAACAACATGGATATATTAAAGACTAATCACATTATGAGCGCACTATTCATTCGATGTATCCTCTCCTCTTCATGGTATTAACTTTATCATCTTCCACGAAATGTAGTGGGATTTCATTACTTCTTGGCATTAACCTAATAAAGATATGAAGAACTTTTACAACATTCCAAGATGAAGAGCACTCTTTAACTTTGAAAGTTTATAGTTTACTGTTATCGCGAAGGCTTTTCAAACGTTTTCAGTGCTCTAAAGCGAGTTATTTGGTATTCTTACACGCGGTTCTTTAGTGCCGTCACATAAAGAATGTGATTAGTGCCATGAAATAAATTTCGAGAAAAAGATAAATATGCCATTATATTACCCATAAGCGACAACTAAAACAAAATCACTGTCGATAATATGATGGTGAAATATAGATGCTGAAAAGAAAAGCAAACGCATCTCCTTCGAAGCTTTAAATATGAAAAAGAGAGTGACGCGACTAAATGTCTCTCATAGAAAAAATAGTTCATAATGATATAATGATAGAAAGTCGATAGGCGGCTACTCTCCAATATCATCTATAATTGCGTCCAATAAACATCAGCTCCATATAATCAAAAGATTCTCATCATATTTTCTCATAAGACCAGTACTTGAAAACCAACATTACACAGTAATAATTTGTAAGCTAAATCTTAGAAGTACCTATCGATCTTTAAACTGCGTGAAATAAATTTACCATTAAACCATCGATCATCATTAACAGGTGTCCATATTTTCGTTTCTTCAGGTAACACTCTTAGCAGAGATCGTCGTTTACAGTGAATATCAACAGAGGTCGCTACAAAGATAGTGTTCTCGTATGCCACATGCAACGATGGACACATCGTTCGAGGCGATGCGACTCCGACACCGATCAAATCATCAGAACATTTCCTCTCCACATTTTTCTTCTTAAATATTTTCATATTTATTATTTTCCCGATTCAACGGTTGTAAAATTTCTATTGAGATCGGTTCATTTTACATAGGACATAAAATTGGTTCGTAATAATACGAGAATTTTTTGGCTCATTAGATTATCAGAGAACGGACAAACGTCAATTTTCAATCTCCTTTGCAAAATACTAAGATCTTTTTGGCTGCTGAAGAACAAGGTGGATTCAGTTGTCACGCCAACAAGAGTTCCCTCCGGGAACAGTGATGGTGGCAAAAATAAGAAAGAGCACATTTAGAGGAAAATTATACTCTTGTTCATTGAATTCATTTAGAAGACTTTTTTCAAGTGGAGGAACTCCAAGCTCTTTAACAAACGACTTTTCCCGATGTAATATGGCTTCAGGATATGCGAAAATCTCTGCCAAAATATTCTTTTACGAGTACTTTTATGGCGTATTGGCATACGAATATCGATCATTTATTTTTAAACGACCAGTTAAATATCTATCATTCGTTGTTAAAGGACCAGTTAAATATCTATCATTTATCCGGGCATAAATATAAGATCGCTACTTACCTGTCTGAAAGTACAGAAAGGTGACATCGAATTGGTGCCGCAAATAGCGATACAATCGTGAGACACATCAAAAACTGCTGTGATAAAATTTGCACACTCATCCTTAAAATCTTATCACATATTAGCAGGGAATAATAACGCACCTTAAGTTATGAGATTTGGGAAATAGTTCAGCACGAATGATGAAGCTCTATAGATCTATATGTGGCTGCGTGATGTATCATCCATAGAAGACAATAAAACGTTGCTCACACAACACACAATTACTATCCAACTAACGCTTTTTTTTACTATCCACCTTTTAACAAGAGACACAATTACTATCCACCTTTTAACTTGAAATGCAAGTGACCTCATAACGCAAGTGAGAAAAAGCATCAGTGGATTTGGAAAATATGTGTTTTCCCGGTTTCGTTCGCCATACAATGGGCATTACAAATTGCCTATAATTAATTATACCGAAGTCATCATTCATAAACTCGCATTAAACAATAGAAATTTTCGAAGATCTAAGCTACAGCAGACGTCCTCTATAATTCAATTAAACAACTTTAAAAGGTTTTTGCTGCAACAGAAACGACTAAAAGCAGTACTGCTCCAATGATTCAGTTATTGTAATACATCACTGCAACAATGTTCCTTCGAAAATATCAGTCATTACCTCTGCGAATCCTTTCAAAAGACAATCGTCTGTTGCTTCTTTGGAAGCATTCAAGGAAAGTGAAGAAAGAAGATGAAAGCTGCTCTTCGATAGCACCAACAGACGATCTCTGCAAGAAATTCATAAACTCCTGCAAATTCATTCGCTCCCCCATCCCATCTCCTCCTATTATGAGGTACCGAAAATATTATTGATACTAGTAGTATTAATGGGCGCTGATATTATCAGTGGATATTGACCGGATAATAATGACATTATTGGATGATAATAACACCATTATTATGACAATGGTTAGTTAGTGATAATAATAGTATTATAGGGCAATGACAATTTTGGTAGTGGTAATGTGATCGGATACCTCGAGCCGATAAAAATTATGTCATTGTCGACGTGTGCAGAGAGGAAATTGTTGCCATTTGAGCCATTGAATGCACTGATGATTGCTCCAGCAAACACCTCTTTATAGAGATATTGTTGTGTAAATATGCACAACAATACCGACAAAGTTGAAGAAGCGCACATTTGCATAGCAACAGACAATGTAAGAGAAATTCACAATGCACCATACCATATGTTGCATGATGTTTGCTGAAGAGGCGGTGCCCTATCGTTATCTGATCAATCAGCACACCTGTTTGAGGTGAAATAAAGTCGAAGATAATACTTGAAGTTGCACAATAAAATACTGGTTACTAACTTTAAAAAATGGAGTGGAATTTGCACCTTTATAAAAATTCGCTCTAAATTACTACATTGGAACGTTCTGAGTGCAGTTAACATAATAAAGTATGGGAGATATTATGATCAGTGAAGTTAAATGAAGCATTTGGCAATATTTTTTAGTGTACTTGACAGAATTAACATAGTTGAACGAGCATTAATAGTGTCAAGAGGAAGTTATATTTGAAATAGTGTTTGTAAATGGCACCGATTGCATTAAACAATATTGATATTACTAAAAATAGTTCTAAACATAGTGCTAATTACTAAACTTAGCGACTTCACATAGTGCTAGGTTCAATAGTAGCTATACTAACGAATATTAATGCAAACAGCGCATAACTTATATTGTTACAATAATAAAACTGTAATAACATTATATCGCTAATATAAACAAAGACAGTTTCGTCTACGATAACTTTGCTGCCGCCGCGTTACGTCGGATCACCGAAGAAGGAGGGCACGAGGAATGACAATATTCAAGACTCGTCTTTTAAGCATATTTTAAGGAATTCCATTCTACATCTTACTTCATTTTCAAATAAGTCACTCTATCTGCACTATAAAAGAGTCTTGACTGCCCAACATGCGTACAGCTAAGCTCACCTCGTATTGTTATCGATTCTCATTTTAAAATGCTGCGTTGAAGATTTTCTGTACACTAAAACTAGCATGTGTTACACTTGTCCAAATACTACACTTTCCTACAGTTTATGCAAAGTATTTTGCAGACAAATTGGATCACAATTCGGCCATCCGATGCTGTGATATGACGTTGGAGAAATCAGAGACGCACACAATAGCGCTATGTCGTTGCGCCACGCCTCCGCCTCACAGGTAATACCAAACAGACTCGAGCCTTCGGCGTTAGGAAAAACAGAAGACGAAGAAGCGGATAACAGATTCGCGTCTTCGGCACTCGGAAAGACATAAGACAAAGTCAGGGATGGGCAAAGATTCGCATCTTCGCCGTTGGGAACGACAGAATGCAAAGCCACTGATAAAAGACTCATGCCTTCGGCATAATGTGAACGAAAGCGTAAAATAGGTGACGATCATGTGTAAAACTCGTGTCCGTATTACGCAGATTTTAGATAACGTTCTAAGCGTTTATAATAAAATGAACACCATTTGAAGAAGAATTAATGCAAAAAAGCGAACTGCTTGAACCCTTTGAACCCTCTACTTCCTTTGGCGAGCAGTTGAGGCTATGAGAAAAGAGTAAAGCTATTTCTATGACTCTTTCATAGTTCATTGTATTTGGTCACGAAATGCAATTCCCAAAAGTTACGGGAAATTGGACCCCACAAGATCTCTCGAAATGATTCACCTGTCGCCTCGAATGGCACATTGACACAGTGTAGGATATAAACACAACTCTAAGAAGGAGAGACAAAAACGACATCTCTAAAATAGTCGGTAAAAGGAGATATATAGGAAACTAGAATTTGCGCGAAAGTGCGGAGCATAATTCCGATA
This sequence comes from Parascaris univalens, assembly GCA_037576465.1. NCBI lineage: Eukaryota > Metazoa > Nematoda > Chromadorea > Rhabditida > Ascarididae > Parascaris > Parascaris univalens. The sequence goes on along the minus strand of CM075173.1, from coordinate 130,602,175 downwards.
TTTTCATTCGGGGAGCGACTGATGTTGTGGAAAAAAATAGTCCTCATTATATAACACCAATGATTTCGACTGCAATCTTTTCTGAACACCCTTCTATACATCTATTAGCCGTGTTCTCAATAAAATAACGAAAATCCTGGAGAAACAGCTTCAAATGAAGAAAGTGCAACAATGGAACACTAACCAATATTGAACCACTAAAGCAGCTATTCTGACCCCATTGTACTTACCACTTTACCAACTCGCTGTTGGAGTTTTGAGCTCCGTTTCTTTGATATATTCAAACGAGTGTCTATTTCGCTCCCTGTTAGGAACTATTATCCTACAACACTATTTAGCACTCAATATCTGTGGCTAAGGAACTAAGACTGCAGCAAAAATCCACGTATCGCCATCAGGTCATCGAGTTCTGTTGTTTCATAAAGAAATTCGGGGGATTGAGAAAGAAAAATATTTATTCAAAATTGCCCATCACTGGTTGAAACTGCGATTTTTGGGGACTTTTTTTCGGTCCCTATTGAGCCTAGCGCCGTACCAAATAGTCACTGGAGAGATCTCTCGAGCACATCACAAGAGACCATTTACAGCAATCTCGAATAGCCACCCGAGAGCGAAAAAACAAAAAATCGAAATTTCTGCAATCCTGGCTGGTGGAATCAGTTTCCAGTGTCTTCTGCCAATGGAAATAATTTATATACAGTTTGATAAGGCTTTTGAAGTTGTCATAGAAAAATGAAACCACGGCTCCTTAGCTGGCAAGATGAATATGCCGAATTGTCTACTATAGTATAATTTCATAGAAAATCCATACAAATTAATTTTCATAATGAGCAAACTCGATGTAACAGTCCACATGATACTTAATATTATGAAACAATGCATATTGTTCGCAGGTAGAAGTGAGGATACGAACCTATTAACTGCATATCTTTTACCTCAGTGCTGATATGGGAATATGGCCCTTCGACGTCTCCTTTCATGGCGATATCGCTCTTGCTACGAAAGAAAGGAGTTAAGAGAGGGTAACAATGGAAATGACTGACAATCGACGCCATGTATTAAACCTCTCTAGTACAATCCGATATCCTCAAACATTGACCACTTGGCCACGCAAATATGTCTCCACTGGATTAAACCTTAATGAGAGGAAACCACCGTTCTTCGCCTCTTTTCTCCCACATTCACCGCAATGTCCACAACGATTGGCGCAATAGTGAGTGCTGACTGCAACAAAAAATACCATCCATATTCACTGGAAAATAGAGCACTTATAAAGGCATAACTTAATTTATCTGTCTCCCCCATTTCTGCGTACTACTTCGCACCAAATTGCAAATTTGAGAATTTGCGCCATAGATAGCCAAACAATATATAGACCATTAGGAAAGGTAGTTGCATAGGGCGTCGAACAGCGCAACAGAACGCGTCTACTATTATGTGGAAAGAAGTTGTGGCTGAATGTATTAGGAGTCCAGGGTGTCCTGAAAATACAGGATCGCAAGGCAACGAAATAATTTTTGCAATAGTGTCGAGGAGATGTGGAAAAATGTAGCTGACGAGAAAACTGTGAAATGAAGGAGAAAAAAGTTGCAAAAAAATGAAATTGGCACTTTTTTTTCACCGGATCGGAGGGATTTTCCAGGAATCCACTATCTCAGCGGCGGTCATCCACAGCGGAAAAAGTTCCAGCTTAACTCACCCAGCAAGAGAAAAGATATGACGGAAAAAAAAGCATTTTCAGGATCCCCAATGGATATCTCACCAGGATTACTAAATATTCGCAAGTTTTCTTCACAGGTATCTATGGTTCCCCATTCCCAAGAGGTCCCTAATGAAGTCGTATTAAAAAAATTCCGAAATTCACGAAGATATGTTTCCGGATTGACTTCCGCGCATTTGTAACATTTTCCTGGAAAATTTTCATATTGAGGATTTGTTTCGTTACGTGATAAATAACCGACGACAAGCGCTACATGACCGCGAAAGTGCGAACACACTGCGACAAACATACAAAAAGATATTGGCAAGAATGCTTAACTATGAGAAATCCATATTATCCAGATTTTCTGGATTCAGAGGCACACGATATTCACCAAAAACTATCGATCCTGCGAGCATGCGATTTTCGACGTTTTAAAGAGAAGATGACCTAAATCGAGAGGAGCGTTCATGAGGTGACCTGAACGAAAGAATAACATAGCTTGCGATCTGTATTATATAGACATAGACACGCGCTACAACTGCATCATATTTCAGGCCGTATTTGTTTGATGAGGGGAGAAATAAAGCAATCGTCGAGGTGGATTCTTTCGAGATTCAAAGAGAAGCTCATCGGTCGACTCAATCTCACCTAATCAACTAAGATACAAGGATGGGATGCTTCGAGGACTTTGTGCTCCGCCGATGTGAGGTTCGCAAATACGGATCACTGCTTCCATGCTCACGCCGACGGAAACAAATCTCCCATACTTTCCCCAATCGCCAATTTGCACTCGTATCGTCGAGCGTAGAGAAATTACCCATCCAACATCGAAACATTGCGACGTTTTGCCCATTTGAATTATACAGCGAATGTACAACTACGGTATATTTGAAACGCTGATGCTCACCGCCAAGTGGAATGCTCTCGTTGTATATCACATTCTCGCCGTCCGGTATCACATTCAAATGCTTGTGCTAGGATATTATGTTACATTTATGGGGACTATGGTGTTGGGTGTTTCCCGAGAATTCCTCTTTGAATCCATTCCATCAGCATAGTTAAAATTCGGCCGCTTGAAGAGAGTGCATCAATATTGCGCTGGGAGGGAGGGAGGGGAGGATGTGTGTTCAACACAATATGATGAGCCGCAGCAGCGCTGAAGTGAGATCGCTTTTTCTAGGGCGTAGGAAGATTTCCGTGGAATGAGAGATGCTTAAATAAATCCGAATATTGCAATCCATTCGGTATTTAATAAGACAATGGTATATTTGCAGCCAAATTTGAAAGCGAAAATATTTGCACTCGGCGTGCTGAACAAGTCTCGCCGCTCAGTGAATTAGAATCCAGAGATTCAAAATCTGATTGCCGAAGCCGCTTCAATCCGGCAATCGAACGGTGCGATGGCATCGATTGGAGGAAGGTTTCCAAAGAGGTATGTTTCCGTGTCGTTCACTCTGGTGATTCATGGAAGCTTTGTTCACCTCTTTGCACTTCATATGTGAGATCTCTTATTGTGAGTTGTGGTGCCGACTTGAGTGCTCTGAGGCAAGATCGGCAATGTTTTTGCATCGGTGGCGGTGTCTCCGTCTTGTCGGAAATCTGAAAAACATATATTAATTTCGATTGAAAAGTATGCTATACGTGAAATATTTCAGTCACTTTCAGGTTCAATTAAGGCTGCCGCTAAGAAAGTTTTCATTGAGGCTTTTCAACTTATAGGGCTAACCGTATAAGTTGTTAATTTTTATTCGCCCTTATTGTGTAGCCCACTTCCAGATCACGATGCCTTTTATGTGAGGGACAGATGCGCCGTTCGGGCAATTGTTCTCTACGTCATATTCAAGAGCATTTACAATATAAGAAGTATATATGTCAAGGGTGCGCTTATCGATGCTCCACGGAGGACGCGTCCATGGTGCATAATTGGAAGAGCGGACATCGGATGATGGTGAGTTTCTCATTCGCAATGATTTGTTGCTTTTATGTTCTTATCTAATTACGTACTTTCCTCTGTCAGTTTACCTCTACGCCATTTCATCTGCGGTGGAGGTCAATTTATTTATTCCTTCAGCTCACCTAGTGTTGTGGCCACTAATGGTCAATGCCGGCTTGTTTATGGTGTTTGGCCGTGATCGATGAGTGAATGGAAAGGGGAGCGGGTCGACCGGAGAAGTTCGAGTTGTTCGAAAACTAATGCGAATGTGTTTAGTCACGCGAGAACGATTACTTGGAAATGCTCTCATCAAAGATCTATATGGATTGCTTGCATGCTGCTGATTTTGGAATCGAGCCGGTTCTGAGTGCTATGCGAAACGATTCCTTCAACAGATCGCGGATGTGGGTTCTTTTACGTGCTCATTTGTATTTCTGAATTAACGAAAGAAATAAATTGAATGAGGATTTTGCACTGAATTGAAGTGAAATAAAGCGGATTGGAAGGGAAGTTTCCGAGCGATTGTGTGTGCGGAACAACTCAATAAAAGAATATCGGTTGAAACGAATTCTTTGGGGATTAAAAAACAAAGTCATCGCGTTATCTAGTGCGCACTCAGAAGCACATTGATAGCTCTCAAAGTTCGTTATATCCAAGCCATCAAAGAAATTTCCTTATAGAGTACTATGAAGCGTGTTGCCTTCAAATCAAAGCAGAATTGCAGTATCATCATTCATTACGACGGCCATCAAAATTAGTGCTCATTAGGCTTTCAGTGCGAACTCTACGAACCCTATTTGGGCTCTTTTTTCATTTCCTGTATGAGTTCGCAAGAATTACCTTCTATTTTTATTGAGTGAATGACGCTTTTTTATATTCAGTTTAGTCCCGAATACTGTTAAAGGTGCTGACATTTAATCGTCTTATTTTGTGCCTCGAAATGTGACCTGTTCCAGTCCTCTTTGTGCTCTTGACACGTTGATGATTTTACAGTGTTGAAGAGGCAAGGAGTTCGAAAGCGGAAGGTGGATCTGGTGATGTGGTCGAAGTAAATGTTACCGAACGAGGTACAGCTGCTGGGCTTATGGTGCAGGGAAAAGAGAAGGAGCACGGTGGCGGTACGGAGCTATCTGATAAAGATCAAGGGTACCATCTACACGATAGCGAGGAGATGACACCCAATACAGCTGAAAAACCTCCTCCCGTACAGGCAATAGGGAGTGGGACCAAAACAAATTCAGAGTCCGCGATAATCACGGAGTTCGCCGATTCGGCTAGAGTAGATGAGACTTGTTCGGCATCCAAGAAAAGTAAGAGGAGGCGACAGTCGTCTTCGGAACGCGAAATTCCAACAGAGCAAGCTTCTGAGTCCCACAACATCGACATTACATGTAGAAATGAGAGTGCCGCTGAGGTGAGGGTTTTTCTATCTTGCAAATTCTGTTTTGGGTTTTCTTCTTGGGCAGGTGACGAGAAAGGAATGAGGAACAGGTAAACGTGCTTCCTTTCCTCCTCCAGCTAATTGTGGCAACATTAAACGTGTATCTTGCTTTCTGAAGTAGATGGAAGCGACTAGGAGAAATCCTATGAAAGCGAGAAATGCATTTCAATTTCTGGAAATCGATACTGAGAGCATAGTTGGCGCCCCTATAGTCGACAAGTAGATATATGCCTCTGCGTACTAAATATCGCGATATGTTCGTTTACTGTGTATGGGAAGGATATTTATTGACTACAGTGCTGTATCTGACAACTTGTAGTGCCACGAATTGGTGAGGGAAAGCTTTTTTTCATTGTTCAGGCTGTGATATTAGGTCATCAAGCTAAAGAAATCCAAGGAAAAGTCTTTATGCTTGCTGTATGACTCTCTTTGACAAAAACGATTATTTCAGAGTTGGTCTCTGAAATGAGCAGAAAATGATACCCTGAGGATCCCAAAAAATAGAGGTGTAGTTACCCCTCACCTTCATTTCTAGTCTTTGTGAAAGGTTATGTTTTCAAAACGTCTTTGCCCGTCACGAGAAAATTAGTTTGGTTTTTTAGTGAAAGAAACTATGCCAAGTTATTACTTTTTCTTTCTGGGCTAGTGGATTAAGCTGCAGAAATAAATTTGCACATTGTGAATGCAGTTGTCCTGCTAAGGGTTATGCTCTTCAACTATACACCAGCCTATTGCCCTGTTATCTGTATGTAAACTGGGAGATCTTACTGCTCTTGCTAATGTATTTTAAATGCGAAACTCAAGCGGATTATCAGTTGAGTGCGTTTTTTGTTATTGTCTTCCAGATCGCATTTCCTTTATAGCATATGGATAGAATGTATTGCCGTCCGAGCTTAATTGCCTTCGTTGATGTTAGATTGGTAGCTTCGGACTGCTTCTGGCATATGCGGTGGTTTATGTGAGATTTTATGTTTTCACTTTTTACACTTAGAGCGGAAAATGAAGAGAGGGCAAGGGTTAGCGTGCTGTTGCGAGAGAGAACTCTTACTGTGGCCAAAAGGACGCAGATACAAGAAGGGAAAAATATCTCCCTCCATCATGGAGAGTGTGGGGCACTATTTCCTAAGTAACGTGGTTCTTTTCATTCCGTGAAAGATCCTCCGCGGATCTTTTGTCTTGCTGAATTCTAGAGTTGCTTATGCCAACAAATACTTGTCTAAAACGTGGCATATTATTCTGTGACGTTTTTTTCTAAGCAGTATCACTGCCTAGCCATTTTTGGTTAGCAATAGTGAAGATTGCGTTGATTTGTTTTGTTTTAGCGTGCTCTAATCGATGCAGGTCTAAAGACAGATAACCCCAAGAAGGTGTCATGTCGGAAATGTGGCAAGGTAAGCTTCATGTTGATGAGAAAGTGATCTTAAAGGTGCGCCTTCATATGAATGTTGACCGATGACGATATGGCTGACAGTGCATATCCAGTTTATAGGACGTATCCAGTTTATATGTTGAGTAATTCTTTGAGCTGATTTAGCTCATGAAATTTTTTCTGTAAATATAAGTCCCTTGCAGTAATCCCTAATATCAAAGCTGACGGCTTCTTGCATTTCGATTTTTGCCGAAAACGAAAATAGTGGTTTTCTCTATCGAAGCAGATCCTTATATGAATTATTAAGAAACGTCGACAATGGTAGTTTATTTATTTGCCGCATAAGAAATAGTGTTTCAGTACATCCCGTTCTTCTAAATGCTCCAATTCCCATAGTTTATCTTCAAATTCTTCTAGATTTGCTCTAATTTCTGTTGATTGGAGAGTTTTGTATGGATATGAATTTTCACGATATATTGAGCATATTCAAAGGCAAAAGGAGAAATGATTCGCGTTTTGGAATAGAGTCATTATTTCATTTTTCCCAACAACTCTAGGAGACTCTTTGAAAGATAACGAAGTTGTCATAGAGTATCGGTTTTTAAGTATTAATGGATGTTGGAGGTTTAGATGGAGGCCATTGGATGTGTTTTCAAGTGTGTCCATATTGATAGCGTCCTTAGTATTGTGTCGTTGAAAATGATGTTTCCACATGCATATTTTATGCTCTCAGCATTCCGCGTATAGAGGGATATCATCCGCAGACATTATAATAATAGAAAAATACAGGAAGTAGCGAATAGAGGGGTAACCGTGGTTATCTTTTTGAATTATTTAAAGCTTTCTTTGAGAATGAACACAGTAGGATGTGTGATTTTATTGGTGATCAAGTGTTTGAAGATGGATGTTGAGTAGATAGAACGACCTTCCAACGTTTTCTTGTTTTATCGATTTCAGGCGGTCGCCATTGATTATGCACATCGCAGACGACACGTCACCAAACATCATCACAGCGATGTATCCGAAAAAGATTTCGATGAGGTCTTGGCAAGTGAGATTCGGACATGCTTCCCTGGGTGTCTCGTTTACAGCGACATACAAGTATACTTTGCTGATCATAGTTTTTAAACGTTCATTAACTTCATTTTCATCAATAGATGATTGTTTGTCGATGTTTTCAGCTGTGAAAAATATTATTGTCCAATAGTAATTGCTATCCTTACGGTCTCTACTAAGCAAGCTCACCATAATTAAGGCCATTTGATTTGTCACGTTAAGGTATAGTCCCGAAATAGAGTTCAGCAAAAGAACTGCAGATGTCGCGGTTGTGGAACGAGTATATGGGTAACGGGAATATTTATCCATGGACTTTTGTCACCTTTGAGTTTCACAGTGTGTTTCTATGAGAAGAGTGTCCCTAAGCCTGAATATTTCTTGGTACCATCAGCAGAGTCGGTGATTTGCTCCTCAGTACTCAAATCTCACCATGTCTTAATTTTTTAGGAAGTGATAGACGAGGTTATAATCGAAATCTACAATTCAAGTTCTTAGCGCAACTATCTTTTCTTATTAAGCTGTTTCGATGGCATTTGGCTAATAGTCTTTGTGTTGTATCGACGTTCAGCATCGTCCTTCCTGATATCGTCTTTCTGACAAGAGTAGTCGGTATGCGTTGCGGCATTCCGTGGCTATCCTCTGCTCGACTTTGAAGAATTGAATACTTTCTTCAATTCTAAACGATTGATAACCAGTAAGAGTTTTCAGTGTAATGAGTGTGGCCGAGAATATAAGTCGGAGAGTGGACGCAGGTACCATGCGATACGATATCATATGCAGCGTATGCTAAAATGTGTTATACGTGGGTGTAACGTGCAAGAGCAATCACCCGCCGCTCTCAAGGTTCATATTCAGGTGTGGTATGTTACAGGATTATTTTTTCTGTTAAGGTTGGCTATGAAACTGTGAATGATAACTTTGCGACGAAGTGAAGTGGACAGGGAGATTCTGTGGAATCGGAATGACGAGCATTGTGGTTCGGAGAGAAGAGTATGTCATGGAGGAAGTGGTAAACGCTTATTTTGAATATCATAGCTGAGGCAATGGTTAATTTCTGAAATAAGTAGGCGATGAGGAATGAAATTTCCCACTTTATTTTGATAAAGGCACAAATAAATCATTTGAATCCTGAGTTTAGAGCGTTGATGTAAATGAGTCGCACGTAAATTTTCAAAAATTCTTTCACTGAACCGGCTTCGGTGAGATAATTTGGTGACAACTTTCTCGCCTCAATTGTCGTATTTTTCTTTCAAACGTTTGATTTTTCATAAAAATCTCAAATAGGCATTTACTATGCAGAACGACCATCAAATGGCAATTTCGAGTGAGTCGAACGCCGATGTATTTCGAGTGTTTCTTTGCGCAAAGAAAAAGTTTGACGCCGCGTTGGCAGCAGAGGTTATTGTTCACATATTTGTATTCGTTACGCTCATATTTGCTGTCTGTTTATTTTATTTTATACCAAAGCTGATCTTATGAGTGTAAAAGTTATTAGCGATTGAAGAGCCGTATCCGCCGTCCCCTCCTCTCATTTCATTTCTTTCTTATGAGATCCGATAGGCAGCTGTGAGAAACAATAGTCATGTCGTTTTTTTCCGCAATTTTAGCTCGCGTTATTTGCAAATATCTTTAGTCGAGCTGATTTTTAAGCAGATTTTTAGCTAGTTAGGAAATTTAAGTATAAAAGGAGGCAAAAATCAGAGATTGACATTGCAGTGGATAGGGGACAATTGATATGGCAAAGTGGGCAAATGTTAGCCGGGCATAATGAAGTTGAAGAAGTCGCGCTCCGTTTTCGGCATCTAAGAAGTTGTTTAATATTAGGCTTCAGCTCGATACACAATGGCAGTTTATTTACATCTTACATATGAAACAATACTGTCCACAGATCAACGAAGTGACTATCTGATGAGCATTGTGGCGACAAAATAAAAACCTTGTGGCAGTTTGATTGGAACAAACACCTGTTGCATGCATAATGTTGCAAAATTTCCTTATTCACTTGTCATCTCAATATCTCGATGTCGCCTGATGGGGGGAAGGGCGATTTTGTTTGAAATCTGCACTTCGAGTTGAAAGAGTAATCGCATAGAAATTTTGATCTCTGAAAGCTGCTGCTAATTAAAATGTGGAATGTTTGCCACATAATCATTGAAATGCGCTCTCCGGCTGTCAACTGCATATTACGAGAAAGCCGGAAGTTGTGCGTTATGGGCGCTTATTGAATAGAAAACTTGAATGAGCATAAACGCTTACATCGACTCAAATTTTACGCCTACATAGCCGTGTGCAGAAAACGTTGAGATATGATGTGCCTGGATTAGATTCATTGCTGCAACTTTGCGTGATGAGCCTTCTGGCCATACAAATCTGTTTAAGCGTAACCAAAAATTTGGACGACTATGGAGAAATGAAAGGAGTTTCATTGCAAAAGAAATATCAAAACTGCTTCATCTCACTTATCTGGTTTCCCATGTTGATTAGAGGCTTTTGTGTAATGTCACAGCGACTTGTATTCTGCGTTTTTATCTCTTTATCAATACCGCTTTCGCTGAGGCGATGGTCGTTATTTTTGGAAATGTTAGCATATCAGACTTCAAAGTGGTGCCACTGAACTTGCTCGAGACGGCATTATTGAAGTAATTTTAGGTTCTGCGATGCTTTCCCATAGATCTGCGATCACGCACCTCGAATCCTCTCGTGCCTGCACCAGTAGGTAATGACAACGATCCGAGCCCCCTGCCCTCGGCTCCACCCGCATCTGCAAAAGATGACGACACGAGAACTGAACCAGACATTGATTCAGCAGCGTTCGTCTCACCAGTGCATCCAGTCGCAGGAAGCTCATCTGCCACGGTGCGAAACGGTTCATCGGTTACAAAGGCCACTGTCTGTAACGAACAGAACGGACCAGGTTGCGGATCGCGTATACGAAAGGAAAGTAGCTCATCTTCATCGGACGACTCAGATTCTCCACGTTATGCAGAAGCAATGCGCAACAGAGGGTGCTGTGGTAATGCGTCGTCGCCGAGCCCGGCTGACGATTCTGCGTTGTCTTCAGGCCGCTCGTTGTCCAAAACGACGCCGTCTCAGGCATCTGAGTACCGAGTGCCATCGTCGTCTACGACAGCGCCTGTTCTTGAGCCAACACATCCCCAAGTACTCGTTACGCCCGCTCAGCAAGCGGTAGCGAGACCACTTCCTTCTCAGAGCACCATGAAACGAGCTACTCCTCAACGGGAATATCAGAAGCGCAAAGTGCTGTTGCCGTTCGATGAACCACAGCGAGATCTACTGCAGCAATCGCGAGTTGCAGTGGACTTCGGCAATATTCCACGGCAATATCTGACAACATCTGACGCAGTGGACGGTTTGGTGACGTCGAATATACGACGGTCTTTGGTATGGGAGGGCGTCGTGAATTCGAGTGTATCCTCTCATTCTAGCTGCGCGTATAATCGTTATGAGCGTTTCAATGCTCATCCTTTTGAATGGTTAGTTTTGCTCGTCTTGATAGAGTGCCTGTCGCCTCTTTAATGCGTCACTGTCATTTCTTCCATTCCATTCATGCAAGAAAGGACATTTGCGTGTTGAAGAAACGTTTGTTTCGCATAAGTCAGTGTTCTGTAACTCGTTTATACGCACATAAAAGAGGGGAAGGTAATCAGAGTTTTTGTAATCAAACTTTGACTTCTAGCCCTTGTGATGCAGTATGAGAAATTTTGCATTTGCCTGTGACAGTGACATGTCTCCATGTATATATACATATATGTTTGTTGTTCGTTGGGGAACTTCCACTTGAGGTTTACCAAGGGTGAAGATACGCAAAGTGATAGCAAATGTACGTGATAAGGTACATTTGCATTATGTAGGTGACATAGATGGTGGCTGTATATCGTAGAATTCATCCTCTTAAACGTGAAGGAAGACGTGGAAGAAGAGTATGAGCATTATTATTTGATTTGCAGGGGGCTTGGTTTGTGCAGATTAATTAAACCAATTACTGGCGAAGAACCGGAATGAAATTAATCCCTCTGAGCGATATAGTAGTGATTAAGCTCTTTATCAAGTTGATAATGTGATTTTCTTCATCCCTCAGTCTAAAATTTTGAAACGGATAGCGAATTCTATATCGTAAAGATGGATTAGTAGAACTTCCGAGTGTTCTTCTAACCTTACTTATTACTCTGTGGGAGTTGTCATAGTCGCGGAATCGTCGTGCTTTTGGGGAATGAGCTCACATATACAGTTCAGATGCACCGCATTTTCCCGCTGATGCGCCCTTTCTCATCGTTTCATCGCTGGCTCCCCCTCCCCTCCTCAGTTCTCTTTGAAAAATGCATTTTTGCGTTGAGTTTGCTTTCCGTTATTTCCTAGAATGTAAAGCTTGTTGTAGAAATATGAAAACGGTATATGGTTGACCTCGGATATATGTTGTTGTCGAAAGCTACGTACCCAATTGTTAAAAGCGCTGAATTCTACCGTTAAAAAAGGCGATTTGAATGCTTCGCACGCTGCCTGCCGCACGCAGTGTTACACAATATCTCTCCTCAGCGTTCTTTTTTTTTGGAATAGAGTTACAGTGCATAATATTTCTCTGATATTAGTCGCTATTCGAGAATATTTGTCAATGGAAGTTCACGAGTGATTTATCTTATTGCCTTATTTGAAGCCATTATATTAAACAGCGTTTCAGCAGCAAATTATCCTCCAACCCTCTTTGGGAAAAAGATGGTAGTGAAAGGCTGGGGATAGGGGTTAGAATAGTGTGCGATGAAATTGTTCATCACTTCTTTATATTTGCTTGATTTCGCCTCATTTCCAAATGCGGTATTCATATCCAATATTAATATGCTTCTTTATGAGAGATCCATTAGAGCCTCCGAGGTTTTGGTCATTGTCGTGGCACTTAACTGTTATTGAAACGCTGTTTGCAGCTGTTGTTGCGTCTTTATCAAGGGCATATATCGAATTGATTTCTCCTATTATGTTGAATTTTTTAAGGTCGTTCCATGGGGACATTCATGATAGCTCAGTGTGTGCTCGCTCAAGTTCAAATGAACGACGTGGCAATGTTCCAAATGAAAGGCGCCCGTTTGATCGTCATCCACCCGCACGAAATCGAACATTTCCTCCGACCAGGAAGAAGGTATTCTTGCTTCGACTGCTTTCTCGCATGCGCGTTCGTGATGGCCGTATAAAATTCTCTGCGGTCAAGCGCTTGAATGATAAAATTTGAATACCTTTCTCACGCGAAATGATATTTTTTTGACTTGGGTACTTTCCAGAGGCTAAAGGTGAGCAAGGAAGAGGAAAGTCTGAGTAAAGGAATGTAAATGTTGAATCCTGGAAAGCTAAGGAGCTTTGTTGGATGCGGCAAAATCTTCCGATTGGAATGCGTAGTTCTACACAGTCTAAAAATAAAGAAAGAAATGAGCCTAGAGTAAATTGAAGACATTCGATCTCCAAAAATTCAGAATGGAAAGGTGGATGAGATTCGTAGTTTCTTTTTTCTCCTTTAGTAGCATTTGTTGGAAGAAACTAAATTATTTGCATGCGTATTTCATCTGGAGGTTGCATCATGCTTCCAATGGCTGTGAAATGATTAGCATAGAAATTATTCTTCGAAAAAGAATGTGGCAAAACATAGTATTTTAATTGTATCGCCTCCTAGAGCGTTTAAATTTGTTAAGGATAACGAAAGATTCGGAAACTTCCATGCAGTTCGTATGTCTCCCCCTTTTCTAAAAAACTCGTTTTCGGCTAATTGCTTTCGTTATTCGTGCAGTGGAACAACACCGCTGATCCACAATGCATTGGATAGTAGTTTGGTTCAATGTGCTTCATAAATTTGTGCAGAGAACAGTATACCGGATAGTGGAGTGAATCTTTTGGGTGGAGGGGAGAAAGTGAAGCGGCAACATATGAAGAATGGAGTGTTGCTTGGAGAAAATACTTCGACTAGTCGGATAGGGCCATTAGCTTGAAATTAGCTGCGGTAATGAAATTTATCTGATACACTTTCCTTTACAAGTGATAGTTCACCATATCTTTCATCGAAACTCCTTAAGGTATCGTGAAACCTCTTCAGTTTTCTTTGTGCATCTATCTGGTCGGATGCAGGCGTGTTTCATGTGAGAATTGAGCATGTGGCGCAATTTTTGCGCATTTAACTCCCGAATGGCCCGATTGGTTGATATACCAGTTGATATACCAGTTATTTAACACTTCCCACTTGTTTTAATTTTACAGCAAAGCCATCGAGGTGGTCATTCGATTCGCCGCGACCGAGGAGGATTGTTTGTGCGAAGTAAAGATAATAAGCTCGAAGCACCGCCTAAAAGTCTCAGGAGGTACAAAAGGTTACCCGATGGTGGCACTAAACGTCGAGATACCTCAGGGAATTCGATGTACAGGTCATCAGCCGGTCGAATTTCTAAAAAAACCGTAAAACGGTCGCCGCTTATATCAAAGAAGAAACAGTTAGCCAAGAAAAATGCCGCAAAAGCGATTGTTCCGCGCGCACCATTAACCGATGCTGTACATGGAGATACTGGTGGAGACGGGAGGCGTTCAAATACATGTTCTTCACCTCTAGTGTCGAAAATGTGTTCAGAGAAGTGGTCGGGTAGAAGGCAACAATTGGGTAACCAAGGAGGCGACAAAAGTGAGACTTGTCTTCCAACAGGTTACGCTTATGTACTGAATCTTTGAGCTTTAAAAATTGAACGTTCATTCAAATGCAAATCAATATTGATTCGACTGGAAATAAGAACTTTGGATTTGAAAATATTTTTTGTCTTTGGAAATATAGAAGAGATGGTTTAGCTTATAGCACCTTTTGAATTAAAACTCGTGCGGCAATAATTTACTTTGTGACTTATGCGGTTACTTCTACTTTTGTTTTTTGTGCATAGGGACTCTGGTAATTCCACGTAACGGGGTGGTGGGTGTGAGTGTCCATAAGCGGATTGTTTCCAAGAAAGACCTTCGACAGTGATAGTGGTTACTGATAGCATCTGTTCGCTTCTACCAATATAAAGCAAACGCTTTAAATGAAAGTTTGCGTAATGGCAGATCACATACACGTTTCACGGTGTATGCGATCTGTGATACAATAAGGACGCTTATGATACAGGAGTGATACAATATGGACGCCTAAAATATACTAGAAGAATAACTGGAATACTAATGGTCGTTTAATTCAGGAAGCGGGACTCTGATGGGGAAGATGGCGTTGTTGCGTTCGGCTGCTTGTTCTCTTATTAATGGGGTCATTGCTGAGGAAGAGAAACGTTTTGGTGCGCATAGCTTGAGAATGGGAAAGAATGATTGTGCAGTGATAATGCAGTGCAATTTATCAACCGATCCTCTTAATTAACGTCGTAGAGCAAACGAAATGAAAGAGTGTTTACTTTATCAGCTAACGATGGCCTTATCAGTGATTTATGCATGAATAAATTAGTGGTTAAAGTACCTAAATAATGCGGATTACGCTTTAATTATTTGAATTCGATATTTTCAGTGGCTGGAGGTGAAACTGAATACCGAGAATGGTATGTGAAGAAGGAGTTCTAATATCAACAGTTGTCGATTGGTTCCGTTTCAGAACTTTTTTATTTTGATAATTTGTTGCTTCGTTATAATTAGTGAGTGGTTTTATTTTGCCCGGTTATTGTGTGGGAGTGATAATTGCTGATAGAGTGATAATCGCGCTGATAAGATGTTAAATTAAGATTCTGTCGTTCTTGGAAAGTTGAATTGTTCAGTTGTACACTATAAAAATCTCATCTCTCAGCCACTAATTAAGCTCTTGCTTCAACGAGAACAGTTCAATTCATATTCGTCGATTGGGCGCACTGCTGCCAAGTAAGTCCAACATGTTTTTGAAAGTTCTCATTGTTTCAGTGTTCGTTTATCGCATTTGTGTTAGGGCAGATGAGTGCAAAATATCTCCTTTATTATGCATTCTCAATGAAAGTTCTAATTTCAGTAAGTGAACCGGAAGGATTTTTATGGGTCTCGTTGATGGAGTCTTGCTAGCTAGTGCGTTGCGAATTCTTTGTTAGTCTTTTAAGGCTCTTCTCTATGGTTAATGCCGTCAGTGATATTCGTTATGTTTCATTTCATTTTTTTATTTCTTCACTGCATCGCTGAAAGTCGACTCGTAGGTGGAAACTCGAAATCGTGGGGAAAATCATTGGGTGTTCTTAGCTTTGCTCGATGCTGGAGCTCTTGTTCGAATGCTGTGCTTTGTCGTTCTTGAGTTGTGGCTATTTCGACTAATAATTGCACTGATCAAACTGAATACCTAATTCGGATTGATGAACCGTCTAATGTTTTTTGCTTTTAGTGCAATATTGAATCCGAAGACGAAATCTGAATTAATTGAGGCGCATTTGACTGTTGCTTCACACTTGTGGCCGCACATATTGTTCGAGGAAGCTTCGCAACTACTGGTGTTTTTTTGGGCCATTTAAGTGGTGAGAAAGAGTGAAATGTAGATTTTTGTTGTATTTTTCTGACGAATACATCCTTCCCGTTTGTTTTCGACGATTGTTGCAGACTAAAATAATCGGTCGAAATAGCGTGAGCTGGCTGTTTCGCTTTGTGAGGGTAGGTCCTCCCATTACGATCAAATTTAACCGTCAGCGGTTGTTCGTGAGCCAGACGCAAACTCGGTCGTGAGCGAAGTTGCATTCAGCCGGCTTTCTAGTTCGTCTCTCTGTTTGTCGCATTGCTCATATGCTCTTTGTTTATAGCAATGTTCTTGAGCATAGGTCCGATTTAAAGGGTTTTTATCGTTTTTATTCTGCTACTCCTTCGATTCAGCGTTTAGATGGGGCTGATGAAGTCGTATGGGCACATTGACCAATTGCGATCAACCATCTTCGAAGCGAGATGCAAAGAAGTCTTCATTTTTGCGCTGTGAAGTTGTGGCTGCTTTCTTGACGTTTATCACTTGCGAGCTTTCTTGCTTTCTAATTTACTTCAGCGGTCCGTTGCATATTTCTTTGTAAATTTATGTTCTGCCTTTCTCTAAGTTTCCTAAGAAAGAAACATCACTTCTGAGAAGATTAAAATTATTTGTGAAAGTGATTTACACCATCTGTACCTCTAAAGCCAAATGAACTGGAGCACCGGTGCAGAAGTTGCGGTTTTGCAGAGCGCCAGAGTGGCCATCTGAAATATCTGTGCACAGATTGCCGTCTTTGAGACCTGGGCACATTGAGGTCTCATTCAAATACCGTCTAATAGTACCGAGATTATTCAAGTACGAAATGCAATAATGATCACTTCCGGTGCAGAAGTTTGCGGTTTTGCAGAGAACAGCTGTGAAAGGTAAGTCAGAAAAGGTCAGGGACATACGGACAGTCATCTACAGACAGGTCATATACAGGCGGATCCTCAGCATGTGTCGTGAAGCTACTCTGGGACGGGATCGGGAGGACAGTGAACGGCTGGTGTGCTCATGTACTCATTCCAGCTTCTAGATTGCTTTTGAAGCTGAATGGGTCTATTTGTGATAGCTGGAGGAAGTGAGGAGATCGGGAGTGGGTTGGAGTTCGCAGGATGCGGAGTCGTGCAGGAGGTGAAAGTCGTGCTTGTAGACGAATCCCAACTTGCTTGTCACGTTATTGTTTAAGCTTATGGAATATTCGTCCTCATATCTGTGTCGTCTCGCCGCTTACTCGACCACATCTCGGCGGAAGGTGCGGGTGCTCAAAGGGACATGTACGGCTAGACGAGCTAAGGTGGGCTAAGGGGAACTGAGGCTCATATGGGCCATGGAGGCCGAGTTTTACTTCCACGCTGGGGCAATGACTATCTGCACTTCCGTTTGCAAAAATTCAGGGCATGGTTGGGGATGTAGATCGTCACTTCGTTTCCTTTGCCAAAGAAGTCTGTTGCGCGCGTGAATTCCGTGTTGTAGCAGTTCTTCCTGCTTGCTTACCACTGGTGTTACCTCGCAGTGAAAGAGTTTTCAAATTTATATGCTTGCATCAGGCAGGATACAGGAAGGCAGAAACGGTGAATTCTTGCTGATTATGAGAGCTTGAGGAGGAGCGGGTCGAGGTAGCAGTTGAGACCAAGCTTAGGGTGCGGAAATTCGTTAAGCTGGTGCTAGCATGAATGGTAATACAAAGTCTGTAGATTTTATTTGTTAAAGTGGTTTACCCCATGTGTACTTTAGGAAGACAGGTGGAACGAGGCACTGGTTTATTTTGTAGAAGGGTTTTCGAAGGACTGTTAACAAAAAAGAGGATTCAAGTAGCGATAAGACCTTTCTGAAAGTGTATATGCTCTAAGATCCTAATTTTCCGTTCAAAAGGAAGGGATGGTAAGTTTTAGAGCTGTATGTCTCTTTGCACCGTATCAGAAAGTAATAATTCCGATACCACTTATGTTATTCAGCAATTAGCATCTCATGGAAATGTTTCCAGCCGCTTCCCAACTGTTCTTTATCTGCTGAAGGATATCATTCACATATTAGCGTCGTCGATTAGGTATGCTGACATCGAGCGAATGTTCACCCTCAGATTCGATCCTGAATAGAAGGGAGTTATTAGGTTTTCCGTTAGTTCTACCTTTCATCATATTTCCTTGTGTAAGCGAATATTTGGCAAAAGAGCAGCTGGGTAATCCTTTGGTGAGTATGACGTTACATTCGCAGTTACATTGTGCAAATGCGAACGAGTACCATTGTTGATGCTATCACGTCGTTATTCTGACCTTTGTGAAGGTGTTCGCTCAAGCAAGTCGCCAAGTTGTTTCCGTTTCAGTTTTGATGTTGTAATTGAGTCTTCGCAATTTGAAATCATTAATGAATCAGACGATCACCGAAGAACTCTATTCTTTTCCATCCTTTCATGATCGATAAGATATTGATCAGCGCCCTCTCATGATCAATAAGATCTCCACTCAACCACTAGACCCTGGATTCTCTTCCAGAAACTCATTTGGTGCCGTTGTTGCGTTGGAGAGTTTCGTACCGTGTGATCCGATGTAGCTGCGGAAATGTATTAGGGAAATGCGTTGCTTCCAAAAATGCGTGGAATGCACCTTAATTGCATATTTTCTCACAAAATTGTTGATTGCCTCATGTAAACTAATTCCTCTCATGCTTGCCCGTCCTCTATGATGCGTTCTGCTACGTTTGGACATCCAACAATATTTTTGTTTCTTCTTGTTCGCTTCACACTTCTTTTTCTTTCGTTCATCGCCCATTGACACCTTTTCTATTTTAAACGTTTGTTCCCGACCTCTTGGCGATTCCCAAAAGTCCATTAGACTACCATCTCAAAAGGACAAACAGAGTATCCGCTTATTCCTCAGCGCTTTTCAGCTTTGTTTAGAAAATGCTTCAAAGTTGCTCGCGCACAAACTTTCAGATTTCGTTCACAGTGCCTTTCTCCGGCGATTTTCCACACCAGTTATCTATCATAATCATCGATTTGTGCGACAACAATACTTTCGCCGAAACCTTCCCTTTCACGCTCGCCGTACAAATTGCACCATCTATAAAACGAGTAGAGAGAGGAGATTGGCACTTTTCGCTCGAGAAACGTTCGCCGTGCTACTCTCTTCTACAACTACGTTTATCTAATTTCGTTTCGTAAACTGTCAACATTATGTGTTGCATCAATTAATGTTCTAAGTGAAGCACTTGTTCGTGTGGAACACCTGCATGAGTTTCGCGACCCAATCACTGTCGCATGCAGTCCGACCTATCAAAAGTGTACGCCGATTCCTAAGTTGAGGCAAGTTGACTGAAAAATCGAATCGATTATCGAACCTTTGGAATTTATCATCAAGTGATTTGTGTCCCGACTATGGAAATGTCGGATAGGCACGCATTAACAAACATTTGTCCGCGAACGCAAATTTCTAAAGTTACATGGCAAAAATTCCGACAGCAAATAAACTCCACTACCACCGATCAAAAGATGTCGGTAAAAAGTTCGCGAAAAAAGTTTTAATACTGAATTCGAGAAGATTGACAGGAAATCAGGAGAACCATTTAGAGAGCCATTAAGGAATAAAAAAAACGAAAGGCTGGAAACCTCTATCCACCGAGGCTGTATTATCTCGTGATGGAGAACGCAAGTGAAACGTCTCCGCTATTAATGCATCAACTCCACATCAATGCA
Organism: Parascaris univalens; assembly: GCA_037576465.1. Taxonomy (NCBI): domain Eukaryota; kingdom Metazoa; phylum Nematoda; class Chromadorea; order Rhabditida; family Ascarididae; genus Parascaris; species Parascaris univalens. The sequence continues at coordinate 130,582,522 of CM075173.1, read as the reverse complement.
GCTTAAGTTTCATTGACGATCCTGAGACATCCTCCGAGAAAAAAGCCTCACAAGCAACGGCAAATTGTTAGCTGCGACTGTTACTAACGTCATCCGGCTCTATAGGCGTACCAGAGGAGTCAAAAATGAGCAATGGGTGCTTCCTCCGACTTTTTTTTTGCAGTAATGTAAATGTGGCGTTATCGGAGTGATCCTTAAATGACTTAAATGACGCTGGCAAGGCAACTGGCTCTTGGAACGTATACACTCACTGCAAACAGCATTTCCCCCATGTGGCAGCGAAAAACACCACTGATATCACCAGCCACTTGGGCAGCTCATAGAAGCACCCACCATGCGTCTCCCAGTTTGGAAAAGCTAATATCACACAACAACCATTATATGGCCTTCGTGTCTGCAAATAAGACTGCCACCGATTCGACCATGCAATCTCTTCCCTGCTTGCTACTGCATCTCATGCTAACGCGAAATTCGGATGCAAAACGACATTGGAATTGGCTGGAACGAGTGTTTACGATAACGGTGCTAACCTCGCCCTTCCATTTGCGTCTGCACAATGACGTCATCCCTCGTCAGCGTCCTTCATTCCCGGATTCAAAACAAGGTACCGGAATAGCCAACTGCCAGTACGAAAACACTGCCTAGCCGTCAATATTTGCCGCAAACAAGAGAAGGTGTCATATTCGATACGCCCACCAACAAAAAACAGTTCATTTTCTTTTTCTTTCAGAGAGAACCATGAGACAACGATCCACAATAAAAGCACTTGAGCGGCACGTGAGCAATCGGGGACAAACTCGTCGCTCACTGGAAGTTGTCAGAGATTTGTCAGAGAGTGCCAATAATAACTCTACGGAAGCGAGAAAAACCATTATTTCAACACAACAACAACCACGACTTCAAGTCAACTCAGCATAGCTTGTACATACCACCTCCAAAGACAGCACAAGAACACCAGACTTGACGACAAGCTCGAACTCAGGATAAAGCTCGCCCGACGCTTCAGATTCGTGTCATATAGAAGTTGCGTTCATGAAGCCTGGGCAAGAAGCAGACAATGAAACTAGCGAGCGGCAACCACAAGCGTTTACTTGTTTAACGGGTCATGCAATGTGCGCGTGAGAACGTTTTATTGATGATGGTGGTAGCAGCAGTCTGGTGGTTATTCACTCCAATCACAGACCACCAGATATTGAGCAAAACAGAAGAAAACCACGCCACATGAAGCCGTTTTATGAAAAGTAATACCCACCGCATAACGTTTGCGTCAATGCACGGTGGCCACCCTGTTCTCCTATTCCTTGATCGCCCACTTCCCCCTTAAGGAAAAGAAAGAATTTTCGAGGGCTCAAGAAAAGCTCAATCTGATAAGAAGCACTTTTGAACTCAAACTCCCTCTTAACTCTCGCACCCTTCAACAACTTACTATTTATTTACTCGAGCTCCTAGGTAGACGAACATATTTAGAAAAGAGACGGCTTTTACTAGAACAGGATGTGGCAACACAACAATAAAACCACAAGGGCTCAAAAGAGGCTAAAATTCGGAGCAAGATGTGTTCTCGAAGACAAAAAAGTATTTCGACGAGTTGTTAATTCAGACAGCATGCACATCAACAAAACATTACCACTATAAAACAAACACCGGTTTGTTATGTTTCAGGATGATATCTTCGCATCGGCGTACCCCTCATCAGCTGACAGCAGAAATTCGGACCGCGCGTGAACTGCCCGGTCGCTAATCTACAATTGACGACGTAAGGCGCCAACGCGAAAACACCAAAACACAAGCATAAAACGATTTGTTCGGGAGAATTTTCTTTTTTTCAAAAAAAAGCAGCAAAATAACAAGAAAAACGGCGCACATATCTGACTTCAGTGATCAGCACAAAGAGGCCAAAAATGGAAAGCGTGAACCGAAGAAGGCACTCCAGAAGCGAGTGAACAGAAAACTGACGACCGATTTCACGGAAGAGAATGCTTAGCGACTGTCGGAATAATATTATTGGGAATAAACATCGATGAGCAATCCGCCGACCTTATCTAAGGACGAACAATTCCACCTTGACCACGTGTCCAAGCTTGCGATGCAGTGCATTCGCTCTGCCTGCAACATTTATCTCTGTAAATGCAACAAAGCTTGAGTGAAAGGCTGCGATAAACCTCTTGCCTGGCCCATTTGCTTGATTTTATGCCTTTCGGAGTGTTTATTCCCCTCTCACCACTTCAAACTATGCTTCACAGCGACCAGTCACCGCCCTGCTCATGGCATGGAATTTCAGCAAACTTCACTCCGACACTAAGTCGTGCCTGGAAAACAAAGGACTTCCAACTGCCATGTTACTTTAATCAGTCCTTAAGGTGAAGTGCAAGTTGATTCTTCGTCTTCTTGAATACAAGGGGCAACAAATACTTTAGAACGTTGTCTATACTGAACTGCGATCGAGTTTCATCCTAGCAGAAATTGTCACACAACACAAGAAAAAGAAGACGTACTTCGCAACAGCTCAAAGAACGAGGACAGATGTCGATTCAAGAAGAATGAAAATTACACACAGCCTGTTTCCGATTCGGTGAAAAATAATTAAATCCATCGACCAATGTGTTAGTCGTTCCTCTTAGCACAATTTTTCGCAAAAGCGAGGAGAGATTTCATTTATTGCTAAAGCACCCTCCACTGACATTCATTCTGCTATGATGCCTTACGATTCCACTTCAGTTTGTCATACTTCCCCCATCTACTCCTTATGTCTAACACCTGCATTCGATTTCGTTATGAAATTTGTTTTTATTATGCGAACCTCAACCAGAGAAAAGAGCAAACAACTTCGGCAGAACCCATTGTGGTCATCTTATCCCAGTAGCTCCTAAAATCTCGAACACTTATCTTCAGCAAAAAACGCCTTCCTTTCTACAATAAACACCGTGCAACTCGCCATTGATACATATCTTTTCCGCCCGACGCATCACACTCGAATTTCATTTCGCTTCATATTTCAGAAGTGAAACCAGTGATGAGTGATCATTCCAGTCATTCCAATTTCTCAGTCGATAAAACAGACAAAAGTGCCTCGGTGAAGCTTCTTAATGACTTCAATTTCAAAGGCGCCGTTATTAATAAATGCATGCGCAAATGTTCGACAACATGGAAGCGCGGGTTCAAAACACTGGCAGTTTATATGATCATACTGGTACTACTAAATGCCACTATAAAAATACGCTTTGAATATGCATTATTCGACACAAAGGGTAGCTCTAAAATTATGCGTCCTGGTAAGTCGGGGTAGGAGTGCCTACGGCCGGTCTCTTCACCCGCTCAAGAGCGTATTCAAAAAGTGCAATGGCGGAGGCCTATCATTCTTCCTCGAGCACAGCCACTAGATTTGCTGTCGAGGCTGACTCAAACGTCAAGCAAGAATCATTTCAGCTGAACACGCCGACCTGCCATAAGTTGGTGATCAGTCGAAACTCTCAAAACGGCTTCCAAAATACCGTTCTGAGTAGATCGCCTTTCCATGCAAGGAACTCATACACTGCTAGTTATAACACAAACGACACATCTTATCGCAGCTTCACTTCGATTTTGGTTTGGTCTCACAATTATTACCTAACCAGTCTTCCCTGAATTCATCGTTTAGTGCGCAGTAGGTTTTGAGAGAGCTCCGAGCAAACCCTTTGGCTCTGTACTATTCAGTCATTCCGACCTGTAGTCTTCCATTGTAATGCCGGAGGTGGATCAAGTAGCTTAGAGCGATGAATCGACCCTTCAGTATCCGATGGGCAAAGGACGAGCCTAAGACCTCAGATTCACGCTATCTCATAACTTCAACTAAACAGAAGTGGTAGTGATATGAAGCGACATTTATTCTAATGAACACTCTGTCGATTGCAGTAAAATTCCAACCTTCCCGTCACCCGCAAAGGCAAAACAGCTAAAACTCTCACCCTCTTCCTCGACTTGCAACTTTCGTCCCCTCTTTCCCTACCTCGCATTAATAAGCACATTTCTGCGTTCATCTCTAAATGAAAAACTGCAAATATCATTGCAATAAAAACTCGAAAAAGCATGAAACCCATTAAAAACTGTCATTAAGAAATAAGTCACCTTGGCGTTGTAGTCACATCCATCGCATCGTCTCCAGCGCCTGCTGATAAGTTCGAATCGTCATCATTATAACTGTATGGGTTGCTAAAAACATCAGCTCTGATTCACGCAAACCTAATGCGCTGGGAACAAATCTTGAAACGGCGAAACGAGGTCACCTCCCGATTATTAAGTGGACCGACGTTTCCCACTTCAGCCGATTCCCGAGCGGCGATTATTTCCAAAGCAAAATTTAAAAATCAACAGCCTACATTGCAAACGTTTAAATTGCACCCATGAGCGGCAGATTCAATAGAAAAGCAACGGCAGTCTCATACCCGATCGTCACTCCAGCCTGAATTACAACTTTTGTCATTTATATGTATCCAACCCAGCAGATACCAACATCCATAGTTAACTTCCTTGTACACCACTTCAGCTTTCAATTCAAAGGCAACCTGAAGAAATGAACAACAAATGTGTACGGTGCATACAATTATTGCATACGTCGCCGTCACCCTCACCTAACACTCCATGCACTTCCCCGCTGACCATAAATTCAAAAGATAAACAGAAAGAATGTGATGAAACAGTTTACTGAGAACTCACAAATGGCAATTTTTGCGTGGCGAGCGCGCCTTCACGAGAGTTGGAGGTCTCTGGATATCTTCTAGTACACTCGGTGCAACATAAGTGAACCCTTCGAACGGGTTCACTGACATCGAAAGGTTCGAATCGCAAGGCGAGTCCACAGGTGTCATTTTCGTGAATTTCGTATCGAACAATGACGCATCTTCCTCGCACGTAATGTTCGGCTTGAACGGCGGTTCCATCTGAAGCTCACACTTTGCAATACTAACGAATCCAGTTTGAATAGTCGTTCACAACAAACAATGACGCTATAGCAAAACATAAACTCACTAAGCCGATAAGTTAATAAGCAACACCTTGTGCTTTCAATTATGGACCAAAATTGTGTATATGAAGTCTTAAAACCGAGCAAAAAGGTATCGGCCCCTCTGCAGCCAATCGTCAAATTATACGGTTAAGATTAATATCACAAAGACTGGACCTCCGATAAATGAGAAGAGCGGACGTCGCGATGATAGAACTGATGGGTTTCTTATTCCTTTGCTTCCTTATGAACGTAACCGTCGCCAGGGGTCAATTAAACACATCTACGGACCCTAATGGTCGTCAAAAAGTAGTGCCAGAAAGGCAGTTTTTTTATTCGAAAGATGCCCTAAAGATCGAATCACTGTACAGGCTGGGTAATATTTAATGATTTCACAATTCCCATGAAAAGTACGTTGTGGTCGCGATGCAGAATCTCAAATTGAACAACACGTGGAGATGGTTTAGAGATTTTCCGTGGCCGATGTTCAGATATTCAGATCAAAATGAGAAGCAAACCATCAAAGTGATGTTGCACGACACCGAAATGTTGCATATCCTTAATTACAAACAGAAATAGCTTAGTTACAGATCATTTATCGAAACAAAAAGGATACAATTTTTTGAAACTCCCAGAGGAAATCATTCCAGAATTCAAGAACTAAGAAGTCGAAATAAAAAGAATTTATGAACGTCGTGGGTTGAAACTGGAATCATGCTCCCGACATTATCAGTAGACGGCTGTTAAGACCTCGATACCTTCGACTCAAGCTTCCAAAGTACAAGGTCTTCCAGGCGCGGCGGGCTGTTTCATATACCCCGAAATCCTTCTCCTCCATGAATCCTTCTCCTCTCAGCTAGACGTCGCAGGCTCCCCACACTTCAGATGAAATAGAGGTAAGAAGCAACGAACCTGACGAGCATAAACAACATCCCAGTTGAACGAGCGGAAGAATGGATGACGTTTGATTTCGAGCGCATCGTCGGGTCCGGCCCCTAGACGTGTTTCCACATGTCGCTTTAGAAGACGCTTGATCAGATCACGTGCTTCCGCACTCAAGTAGGCAGGCAATGTGAGACGCCCTTTTAGAATTTTGTCGATCGTCTTCTTTCTGCACAATACAATACTAACCCTCAACTTCAAATATTAAAGGAGTTATTCAGTCTTGTTTCTCAGAACAGTTTCACCCTTACTGATAGATATCACGACATTCGAAAGGTTAAACCCCTATTACTATGCTTCCATCACTGGAATCTGCTTTACTCACTGATCAGAAATGAACCTTAAATGAGGTTCTAAAATTAGAAGGAAGCGTTTTGCAATGCATAACGTCGCCACAGCAAAATTTATAACCACAGTTCCTTCCATCACTTTAGTGAATCCCTCTGCTCACTTTCCAGCTGCCTGCCATTAGATCAATACGACTACTTCACGCTGTCTTTCAATGGGCATGACCGATTCCTACAATGGCAAAGTTGCGGTACGAATGATACAAACCTGTTATCAGCTGTGAATGGTGGTCCGCCGGTAAGCATATCGAAAGTAAGTGCGCCAAGACTCCACCAATCGACTGCTTTCCCATGTCCAACCCGCATCAAAATCTCTGGCGCCATGTACTCAATCGTGCCGCAAAATGTATGTGTCTTCTGGTCCCCCTCGATCGACTCTTTGCACAGACCGAAGTCTGTCAATTTCACGTGCCCTAGAAGGACGCGACTTTCGAAACATATCCAGTTCAACGCACGACTGCATATACGCAAGCAAGTATAAAAAAAGAGAAAAGGATCGATTTCAACAGCCGGGATCGAAATATAGTTTCATTGACAAAGATCACAACAAGTCAGCTGATATTTTATGCCGAATACGACTCAACCATCAAATACCTGGCTGTCCAGCTTCATTTGCTTTACAACTAATCCACTCATTTTCACTCACGGACAAATGCGCATTATTAATCAGCAGATATAACGACCAAACAAATCTTTTAAACACTATCGAACAGCAATCACACACCATCAAACGATGCTTTAAAACATATGAACAAGGGACGGAAATAATGTTTAACAGATATTCAGTAATCATGAAGTTGGAGTAAACCTCTGCTATCAAGAAGGATATTTTCAGGTTTCAAATCGCGATAGATAATGCCCTGTCGATGCAAATGTTCCAACGAGCAGACAATCTCCGAGAGATAAAATGCCGCCGTATCCTATAATGACAACAGCAACGCTCCATTTATATTCCGAGACTGGAAGCAGATAAAAGTAAGGATGAACAAGTATTTTCCGAAAGATAAAAAGATGAGAATGCTTCATCATAACTAATTTTTTACTGAAAGCAGCTTCCCACTCTGTTTGAAAGAGCCACATAACTCTTGTTCTATGTGCTCCTCACAATCTTTCTGAATCTCACTGAAGTAGAAAATGAAGCCCATCAAGCATATCGAATGAACTCCATTGACACAAGTTCAGTATAAACAAATGTCAGTCATCGGTCCCTTTTCATCAGCATTACGCGAACACTTCAAATCACTAATTTCACAGTAATAGAGGTCTCATCTTGAGCTCTGCAAAAGAAATATCATAACATTAAGTACGTGTGCTTAATAACAGCAATAACAGGAATCTGTAACTACTTGAAAACAAGAGCATTAATGAAACCTCCATAAAGATTCCTTCGCGTTCCAGATGCATAAACAATTCGCCACCGCTTAGATATTCGAGTATTAAATAAAGTTTTCCACCCGTTTGGAATGCGTAAAGAAGATCGCATATGAATGGACTCTATAAATAAGCAAATACGATCCCTATACTCCTTGACAAACAAGTACCCTAATAAAAATTCAGTAATATATCAAGATCCACTCCATTTATACTTCATAAAGCAAGTAGTTTACTGGGTACAAAGGTTAAACCTTCGAAGACTAAACATCTTAGGTCTGTGTGCTCAACAAGTCCTCCGAGTGATACCTGATATTATTAAGACTTCGCTGTTCAAACTTCTATCGAACGACCCACTAGACCGCTGTTCACCATTGCGACAGCCCGACACTTCCACTGCTCTACTCCAACCTATCCACCTCTCATCAATCCTCACGTTCACTTAATGTATGTCGCTGTGAAACGAAATAATGCGAAATTCATAAAAAACTTTTTGCGAATGCATGAAATACAAAGACATAGTTGCACAGTGATTCAAACAATAAAATGACTTCTCAACTAAACATGAAGAACACAAATTATTCCCAATGAACATTTCGTTCAGTGGCGCTTCACCGCCCACTTAAAATGTCCTTCGTTTCTACTCTCAAAATAAAGTGAACATACCCGCCACTGGATGAATGATTAGATCTGATGCGACGATTTACAGCTTACTGAAAGCGTCTAATCACACAGAATGGTCATAAATGATCTTCAAAAATTGAGAACCTTGACAGCCTCCAGAATATTCCTCTCCGCCTTTGTATGAGCAGTATCTTTCTGATTTCGAATAATCGTTGCTTTCTTGAGCACTTTCATGGCAAAGATTTTACCCTTATCCTTTCCATTCGTCTTCCTCACTTGAAAGACCTGAAAGTGAAAATGCATACCGATAAATACTCTGCAAAAGATTTGAAATGTGTGAAACAATGATTGGCAATGAGATAAACAATATCGCGTGACAGAAGAAAGATCAAGTTCACAGCTGAGTTTATCTAATTTTCTGTTTCAGAAAATTACAGCTTGAAAGACAGGCGTAAAAAATAAAAAAGAACCAGCGAATCCAATGAGAAGAGAAAATTCGCAAATATAAAAATACGGTGCCCAACAACAAAAACCGCAACAACAAAAAGGATTAAGGAACACGGAAAACACTCACCTTGCCATAACCGCCTTTGCCTAAAACCTTGAGCAATTCGAAATTCTCGGGTCCCACACGAGTGTTAGGAGGGTTAACGGTCGATTCGCTTAAATCGATTGCCTCCACAAAAGGATCCTCCCTGAAAATATACGAAGATTTCATTTGAATTATTTGCCTCACTCACAAAGCAAGAATGATGCAAAACTAGTAGTAGTGTTCAGTGATGTGCCTCATGAAAATGGCGACACAATAGCACTTTATCCTGATGAACAGGCAGCAGAGGACAGTGTAGGCAAGACGGCCACATCGAATGCAGTGAACAATGAAGGACCTTCCCCGATCCCCTCTCGTCCCTTTCACGACATAAACGCGAGCGGACTTTGTTGCAACATATACATAACAAAGCATTATGAGCTTACAAAGCATATACAGATCATATACAAAGCAACTTCCCATGCCATCATCGACCATTGCAAACCTCTCGACTACTCAGCTTTCATTGCTGATCATGACCATTGTGTCTACGATTAGCAGCTGCTAATATGGACGTTGGTGTCTTGTTAACAACTTATCAGCTATCGCCATTTTGACTGTAGCAGCCTAAGTAAATGTCTTGTCGGCTAAAGTCCGACCAGAAAAATCCGTGAGGACGAGATGTGTCATTTACTGCCACAAAGCAAAGGAATGAAGTGAAGAAATCAAAAAACGTGGAAACAGCTGTCCGGCGCTTTCTCGCATTCCACCCAAACAGCGCCAACCTCGAAAGAAAGAAATTTCGTGCGAACATATCAGTAAAAAATTGCGCTCTGATTTAAACGACGAAACAACATACTCAAATACTCAATCTCTGTTCATCAAATTAACTCTTCATCCCCTCGTTTTTGCTTACATTCAACAGCTGAATAAAACAGAACGTTTGATTATAAAAGTTTTCGTAAGTGATTTCGAAGAAAATGAATGAGCAAAAGTGATGTGAAGGAAAAAACAACAAACTTACATATACGAAGAACTGGGAGGTGGAGCGGTTATGTGGCCCTGCAAATAAGCAGCCGAAATGATTTTCACTTGAATCGAATATGAGATATCCAACCTCCTGTCCACCCCCATGAAGATAAAATAACACCTTCGCCAACATCCACTTATATCTACTCAATCACCAGCCCTACCGAAATTTTCAAGTTCACTAAATACTGGCGGTAGTGATGATCACTAGTAGTGCTATCTCCGCAAAAGAAATAAACTTTTCCAAATAAAGCAGCACTTATAAAAGAAACAACAATTTCCTAATAATTCTGCCTATCACAACAATCAAAATATGAAATATTCTCCGAAGTGAGTCTAACGTCGCCAGTGGATGGCAAATATCGCGTGGGAAACTCTCAAGTATGTCTATTATATGCGTGAAGACCAATGGCTCAATTGGCATATTAACCAAATACTCGAATTTGTTTGCCGATCCGACGATTCGGAGACTGATCTTTGGATGAGATGGGCAGGTGAATGAACAGCTACTAGACGAGGTCGTATTAAATGCGGCAAATAAGATGGCGAGATAATTAACAGGACTTTGACTGGTGAAATATCACTTTTCAAAACAACTAAGCCTGTGAACAGATGAGCACTTAAGAGCACTAACTTCAACTCAACGATATCAAATCTGTCCGTATCACAACTTAAACCTCACTGCCAACATCACCTTCTAAAACAATGACGATCATTTTTAATTACGTCTAAATTTGTGCGCATGTCGCAACTTGCTGCACTTTACTTTGGACTGCTGGCTAACAACGTTCTGCAAATTCCTGCAGGCGCGTGGATCAGCTGGAGCATGACGGTATTATTCTGGACATTTTAACAATTTCGTGCTAGTTCATCTAACGGTCGCAATGCAAAAAACAGTTAATTGCAGAAACATCTTGTCATCTCCCCCATTAAATTTCTTCGATATCTGCAAACATGAAGAGCACCCTACCCAGAAAACCATATGAGAAATACACCACACGATCAGTAACGAGTTTTTTCGATCACCTAGACGCTTACTTCCTAGACAATTCGTACGGCTCATATCTCATTACCTGAACTATCCCATACCTGCGTATATAATCTCGTTACATAAGTAATGCAAAACTGCAAAATAAACGCTAAGAAAGCACCACTTAGCTGCACAGAAAGAAATTCACTCAAAGGATCTACCGCCGATCGCAATGCGCAGATTCAACGGAATGTCGCGACGAATTCGGTTCTTCAGCAGTCTTTTTGCATTAACGATCGTGAAGCGATGAAATGAACTAATTTTGAAATAAAGCTGAACGGAAACCTCTGCAAAGACACTATGTCTAAACGGAAATCTATACTAAACCCCTCCCACGCGTGGAGTTCCCTTGACTGATGAGTGAACTCAATACATCTAGAATCTCGCCTATAAAGGAGGGTTATGTGCAATTTCCATCAATAACGATTCAAAATTAAATCAAGAAGAATTTGCATTTTAACAGCGAACTGAGATGAGCACATCTACGCACAATATCCCAGGAAATGTCTGCATCAAATTCTGATAACTTCCACGAGATTTTGCAGATTTCACTGAAGCACACAAATAACGCGGTCTTCCTCCTTGCCAGCTTATTTCAATCGTGGCGTGTCGCAAGTGCAGAAGACAATTTTTGCAACTAATCAAAAGCCACTTCCGAGAAGATTTCTGACGAAAGGAGTGACGAGAGGAGATTCTGCGAAATTCGCATGACATCGAAAAGTCCGTGAAAGAATGCATGGAAATGCTCGTCACTTTTTGCTTCCCGATTTTGCAAAAGTGTCAACAAAAAAATCACTTTCTTTTGTTGGTATATATCTAGCTGTTGACTGCAACAAGACTGCAATGTATCCATGTTCCAGAGTGCTATCGATTGTCTCTCAATGAAAAAGTCAGTAAATAGACAATCCAAAGAACGCATGTGCTGATCTCGCTCCTCACAGAGATTTACCCACATCAATGGCGAAACGGTTTTAATCGCTCTTTCTGGGGCCAAAATTCCAAAACAAACCTTAGAGGAAAACGCAGAGATTAGGGAGGAGCAATATAGCATTTGCTTCCTGCCACGCCAAACTCTAACATCAACATAGCTCAAGAAGCGCTTCATCCAATAGCCAATCGAAACACTTCCCACAACGTTTTGTTATCTCCATCTATTGATGCAATTTGTGCGCCACCGTGAATTCAGTATGCAATGATTCTTTTGAATACTTGAAAACGCAACATCTCTTTTACAACTTTATCATCTGCTTCACTTTTCGTTTTGTTGAAATCGTCACTGAACAACTGTTCTGCTTCTGTCGCAGTGCCAAGCACACCTCAATCAGAAAGGGAGGCAAACGGACGACACCAAAGAGAAAAATACGAACTATAGACGAACGCCATAAATTCAAGTGGAAAAATGTCGGAAAACTTCCCTGTCAACAGAGCGTCCCTCCCCTCCCTTTTACAGCGAATTTGCTAAGCAAGCAAGCACAAAATGCCTCCTTCGTTAGCAAGGCACATGCTTCTCTTATCCAAATGTGTTCGTGAAATGTGAACACCGTCTATCTGTCATTAAACGAATTTGGTACCTCAGCTTTACTTCAGTCATGTGCCATCATGCTACACTGACAAAACCCCCTGTAAAAAAGCACTGCCTACCGACCCTCTCCACTCAAATAAAACACAAGATCTCCACTTTAATCTGATGTTCTGCCACTGCAAGGCTTGCAACTCCTATGCCACAGATGATGCAATTAAAAGATATGAATTTGCCATCGACATCAGCCACCCCTTTGCACCATAAGCAAACTTTGATTGCATGCAATCAATGAGTGATAGATAAGTGAGATGCCGTTGTCAATCGGCAGCAATCTCTATGCAGTCAAGTCGAGAGGGCTGCGATGCGAAGCGCACACTGTTCGGAACAATCGATTGGGTGTGTGCAGCACAACGGTCACTAAACTTTCGTTCTCAGCGATTCTGTTCACACGCATTGTCGGCGACACACTCACATTCCCAAGCAACAGTACGGCAAAAAGATCGGTCCACTTGCGCCATATTTCAAATAAAAAATACAGCAGAAATTCCATGAAAATAAACCCCGAGAACACACACTGGAATGCCTCAAATCAATAGCATATCAAGAAGAGAAATGAAATACCGAACGGTATATACTGTTGCGCTCAGTGCTCATGACCAACCTCATTTCCATGTGACACAGACTATACGACGACCATTTCACACGGAAACAGCGTAGCAGTGCAACAGAACACGTAAACGTGAACCTTCCAGCCTCGTTCATATCACCTTCTGTATTTTGACTGACTTGACTGTCCCTACGAATCTTATAGGAACGAATCGGTTATCCGCAACTCAATTGGTATAGTATCCATACAAACTTTCTGACACTCTTAAGTGACGGCAATTCTTTTGGAATGAAGGTTATAGAGCGATGTGTATTATATGCTGACCAAATTTAGCAGTTCTAGCTTTGCTGGCTTGCGAGTCGACGCTATTAAAGAGCAAGCATACCACCATAAAACCACCGCTACTTTTTGCGATTACCGACAATGCCTAACCGCATAACCAAAAAAATATCGTTTTGGTGAGTTCTAAGTTGCCTTATTTCCCCTCACTAGTTATCGCCACAGATAAGAATAACACATATTAGGAACAACGAAAAGGCGCCTCTGCTAAAGCTAATTGAATTTAAGCACGCAGCGTTTGGGCCATATTGTAACCTCAACCCTTAACAACACTCCATCTTGATGAGACGAATCGAAACTTCCTCAACGAAAATCTCCGACATATACACTCAGACTGACGTGACGATTCTCTCAGAGATAACAAATGATCAAAATTGAGCTCAACTATATAACACCGCTCTCACTCAATTGCACCAGTCGACCATGGCTAACACGATGAAAAATGGTTGTTTTGAAGGATCTTTAACCATTATCAGCACTAAAACACTCAAAGAAAAGTACGGAAGAGTATTTTACCTAATTCTGCAGTTCCACTGCATCCAGCACGAAAAGAGCGCAGTAATACATTCATATCATTTCAGCTTATCGACCATTAATGCAGACCATATATGGGTTTACAAACCTGCATTTTTCATATATGTTCCGGCATATACACGACTGTCTTTAGCACATTTTTCAAAATACCTTCAGTCCTCCTACGATATATATTAAAAAGGCCCCTACATAGATATACATACACACAGAGGTAGGTAAAAAAACCAACACATTCAACATCCAGGTATTCGTTATCTTCTTCCATATCCTCATCGCCTAAGCGATTGCCATTGTTCTGGTCGTTGAGCTCTGCAAACATCAACTATAGAGTCCGCAAAAGCAGTTAAACCACCAATTCTGGAATCTTTAACTAACGATTAAACAAGAATTTTTTTCGTAAGTCTTGCAGACTGACATTTTGGCTACTCCATTAGTTGTTGTTGTAGCTATTCTCTTGCAATTTCATGACAGTCTTTATAACATGTACATTTGCTGGGTGAGGTCGAGGTGCTTACGTTTCATTCCTTCTCCACAGAATGTGGGACCACCCTACTCCATCTCTTTCCCCGTTCGTGGCGGAACTTCTTTAAATGAATGAACGGATGAAGAGCACTTTTTCTTTTCCCGTTACTGAACAATATTCTCAACACATCACTTTCTTCAGAGACCTTGTATATGAAACATAATATTCCCCTATTCAATGAAATAAATCAGCTACAAACAGGAGCCCGCGCACACTCTATCCAGCGTATGCCAACGAAAATTGAACCACGAAACCATAAAGAAGGATAAAACATTAAGAGAAAACAAAATTCAAACGATAGTTTAAGACCACCAAAATTGCATCTCTTTCGAATTCTATACCTGCTGAAACTCATGTCTGTTACCAACCTGCCAGCAAAACAGTACAAATAACAGCGTTAAATTAGCCGCAAATGAACAAATCCGGATTCGGAACAGCTATATTCTTCGTGGAAAAGCAAAGCAGTTCACAGAACAAAACCAACCTCATTTCACCTCTCCAGGTTTCCACTGGGAATAAAACAGAGATACGATTACCAAATAATTAGCATTAAACGCCGCATCTTAGTAAAGTCGAGTCCTGCACCTCCCCTTTGGCCTACCTTCACATTCCCTACATTATCAAATCATACTATGAGAAAATAAATACCAAAGTTGGCAGCACATTCATACGAGTGAATCAGTACATAATATTTTCGACTCCTGGCCTAGATTTGCCCCAATTTATTCAAAGTTGAAAGGAAAATCTGCCAAACTCTGGCACCCAAAAAATATGGTTCACTCTGCCAACAAATTTTTCCGGAAAACTTGGACTTTACATCATTGCGACGGCTTTTAAATGATATCCAAGGGCGCAAATAAAAAGCTTCTGGGAAGGAAACAGAGACTCGCACTATTTTACAAATTTTTCATCATTATTTTCAGAACTTCTTCTCCCACATACTACGACGCAACAACGGTAAAAGCGCCAGCAATCTTTCTGCCCACAACTCTCGCGCATTCTCGCACTGCTGATGCAAACGACCTGAGGTCATGCTCGACAGTGCCACGAGCTTTAACTTGTTACACATTACCTCGATCACTAAAATTTGCAAACAGCTGTGCGATCGTCTGAATCGACGCTCACCACATACACATGGGAGATAGCGAAGATGACTAGTGTTGAAAAGCAAAACAACAATAAAGGTACAAACGACGAAAGGCAATAGGAAGGGGAGAAGGTGAGGAGGTAGCATCGCGATCGATATACTTGCCAACATTATGAGACCTAAAAAGGTCTCATAATATTGGCAAGTATCAAAGATACAAATTGTTCAAAGTACGCTATTTGTTTCATCCACAAGCAAATCAAAAACTCGAAAAAGAACGCTCTTTGCTTAGTTCCTTCGGAAATGTTGTTTTTTCAGTGCACACGACTGACACAACACTATAGCCTTACAATCTTATCCAATATAAAACCTCCTCTATCACTTCTCTGATATCATTTTCGGCCTCTTATTCCAGTGATAACTCACTTCACCTCTAGGAGGCGCTTGAATTGATTTCTGTTGCGACCACAACACCGTTAAACCTCATGATCATTTGGAATAAATTAAATCCGGCCATGTTTTAGCATTAATCGGCTCAAAACTAGTCATCACCGATCACCACGATGTCATGGACCACATCTGGATCTCGACCATAGCGGAAATTGGTTTCCGAAAATAGTGGCGCCGGGTTACACCCAGCAATCACATCACATATTTCATCATCAGCGCCTTAAGTAACCGGTGAATCATAAAGCCAGCGGATGACTTTCAATGAAATCCTGATAATGAAATAAATAAACGCTGTGGAGCTCTTTTAAGGAGCACTTTAGCTGTATTACGAGAATTCATAAATATCTAACGACGGCGCTGCAAATAGGCATCAAAAGATGCGCTTTCCAATTTTCATGCAGTACTCCCCACACAAAACTGATACGAACCGATTGTTGCTGAGTGGGTTCCTTGGGACGGCGGCTAATAAAACATATTCTGATAGCTTCACGATTACACCATATTATGGGTTCACAAGCTAAATTGGAGAAATTTTTTTCAAGCCACTGAAAACAAAACCACAGAACACACGAAAATACTCGAAAAATCTCACCGATATCGAACACCCCGGCCATCCTGAAATACGATTCTAGGTACCACAACCCGATATCATCCAATATCGCCACCGCACTGAAATTGAAGCCCGACCGTCTGCGAGAATTACGAACAATATAATAGTGTAAATGATTAGGCCGCTTCGCCTCACATCACACACACTTTCGTCGATCAATCCGAATGCAACAAGCGCACGCGTAACGCGGCCGCACGCATGGGTCACTAGCCACGCCCCATCGCTGCTTTCGCGCACTTTTGTTTCGTCTTGAGAGGATTTTTGCAAATATCCTTCGATGCGGTAGGTATTTCGATTCGCGTACATTCAGTGAGCCTTCTCAACGAGTCGAATGCATCCATCGGATGGTGGCGCTGTGAAGGATGTTTCGGCGTGGGCGGTGGCTTCTGGAGTTGCCTTCCCACTCGTGGAAGTTTATTTATTTCTCATTTTCATTTCCCGCAATGTTGGAAGTGCAGGCAGTGTCACAACGGGATGTATTTCCTGCTCTTTGAAGATTATTCTAAGCTCTGGTATTGGGCAGCCACACCTGTTTGCTGTCGGTTGGTGGTATTGGGCACCCACTCCTGTTTGCTGTCGGTTGGTGGTATTGGGCACCCACTCCTGTTTGCTGTCGGTTGGTGATGTTGGGCACCCACTCCTGTTTGCTGTCGGTTGGTGGTATTGGGCACCCACTCCTGTTTGCTGTCGGTTGGTGATATTGGGCACCCACTCCTGTTTGCTGTCGGTTGATGGCATTGGGCACCCACTCCTGTTTGCTGTCGGTTGGTGATATTGGGCACCCACTCCTGTTTGCTGTCGGTTGGTGATATTGGGCACCCACTCCTGTTTGCTGTCGGTTGATGGCATTGGGCACTCATTCCTGTTTGCTGTCGGTTGGTGATGTTGGGCACTCACTCCTGTTTGCTGTCAGTTGGTGGCATTGGGCACTCACTCCTGTTTGCTGTCGGTTGGTGGTATTGGGCACTCATTCCTGTTTGCTGTCGGTTAGTGATGTTGGGCACCCACTCCTGTTTGCTGTCGGTTGATGGCATTGGGCACCCACTCCTGTTTGCTGTCGGTTGGTGGCATTGGGCACTCATTCCTGTTTGCTGTCGGTTGGTGTGCATATCCTGTTTGCTGTCATTGGGCTCACTCCTGTTTGCTGTCGGTTGATGGCATTGGGCACCCACTCCTGTTTGCTGTCGGTTGGTGGCATTGGGCACTCATTCCTGTTTGCTGTCGGTTGGTGATATTGGGCACTCACTCCTGTTTGCTGTCGGTTGATGGCATTGGGCACCCACTCCTGTTTGCTGTCGGTTGGTGATATTGGGCACCCACTCCTGTTTGCTGTCGGTTGGTGATATTGGGCACCCACTCCTGTTTGCTGTCGGTTGATGGCATTGGGCACCCACTCCTGTTTGCTGTCGGTTGGTGGCATTGGGCACTCATTCCTGTTTGCTGTCGGTTGGTGATATTGGGCACTCACTCCTGTTTGCTGTCGGTTGATGGCATTGGGCACCCACTCCTGTTTGCTGTCGGTTGGTGGCATTGGGCACTCATTCCTGTTTGCTGTCGGTTGGTGATATTGGGCACTCACTCCTGTTTGCTGTCGGTTGGTGATATTGGGCACCCACTCCTGTTTGCTGTCGGTTGGTGGCATTGGGCACTCACTCCTGTTTGCTGTCGGTTGGTGGTATTGGGCACTCATTCCTGTTTGCTGTCGGTTGGTGATGTTGGGCACCCACTCCTGTTTGCTGTCGGTTGGTGATATTGGGCACTCACTCCTGTTTGCTGTCGGTTGGTGATATTGGGCACCCACTCCTGTTTGCTGTCGGTTGGTGATATTGGGCACCCACTCCTGTTTGCTGTCGGTTGGTGATATTGGGCACCCACTCCTGTTTGCTGTCGGTTGGTGATATTGGGCACCCACTCCTGTTTGCTGTCGGTTGGTGATATTGGGCACCCACTCCTGTTTGCTGTCGGTTGATGGCATTGGGCACCCACTCCTGTTTGCTGTCGGTTGGTGGCATTGGGCACTCATTCCTGTTTGCTGTCGGTTGGTGATATTGGGCACCCACTCCTGTTTGCTGTCGGTTGGTGATATTGGGCACTCACTCCTGTTTGCTGTCGGTTGGTGATATTGGGCACCCACTCCTGTTTGCTGTCGGTGTCGGTTGGTGCATTGGGCACTCACTCCTGTTTGCTGTCGGTTGGTGGTATTGGGCACTCATTCCTGTTTGCTGTCGGTTGGTGATGTTGGGCACCCACTCCTGTTTGCTGTCGGTTGGTGATATTGGGCACTCACTCCTGTTTGCTGTCGGTTGGTGATATTGGGCACCCACTCCTGTTTGCTGTCGGTTGGTGATATTGGGCACCCACTCCTGTTTGCTGTCGGTTGGTGGCATTGGGCACCCACTCCTGTTTGCTGTCGGTTGGTGATATTGGGCACCCACTCCTGTTTGCTGTCGGTTGGTGATATTGGGCACCCACTCCTGTTTGCTGTCGGTTGATGGCATTGGGCACCCACTCCTGTTTGCTCTCGGTTGATGGCATTGGGCGCCCATTCCTGTTTGCTGTCGGTTGGTGGTATTGGGCACCCACTCCTGTTTGCTGTCGATCAACTGGCAATTTTGAAAGTCGCCTTTCATTGTGGTTCAGTTAAAGGGCATAGTTTTGTGTGGGATATGGCTAAATGCAGAGAGCGAGGGCAGCTTTCAGAAATTATGCAAACGAGTGTTATGTTTGAGTCCGGTCGTAATAACGGCCAGAAATGAAGCCAAAGCAGGATTTAGATGGCATTTTTTTTAAACGAACTATTGGAAATGATTGCTATAGCAGTTCTGCCACTGACTACAAGCTTCTGTCACGCTGAAGTACACAAAGCGGGAGGAAATCTGGCTTTCTGGCTTCGACATTTGAGAGAGAGGTGATGCAATGAAGAGGTGCTCGTAGATGTCGAGACTCCGAAAGGCACGTCGTGTATTTTAATGAATCTTCATAAGTGCAGCAGACAACTCGTTTTACTCATAAACTGGGGTGGAAGAATGGGAGAAACGGCGGTTGCAAAAACGAGTGGTCGAGAAGAGAGCTTTTATTGCAATGGCATTGCAGTGGCTTGGGAAGGAAAATGATGGAAAACCGCCGAAAGAAGGGAGGGTGTAGGCAGATATGCGAGTAAATAAAGAACGCCTCGTTATTCTCAGTGACTCCACCTATCTTTTGATTTAACTTCGGTATTATATTTATTTTTCCTATGCTTGAGGCTATTTCCCTCTTTTTTAGCGTTTCTTAGTGCAGTTTTCCTAATATGCAATCATCGCTTTGAATATATTATTCGTTCTAGGATAAATGATCGCTGTGCTCATCGTTTTCTTTGTCGCAAAATTTATTGCAAAGCTAACATGGACTGATTGTTAACTTCGTGCTTACTCTCTTTACGTTTTCGTTCTTCATTATACGCTTCATTATTGCAATCCAATTGCAGTGCGAATTATTATATTCATTGCAAACTTGCTTTTGCATTTGTAGTGCACATTATGGTGAGGTTTCGTCTAACCTGTTATATACATATTTGTGTATGGCTATAATCTGATCACTAGCTTCGGCTTCAGAAAATCCGATATCAGTGTTCCAAAATTTAGCGTATAGAACCGAATGGGATCGAAAATGCAGTCATGATAGGGAAGTTTCTTGCTGACGAGGTGGAAGAGAGGAGCACTGGAGCTGATGAAAAATATTCCAACACCTAGTCATTAATCTCCCAGCTAGCAAATCTGGCAAGTTGGAATTCCATTCTCGGCGCTGAAATGAGCGGTGTAGGCCGTTGAGCGAGTCGCAGAAAGCGGCATTTTTGCAGTGGTAACAATCTGACACGTTAATCTATGCCTGAAGTAGTTTTAACAACTAAACAGTGCATAAGCACCTAAATGCGTTTAAAAATTTGCCTGGTTTTACTTCATATGTATCGCATTGTACAGTCGAAACAAACGAATCTTTTGCTAAGGACATGTGTATTTGTTCCATTCGATTGCAGCATGAATGCCTAATTTTGCTTGTTTCATCGCTTGTTAGCAATTTACGATTCGGAGAATGTTCTCGGCCAGAGGCTGTAAAATTAGCAGTTCTTCCTTTGGTACAATAATTAAATGAAAGTGAATGTACCCAAAGAGGGTTACTGACTGATACGAAAGAATAAAGTATACAGGAAGTTGAGCATGAAGTCGGAAGCTTTTTCATATACAGATCCGAATTCACCCACTTAACGTGCGTTTAAGCCTGGAAGCCAATGTAACCGTGAAGGCGTTCCAAAAGGTTTGGCACAACATGCGCTTCAGCAGTTTTTGTTCTACATTTACGTCGGTTGATGAAATTTGATGCGTCAATTGATCTACCAGATATTTTCACCAGTTCGTTAATGTGGCGACTTTGAAAGCGTACCTTAAAAGTTCCGATCAAAAATAGCGTCCCTACAGTTCAGAAAATTTTCGCTAGGATTTTTTCCTCTCTATCAACTTTGCTCGTTGTTCTGGAAGTAACGGGTTCTAGCCTATTATCGTTATAAAGTGTGCCAGCATTGCTTTTGGCGACGAGAAAATATACGAAAGTGAGGGAATCTTGTAAGCAAAGCCCTGCACGAGCATAGTTCGGCTTCGTTCGGGAGTTTCTGTTGAATGTGACTTTTTCGACTTCACAGGCTTCCATAGAAAGGTATCAGGTGTGGAAAGTCCTTCTCTGACTTGGCTAAAATCTCCTCTGTTATGCGTGAAACTATTGCAGTTCGCCGAAGACACGAACATAGGTTCATTCTGCTTCATCTCATGTTTCCTCAGCTCAGGGAGGTGCTTTTCGTTTGTTACTCCGGAACATCAAAAATGCGAGGGGTGCAGACATAATTTTGCTTCGTTCCCCTTCTATTATTCTGGAATGCTGAAGGTGCGGAGCTGACTTCGCATGGGATCAATGCGATCAGTGTGACACCTGTGATTGAATGCGGTGCAGTGCCATCCTCCGCCATAAACCATCGTTGTTTGATGCTGGCGAAGTGTTCGATCGCAGCGACATCACGTTCCTTTTTTCTTCAGCTCCCCATGAATTTTGGATAGCATATATAGCGAACTCTTTTCTACTTTCGGAGCTAATCCGGAGCACTCGATCACGTATAAATTGGAAAATAGGTAGTCATATCCGGCAAGTGGTTTTTGCTGTTTGTCTCTCTCTGATGAAGTGTATGATCCTGTTTTCAATCACTGAATTCATTGTTACAGTGGTCGGTATATGTCTGATGAGCCCTACTTGGCGGAATAATGAGCCCATTGCGGCGGATTCTGCTTATTGCATTCAGCTTTCAAGATGTGATCAAATTATTTATCAATGGTTGAAGTTAGCTGCGAACCTCCAAATTCTAAATGCAATCCCTCAAAATCCCTCTTTTCACCATTTTTGGGATCCCGGTTCTCGGCACCCATTTGAGGCACGTTTCGCTCCATACAGTCCAATGTTCAGGGTTCGTTGTCGTCCAGTCCACATAGAGTGGGTGACAGCGAACCGTGAACAACGATGTTGCAAAAAATATTCCAATTTGTAGACCTATATTACAGTTGCTTTGCGTGGCCAGTTTCTTTGAACTTTGTGCTTAGGCCTCACTTCGTGTCACAGTGGAGTCGAGAAGTTGAGTGTGTTTTTCCCAGAAACCATCCAACACCGAATCGTTTGATCGAAATCAGAGGTGAAATTAATCTCGCAAAAACAGAAGTTTGTTGACCATGATAATCGAAGGTGGCGCTTTGGCTAATGGAAGAAAATATTTTGAAACGAGTTTTTAGGAACTTATCTGGCTTGGCAAAAGATGGAATCATATATGAGCCGTTCACTAATGGAAAGAAGAAGCATTAGCTGTCATGCCTCACAAGTTGCTGCACCATCTCCCTTGTGTCTTTTCATCTCTTCGCCCTGAAAAAAAAAAACCGTTTTCCGCCGAAGTAATTTCGTATGCGCGACAATATCCATCAGGTTTTTTAATCGAAGAGTTGCCAGCAAGGAGCGATATTTGACCAGTGTCATGAAGGCGGTACTCAGAGTTGCTTCGTGAGGCAGAACTGACAGTTCAGTGTGATTTTTTAAACTCGTGATGCTTAGATTGTTTCGTGTGAATTCCAAAAGCTCTGTGGAATATAGTTTACCTCTTCACAGGTTTCCTAAGCTTTCTTATATTATGTTGTAGCAAACGAAAATTGTATAAATTATGCAGTAATATACTATATCGAGATATCGAAACAAACTCTCGTAGGTTTCATTATCATTATTATTATGTTTCGCCATCTCAGAAAATTTAAAAGCTCTGGTCTCTTTCACTGCAATAAAGTATAGGTAAAGTCGTGATATGTTATGGTGAGCTTTCTGATATCTTCCGCGCTCTGCATCTCACCCGTAGTCTCGATTTTATTCCCGTCTTCACTTTTTATATTGCCGTAGGAAAGAAGTAAGCCCAGCCAGTGGCCACTTTCTCTCCATCTCCTCCGCAACATTGAGCTCACATTTTTGAAAACAATGTGGCATTACCATATTTGTTCATCGTATCGGCTTGAGAGCAAATCGTACTGGTTTGCAGCTCTTTCCTAAAAACCTAGCAACTGCAATGAGCCATGTAGGCAAACGTGTCGCCATAATGATATCTTTTGGACTTTAGTCGCAGCCACTCTGTTGACCAGCGCAGTAGCGTATCGTGTCCGGAGCTTCTTGAGAAATGCTTATAGATTACGTTTTTGTGTGATCGAGACTCAGCACAATACCATGAATCAGGTAAAAAGGGTCTAATAGAACTAAGGCGATATTTTAGTCGTCATCAGTCGCTGTTGGTGGTTGCGAGAAGTGCTCATTCCAAGACGTTACATTTCACAGAACTGTAGCCTTCGTTATATTACTCTCCTTTTAATTCATCACTGCGTTGTCTTTGTTTTTTGTCGGTCGTTCTTCCTTCTAATGCACAACATTGCTGATGATGGATAACTCAGTGAGCTAAAACGCCGCGTGAGAAGATCACGTCTAAACCCACCTTAGTATCGGTGATATATGGGTGCTGACAAGAGTTCTGCACTAACATATATAACATCGGTTGGTAGATGGAACGTTGTTGACGTATAAAGGCCGCGATTCGTGATCGGCGCTCTGATCGTTTTTGATAAGGCGAGTGCGCTCACTCGTACACTTCGCATATTGTGTTCTCTAATGCATTTCGTAGTGCGCGCTTCTGCATGTGTTTATTGATTCAGCAAAACATTCGGAGATTTTCATATGAAAAGTCTCAGAAAGTGAGTGGGGGGAACGGACAGCGGTATTGTTGCAATAGTAGCAACAATGCTTTTATTGTAATAAAGTGCCAAAACACTAAGGGAAACGATGTGTGAAACTAAGTAATTTGGAAATAACTTTGATATTCAGTTCTCTGAACTTGGAAATATAGATGTTGAATCATCGATGTTGATCGCATTCGACACGTTGCTGAATGTTTGTATTTTACTTATATTTGCAAGAATGCATAGGCATTAGTATCTCTTCGCGAAGCTTTCGGCTTAGCTGAGGAAAAATGCAGCCAATGTAGTATTTGGAATCAGTAATGTGTGGCTTAAGCCAAGGTTTACGCCGCTTGTTTCATGAACATTCAACTGACTTGTGGCTCAACAAGACTGCATTTCATTAGGTTGCTTTCGATGGCTTAGCGCACCTCCATCTCTTTCCTTTCACGTTCTCCGCCTTATTCGTCTTCCCCATCCATCTTATCCTGCTGCTGGTCACGTACGTGCATTCCAACCACCATTCCTTTTCGATGTTTATTTGTTCAAGCTCGCACGTGTTTAGGAATGTTGATTCGAAACGCAGTACCCTTTAAAAGCTGTCATAAAAACGTTTAAAAGATATAAGAAAATTTGAATAAATTAATGGGCTCATGGAGAGCTCGTTAGCTTATTCAACTTTCATTGTGCTCGGAGGGGATGGCAATGAAGAGCCTCTCATCGTGATCATTTCCAAATATTGTTGCTTTGTGACAGTTGAACGAAAAAAAAACAAAGCAAATCTTATCAAATATACGTTCTTTTGTTTGTGCTCGATGAGGCCAAGTGATTGAATGGGTAGCAGACCAGTTCTTCTTACCAGTAGAGTAAAAGTTTGAATACCTGCATGGTAATCGCTTCCTGAAGTACTGAGAGTTCCCCTTGGCATAGTGGTGACCACAGTTGCAGGTTGCAGGATCCTGCTACCTCCTTTCCCGCCACCATCGTCTTCATTTATCCCTACTCCTTGCTTCCCCGCGTGTGAAGTATTTGGGCGGAGATGTGATGAATTTCGTAAATGGTTGAAAAGAGATGTCAGTAGTCAAAAGATGCATAGATCTGTTGATTGTGGTATGGTTGAATTTCTTTCTCTGAAAGGAAGGCACCAGTAATCTACCGGCATTTGTTGGTGGGGGTAAAACCGGGGACACAGAGTTCATAAATTATCCATTTGCTATCAACAATCGCTTCTCCTTACTGCTTGCTGCAAAGCCTATTCCAGTAACAACTGTTTTTACTAGCCTCATGTATACTCTGCATTACCGTAGTGGGGAGAGGAGGAGTTGCTACTGTCATTTAGGTCATAACCGATAAGTGATTTGCGTTCTGTAGATTTTTCAGTTATTTTGCTTTTCCGATCACAATTCGGCCTTCGAAATCATTCAGCAGTTGCGTGACTGCAATCACGGCGGTAATTCTTGTTTCTTATCGATGAAGCGATACCTTATTGCTAATTGCACGTGTTGCTAAAATATCGGTTTTCTAATGCCGCATTCTTCATGACTTTGCATTGATATTTTCGGAATAAAATTTGAGGCGTTACTTGGCGAGGTGCACTTCTTACATTTATGCTTGTTTGCATCATCAAACTCATGGAACCGTTCATTTATTTTATTTGTTTATATTTCATCTGTACTCATTCTGAGGCAATCATTTGATCTTTTTATGAAGGTCTTTCGTCTCTTTCCCTTGTTCATCGCCCTTTGCACCCGCTCCCTTTACATTTTTTCTTTCCCCTTTTTATATCAGTAGGTCATCATAGTTCTTGCAGATGTTCGGTGGCTATCAGTTGTTGAGGTAGGAGGAACTGTTTTACTATATTTCTTGAGGGATGGAACAAATTGTTGGTCATCTTTCGTGAAATGTTAAAGAAGAGTGCTTGAAGGAATCGCTCATATTCTTAGCGAGCAGGTTGTCGTGTGCAATGGTGGTTTTCTTATCACCGTATGATAGTGTGCTATCAACAATCAATCTCGCAAAGTGTGGCATTCAAATAGCTACGATTCACGGTGTTTAATCTGTCACTAACTATGCGTTTATTTACAGGCACCATATGGCTTATGCAGTCATAAGTTTTGCTCACTTGATAGTGCTTTTCCCCACTCAAGCGGTGTCTTTCTGCAAAAGTTAGCGCTACGCTGCATCGAATAATAGCATCGCTTCAGAATTATCTCTCCTGTCCTTCTTGTTTCCACTTATATTGGGCAGCTGTGGTTTATACCATTCGTTACTTCGCAATTATAAGTTTTTATTCACCCAGACGAATGGCTATGAAAATAAAACACTTTTGTTTTCTTTGCGGAATTGTTTGGAAAAATTGTTTTGGTCATTTAGTGTGGTGCTTATTTACTGACCTTTTTATCACTCAGTCCTTTTCTTCTTTGGATTGTCCTCCGCGATCACTATAGGTCATTCCTATCTTGCTAATATTTTGACATTCCGGACGCTTCAGAGCCCACTGCCGCTATCACGTTTCGTTTTTGCTTTTGTCGGAGGATTCTTTTTCAGCGACGTTTATAAATGCAGCTGCAGTAAATCTGCAGAAAATAGGGTTGAAATATTCCAAAATTTATCACTGTGCAGTTTCGAGAAATCATTCACTTTTGCTGTACAAATCTCCCAAAGAAACGAACAGATATGTTTTTTGGGAACCGATGAGGAGGCGGGATGTTTTCATATTTGCAATCAAATGGTTGATGTGCCCAGTGTTGTTGGCTGCCATCAAGAAGGTAATTGATGTTGTCGGAGTGTTTGGCAACGATGGAGTCGAGGTGAGAAGAGAAGCAAAAAGTTGACCTACCTTTGACATAACATTGTTCGCTAGCTTCCTTGTTCTTTCGAATACTCGATCCACTTTTGCGTTGCAGGTTTTTTTTTTCTTCTCGTAGATGTTTGATTAACTGCAGTAAATATGGTCTTCTGGGCTGACCCGAACTTTCGATCTTTCGCTTTTGAAGCAGATGTGCGAACCATTTGAACTATCTGGTGTTTTTCGTGTCGCCAGTAAGTATTGCTTGTGTCCTCTGTCTTCCACTGTGGTCGGAATGCAGCAGAGATGGTGGTTGCATAACGTCATTGAGGAGTGACAGAGAAAACAAATTTGGGTTACATTTATCTCATGAAGTTGTTACAGAAATAATGAAAACGTCAGTGACATTTGGTTGAACAATATGACACTCACGAATGGTTTCATGTAATTGGTTGAACTGGCAAGCAGAATTCACCTGTAGTCAGTCTTTTGAAGCTAATACCTTCGTAGGCTTCGGAATTCTCAGTCAAAAACCGTAATTGCGGCCGAAATATGTTAAGGGAATAGGACGCCCACTGAACTGTGGTGGGCGTTGAGAAAGGGTTGACGTCATCGAGAGTGCCATGCATAGCTCCACGACTATGATCTTTAGGAAATAACGTGGCATTTCGAAAAATGATTTCACTCATTAGTTTTTGATATCCCAAAGCCCGGTGGTACTTGGTTTTTTCGGTGCTTTTGCTGAAAACTTGCACAATGACGTCAGTGCGTCGGAAATCGGTGAATAGAGCACAAAAGTATTGTCGATATGCGATGGTTATGTGAGAAGGTGAAATGAATGCAGAATATATTTTCTTTGAAAGGGGTGCGGAGTGGTTGCCTGCATGGAGCTATCATAAAAAGCATTTTAGCAGTGAATTTAAAATACAGCATTTTTTATTGATAAATTTTGAATTTGTTTTGCAAGTTCTCTTGCATGTCCCACTTTCAGCGGTCGTTCATTAGATGGGTTTGCTCGAAACAGTCTGATGGTTTGCTGCAGTTCCTTCGCTATTTTACAGCATAGCTAAATGTATATCACATATATAAGTGGAATATATCACATTATATATATATAGCTAAATGTATATCACATATATAAGTGGAATATATCACATTATATATATATATATGTATGTAAGGAAATAAAAGATGAGACAGATCAGCAATTGTTGGAATTTAGATAATTAAATTGTTCCTTCATGTCTCGGTTCCAGCAACTTCAGTTCCTTCCAGTCCTTTTATTTGAAACGCCGTCATCATTCAGTTTTTCGGTGTGTCTCAGGTCTGTTTGCGAGACAGATTGCGTTCACACAGATCTTCCCACTTCTCCAACGATTCATATTGCAGTGAATTCGATATGCAAAGTTTTGTTGTGCGTTGCAACTGCATAACGAATTAACACGAAGTGGTTAATCGAAGTACACAAGTGGAGCTTGTTGTTGAGAAGTGACTATTCTCCGCCGGGCAACAACTAACGTAGAGATTGCATGATGAGCAGCATAGACGATCCTCTGCTTACGAGCGATAGTGGTATGGGCAAAGTAAGTGATCTCTCATTTCATATATGCTATATTCAGTGAGCGGCGTTATTGAAACTTTACTATTCAATGAGCACTCTTTTATTTTTTGTTGGGATAGCTTAAATTGAAGAAGTTCGGTGAATCTGTTTATTGTAAGTTCCTTGCTTTAATTTATATTGAGGAATGTGACGGCTGTTGCGTCCAAAAGATATTTGCGTCTTCCCTCTTTGTTGAAGCTGTATGTGCCGTACATGTTTGGCTTATGCCCTTAGGCTTGAATCACAGCTTCCCAAAAGAGGCACACCTTCGATTACTTAGGGAAGAGGAGATAGGGGAGGGAGTTGGACATATATTTTTCACAGTTTTCTTAACAGATGTGCACTGGAGACTGCAGCGAAGGAAGGGGGAGGGGAGGGGGACGCATCTTTGCGGAAAATTAGCGAAAATGCTTCAGTTTGACGATATTCTTCTGTAACTAACGTGTTCCTGAATCATTTTGACGAAAACTTTCTGGATTGAGTGTGTCGACCTAATATGACACTAGCTTAATAAATTGATATTTGCCTGCTCGATTCAGGATTTTATTGTGGGAGACCTCTTATGTTCGCAGCTTCATGCAGTGGACACATTTTCGAGAGTTCGCATTACGATGTGGCCATAACTGAGAGTTAGCAGTATAAATAGCATTATACCATAGTTATATATGGTATAATGCTATTTATACTCGTGTAGAGAATACGTCAATGAAGTGGTACGCACTTTCATTGAACGCAATAAACACTCTAGCTTTGTATTTTCTCACAGTGAATGTCGAAAATAATTCGCATATTAATAGTCTGCAGTTCGCGTCCAGTGTTAAAGGTTTTCTCTGCAAGCCGAAGTATAGAGTGCAGTTGACCGATCGCTTTATTTTAGGCACTAATATTCATTTAGGCATAGAGTAACTTCTGCCGAGATGTATCGACGCTGTAATTTTGCATCATTCGTTATCGATGAGGTGAATAAATCGGTGAGCGGAAAAGAGAGCAAAGTGGCTGTTGCATTTTACGTAACGCAGCAAGCTGGGGAGTTTTTCATCGAGAGATTTTTGCTGATTGCATCTCACGTGGTATTTCTCATCAGACATTGTCAGTCGGCTGTTTTTGAATAATAATGTACACTTTAATCTTTTATCTGATTCTCATAGGCTATGTTTTTTCAGCTATTGTCTATTGGCGTCCTGTATGTTGAAAATGTAAGGAGGGTCTGTACTGGTTTTCTTTCGAAACTGAAAGCAATCGGAAGAATCCGTCAGTTTCAAAATCAATCTTGCATAAAATATTTCGGACTGCTGTTGGGCGCATAAAGCAGTGGTGATCAGCTCCGGAGTCACGCTTCTACTTTAAATTCGCCTGCATGATAGTTCGAATATATCCGATCGTAAGACATCGTTTAGTGTTTCGTGATTAGTGGAATATCGGACCAGGTCAATTTTAATCACTTATGCAAACAAATTTCTAGAAGAAGCAAGTACGGACCCGCCCGTCAATAGCTTCTACTGGAGAAATACATGGATTATTTTGGTGATTATCATATTCATCTATAAAATCATATTAGTAATTCATCTTATTAAATCTCTAAAGCTGATTGTGTTTGGCTTCATTGAGCGAAACGAATTGACGAAATTGATTTTGCGGTGAAGTGGATAAAATCCTCAAAAATATTGTAACGTGGTTTCAGTAATGCGTCGTCGGCCATTTGCTCCCTACAGTAGAGTCGTTCCTGATTGGTCATTTACGTCGTGAGGAAAGGTCGGAAAAGAGTGCCGCAACGTTTGTTTTTCACTAATTTTAAGTTCGCAGTTTTTCGAAAGAATATGCAAACGGCTGATTGTTCTATATTGTGAATGCCATACATCATCTTTAGGACTTTCATTGTTCTGTAATCCGTTCAGGTGTCACACCACCTCGACCTCCGCGAAAAAACCTAAACGTAATTGTTGCATTAGTGATATCTCAGCGCATTTTGCAGATATGTAGACATTTGCATCGCCAAGTCAGTGCATGTCTCATAGTGGGATATATAAGTGGTGAATGAATTAGCGCTCTCATTTGTGACGACTCCTTAAATAAGGGTTTTTCCACTCGTTACCGCAGACGTAGGCACACTGTGGACACGTTTACCGAATATTTTTCCGCTGTGTTATATGCAGCATGGAAACTTTTTTGAGAGATGCTGGCCATATTTCATTATACGACATTCACTGCTCGTAATTTATCGACTTTTGAGAGATGTTATATCATTTAAGGGAAGCCTCAGAAACTCAGTTATATATCGACAAATCCGACTATGATTTTATCCTTCCGGCTTTAGGGGTTTTCCGGCTGCCATTTATTTGCTGTTGTTTGCAGTATAACTCGTACGAAAAGCATATTTGTTTGCAACGATAGAAAGAAAAGGTGGACGGCGATGGGCGAGGTAACTCTATATGCGCATGCGGTGTGCTTACAAGTAACAATTTTTCGCATTGCTTGAAGAAACCGTCAAGTTTACTAACACTAAAATGTTTTTCAATTTCTAAACAATAGCCTGAAATGCAGACTCATCGTTTTCTATGAATGGTTTCGTCTCGCTCGCTGTTGTTCTCGTCGATGTATGCATCCATTATGCTGTTTGCGTTGCTCACTGTGAATGCAAGTGTTGAACCTATTGTTTTCATCATTTGTGTATACTAATTTGTATCTGCTTGCATATGTAAGCTTTTGTTCGCTTATTTACATGTGTTTCTTTGTTCTTCTCGTCATTTATGTGTCTTTGGTATTTGTAGGTTCTTTTTCATCATTTGACAACAGCACTCTTAAGTGCTAATAATTTAATTATCGTCGAACATAAGTAGATAAAATTGGTTGCTGTCAGTAGCAGTACTCGTTCTTCTAAAGAAACATTTCGGGTAATTTATAAGTACAGTTTAGTACGCATATGCAGTAGACCAGAGATGGCTTTTTGTAAAACAGTGAATTCATCTTCTTGGTTATTCGGATATTCTAGATGTGCTCTAGGTTGACTGGTATGAGTGAAATTGAGGTTTTTCGTGAATTCGTTGAAGCGTTTTGTGTCAAACTGAAATAAGCAACTGTGCACTCAGTCGTGATGTCATCGTCTTTCATCCGCATTCTACGTTTATTTTTTTACAGTCTGTTGAGTGTTTATAGTTGAATTATTGTCGAATATCAGTTAGATTTGGGAACTATCATAAATAATGAAGTGAGGTACTCTTCGATTGGCTTCTGACGTTGTTTGCTGATCGTGTGATTAAGTCAGCGGCCGCTGGATGAAACGATACATCGGACAGGAGTGTTTAGCACGATAACTGAAAATAGTTTAATTATCTACTGCATACTAAATTAGTATAGTGGTAATTGATTGGCGAATACACCCTCACACAATCAGATGGAGACATTACGGGTATCACATGATAATGTTTGTGAGTGCGTGTTCATATTCGGGTTATTTCCGTCCTTACTGGTTGCTCTCTTCATAATTGTGGTGTCAAACAAATCTCTACATTTCATTCCACCAGTTCACGCAGTGATCGTAGTTTAATCGTTATGTTGTCAAACAAATTTGCCCACTTAATGGCTTAAAAACTGTAAACTTTGTGCGGTCGTTTTTCAAAGGACTCAGTTAGTTTACCGAAAAGTCAGTTTTGTTCCGATTGAGAATATTCCACTGCTTTTTGTAATCACCATACAACTATCCACTTTTAAAACTCTGAAAAAAAAGGGTTTTCAGGACCGCCGACGTTTTCTCATTGTCTCTGTATTCGACTTTTGCCTCATTGTGTTATTGTGGCTTATTTGCACGGTAAGTCAGTTCTTTCTCAACAGTTTTAAATAATATAATGAAAATTCGATAGAAAATTTCTTTTATTCCATTCAAAATTGTTTTTTTTTGCATAATAGAAGTGATGACGCTGTTGATAGCTTAGAGAAGTTCCCTCCTATGATGAATGACCGAAAAAGTGTATCGATCATCGGCTGTCGCCTCGCAGAATGCTTATGAAATCAGTTCGGGCATGTTCGTCGTTGGTTTTGATGAATAAATGCATAATGGAATCCAGAAATCATCTATTATCCATCTTATTACTGCTGCGGTTGAGAGTTTACGATGTTTGTATAAGTTAGATATGTTTCGAGCTGCTCTACAGAATAAAAGTGAACATTTGTATTTAGATGGATAAATATGTATAATCTTTAATCTAATGAGATTGTTCTCGATCATATTCAGGGAAAAGTGCATTAAATCTTAGTGCGTTAGTGTTTAGAAAGTGGAACTTTTCTTTCAGGTGACAAAAGGTAATGATTGGCCGACAGTTTTTCTGCGTGAAGTCAATATATTCGAGGCGCAGTTTATGAAAATTTCGCTTTTTGATATCGTTGTAAGATTTTCTTTTAAGTCTTTGAAATTATTCACACGATCGTCACATTTATCTGTGCATCGCAGTTCGACGACTCGTTCGCCGCTGATTGATTTGTGTGAGTGTACAGCGGTGAATGTGAAGAAATGTTTATTCCCTCATTAGTGGATAAAAAAGGAATAAAAACGAAGGGATCATTCGCAGACGGTGGAAAGCGATGATGAAGAAGCCCCAGTTTTATCGAATTGAGCCTTATGTCGTTGAAGTGATTGAAAACGATTATAGCGCCCTTTACGTACTGTATGCGCATCACTGATATTCGATGTTTCCACAGTTCTTTCCCCTTGTGATGATATTTCTTTCTGTCTATAGTGGTCACACAATTTTGTAATAAGAGAGATACGAGGAGAGATGCTTTGCCAATGCGGGGTTCTTTTTTTGAGAAGGTGAGGGAGGGAAAGAAGGAAGGAGGGAGAAGAAAATGTGGTTATTTCTAAACTTTGGAATGATATTAGTTGCCTGAGTAAAATTAAATGATGCGAAGTTTATAGTTGCATATTTTATAGTGGCTGTTTATAAATTTTAAAGAATTGACAGGATGCTCCAAGATCGTTTAAAATTGAAACAAAAAATGTGTTGGAAGGGATCCTCGATTGTCAGCGAGGTTTTTCCGAACACATTTAGGGAATATGAGGAGAAAGTGGACTGGGCTCATTAATAGTTTTTTGCTTCTATCGATTTCTTTCTTCTTTTTTTTCTGTCTCCTTCATTCTTTCTTCGCAAATGGTTGGTTTTTAAGATTTCAATTCGATGATTTCATGCTAAGGAGCTAAAAGCTTGTTCCACGAATATTTTATGTTGTTTCGGTTGTTCCGTTGGCTAATTCAAGCAGCCTGTTATTCGTTATTCACATACTTGAAGTTTATTTGCATCAGTGTTTTCAGTTGCACTTTACTTCTTTCGTTCAAATTTTCTAAAATATCGTTGAAAGAATATTTTCAGATAATTGCCGTCTGTCGTATGCTCATCTTGGTTTTCTCATATGCTGTTTTGTTGGTTGATCATTGGATACCGGTGGCGGCAACCACTATTATAACCACACTTTTTCTCGTTATCAAGGTGCTCATTTGGTTTTCAGCACAAAGCAGCTCCTTCCGAACGATGAACTAATATAAAAGAGCGATCACTAGTAAAGCTTTGTAGTTGAATGAACATGAAGCTTTGAACCCACTTCCGTGGACTTTATGCAGTTGTGGTTGTTTGAGGTGATGAAGAAAAAGCACTGATATTCTAAAATCAGTTCACTATAGCATCGAGTCTCCTCTTAATTTGTTCTGTAAATTTCATTTCCCTTCCTTTTTTTATCCATATTTGTGACTCTTTATTATTTTGCGTTGTTAATGTATGTTTTATGCGTTTGGTAGTGAGGATCGCCCGCGCATAGCTCAGAAATGTACGCGTCGACGGATAAGGGCGGAGTCGCGTGTCCACATTTTATTTCCGTCCATGTCTAGTCGTTAGGCGATTAAAATTTCATTTTAACATCGCTATATTACCATTATCCTTAGGTTTTAGTTTTCAGATAATATGACGTATATTATAGTAAGGCCACAAAGAAACGTTATAAAGAATTCTAAATATTCAGCAATAGCTATTTTTTTATCGATTTAAGTCGATGATTGGTAATAGTTTCGAGGTCGGTTGTGGAAACGTGTTTATAGGTGCTGTTTTTCTTCTCAAGAGATCAGGGCAGCTTGCCGCAGTATTTGGTGATTCTGAGCTCATTTATGGTCGCATGGTTCGAGCTATGGTTAGTGCCATTTCGTGTTTTACCACGTGAACGTCGTCAAGTGGTAGCGCCGCAGGTCGAATCGTCGTCCACCGTCAGTACGGTTCGTGTTCGTAATGTGCAGACCGACGACGAGTTCCGCTCGGCAATGGAATATTCCTCAGGTTCCTCAACTGATTGTTTTCAACACTTTTACCCGGCTGAATTGCTCAAAAGTTGTCTGTAGCGTATGCAACAACCGGCTTCTGTCCTTGACATAACATTTTATTTTCTGAACGGCGGCGTGCTAAAAACACTTTCAGCGGTTAGCAGCAGTGCAGTTTGTGATCTCCGACCCGTATCTTATATCTCGCCTTGTTCAGTTCTTCAATTCTTCAGCAGGAATAGAAATTCGACTCAGTGATGCTTTTCCCTAATGAGAAGTGGGGTCAGTTGATCCTAGTTGCGTGATTGAATGAAGCTCACTAAATCAAATTTTATTTATTGCTGTTCTTTGTTTTGTTTGTTTCTGCCGGAAGATTTTGTATGCCTCACGTTTTCTTTCTTGCATAACTGGCAATAATGCTGGAATATGGTCGTTATTTAAATGAAGGTTCCGATGCCGAAGACGATAAAATGTCATCGAATCTCTTACATGGTAAAGTCTACTCAAAAGCTGAATACATCGAGGCAGTCGACCGAGCTGAGCAAACGGCGAGGCAACTAATACGTCAGGTCGATTCCTGGAGGCTTATCTGTAGGTAGGCATCAGTGTTCTTGTGTATCTTCTTCTGAAGATGGGCATATATTTGTATCATTTTAAAGGAACGATGTTAAGAGGCTGGAAAATATCTTTTGCTGTTGGCTTGATTTCTTAAATTTGATGTGTTTGAGTTTCAGTTTTTGTTTACTCCACCAAGTTCTTTGCGAAGGAAAGTGGTAAAGGAGAGAGACGAAAGGGGGGAAAGATAAGAACTGGAAGCTAAAGGAGAAAGTGTCCCAATTATATGTGACTAGGACTTATTGTGTTATGTTTCTAAACTAACTAATTTTGTAAATCAACGTTTCGTTTCCACGGCTGCATGAATTCAACGGAAGCATGTGAGCGAATTTTCTTTTTATGTCCTTAATCCTCAATTTTACCCATTTGACGCCTCTCTGTCGGTGCTGCAAAACTTACTGCAAACTGAAGCTGACAGTGATGTAGCGGATGCAGGTTACCACTTGGAAAAATGTTGTCGTAAAACATTCATACAGCTAAAAATAAAAAATAAACTTCGAATTTTCAATAAAACTCGCAAGGGTGACATCTTCAGTAGTGCACCGAACTAACAACCTACGGTTGTTTGTGACAGAAGTTACCTAATGCACACTTTATCAGTACGGTCACATTTGTCGTTGTTACTGATCTTTTGGGCTGCACTTTAACAGCTGATAAACAGCCTTTCAGGGATAATCCAGAAATTCGCTATTGTGAAGAAAGACGGGTCTACTATGTTCGGGCAGAAATCGCCTGTACCCCGCAGTCGTTATTCAGGGCTGCTTGGAAGGATAATCAGCTATGGAATAAACACATCTTGGAAATGAGGGTAGGTGGTGGAAACTTTTTGTGAGTTTTTGCAATCGTGGGCTCCAATATTGGATTTACGTACAAAGTATAACCGATGTTTTTAGAGACATACAAAGTTTAGAGACAACACGAAAAACAAGTACGGCCAGTACGAAAGCCGATTCTAAAAGGTTGCAGTATATGCTATTTTTCATTTTCTGACTAATGTCGCTCAAATATCTGCACTGTGAGGTGGCGGAGATGGAAATTCTCTTGAAGGACACCATCTAAGCGACGCTCTCAAATACAGTTTTACTCTAACGGATTTAAGGAACTCCGCGACTCCTAGTGAAATCGCCATAGAGCAGTGCTATGATGCGTCTGATAACAGCGTCTTTGACAGCTAAGGACCATAAAGCAGGTGCAACTCACATCCTTTGACTACTGGAAATGGCTTTGCAGAGATCTGCGGCAGCCTGCGATATTAAAGAGAAATGATTTAGAGAGATTGGTGTTAGTCTCCGGCTAACTCAAAGCACTGAAACTTCTTTGGTTTATCACGGCGACTTACGGGTGTTCATTCGAATTTGGGTGTGGATGATGAAATCTCCATTCTCCTTCCTTTCTCCTCATCGCCTTCCCACCTCTTGGGAAAAGAACGTTGTTCGCATATCACATTATCGATCCACTGACCCTCTTTTGTTTTACGAACTCAATTGTTTTTTATTTTACTGAAATCTCCTGAAATATTAAATCTGCTCAATTGTCTGAACGGCGATGATCCGGTATCAGTGATTTGCACTTAAAGGTTTATCTTAACACTTCGTATGACTATTTGAAGTGATTCCCGGTGCGTGTATATATATCATTCAGGTATTATTGCATATTGATTCAACAACTGAATTATTATACTCAGTTAGTGCGCCGGCACTGCGTGGATATATTGCCTCCAGGTAAGTCAGTTACTTTTTTCTTTCTGTTTCCGTCCAATTTTGCCTTTTTTATATCTTAATAATTTTATTTCCTCCATCATTATCTGAATTTGAAGAGGGAATGGTTTTTTGTCAATTTTTGCCCACGGGCAGTTCGAAGTGTTGGTAAACATGTCAAATATAACGTTTGAATTACTGTGATAATAGGTGACAGGTCGTTGCTTATATGCTTATATTTGTGCGTTTGTGTTGAACGCTGCAGCATTTTTGTTCATACAGTTCGCATCGCGTGCCGCTTATATTTTAGAGGTGCTTTGTTGGCTTATGGAAGGTTGCTTTCCGAAAAAATATTTGAGATTTTTGTAAGAATGAGATTTTTCTCGTTCAATTTTGCGCGAGTTTGCTTCATTAACCAAGGACTCTGATAACACTGCTATCTCGCTTGAGAGATAGGTTTATTCTTTCAGTCTGTAGTCAGGGAACTATTTTCGCTGGATGCTGGAAAGCCGAAGCAGATTGGGGGATTTAAATTTGCGAAACCTAAGGTTAGAGTAATGGAGTCCCTCTGATTGCTGCTGAGGGTTGAGTTGGATAATACA
This sequence comes from Parascaris univalens, assembly GCA_037576465.1. Classification (NCBI taxonomy): domain Eukaryota; kingdom Metazoa; phylum Nematoda; class Chromadorea; order Rhabditida; family Ascarididae; genus Parascaris; species Parascaris univalens. Next base: position 130,545,135 of record CM075173.1, on the reverse strand, counting down.
TTAAAGTAGGGTGATAACTAACTATTGCGAAGCGTATATGCGCTTGGCGGAACCGATAGAGAGCAATACACTAGCTTCCCATTTACTGGGCCCAACCACTGTTTCGCGTGATCGGCCTCATCGATGTCGCACATGGCCGTTTACGTCTACGCACTCTTCCTCAGTGTTACTTCATCGTGCCATAACGTGACAGTTTATTGAGACCGCTTGAAGGGACTTCTTGGACGTGCGTCGCATTCACCTTGATACGGATAAAAATGTTTACGAGGGTTGGTATGTGTCGGTAGACTCATCGGTCTTACCGGCTAATTCCAATAAGAAAATGGTGCGTGGTTTCAATGGCCCAAATCTTGTGCGGGTGTCAGGATCATCGACCACTCCGGACACTTCCGTTTTCGAATGGATGTTATCGAGCGATGTAAAGGTGACGATTTCCTTTCCCATCTATTATTTATGTTTGGTTTGATTAGTTTTGGTTAAATAGCTAAAGTACATTGATAAGTTCGAGCTTATAATTTCAAGCAGAGGAGAAAAGTTTCTACATTATCAAATGAATCGTCAAAGAAGACATAAAATTGTGTTTGATGCGAATTGGTAACAAGAATTTTATTTTTGGTCTTTGAATGAGAAAGTTAAAGAAGACGGAAGAGGGCCGCTAAGGGTTCGATGATATCTTTCGCAAATCAAAAATAAATCACTTGTTGGAAGTGGGTAAAACGTCACGCAGTAACGGTAACACTTTGCAAGCTTTGATAGCAGTGGAAATTTGAAGAAGAGTGACTTCGTTGACGTTAGTTCAGTTATTCAAAAAATTCACCCTTTCGCGCTGATAGACGGGACCGGCAGAAGTGATGTATGAAGGGATGAAAGTGGACAAGCGTTATTAGTCCAGATCCGCATTTCCGGATATGAGTTATAATCCATGAGAATTCCGATGGTAAATTGTTAGGTGATTTTTTATCAGCGTAAAGGTAATCGGTAACATTTTGACAACTATGAAGTGTGTGTGTTAAATAAAGGCAATTCCTACATTTAAGCAGTTCATATCTTAAGTTTATGTTATTCGCTTTGTTTTCCACCTGGAACAGTTGAAAAATAAACAAATAAGTTTGAAAAGGTGCGATTTGTAGTTCAGCGTTAGATTTTTCATTGAAGTTCGTCTTCAGGGTGATATCCCAAGACGATTGATTGAGAGAACGATGAGCTCCTTCCTCCTCGACTATGTGAAGAATTTGCGTAATTTCATTAGCGATCGAGCTTCCGAATATCCGTGAGCAGAGCATTTGATTGCTTATGTTGGTATGGGTTTTCATTGTGTATTTGTTTGTTTTTTTCCTCTGCATATATTCGTGGTATATTTATTTACCAGTTGTATGCTTTCTAATTCTCGGAATCGCCAGGAATTATTCGGCATTCATTGACATTAATATTCCGCTGCTTGATAGGAAGCATCTTATTTGTCGTTTTAAAAAGATTCTTCTACTACTTACAGGGGAAACGTTTTTATTTATTAATTATTTCCTCGCATCAGAACCGGAATAACTCTTTTTTGGAAATAGCTGTGACCAAAATTTACTTCCAGAGGTCGAATTTGGGACGTTAATGTGTGATAACTCAGAAGCGGCGAGTCTCGTTTCTCTTTTTCACACAAAGTGTGCTCGCTAGGCGTCTATGAAATTCACTTATTACTGGAAGCTTGAGAAGTGAGGAGACTCATTTTGTCGTTGATGAGCGTGACCCTGATTATTCCATATAAAATCATCAGTGTCATATGTGTCATATGAAGATGAGTGCAATAGAAATACTGCTCTTTTTTGGCATTGTTCAATGAGGTCTCAGACGTATGCCATCGAAAGTTGTTAAGTAGGTGAGAGGGTTTCACATTTTTCACCTAAAGTAAAACAAAATGTTTGCAGTGTTAATTTTGCTCTTCTTCTCCGCTTCTGTCATCTACCTCTGTCGTTCACGTCATTATCCTGAGATTTATTTCCTTTGCCTTATTTTATGACTCTATATTTATGAATTTCAATATATTTTATCACTGATATTAGTCACATGTGAACTTTGTTTCCCTCTTCATCCAGTATTGTCTCTCTCATCAGGCATGCACTGGTTCCGTACATGTTCATGTTCATGAATGACGTTGCTGTTTCCGCTTTGCGTTATCTTCCCGTCGACTAAGAATTTGTCGAAGTTATTTTTATTCGAAGCGGAAGTATTAGAAGAAATATGAAGTATTATGAGGCGATGAACTAATCTGAATGGGATGGCAATAGCTGGGTATGTAGTGGGTGGGTTTGATTGTTTCCTTTATGGTCTTTTGTTTCGCATAGTTATGTTTATTTTTCTTTGAGATATTTTTGTTCTCAATTGTTAAATATATTTCGAAGAGATTCAGCCTTCGAATCGCTGAGAAGACGCCATTTCTGGTTTTTGATTTATACGTTAATTCTTAGAAGGGGCCAAGAGCGTTTTGTTCCTTGATGAAGAGGGAAGGGCTGAGACTTGAACGGATGTGTGTCACAAGTATCGACAGCATTCTAGCCTTATTTCATCGGGTCCGCGTCAGGCTGACCTCAGTGATTCACGGTCCGCTCGTACGTCCCTGTTCGGCATGGTAGGCCGTCTCCGTGGACGGTTTTTCGTTCCTGTTTGAGCAACCTGAGCAGTGATGGATTAGCTGGACCTCTCTTTCCGAGTGCTTCGAGCGTCGATAGTCATTATTCAATACACTGGATTGATTAAGGACGCAATACGCTTGATTAAGGGGAAATAACCTGCTTTGCTCTGTGGCGTTATAAATGGGCGGTGGACCTCCTAATTCAAAGATAGGCATAATGGTTCGATCCACTCACTGTAGTTCCGCAGCGTTCCTTCATTTTGTCCATCCCGTCGTCCCTCATATGGCAAACACCGACCGTTATAATATTTTAGTAAAATCCTCTGCAAGTTTGTTGAGAGAACAATTATTTTCACGTATTATACTGATTTAGAAGAAATCAGGCCCCCTCAAGTAGTGTCTCTAATTGTATATGATAGGTCAACATCTAATTGTCGCTGCTTTTTCTTTCACCATACAATAGTGAAACTTGCGAAGTTGACCAGTGTCAGCGGATTCCAAGTGCCACGATCACGCGTTTCCGTTGTCGGAATTGACGTCAACTCGGTCGCGTTTATGTCTCTTGACGATTAGGAAAAAGTCATTCGTTTATGCTTGTTGGCTGAAGTGATTACATTCGTATGTACGATATTTTCTTCTTTCTAATTCTTTTTTCTCATCTGAATGTGCGCTTTATTAAATATACAGAAGGAAATCAGTACTGAGCAAAATGTGAGGGGAACGGTCGGATGTTGTGTGACGACCAGCCGGTCATACCCACCGGCTCCTTGAAACTGAACTTCGAAGATCTCCTGCAACATGTTGAAACTCATTTACAATCATTTTTACTTCCGTTTTCGAATGCTTTCCACTTTCATAATATGCTTCTATTCTCCTTCAAAATGAGGTGGGCTGGAGAAACCGTTTTCCTTTCCCAAATGGCCAACGTTGTTTATTATGATATGAAAACATCTTGGAACGCTTAAATGCCTAAATTCTCATCTATTTAATCCCCTTTAGAAAATATTAACTTCCGTTTACCTGATATTATAGATGAGATAACCGTACGCATTGGTATGTCAGCTTAGAGGACAGAATGGGGGCATGAGATCGTGCGATGATTTTTGCGCTAATAAAGGAAAAGTAAGGCCACAATTCTTTAATACCATTTATTATATTATTAATTAGGAAGTAGATGATAGGGACTGATTAAAATCTCATCTTAGAAGTTATCGTATTTATGTGTATGTGCACCGTTTTTCTTGTTTGTTTCTCCACTTGTGATTTGATTATTCGTAAGGAGAGGCCAGATTACGGAACTTTATATTCGCCGAAGTACTGCATTTTCCTCTCGCTTTTTTGAAATACAAATTGTTTTCGATTGATAAAGTGGTCGTGTGGAAAAGTACGCGAACTATTTTCCCTTTAAATCGCAGAGTCCTCTTTCCCTTCTCCCTTCTCTCCTTTACCTCATTTCTCTCAAAGCACTTTGCGCATCCTGTGCGAGTATCTGTAGCTGCCATAAAAAACGTTCGTTTTTTCCCTGATTAGGTTAATGAACCGTGCCACATTCCTATTCCTTTATGTATGCGAACGGGATTTTGGATGCATAGAAGATGAGGGAGCAGAGCACTTCCAGCCTCCACTGGTACGAGGCATTCTTAGGAAATCGTGTTAGGCAAGTGAGTCAAAACAGCTCACTGTTAGTGAAATAATTGATGTTCAATTCAAGCTTTCTAAATGGCGAGTGGGAATCAGCTACCCCACTCCATGATTTCATCATAGAAGCTGTTGGGGGTTCTTCGTCTTTGTCTCATAAATACTGCAATTCGTGTCTCTACGCATGAAGACTCTTACATCGAGATATAAAGCATGTCCAACTGGTCCCTCTCATCACTAAAAATCGCTCCGTCTTAAAAAGATCTACTATCTTCCTTCCCTCCTCCATCTCCTATTTACTTTAGAGAGAACACCTCACACACTCGACACCTCTCCTCACATTTCATTGTTTTGTTCCTCAGCTGATTGTTTTATCAAAGGAACATATTAATCTGAGTGGAGCAAGTCATGAAACTTGAAAATGCTGTTATATTAGAATGGTTCATGTGGTTGATAATATCACAGCGAAAAATACTACTTGGACGGACAGAAAATGCAGATGTGACATTTTTTAGCAATCCCAGATCGCCAATGCCAGACATGGCGATAAAGGCCCAATGTGAAAAGGCACACGAAAATCACACGAAAATAGGGCACACACATAAGGCACACGAAAATCCTCCACGAAATATTACAGGAACAGAAGCCCTATGGCAAGAAGGGGACGTCTGTGGGATGGTGATATGACTGGCCAGATCTGCCTCTTTCGAGACACAGTAATTTCGACTGCTTGAAGGGAAGTACCGGCCCAAAATGAGACTCACCGTTTTTTTCGACAGCAGACTGCGACGATAACGGCTATCGAAATTGCCCATATACCACATAACGCGATTGGCACGATAATAAACCACACTGTAAGATGGCAAAAAGTAGCGATCACATGAAGGTTTTGCGAACCAATCTGTGACAAACCGTAACAGGCGAGAGCGAAATAAAAATCGCCTGCGCACATATCCACTATTAGCAAATGTCAAGTGTAAAGAATGATAAAGTTTTGGCTACGAGCAACGTCCAAGGTGAATCCTATGTAAGTTTGCATCTTATATTGTCGAATTTTTTGCACTTCTCGGGAGGTTGATGCTGTATATTCGCGATTTCCTGCATGGCTCCTCTTCCAGCAAATAAAACTAAGTAATGTGCATTTAAGCAAAATGGACGTTACCAAAATAATTCTAAGCAAAACAGCAAAGCGGTTTAGAGTTCTGTAATTTTTCGCATTCGTCTCGCAAACAAAGCTAAGCGAAGCGAATCGAAAAACTACGTTTATTAACCATCTACGTTTATTACCCAGCAAGATTTCTTGCCTCTTCGTGCGGGTTGAATTCGTTGATCTTTTGCCTTCAATTTATGCTGATACGGATAGCGGCCGATTACCTATATTATCTCCTCTCAGTCGCGGGTGAATTGTTGTTCCAATCAAAATAGCAGTGAAAATGGAACTTCACTGGTTCGCAGTAGTTTTTCGCTAACTTGCGGTACCGTTTACAGTGACGTGTGAGCCTTTGATTAAATATATGTGTATGTATGTGCCTGTCTGTCCGTCTCTCTTATGGTTTCAATAAAACCAGGTTTATCAGAGTTGCTGACCATATTACTTCCTTCATCAACTTTCGGATTAATCCATCTATTTCTACAGTAATTCCTCACATTTTCGAATATCGGAGCATTGGATATATTTCATATCCAATAGGACAACGTTCTAAGACCATAGGGCTGGAAAAATGGGTCCATAAGAGCGGTTGGTTCGTTTGAAAACGAACGCAGGACCGACTTACTGCAAAGAAAAACCCAGCAGATGCATTTTACACTTGTTTTCGATGACTATAAGGGCGGGAGGAAGGGGAGGAGATAAGGGTTCGTTGACCAAGGTGGCTGACTTTTCCTCCAGATATTAAAGTTTCGAATAGGTTGTTTTGTTCATATTTCCACTTTCTGTTTAAGATGAAGCAGTAACCCACTGCTGCCTCCATCCGTTTCTTCCAGTGTCCTTCCACCCGCATAAACATCGCCTTCGATGTCGTTGTAGTCTTTCGCCACAGGAGCACCTGGTGTCACCGGTCGTTTCCTTGGTTTTAAAGGTGTCGTTTTCGGGTATCCCTCAAAATGAAGCGATATTCTGAACCATTTTGAAAAGCATCAAATTTTTTGCCTTGAAAGAAACATTTAGTATCACTGATGCCACCAGTAAGTAAGTTATTAGCGGATAAGAGTGGCTCCTACTTCATTTCCCAGCAAGGCCGCTAAGACATGAAATTTATGAGTTGTGCTGCTGCAATACCCTTGACTATATTGCAGCCGTGTGATGAAATGTAAACAATATATGCATTAAATCGGTCTGAAAGAACACAATTTTAAGGGAACACTACATGCCGGAGTACAGTAGCCATACTGATGAGCACACTTATTTTTTCACGGCGATGTCGTGAAGTTCTACTACAGTGGCATCACTTCATTGATTTCTTTTCTTACGTTATTGTTCCAGTGGACTGTCTCTATCGTACGCCACCTCAAAATGTGACAAAATCCCGCAAATGGTATACTGCATAAAACTGTTTAAGCCGCCATTAAACACTTCGTATCCACCAGCATCAGAAACTATATATTCTGAGCCAAGCCCATTCAAATGGGTAGAGGGAGTTGTGTCCCCGATTTCGGCGGTTTTTAGATAGCTGCAATGATACAATAAATGCAGAAAACATGCTGCAGATTTTGGAAATTCTGTTTGAGAACGTAAGGTTTTTGCCTTCGATGTTTTTTCTTTCATGGAACTTATTCCTTCATTTACTGCTTTTTGGAGAGTTCCAAACCAGCCATCTGAGATACATCGTGGTATCATTCCAACACCATCCAACAGTACCGAAATCATAGGAACGTGTAATGCAGTGAACGTCATTCAGAGTGCACAAATTTAAGTTCCAGCGAGTCCCAAACTAGCCATCTGACTTAAATGGAATCATTTCCATGTTACCGAAGTTCCAGTGTTACTATGGAAAAAGAAATTACAAAATGTTCTCCTGAAAACGGCGGCCAGCCGGAAACTTCAGTCGAAAATTTTAACAGGAGTCTTTTCTTAATAGATGCTGCAAATTTTTCAATAACAATTTGAAGCAATATATGAGGCAGGCTGTAACCAATGTAAACGAAGCAAGTTGGTAAACTGCAACTGGTCAAGGATTTCGTCGCTTGAGAACCCTCAGAATCGGACCGATGAGGCCGAGATCTAGATATTCTTTGCATGGAGAGTGTTTCCTTCCCAAAAACTGAAGTGCGTCAAATGGTCATTACGGGAAGGTCATAGACCTCCATGGATTCAAATGAACTAAGCGGTCGTACTCGGAGACTTCTAAATTGATTCAAGCTTTAGGAACAGAAAAATGACCGTCTCGCTCCCATTCCTCTAATATCGGTTTATGTTTCATACATTCCTGGGAAGGAACAAAGAAAAATTAATGACCCACCTGTTCAGTAATCCAATTATGCATCATAAACGGTGTTTCTTCAAACCCATCATCATGTCCCACATTGCCTGGCATTGAAATCGGTCCGCCTGTGATCGCATTTTCACCGTCCGAAAATGCAGGACGTTCTAGAATCACCACGAAACAATCAGCGGAAGAAGCCAACAATTATTATAGCAATATGTTGAATAATGCTTGCAGCACATACCTAATTGCTGCTAATATTTTGTTGTTTCCTTAATGCAAATAACATCTAGAAATTCACTTTGCAATTCGAAAGTTTTTTTTCCAGTGACCCACATGAAATATTGCGCAAATGGCAGATTTCTAGGATGAGGAATATAGTGAGATAAATTTTCATACTGGACCTCGTCACCAGGATGATTCGACTGTAATACAAAAGCTATTCGGATGAGATGAACAGAACGTTGGGGAGATACCATTTATCTGTGGTCGTTAGAGGAATATAACATATAGCAGTCATGATCGCGGTTATTGCTGTTACATCAAAACCAAGCCAACTGCTACTCATAGTTTGGTGCTTTTGTGATGCCAAAAGATAATTTGTTTTTACCTGACGGTCTATCAATTGGAAGGCAGTTGAGTCCATCACCATGATAACCTTCGTTACATACACATTCGGGTCCTTCTATACCTGCCTCATCACAAACGGCGTTCGTAGAGCACTTCTCATTAAGTCGATGATAACAAGCGTCTATTTCTGGAAGAATAAAACGTTTTCATAGTTTGAAAACTATGGCGGTTCAATAATTTCATCCAAACTCAGTTGACACCTTCTACCTGACATGTTAAAAGAAGTTGAAAATTCAACAATTTGCAGAAAGAATTTAATGACCTTCGCAGATGGCTGAAGAGTTGTAATTAATGGCTCATTTTAGTGTCACAAATGACGCTTCGACGATAAAAACGAATATTATACGTTTCGATCTGCTTTCTTATGATTAACCAATTATAAACGATCTCTTTTCTCATAAAGATCCATGTGGCAGCATGATGCGTAAATACGCCAAAAAATTTGTTTTTGATGGCACCCAGATGACCTCTTGAAACTTTTCAGTTCTTTATGCATTTTTGAAAGTCATTTTATCGAGAAAATATGAAAAATCCAAAACTGCCAATAATATCGTGTAGCATAATATATCCTTTTATCTTTATTGCTCAACCTTTTTTCATTTCACCTCCAACTCTCTTTTTATTTCGTCAACTCGTCTTCTCTGCACTATCGATGGTAAAAATCATCACCGTCCATAAATTCCGGATAGACTAATAGCTAAATTTCAAAACTTCATATAGAAACTTGGATTATAAAGACGAATCGATGTCACCATTTGTGTTCTCTATAGAATCCTAGCAAATCAAACTAACGCAAACAGAAAAGATTATCCAAGGAGGTGACACGATGTGCATTTTTTTCATTTTCCTCATCTGACCAACCGCTTTCATAAGTCATCAACGAATGAGGAATATGGCAAAGAACGTCCCGTTGTCTTGATCAACTCAACTGCTGGCATGGTTCTTTCTAAATAATCCGTTTCCATAGACCGAACTGTGCCCAACTATAACGATCAGCGAAAACGTTGAGTATACAGCTTTCACTTTCAGGATTTTATAGCTTTCATTTTATAGTATATAGCTTTCATTTTAGTGTCACAAATGACGTTTCGACGATAAAAACGAATATTATACGTTTCGATCTGCTTTCTTATGATTAACCAATTATAAACGATCTCTTTTCTCATAAAGATCCATGTGGCAGCATGATGCGTAAATACGCCAAAAACTTTTCTCATAAAGATCCATGTGGCAGCAAATACGCCAAAAGAGTAGCTTCTCTTGGAATTAAAGTGAAGTAGGGTCATTACATAATATCAGCTACCCTCTCCATCATACCCATTCAATTTTTTTACTCCACTTTCCTGTTGAGACTACTAAACGGACAGACAGATGGACAGGTATGGGTCCACATAGCGGCGAGCACAATTTCGCTACAATGCTCCTTCATCAAGGAAAACTGCAAACGCGCACAAAGATGCGTGCAGCAAACTGGGGAGGTGGGAACTGAATTACTCACGTTTGCACGTGAAACCATCACCGACGAAGGGCTCATTGCATTCGCATTTATAAGATCCAAGAGTGTTGACACATTTCGCTTTCGCTGAACATTGGTGCACTTCCGTAAGGCATTCATCCACGTCTTCAATGTAAAGCACACAAGTTTACTCAGCAGCTGCCTTCAAGAGACAATAGAATACAAACCACGGCGACGATGGCCTGCGGATCATATCCTTTAATATTTAGAACAAATGGAAAAGTAGCAAAGGGAGCTTGCACACAGCGTGCTTTTGTATGCTGCACCTCGCCCAATCGCTTTCATAAATAAAATAAATTGGATATGCATGAAATACCTCCGTGTTACAAACTATCTAACCTTATATATATCCACGTATATATCTTATATGATCCGACCGGTGTAAAATGAAGCTTCGATCGATGCATTCTTCGTAATGCAATTGGTGAAGGAAGAATTTCTTCAAAAAATGAAAATCGTTGCTTCCATTAAGTCCACTGACTATTTTCGAAATTATCTCACTTTTTAGTTGAAGTAAGCTAAAATATCCGACTTGAGTAAGGGGAAGTACACAAATTTAACGAGTGAATGACCACAACTTTGCTTTCATTATGAGGCCTTAATCAAAGTTTCTTTCCGTAAGACCTAGTAACAAGCTTCAATAATAGAGTTTTCGTTTCGAGCATTTGTTGGCGAAACCATCTATTCTGCATCACCTTTCTAGTACATCAAGTAGTATTCCTTAATGGATTTTTACAGATGCAGAAAGCTAGAAAGATGTAATCAAAAAGTGCAACAAGGTTATATATCTTACCTTCAAAGCAGTTTATACCAGACCACCCTTCAGCACACTGTGCATTTGAGCAGAACCCAGTAGCGAAATCACATGGAATATCATTACGACAGTGACACAAATTCTCACAGGCGAAACCCCACCGTCCTGCCGAGCATTCTAAAATTAATCTCTATAAATCGCACTCCCGCTGTTCCGTCAAAGAGGTTTTGAGATAGATCCAATCACTGCTATCGAGCCACGTCAACAAGATTCCATCAGACGCTACGAAGAGGAAAGCATTTTCATCTCCCCTTTCGTTTTTTCGTCCCTTTATTTTTGAAATGACTCATCATAAATATCTTTTTTGCTTCATTATTTAATTTTGATGAAGCAGAATCTGGTGGAGACTTGAAATTTGGTAAAAATCAAAAAGCTAAAGTGGCTTTTTTTCACGAAAGATGAACGCATGTGTCCTTTCAAATCATCATGTCGGCGATAAGATGAACAACCTTTCTGACAAAGTGGTGGCTGGAGAGTTCCGGCTGGACATCGTACCGGTGATTTGTTGTCGACACGAAACATCCATTTGCCCTTTTCGCCAATATTTGATCGGTTGGTAAGCAATTGAAATGGTAATTCGAAGAATTCGGTTCCCGACGAGAAGCCACTGACTGCTGTATCGCACTCAATCTCCTCGAAGAGGTAGGTCAAGAAGGTTGCATTGTCGCCTTGTGAGATCACCACTTGGAAACTATTCACCTGCAAATATATGCAGAATCACGTTCAAAATCAGAAAAAAAAAACTTTCTGATGAGTGCAGCCGCCTTCCACCAATTTTGTCTTAGAAAAATAGAGCATTAATGAATTTTCGATCAATTTAAAATGTTTCTAAGCGAAATAAGTAATTTTCAGTTGAGTTCAAATTGTTGATTTTACCTCATTCAAAAATGTTTATTAGTAATTTCTAGTTAGTTTAAAATGCAAACTTAATGACACAAAATATCTAAGCACTTCACGTTTGAATACTTCTGGTTTGGAATTCGTCAGGCAACACGCGTCGACCAGTTTCACGGTTGAATGTCAAATATGCTTATATAACCTGTAAATGAATAACGCAACGCTCATGATGCGCAATAAGAACGAGAACGAGAGTTGAAATATTTGAAGTTGCATTGAAGGATTTCAACCAACCCGGTCGGTCTCAGCTTGAAGTAATTTATCGAATGATATAATAAGCATTGAGCGAGTCCTGAAGTCGTTTTGATGGAATCTGTTCTGGATATTAAGTGACGAACGAGTTAACAATGCATAATCTATCGCATCGTTCTCTGCAACCAAGTTGGTGATTGATAAAGTCGAGTTCAGTTCAAATCCCACGTTGTTTCAACACGGTTGCGATTTAGGTTTGTTTTGACTAGTTGCAGCAGAAACGACAATTTGCAGCAACTCATCAAGTCGGCCACAAATAATTCTTTGAAGCTCTCTTCGTAAGACAATATCAAGATGGATAGAGAATCTAATTGTCAGATGATCTTGGAGTTTCTCTCAGAGAAACAACCTGCAACTTTATGTAAAGATGGTGCTGATTGCACCTTAAAGGCGTTTCCTGCTTTTTAGGGTTTCGAATTACTTCGCGGTAGGAAAGTATTTCTTTCCCTATCGTTCATTCCATCGATGTGTCGATAGGTATTCCCTTGGTACTATCCTGCACAAAATTATTTCCGCTTCATACATTATGCTTACCGCCAACAACTTTGATGAAAACGTTTCCGCCTCGATCGAGATCATATTGCTGATAGAGCGGAACAAACGCTGGGAATCGTGGAGGATTCTTATCAAGCACTTGCAGTGGAGAGCCGAAACTGACTGCACCGTTCGATGATACCTGTTAATAAACTCAGTCCAGAACATCAGCAATTAAAACAAATAACATGTGAATGAATCCTCAAATAAACACTTTTCTTTGAAAAAAAAGACAGCTTAATTTGTTCCAGAAATTTCCCTTATCTGGTATATTTATATATGTTTCGTGCAGAGGTTTTCTCTTAAATTGCTGCACGATTTGACAATTATGAAATTGTCCGCTTCGCTAGAAAATTCATCAGGTTGCATATCAAAACAAACGAAAATACGCTACGAATTTTTATCTACGTATTATTTTTAAAAGTAGCTCTTTAGATATTGAAATGATACTGAAAGAGGTAACATAGATTAGGCGCAAGGCAGGAGGACCTTGAGGCAATCGCGAATGGAACGATAAGCCATGACGCCGAGCTCAATTTCTCAATAAAAACCTCAAAAAACAAGAAGATACTCGAGCAGATAAAAGAGACATTCCGAAAATATTCTACTGCAAAACTCGCGAACAATAAAAAGATGAGCATTTAAATGCTATTCTAATCAGAGCGCATTCAGTAAATTATTCAGAAAAACGAACTTACAAAAATATCTTCGTAAGATTTTCCGAACAGCTGAACTGGTGTTTCTAATTCCAAATTACCAATTGAATTTGGTTCCGCTTCGAGCACCAAAGTCGGATTCTCCACTGGATATAGGATTGTTTCTGCAAACAGTAAACTCGCAATAATGCAAGCACCACTGTCTATAGCACAACGATCGAAATATAAATGTGAATGCTGCGAGAAAACACACCAGTATGCTTTTGCCAAGACGAAATATGAATGAAATATGGCAAGACGAATCGAACCTTAAGGCTGATATTGGAAGAAGGATCCAACATTGGAGCACACCTTTACCTTAGGTTGTAACACGAATACATCCTTGGTGAGAACACGCACTCATCTTAGATAGGAATGCGAACTCATTGGTGGCCGGAATATGATTACTTGCACTGCAGTGAGTAATTGCAATTCTCTTTAGCGGCTTTCCAAACAACGGAAATGCAGACAAGTGAATGAACACGCAAACAAAACATGGGTTCGCCATTATAGTAAAGTGCGTTGCAAGCCTGGACAATGCAGGAAAATGAAAAACGCGAACCGTGACATTCGATGCCGTTGCCTACGAAACCATCGATACAAGAACACTTGAAGGAGCCTGGCAGATTAGTGCATACAGCCGCCTTATCACAAGGGTCGTATCTGCAATCATTCCATTTCTTTCGTTCCACTTTCAACTGTCTCTTGACTATAGCTGCTCTGGATCGGAATTTTTTTGAAAGCATGCTTAGATCTGTTTGAATCTCTCGAATATCACCGGAAGAAGTTTGCATGCTAGTGAAATTCTGACTTTTTTCGGCTTTGGGTTAGTCGTCTAAAATTCACTGACCGATGCGTCTGAATCACTGAAACTTGGATATTTCCCGTGAAAATCCAGGGATTAGCATTGAAACAAAAATTCATTGTAGAACACTCAATATTTTCCTGATATTGATAAGGTGAATTGTGGATATAATATGGTGGATTCTGTTCAAGCAGGAGTGTACCGAGATCTGTAATAATCACCTTCTTAACCTGACAATCATACCGGAAATATAAGAAATCTGAACTCGAACTGAACTAGCCGCTAGGAACCTTAAGCTTGCCAAAAAAATTGTCGGCAAATGAAACTGCACGTTTCGGTGCTGGTGTCGCCTACTGACGGGAACACAGGCACAATATAAGGAAGAATAGTGGTCTCGACACTGAATCTGCCTTCCTCAAGTTCAACAGCCACTTTGAACGAGAAATTTGCGAGAAATCCTTGATCCTGAAGCAGGCCAACATCGGTCCTAACGACCGCTGATCCCATCAACTTTTAAAAGCATAAGAACGCAATCCTCTGCTCATTGCGTAAATGCCCCATTAAAGCACGGCTGTCATTAACGGTTCAGTTATTAACGAAGCACAGCTTCAACATATTGAAACATAAATGCTGATATGGTGACCCGAAATACAGAATCCTATCACCGAGAGTATGCAGCACTTCTCTAGGGAACGACAGCTTCACAAACATGAAGTACCAGCGCACACATTGAATATGAGCGCGGTCCGAAAAACTCATCTGAATGTACAGCAGAATGCAACCAGATTCACGGTCAGCAGTCAGGACCAGTGTCTGCGAAGAGTGTCTCCCACAAAAATGCTACAAGACCCCTCTTGATAATTCCGGAAAATCATTTTCAAAAGAATAATACAGAGTGTCCTCTCGCTTTGATTATTGACCTGTCGCCATTTATTGCTTAAAGTGCTGCACTGACGGCTATCGAATCCTATCCAAGTACATACCTTTCAGTACGCAAAAAAAGCATCTCAAAATGGTCTGCAATGAAATGGCTTACTTGCATTCGTCTATATCGACACACTGTCCTCCTTGCGAATCCTGTTGATAACCTTCGGCGCAGTCGCATTCATAACTGCCGATTAAGTTCTTACACACTCCTTTTTCACCACAATAAAAGTCGGACAATTGACATTCGTCCACATCTTAAGCATTATTAAGTTATGACCAGTGCCACGGAAATGACTTTTCTAGAGCTATCGTATAAAAAGCTCGAACGGATAGGCACGCATGTCAGCAGCTATGATTATGAGTCACTCCTTAGAGCACAAAGAAGGAGATATTAAAAGGGATATAAGCAAGCCGACATGTGATGAAGGGAAGACGCCTTGTCAGTGAATTCCTCGTTCCTTCCTAGAAGTGCAAAACTTTTTTTCTTCGAAGCAAAATGGTTAAGGAAAGTAAATGGGATACCATCTGAGGAGTTGCTGCGAGCGAACCACCAATTTTACTCATCATACAAATAAGTTATTAGCAATTAATAAAGGACATGTAAAACAGCATTCTTTCGGATCCGCAAATCTGCAAGGAAAGGATTGTTTTCCGGAATGGAATGATGCCTAACGACAATTCGACAAGCAAGAAATGGAACCAGTTCGGTTACAAAATTTGGGCGAATTTTGTGAACTTTTAGTACTCGTATATTTTTTAAAGTAAGCACTTGCGTCACGGCTGACTACATTCCTCCTTTCCTCTGCCGTTGTCTACTGTTTTCCAACTAATCTCCTTTTCCATATTTTCTTATTTACTCTTTACGTCCTTTAATCCAAACCTCGCCTTTTCTTTCAATTTCTAGAATTTTATACAGTCACTCAAGCTGCCTTTCAGCCTTTATTGCTACTGAAGTAGGAAGGTATCAGGTATCGGGTAACATCGGATAAGTACTGCACAAAAAAGATGTAATTAGCAAAGACTAATTAACCAAACTTAACGATGTATGTGGGGATTTGATTCATGGCAGAGAACAGGTCTCCCAAACACGATGGTTCTAACCTCATTTGTTTCGGAGCGAAGTTATCCGACAGAGAGACACAAACACGCAAATGTCTGGTCGCTTTAGAATGCACTGTCCGAATGCAAATTTAC
Source organism: Parascaris univalens (assembly GCA_037576465.1). Taxonomy (NCBI): domain Eukaryota; kingdom Metazoa; phylum Nematoda; class Chromadorea; order Rhabditida; family Ascarididae; genus Parascaris; species Parascaris univalens. Next base: position 130,529,191 of record CM075173.1, on the reverse strand, counting down.
AAAGACGCTTTGCCTATTTCTAATCATTTATGATCTCAGACTTTTGTTTTTTAAGTACAGTGTTCTTAAGGTGCACAAGATTATGCGATGTCATTCAACGGCTGGGACCTTTCATTAATGGACCCCCTTGAAAGATATGAAAATCTGATCCTCAATTCTCAGCAATGGAAAGTAGGACATGCCACTACAGAACGACCTCTTAGAGGTCATGAGATGCCGAAATACGATTTTTCCTTGTAAGAAAGAGTAAGCTCTAACCCTCGCTGCCACATGTTGATCTTTTAAAACAATTGATCAGACTAAACTTGTTCCTTTTTGCATTGGTCAGCCAAGGAGTAAACCGGCGGTAATTGCAGCTTACAGATACTCAAAGAAAGACAGTAACATGCGAAGAATTCATAAAACCGCGCCCTGTATCCTTTGCCGACATCAAAGGGATTAGACAAGCCCGATGAAACAAGATTTTATCACCGGAACAAAAGTCCAACTCTCCATAGCAGATTTTGGATGCGATAACACTTCAGTGTGACGAGGTGACATCACTTTGATGTTCCCCAATAGATCTGATAGCCTCCAATGTTTGCTTTGAGGGGTTTTGGCAATCGGAAAGAGAAATGCAGGTGAACGAGGGTCATCATGCGACAATACTGATAATATCAACAGATCGCTTCATCATGGTGTGTCCATCGTGCGCATCAACCGCCACATTCCAGTCATGCAGTCTCTTACAAACACAAATCTGCATTTTTGCTTGAACCTGAGCTCGAACGTTGGTTTGTACATTTACCAACAGATCGATCCGATATATTCAACACGACTTACCGACACACCCCCGTTCACTGTCAGGATGACCCACATAACCACGTGCACAACGACATTCGTAAGCGCCATCCGTGTTGACACAAACGGAGCTATTCTTGCCACCCCCGCACACAACTACACCTTCTGCGCACTCATCCATATCTACGAAATGCAATCATTACGTAAACGGTAGCAATGCTTATAATGCACAAGATTTGTGCATACATATATATGCGCATGTCGATATATGTATATTTACTTATTCATTTATTTATGTATATATATATATATATATATATATATATATATATATACATATTTACTCACAGGATGTAGTTCGAACAATATTTTCTTCAAAAGACTGCATATGAACTCTCTATAAAAAATCGGTTTTTGCGCTTCCTCCCCGAAATTCTGCTGGAAATATGATTCACGTTTGTAAGTTAATGTTTCATAAGCTTTAAACAAATTCCACTGATTCGCGTTTCTTCGTTAAATTTCTCTGCACAAAAAAAGTTCGGTCGCTCTGAAAGATTAAAGGCATGAGCACTAAGGATTGTTGATGTGGACGTAATAATTAGCAGTAAAAGTAATTCAAATGCTCATAGACAGTGATAAAGTAATGCAATACGATGGAATTGATAATGAACTCAGCATACCAATGCATCTCCCGTCGTTATCGAAAATATAGCCGATGTCACATTGACATGTGTAAGAACCCGCACTGTTTTCACAAATGGAGTGCGGTCCACAAACACTCGGCTCACCAAAGCATTCATTCACGTCGACACATAACTGTCCATCACCCGACCAACCCTGCTTGCACTGGCACACTCCCGATACACAATCTGCATTCTGTCCACATCGACATGGAGGTGAAGTTGTACCCAGAACTGGCTGAAATATTATTATTTAATTCAGGAACCCCTCATTTTGTGATAGCAGTTTTTGACGACTGATAACGTGATAGCAAACATCTGTGGCTACGAGCAGAAATTTTATAAGTGACTAAAAGTTAACTACTGTGCAAGAAATTGGATTTAAGTTGGAAATACTCCAAGTAAATTAGTGGCCGACATGTTTCGAGGATGAAAAGCCGGATTGCTGATCATCATACCACTTTTTCAACACAGGCTTGGATGCAGGCTGCTGCTCATTTCTCTCCTTTATGCATTTCATTTAGTTGTTGCTGGAGTGCAAGAAAAAGTCGTGAATAAAATTCACATTAATGGTCTTCTAAAGAAAGGAGAGAGATCCGAAGTGAGCTCACTGAATACTTGGATGTCGTTCAGTGGCGACTACTCATTGAGTCCAGGATCAAGAGTTTTCTACATACAAAAACCGATATGAAAACATGGACGATGGAACGGAAGGAATGAAAGTCAGGTATATGGAAATAATTAAACACACTGATAGCAACACACGTACCCTGATGGTAGCAAAGTTGAAACGCACAGTTTGTAAAGGATCAGCTTCTGCTGCAGCAGTACCCGATGGAGATGTCTGGTTTGTTGGAGGTGCTGTCGTTTGTCGGACTGTTGCCAATGAAGAGGTGATTGTAGCTGATGTTCGCGAAGTGCTAGTCTTTTGAGTAGTAGAGACAAGTACTGGCTGCAGAGGTACCACTTTCACAGGTATCGGTTTACTTTCGACTGACGACAACGATGGGGAGCCTTAAACATCTTAATTAAATTGTTCACCCTGGCTCTTCTCACTTACTTCTAGAGGAACGGAAGTTGTTGTTGAACGGAATACAGAAATCAACGTAAATGAACAATTCATTCTGCTTTAACCTTGAATGTTCATTCACCTTGACCAATCTTCAACCTTTGGTAAGCCGACATTTATGGATTACTTTTTAATTGAAGCAAAGTCATAAAAAGTGCTATCTGGGAAAAGAAACGAGATGGAGCTACCAAGAAAGAGAGCAATAAAGAAAGAGGAGGTGGGTGCAAGGTACTGGGATTCTGATGAATTTTTAATATAATGCAACGGAGTCGGTATACAAACGTATATTCCAACCAGCGCACAACCACAACACAGTTAAATCGATGGGAGTGCTGACCCTCATCGACAACATTTCGTGTATCGTTGGTGCCGAATCTTGAATGGAAGCACCAATATTGGTCAACGATCATATATACCAGTTGCGAGCCTTCTTTATGGAATGAATTTAGAAAACATCTGATAAATAAGGAAAACATAGACCTATAAAATCCTCGTTGAGATTTTCAGCATTTTGCCGTACTCTTGGCCAAAAGATCTGCGACATTACAGAAAACTTGAGAAATTTCATTCACTTGCGTGGACAGCTCGCCTCCTCCTCTTGGACTCAGACAATACTTCAGATCTTTTGCATACTTGTTAGTAAAATATGAATATTTCAGCGCTTCGAGTCAGGAATAACGTCTAAACTTACTTTTACAAGTATTCGTCACATTATCGTATTCGAAGCATAAACAAAGGAAAGCACCCGCTGTATTCAAACAATCAGGTTGCTCCGGAGGGCATAACTCTTTTCGTTCAATACACTCATCCACATCTGAAACAAAGTTTGCCGTTTTGCTTCTTTACTGTTGTCATTAAACCTCTCATTTTATAGTATGATGCTTTCATAAGTAGCTTTTTACTCATCTCATTCTCGTCCATTTCCGTCCTTTCTCATATAAGCAATCCAGAAAAAGTGAAAAATAGAAGGAAGTCGAATATTCTGTGCAGTGTTGCAACTGCTGTTACTTTTAATGAAAATGCCTCTTATGACCATACTTCATATATATCGCCACTGCTTACAACAGTCGAATTTTCTTACAACAATGAGGAATCTCATTCGCAGGAATCATTCAGAGAAAAATTTTAGGACACCAAGATCGAGTGGACTTTCGAGTATGATGCAAACTTTCAAATGAGGCCGATTAAACAAACGACGATTGCTCTGTTTGCAAGTCGGGACCTGCTGAGTGGTTGTTGCCTTTGAAGGACATCGTCATCGTCCAGCCATCCTCATTTGGTGTTCCCTATTTCCAGGCATCCGCGCGGATAAATTTACAACACCAGCTCACTAGCGATGTGTCAAAGGCAGATGAATAGAAAGTGAGATGGAAGCCATACGTATACTACGATTCCATGTTTTAAACAACTGAACGCATTCTGTGAATTCCCAGTTATCTAAATATGAAAGCTTGAATAAAGCAGTAGCTGATCCTACCATCCTCGCAAATTGGCTCCCCGGTCCAACCAGGATTACATCGACCATTTGGACATATGCCTGTCTCAGCGTTACATTGTGAGCCACCCTCGCAGTGGCATTGTCTTGCACAATCGAGGCCCCACTCAGTTGGATCGCATGCGTCAATACATTCCAAACCCTTTAATTGCATATTTCAATCAACCGTAAAACACCGTTCCCGTCTCTATCCGTATTGATATGAGGGCGACTTATACGGAAAGAACGAGAGGAAGAGTGCAGTGGCTGTGTCTGTACCAAATACTATTCACACCCACATTACTTCACATAATTTATTACACACGGCAAATCCAGTTGCATGCGGTTAACGTCGAAAACGAAAATATAAAATTCAAGAAGGGAACAACGTGCCACTTGAGTTAGAGCGCTTTCCTCGGATGGAGCTTTCACGAGAAATAAAAAGTCCCTAAATACTATATCCTCCTTAATAAAGCCCTTAAAATCGTAAAATTGGCTTTCAGAATTTTCTTTTTCACTGAAATGTGCAGAAAACAATATCCATCCAAATTCATTACTAAGACCCCCTGGGCGTTCTTTGCACTACTCTATCACCGAGAACACTATGTATTTACTGCGTTTCAGGTTGAGAAAAACATAGTTCCCTTCAAATGTCCACCTAACTATCTCGTTCCAAGATAGGCGGAAATTAGAATCCCAAGAAGCCTGCTTAAGTTTTTGCCACACATTACGAGTTTTACGATTATTAAAAATTAATCCGTGAAGCCCGTGCTCATTAGCTGATCCAATCCGGTATTATTTTCATCGCCGTCTCCAGCAGTCAACTTTCCTGATTAGTCATATAAACTTAGAACATTACGAACTTACGTATTTCGATGAAGAAATAGGCTGAAAATTGCTCACTGCCTCCTTACTTACATTTGTGCATTTATCCATATTTATATCTTTTATGATTCAATAAGACTAACGCTTTCACACGATAATATTTCTCCCTATACACGATGCTTTTTCAGTGTTTCGGGTGATTTTCAATTCTTACGCGTAAGCGTCCTCCTCTAACTGAATATGTTACTATATCATCAAATAAACGTCGCACTTGTTTCGTGGAGAATGAAAACATTGTTCGCCTGCCGTGCTCGGAACTAAACTGTGATCGTTAGAGCGCTTCCTAAGGTAACAAGAGTTGGAGGCTTCGATTCGTTTATGAACTAGTTTTCCCTCCTCACTGCATTTGGCCATCATTCCTTCACTCAGTTCGATAAAGTGCGCATAAAACATAGAAGCCATTCAAAATGACTGATCGTTACAATACAAAGCTCCATTGTTTAGTGTGAACATGAATTCTCCATAACTTGCAACATATGGCGACATTATGAATCGACTGAGAGTTGAAGTTCAAATAAGTACAAAAAGCCACAAATCCTCTAAATACTAGACATAAAAAATGAAAGTGTTGTTCTTAAGAGTACCTATAATATGTTCAAATGATTATCACGAACATACCGTAAAATGCGAATCTTCAAAAACTATGAACTTAAGCAATTTTATATACCTTAAATCCAGCGCCACACAGAAACACCCTATCCGAATCAATCCGGAATAGGAATTCTCCAGGAATCCCAATGTCGCTCTTCTCGGCCAACTGAATTGCATTGTGTGTCCCTGACTCAGGCAAAGAGTAAAATCCGTCGTGCCCATTGAATCCGGCCTAGAAAGCACCTTCGATCCGACATTTTAATGGTCAATGCGGCCCCAAGATCGATCATGGAGGCGGTGGTAGCGCTCAAGGGTTCACAGTAACGCAAATACTCTGCATTCTACATATCTGCGATGATATATGGCAACAGTGGAAAGAGTTGAAGAAAGTGATGTAGAGGTAAATTTATGGCCAATTGTGAACGTAGATAAACGAAACTTTTCTTCGACCATGCTTTTATTCAATTCAAGTTTCGATTCAGTTTTCTATTCTCATCGCATAGAGGCATCTCCAAGCGTTTATTACTTCTGCCTCCGGAAAAACGTCTCCTGCAATTTGACGAGACTACTTCCTGTTTCAAACGGTACCGATCTCTGACGATTTTCATGATCTGCTGCTGGAAAAACTGTCACTATGATCGGATTAATTATTGAAGAAAACAATCTATATACCTATGAAAATATGTCTCGCATGCGCAAGAGAAGATTACTACTTCCTGAAATGTCAAGAGAACTCGTTGATAACAGTTCCCGAAGAAATTTTTAGGGCCCAAAAGTTGCTGATTTCCTTTCGCGTTGCATTTAGCAAGCGAATTTCTTACTCTGACGATTGAAAAGCTTTGGATGGCAATAGAAATACATCAATTGTTAAATCAACTCAATGAATATATCTGTGGTGAAATTTTCGGATAAAAGTTACCAAATAAAATAATTTTACTCAACATAAATCAAATGGTCTCCTTAGCGACTTGTAAGTTCAGCCGAATCACAGATACTGATTTTAACCTTTAACCTAGATTTTAACCTTCAGTCATTGGTTTTAAGGAATAGATGCTGAATCTCCTTTTTCTGAAATAAGGTATGTTTCCAAACGTTGGGAATTCACAATCTGCGAAATTTTAGATTATTCTGATAAACTTACAACTGCATCATTGTTCGAGCTGAGTTTACTGTAGACGACATGTGCAAAGGTGCCACTTTCGCTATAGATGAGTGCAACTTGAAAGAGATTCCCTTCGGCTGACTGCAATAATATAAAAACAGATGTTCTTAACAAACATTACAAAAGCTGAAAAGCCTTGACAATTTTTACACCATCTGCAAAGAGCAATTTCACTTCTTAGAACGCTGCCAGGAATGGAACTGATGATCATTTAGAATGACCAATAATTCATTTTTAAAAATTCAAATTTTGCAGTTTCTTCTCATTTTCTTCATTTTGAAAGTTGAGGTTTGGTTCTTTGTTTGAGAAGAGAAGTGAGAAGATCGTCACGTTAGAATATTAGAATAGACTAAATTCTGCTTGAGAATGGAATATAAATTTTATGCATATATATATATATATATATATATATATATATATATATATATACATATATATATGAAAACGATATTTTTATAAAGCTCTTCAAAAGATTAATATTTCCCAGTAAATCAACGCAGCAATGATTTCAAAACAGAAATATAAAGGAGAAAATGGGATTGTAAAAAAGCTTTTTGGCTATGAGAACCCTAAATATCCATAGTTTTATAAATTGAACTTCGTTCATGCGATCTGAAATTTCGGTTTTACCAATACAAAAAAGTTCATCACTTTGACTCATTTTATCTCCCACATTGAAAAAATGCTCGCAACCAATAGAGCCAGATTTGGTCCTTTCTAAGTCGCATTTTAACTAAATGAAGTGAATTGCTCCCTGAGGATCATACAACATTTTATAGCCGGAAAAAGATCACAGTTAGTGACTGAAATTCATCAGCTTTTACTGAGTATAAAAAGTTGTCTGAGGTGATCCCATCCCATCAATATGATATTGAACGCATTAGCGTCGAGATATCGTAGACGAAAACGTGAAAAAAAGATAAGAGGATCTGCTCAGTGATTCCTGAAATGAGAAATTTTCTGGGAACAAGTGGAACATAATTAACGATTGTGAAACCCCACCTCTCTTCCTAGCTTATCTCTTGTTAAATAACGCCAACCGTTAAATAAGAACGCCGACTGGGCGATATGAAAGTCTATGGGCGCCATTGTATTTAATGGAACATATATGCAATCGACCAATAATTTCAAATTATCACAAAAGTTGTGAGTGATCTTTGAATGCAAAATATATGAAAATATACAATTTATTTCAAAGCTGCAGATGCAACGGCTAAAAAAGTTCAATGTTGCAGTTATAGAAGCAATAAGAATAGAGACAACGCGATTGCATACATTATCGGTGAGGTCGTGAGTGTTGTCCCAAGTAACAATAACCACCGACGACGGTCTAAACGAGGAACCATATCGATATTGAATGTTCACTTCGTTTTGTGCCAAGTTCAGTATTGACTGTTCTGTAAAATTCATTCGTTTATGAGACCGTTTCCAACAGCAAAATTTTATTTGGGACGATTAACACAAAAAAATGATGCTAAACTGACGACAGCTTCGGAAGATAATCAGCGATTAAGAGATCATTTTCATTTGCAGTTTATCCTAGACTTAGGCTAGCCCAGCTATTGGATTTAACGAGAACTACTCGAAATGTAAAATGATCATCACCATCCTCATTATCTCTTCAAATTTTCTTACGATCAAAAATTACTTTCCATATCATTCGCAGTACTTACTTCATCTTCGCTCGACTGACATCAAAACTGGTCTTCATTACGATGCTCTGCATTTGTAGCAATTAACAGACGTTTCATGAGATCACATCTATGCTCATTACCCCACTTTAATCAGTGTTTATAACTCTTCTGAAGGTGATCCCTCGATAATTTATCATCTCTCCTCAGGCTTATTACCTCATTGTTAATGCTCATGTTGTCTGTCTTTTCCATCAGCTGATATGAAACCAGTGGATGGATTTTCACTGTGATCCAATGTACGATTAAGATGAAAAGAGAGAGGAGTGGATGAACAGATCGACGGGGGTCGATCAGATAAGACCAACAGGGAAAAGAAAGATGAATGACCCCTCACAAACCACAATTTTCTCTGTCCCTTTGTGCAACACCCTTTTTGAGTGGTCGAACCACCTATCACTAAACGTATTTTTACGGTCACCTTAAAAACAACCACTTTCGTTGGTGACAGGCTATAAGTTGGATCAATGATCCAATAAATGGTCCAATAAAAACGATTAATCTGGCCAATCCTACCAATCATCCAATAAAAATGATTAATCTGGTCCATTGAAAATAAGCACAGCTTAGAGAATTTTACTGAAACTGCTGCTCTTAAAATGCGTAAATATCAAATTACAAAGATGACGAGTGATCAGCGGCATCGTAGGAGTTTACCTGGATGTAAAGGCACTCAGGAAAAGGATTTGCGACTTCACGTTCTTCTGAGACGGAAACATAGAGAATTCCCTCTTTTTTTGTTAACTTTTCAGACTTCCGGCTATTTATTCTTTACAAGGTTTTTTTTCAACAACTGCAAAAAACAAGAGTGTTTATATATACTCTTTGCCAGGAGGAAGGAAATATTTCTGGATATTTGGTACCGAGTAGCGTATTTATATTTATCCTCTGCCATCCTCGTTTTCCTTACAAGTAGTACTATTAGTATGATGAACTACACATATAGTTGTAATAACGAGTACCACTAGTTTCACGGAAGTGTACTTTGCCTCCTTGTGAGGGCATCCAATATACCGCAATGACGGGTTCCGTGATAGGTAGACGTGCCGGTCGTTGCGATTTATTCGAAAATACTATCGCGCCGTCCCTTTGCACCTAAAAATCTTCACTTCATTTCACATACATAAAATATAATCAAAGTGAAGATACACTTTCGTTTTTTTCCATGCAGCAATCTTTTCATCGTTATGCTTCTCTGCTAACTGCGGCAATGTTATTTGTCAGGATTATGCTGGAGTAAAATAGTATTTCCCGAGGTTGGTGTACTTTTTCAAAGAAGCTACCAAATGATACATTCCTATTTAGTCTCACAAGCATAAAAGATAGAAATCTCGGAAATGCGTTCCGACGATAAGTGAACTAATTATTGTCTCATAAAAACGCCCCCGATAATTCTCAGTAATGCCAGAAATCAGCAAAGTGATCAAAATTAACGCTGAAATTTCTTAAGAGAAATGAAGTCGATTAAATCGGATAATAAAGAATGTGAAGGAAACTCTGAAGGAATAGAAAACATAACGAAATAAAAATGCCACGAGCTGAAAATGGTTTTATGGAGTTAAAAGTACTTCCGGGAGATAAACGGTGAAATTAAAACGTTGTAAAGCAGAATCAACCCACATAAATGGTATCGAATTTTTCACCAAGAAAGTTGACTGGTGAACTAAGTTTCAACGGTTGAGAACTGCCACTAAGAAGCTTGTCGCCCCTCGCACCTCCATATGGATAAAGTCGTGCACTGAATATATAAGGAACAGTGATGTTGAGATCAATTTGTGGCGTCTGTGATGCATCGAATTGACGTTTGTATCGATTGTGACCTATAACAAGTTCCCATAGATGACCCGACACTTCCTTGAGCCGAACACTGTGAAATAAGCTTATACCACGCTGTCCGTGTGCGAAAATAGATGAGTGGGAATTCGAAGAAATAATCATAGAAAAGACGCCTGGGTTACTTCGGCTTGAGATGCGTCATCGGATATTGAGAAACTTGGAAGCATGCACCTACTCGTTGAGCAATCCGGAAGCTCCGAATACACCAACGTCCACATGTTTTCAAATAGTCGAGCGCGCAATGTCAGGAATTTTATGGCAACTACCCGACGCGGGTAAAAAAACATTGAAACATACTTTTAGTTCATCAACAATATTTCCGGCGCACCACTTGCGACTACGTTGAGAAATATACACCTAAACTTCCTACTCTATTATCCGAACTTTTTAGAACTTTATTGGAATATGTAATATTTCGATGAAATTGTGCAAAAAACGGTGTTCTATATCTTCCCACAACTATCTCGAAGGATGAAATGTGTGAATTTTCTCACAACTCGGAGACTATTTGAAGGCCTACGCCGCTGTGTTGAGCGTTAACCCAACGACTGTCGAACAACTATCCTGGTCTTTGACCTATAATCGACGAATTACGCTCAAGAATGAAGGCATAATGGCGTTCATTTATTGCGCGTTCTCTCGGCAATTGCAGGTTCATGAAAGTAAACAAGAAAATAACCAAACTGAGTATAGAGTGTAGTAATTGAGATCATGCGGTGCGAATAAAAATTACTTGTAATATTTGAAAATGACTTCATGTTCGAGCAGAATCTATGCAATGGTCATGGATTCTGCTCGATCATGAGGTCATTTATTCTCGAATATTACCAACGATTTTTATTTCGCTGAACGAATAATGGACTCGAATTGCGATACCAATCAACACCTTATCCTCACGCAATATCGCATGGTTTTTTTGGAAATCCCAAATCGGTCTATGGCTTATATTATTAGGAGATGATTATGTGGCTGACAAACTGTTTTTTTTTTTTTTGAAGACGAGGGTGGAAGGAGAAAAAGAAGGAGGGAAGGTCTGGAAGAGATTTGGAGAGTGCAGACTGCCATAGAGGAAATACGGATGTAGCACTATTTCTGTAGGTTAGAACAAATTCTTAAATACAGATTTTGCACGGATTTCCTGGGAAACCTCAATAAGCGTGAAACGTTATCGCTAACTAGCGATCGCCCTTACGGTGATCGCTTTCAGAAATACGTCTTTCCGCTATCCTCTAGCCCAGTTGTCGTTCATTAGTGCTGTTTCTCGACATAGCCGTTCGAGGTTATTAACTGAAATGATCCCCTTTTCTATGTGTATTTTCTTTTCGTTTCTATACTAAATCGTTATTCATAAACAAAAAGAAGATGTGCCAAACACGCATGGATCTGCGCTCAATCAACACAAACAAAGGGCAACTGGAAATGCGCCGATGCCCGCACTGTTCCAAATTCACTGCCCGCGATGTCAACATCGTCTAAACGTTCCACCTTCACTCATTTCACATCCTAATTTCGCTCTTGAATGAACCTCTCTACCGATTCAACGCACTCAAACGATCATATTGTTTTAGCAGCTTTGAATTACTCGTTCATACTTGCATATAGACGCCATTGCATTAACGTTTTTTCGTTGGTTAACCGACTTACGTGAACTTTCGTGTTAATGTTAGTCTGATTAGACTATATTCAACTGTTGGCTTCGATTTAGACGATGAGTTAAATGTTGAATGCAAAATTCATTCGAATATTGTACTGGAGCCAACTTTAACTGTGCATCCTCACTAAATCTTTGCCCACATGGCTGGCTTTGCGATCTGGCCATTCATTACGGAAGGGCAAACATCACGCATCAAAGTCTATCGAAGAATTCTATATGATCGGGGAGTGACGACAGCAAATCTAATACGAGCCACATCACACGACGCGCACTGGTCTTTTAAAAAGTCACTGAGAATTAACCCCTCGTACGCGCCGCTGAGATGTTTTGCCATTCCGCAACTCTTCTCTTGTCCACTTCGTGAGAAATATTGTTTCCTCTCTTGTTGACAGTATAATAAATATGTAATGATAAAGCACATTTCATGAACTAATGAGAACAATGAAACGCTGCTGCACACTTCCGAGCGCCTCGTTAACAATATGCATAGTGTTTTTCTGGTTCTAGAAACTAATAAATGACAGCGCTATTGAAAATATCTTTTTTTAAATATTCCCCCTCTGCCTCCTCCCTCCCCTCTTCTTTTACGAGACTAGGAATTATGCTGCAGTTGGGCATTCACAACAGCTTCGATGTTCCATCTGTTTTCAGCTCACAAAAGAAGAATTCCGCTGCCGCTTGTACGAACTTCAGAAAAGTATCTCCGTTTACAGATAAAAATGAGGCACACAACTACGCAACAGATTAAACAGATTCCTATTTGTTTAAAAAATTTAGTTCAGCCGCCCTGCACAACTTAATATCACTTATCGTCGAGTCCGCCTTCTAGGAGCTTTACTATTATTGCAAACAAAGCACCTTCTGTAGAAAATCTTTAACTCTCTTTGAAGATGCTATAAAGGCACAATGAAATATGAACTCATTCGCTGCCACACAGTGAAGTATATAATAAAATATAGGCGATCGATGAGACATTTGGAAAGGCTAATGAAAATAATGTTTCTCCTTTAACGGCAACGGATACCTTATGAAGAAACGAAAGCTACAATTACAGGAACAAGCATATTATTTGATGTAAAATGTAGCAGTATGGAAATAAGACTTGAAGACTCATTTTTGCAGAAATGAATTTGATAAGGAGGTGGTGGAAGTTACCCCCGCTTCCCTTCGCTCCCTTCTCTGCATAACTTTTATAACATGACGGTGATCGAGCTAGAAAAATAAGCTAAGTGTTAAACGATCCATAAACTAGATGAATCAAGTCCAGATCAAACTCCCCAATAAAAACAATTTCAACTACCCTTCAAAATCACTCATTGTGTTAATTACGGATGAAAATGAACGGCTTGAAAAAAGTCGAAAATATAATACGAAGTGACATGCTCCAAGACATAAACGTTTCTCCGCTTGGGGATTGCTCCAAGACATAAACGTTTCTCCGCTTGGGGATATCTCCTGGACTGCTTCCCTTGGATGCGAGATAGAAACAAATAAGTGGGCAAGAAATTGGAAGCTCCATTACTGTTAAAAAAAGGATATAACAAGTCTTGGCCGGCGTTGCGAGTCTCGATGCCATAAGAACGCTGCTGCAGATGATGACGAGTTGCTTGTCACCTGTCCCATCTATACCTCCGGAAAGATTAGTTTTCTAGGTGCTCTCGGTATAGATGGCGTCAGTCACATCTTGTCACCACATTTATTCCAACAAATGCTAAAGGAATTGCGAATTCTGAGCGTGGCTTTTCTATTTCAGTCATCCTAGGTGCTTTGCGTGATTGACGTCTGGCACAATCAAGTAAAGGACATTCAGCTTCTTCCTTTGTTTATTAGGGGCGTGACCACGCCTCACAACAGCTTCAATCAGATCAAGGGGTGAAACTGTGGAATGGAATGCTAAATCCAACAGCATTACTTAGATGGTCTGTAATCTTGAAGTGGTCACGGCACTAGTTCTGCATTATTCCTCGAATATTCACGATCATGACTTCGAGTTTCTCGAACGTCATCGAAAAAACGGTGATCGGCAGAATTTGACCACGCTCAAGCTTACAGAAAACCTCAGAGCCTCAACCACTTATCTCGACTAAGAGCTCCCGTTGCACAGTACTTTAAAAACAGATTACGTTAATACTTCACCAGAACGGTTTTATAAGACATTCATGATACTCCAAAAGCGCTGCTTCTCTCCATCCAGGATGGGTTATCACATGTTGAAGTATGGCAATATGCCAGAAAAGCTGGCATGATATGTGAATTTGTGACTCGCTCACTGAACCAATTTTATAAGCCACAAGTGAAAAATATGTTGATTAGAATTCTCAACTAAGCTGATCCGATTGCTCTTACAAATCTAAAATGATTCGCTTTTTGTAGCGCGATCTTTGCAAAATGAAAACCTGATCGACGAAAAATATATGGAGAACTTCCTCATCTTCGAATGCCTGTGACCTCTCTCGACGCTGTAGAACTCAACCTAAACTATGGCATAGGAGGTTATGTCTATGGCATAATAAACCCATTGAATTTCGTAAATTCGCTTCAATGTCTTCCCAGTTGAAGTAGCTGAAGAGAACGGCGCACATATGCCGACAGTGACGTGGTATCGACAGACACGACAACAAATGTACTATCCGAAATGCAGCGCACGTATAAGAAGGGAAGAGCCGACAAGCATCTAAACTTGAAATAAGGCAATGTCCCGAAATATTTTCAGTATGACTTAAAATATGAAATTGCAACAGCGAATCAATCACTCAGCAAAGTTCAATAAGGTTTGTAGCCGCAGTGAAAATAAGTGCTAAAAGATTAGTGCCATACCCACTTGTGATGATAAATAAAATAGTAAAGGACGAGTAGCGACTGCAAATAGTTCAACACAATAGCGACCCAACTTGAGGCAATAAAACCACAGCAACGACCATTGATTACATCGATTCGCTTCGACGATATCGCCACGAAGATGTTAAGTCAGTGAAGAATGTTCGAATTCATAGAGCGAGCGAACAGTTATTAACTGCTGAAGTACCACATGACTAATCTATTTCGATGCCTTATTTACACACATACTTATTTACCAATTTAATTTAATTCAGTTTCAGATCTCGAAGACTTAACGTTGCTTCCAGTTATAGTGTAATATATAATATATAATTCATTTCTTTGAAGTGTGCAAAAACTGATTCACCTATCAAGATGTAATGCAAGAGGAAAAACTCCAAATAAATTATTCAAAATGTGTCCTCCCTCCCCCTTCCCCTCCAATCTCTCCTTAATAAATCCCCTCCACGACGAAGATCACTGCAGACGTCATCAGCTCAAAGCACTACTATGTAGTTCATAGAGTGAAAAATCACGAAGACAATAGCCGTCATCATCAACACCACATCATATTTTCAGTGCTTGTCGATTTGGGAACTAAGCGAGTGACCAACTGGATGAATTTGACTTTTATCTGCAAATAATTTTGCACATACCGATTATCCAGCAAATAAGTGAATGGAGGAATTCCTTTTTTATACATTGTTAAGACAGAAACACTCTATAATTATGAAAGAGGTAAATAAAGAGCGAATTGAGAATGTGCTGAGAAATGAAGAATGTAGAAATGAAATTCACAGATGCTGGCTCTGTTAGAAATGGAAAGAGCTTATAAATCACGTTCCGGATTCATTTATACGAGAGCGAACACTATAAAGAACCTAAAGATGGCTTTAAGTCTCTGAGAACAACTCCTGCAACTCCTCGGCAAATGAACAAATAATCGGTTATCCTAAATAAACTCATCCTGTGGAGTTCCGAAATCCCCATTACTCTGCAACAATTCATCTCTTGAATATAAATTACTATTATCTTTAAAAAGATTTCATTCCAATTCTTTGGTGTTTCTCTCTATTCGTGCAGAACAAAATACGCTCACAAAAAATGAATGATTATCTATGAAAGTGGCGAATAAACTGAATCGTATACAAGCAATTAATGACCAAATAAGTAAATAAATGAAAAAATGAATGAAAAAATCACCTGCATAAGGATGAGCAAATGCGCTCAAAGCGAAAAATAGAATAAGCACACCGTTCATCGGCTACCGTTGGCTCACAGTGCGGCGTGTCTCCGTATTGCCCCAATTTACACTCTCATTATCTCATTCTCTCTCAACCGTTCGCCATTCTCTTGAACGTCACAAAAATACGTCTCGATTTTATGTTATCCTTTTGAAGATCATCTTTTCACATTCCTTTGGTTTCTTCTGAAGTGTTGCTTCTGAAGCCTTACGCTTTCCTGCTTTTTACATTCCTCCAAAAAGTTTTTCAGCGATTTAAATTGGCGAAAGTGATATTTTAATCAAATGCATAAGGCTTTCACATCCTTCACTATTTTCCTCCTTCTTCTCCAAACTTCATGTACTGCAGGACGAAGATTTAGTTACTATCTGAAAGACGTCAAGAAACGATAGATTTAGTGGGCTGTTTAAAGAAAATCCAGAGATTCGAGACCTTGGATAATATACCCCAAATTAAACGCTAAGTTGGAAGGTGGGTTAAGTTCAAGAATTTCTGGAAACATTCCGTTTATCATATTTCCTCAAGTTCGGGATGTTCAATTAGTGCATCCTGGGGTCTGCTTCTAAATAAATGCAAACAAACCTAAAAAAACGGAGTTATTATTTGCTGTAAAGGAGTGGAAATAATATCAATCACAGAAGAGAAGATGCGGCAAAGTATTTCAGGAAAACGCTTTGAAGTACGCTTGAATCTAATTTAAAAAATTGTTTCGCATTCATCGAAATGAATGTTTGCGTCAACTGATTGCATAAATTAATCCTTGAAATGCCTTCAGATTTACAGACGAAAAACATATGTGTCATATTTTGGTAATGATTTTTTGAGTCGATTAGACGAAATGATTCATTCAGAAATGTAAACCCATCATACGGATCAACATAGGAATGCTGCTTGCCTTCTGCTCAATAATAAACAGAATCTGGATTAATATACTGGAAGGGAGGTTACCAAAAAAGAAGAGAATTTCATACGGAGCCCTAAATCACCATAAAATCAGTATTCTGACCTTCAATACAACGACTACGAGCAACCCAATAAAGCATTTAACAAAAAATAAAGTACCAACTACGATGTAAAGTATTATAACAACAAATGATTTAATTAGGTAATAAAAAGGTCAGACCCGTAAGCGGCGTTCAATGATTTCTCATCTATGAAAGAATACGCGCTTATTGATGAGATCATATTCGATGGTGCATTCATTCACTGCGCGATTTTAATTGTTTCGAAACGACACAACAATTTTAGTTCATTTGTCATCCAGGCCTCTCCCCTTTCAGCTCATCAACTATTAGTTATGACCTCCCAATCTCATCGCTGTTTTTTGTACTTCACTTCCACTCTTGAAGCTCATCTTTCTTCTTAATCTATTTTCAGCACAAAATTTTCCGTAAATATATACTCCATCCACACATAACTGGACCGGCTCCAGAAGACATTAAAGCTTTTCAGGAGCGATTCCTAAATATACAAATTCGAAGAACTTTGCTCAATAATACTTTCCTTGGCCGAATCACTTCTGAATTCCTATAAAAAAGTACTTTTTTACTGAAAAATATTTTCGAAACTATCGAATTTACAAACACATATACATAACAAATTTTGCAAACGCGAAGGGAGAAAACTGCTACGGATCATGCCAACCATCTGTGCTAATACTCAATAAGCAAGCACACGAAGAGAGGGATGATGCCGTAGAAATTGTGATTTTACTCGTAATACGCATCCTCAGTTCATAGTTACTTCAAAGAAATAGGGGAGAAATGCGCTCACGTTTTAACTGATTAGATGGTGATGTTAAACAATCGAAAAAGAAGCAACAAACATTCGCCCTCTGCATTCAAATCAGTGCAATATGTTCAAATTCCTCAGCACCTTTAAACGATTATAACGCTTCGAACTCAATAGATCATGTGAAGTTTGCTTTGAAAACTCATTCTGAGATGTGTTATAGCGCACGAATTCATCTTAGATTAAAAATTTTATATTGAGAACTGATACATATGGGAGAACGGAGAGATTTAAGGTGGTTGGCAATGAAGCGAGTAGAGAAGGAACTCAGAAACAATCAAAATATAGAGCAATGCAACATCTCACAGCACTGATTGGTCATGCAAACCCTAACCAAAAAACTGCCACTCGTTTGCCGTTCAACCAACAAATTCTGCGAGCTTCACTTCTATTTTTCAAAGATTTACAGATCAGTAAAATGAAATTATCAGAAGACCGCTGTAAAGCGCTTTTGCCGAAACTTGTAACAGCTAGCGGAAAAGCTTTCCGACAACATTTCTATATTTTAATCCACAAAAATTATGGGAATGTCGTCCGCGTGAGTGTATGTCTGCGTATGTCCCGCTTACCCGGTAGCTGTAATCTGAAAATTACCGAAGTTAGAACGACAGAATTCCGTGAAGGTAATTATAAGTGGCCTCGCAGATCAAATTTCAAATTGCTCCATTAAGTCTGAAGTGAAATTATGCGCGATTAAAGAGGCAACAGAAATATGCATATATATATTTTAATACTGCATTCGTATTTGGTTAGTTTCATCGCATTTTGCGCCAACCAAGAAATAAAAATTCTGCCATGAAAGGTTCCGCAAAAGCGGTCGTGCAGGGTGAAAATGCGGAGAATTTTATTCCGCAGTTTTATCACTTAGATCTAGAGTAAGCTGATTAGGTAAGCAAAGCATAAAAGCACTTTCCGATTTGCTGATAAAAGACAGATGCTCTATAAAGTGTCAATTCTATAAGAGGTGATTAATATTCCGGTGAAATGCGCCCTCATTAACGACATCGTTCTGACGAGCAATTTAGACATAAAACTTCGACGATCGCGCTAAATGATAAATGATTACGTTTCCGCCACGAAGATATCATAACAAAGATAAAGATAACGCCAGTAAACGCACCACGGAAATAGACAGATAATGATGACAAAAGAGTGAAAAGAATAGCGCAATGGGAATGGAGAACAATAGTGCGTCGAAAGATGAAAATGAGAATTTCAGTCAAAAATGGTAGGGGAAAAAGATGCAGATATTGACTGAAAGGTGGATAAACACGAACAGAAAGAGCATCAATAATAGATTATTTACTTGATTTCCGTTTATCCACTTGACAATTAGGTCGACGTTCACTGTCATTCCCTATCACCTGTGTAGGTTACGCCATTCGCGTTGCCCTTGAACGACGTTTTATTCCTCGGTCATTTTCACACATTCACATACTCATTTTTTAAATGAACCAATTGAAGACAATGTTCAATAGCGAAAGAATTCGTACTGAGAAGTCGAAATCTGTCCCACTTTTTAAGACAATTTTGCGATTATCTCATCCCTTCGCTGATGCCAAATCATCAAAGGCGTTCCTATTTTTCTTATATAGAAGTCTATCAGAGTAGTTTTTGCAGAATAATTTAATCATTAAGGACGAGTTGATATTAACCACGCGCACCATAAGTAAACACTAGCAGGTTGTATGCACATAAACAACACCACTTAATCGTCTGTTAACATAATGTTCTAAATTAGCTGCCAATGGATCGTCCCTTTTGCACTTCACCTACTTCACTTCATAAGCTCCTCAGGTGTTATATTTACCTATTCTGTGGGTACTTATGCACCGCTCATAACCTGCAAACATGCTCGACAATAACCTATCATTCTCATATATCGACGCCTATTCATGCTCTTCTCTCAATGATATTTTGCAATGTGAAATCAGTTGAATAAAATGTGGCTTTTCGCATTCATTCACTCAAACGTTCCCTCATTTTCATGACGGATGCGATATGAACCATCGATAAGCATTCAACTGTTTCACCTTTGACCACTAAACTCTAATATCAGTGCATACATAAATTATTGAAATACACGCTCACTGTCGATATATGCATTAAACTATTCCCTGATTTAATATGTAGTTGCAGCATTTGATGGAACAACAGTTCGGAGAGTGTATGCAGAGTTGAAACATATCACGAGACTCATAGGCAACTTCACAACAGTAAACACTTTGCTTTACTTGCTTCTTCGAATGATCTTTATTCATACGAATAGAGATAACACGTAAATTCTGCAATGATGAGCGTACCACTATTGAAAGAACCAAATAAACACACGTTTCATTAAATACGGATTCTTCGAAAGGGGACTTCTCCTATTTCACAGAAAGTCTTGCGATTCAGGATCAAAAATGCTGGATACGCTTGCGTCGTGGGTGGGAAATTGAAATGCAGTTGTCCTGGAGAGATTTCATGCTCTCCTAATAGGAGATCAATTTAATTTTGGACACAGCTGTGACATTTTGGATAATAATTGAAAATTTTGTAAAGTGATTACTGCAACGGCGATATTGTAGTGGTAACTGCGGAGTGTGTGAAAACTATAGTGATGAGTACACAAAATCAATGAATGCATAAACGATACCAACTCGTTAACACTCTTCATGGTGGGGAATTCAAAATCTCCAATCGAACCTAACGCGTTTACGCCACATCAAATGATCACTTCTTTCAGCGCTCACTTTAACTCCGTTATATCGATCGAAAGCTTATTTTTGTTTATCTAAGACAAGTAAATCTCTTTGTTTTCGGGTGCTTTTTAACACACAATTCCCCACCACCATCAACCGATCTATTTCTGAGGAGCGTACTCACGTGCAGTTAAACCTGAGCGCAAATAATGCGGCTCCATAGGCAGCTGATTCCGCCGCTTCAGTCTTCTCCACCACTTCAAACCCCTCGAAAATCTCACTAATATAACGCATATACGGCGCCTTGCCAGCGTTACCCGCTAAGATAAGTCGAGTAACTCCATTCGCACGAAGAATATTTGCAGGCAGAAGTCTATTCAAATTTGAAATTACACCTTTTGCTGTTGCGTGTAGCAGCTGAAAATTCTTTGCTTTAGGTAGCTTCCATATTTATTGCTTCCCGGAGTCGAAGTTAAGTGCATGACCTAGTTAATTGTGGTTATAGGCATAAAACTGAGGGTTTATGGGAACTTTGAGACATTTTTAGGAATAGACATAGGTAAGTCATAAATATTACCTAAAATCAATCACCCCATCCGCAAAATAATACTGCCGTGACTTAACAAATTTTCCCTTAAAAAACCACCCCACAAAACATTCAACTTTAACTAGAGGACATATTCGCTTGTGCAATCAGCCGCGAAGCATTTCGTCGATTCAAAGCAGCGAGAGTGCTCGAAATGAATCCAAAAGTTACACCACAAACAAAGACTGAACTAATAATAAACGAGAGAACATTTCTTTGTGCTATATTATTGCTCCCTTCTAGCACGTTACCTACGACCCATTACATAAAGTGCTTAACTATAAACAATTTAAGAAGTGTGCAAAGTACTTTAGTCTCTTCGAGAGTTGAACTCAGCAGAAAATGTTTAAAATAGCGGTATGCATACTTCTGTAATTGTCGTATCGGGTAGAAGACCACGAATTGTCGACGACGAATGTTCAGCACGCTCCTCATAGAAAGTTGGCTGAACATTTAGTGAGGAGGCATTGTCGGATGGCGACTTCAAAATCCCGTCGAACTTCTTGAAGTCGAGATGCAGGTCAACGTTACATGAGCCCAGGGATGAAGCCCACTCGATTATCTTCTAAAATATTTCACTCACTTTGCATTCATAAATAGAAAGAGTGTGAAAGAATGCTTTAAAAATTGACCTGAATAAAAAAATCATCTAAACCACACTCTAGCAGCTAGTGTTCCGTCGAACAATTATATTTCGCACATCTCGAATTCAAAGAAGTTACATTTGAAACGGAAAAGTGAAATCTTCTGGAAGAACTTTGAATGTTTCCCGTAGCGCTGAGATGGCAACATTCCTGCGGCATCGGAAATTTTTTGATGAAAGCTCCTATACTGAGGTGTTTGATGAAAAGCGACACAGAACTCTGACCTTATGGCAATGATCCTTATTTCCACGCTTTCATACAGCGGATATTTTTAATTAACCTCTTCCTCGACATATTTTAATCTTAAATTCTAATCAACCCTTTCTTAACACTCCCGACAAACCGTGATGGGAGCATAAATCTTCTGAAGAGCACTGCTTGATGCCAAATTAGAAAAAAAAAAAACAACTGAACCTTGCTAGACCTTTGATCGATCAACGGTTAATAACGTGAACGTGGAATTTTTGCAGCAATTCCATTAAGCGAGCCGAGAAGTTTTTCCACATAAACAGCTCTTCAATGATCACCGAATGCTTCGCTAATGGAAGTTTAGCGTATTTTTCAGTGGCTCGATTGAACAGACTCTGTCCACAGTAAAGTTACCTTCTTCTACCGTAGAAGCACTAATAATCCCCCTCTATGTTATGCTCTCATCACCATTTCTAACGATTTATCATTTGTGAGTAAACAATTAGCTAAATTAAACGTTTATCGAACTGGTGAGGTCACCTCTGCAATTAAGTGAACAGCATTCCCACCATTCATCGAAGCTGCTGTGATAAGATGGAATCCATCAAAAAATGGTTCGGTGAGAAGCGGTGAAGTAAAAGCATCACTGCCTTTATATCGAAAGCATAGCTGTGCCGATGTGCCCAAATTCAATACTAAATATTTATCTTCATTTGTTCAGTAAACACGAGTTACCATCAAATATGACTCCATCTGGGGTGAAATTGCAAATTACCGCTGAGAGCGCACTTCAATAACCTGACAATAACTAAAATACTATGAAGTAAATTTAAAAGAAACATCTTATTACTACTCGAATATGAGTGTTTATCGCCAGACGACCGCAAATTCGGCTGCTAAATGACCAGTCAATAGTTATGCAAACAGTACTAACAAAAGTAATCATATTAACGATGATTGTTAAAATTTTCAAAAACTGAGTGGGTAAGGATGAGGCATTCGCCGTGTTCACAGTGGCCACTGTCCACAATCACATTCGCGCTGCTACGTTGTTGTTATCATCGAGCAGCGCAGACAAAATCGTTACTGCTGTTACGATTTATGGCTAATATTAACGACAGTGCCACAAAGAAGGAATTTCATATATGGTCGGGAAGCAGCGCCACATTTAACAGGCAAGCGCTCAATCCTCAACGTCACTACCATTTCAGGGTAACATATCACAGCACCAGTTTGTTTTGCACGAGACAAGAATCTATAGCGTGTGAGTTTGTATATACGCACACAATGCACATATGGTTTATATCTCATATTCTGGTGCAGTTATAACGACCTACAAATGGGCAGTTCACAGGCTAACTGCAGAAGTGTCATTTCCGACCTAGAGGTGTTAATCAATAAAACACGACTGCAATATCATAAAATTCCGCTCACAGTAAGTACTAATTCTAAATATATTCCCGATTTCCACGTCCCAACAAACCGCAGAGAACACTGGAGATGCTTACTTACTTATGTCGAATAATCAACAAATTAAAGAAAAACAACAGGAAGGTTCACGAAAAATGATACTGTTGTTGAAAAGAGGACTGATTTTCTCCGTCACTTAATATTTCATTTAATTCAACAAAGTAAATAATCCGGCGAACCGAGAATTTCTCTAAAGAGATTTTCTACGTTGCAAGCGTTCATAGATGATAACGATAAAATGATTAAATATACCTGCAGAACCGTCGCTTAACAAGGGATAGACGGTACTTTGTAGATCACCTAACGATGCAAAAACTTTAGCACCCAATGGAAGTGCGACACGCTCACATGATACCTTGCCAATAATTGTTCCCGTTGGAACAATTTTAGGTAGCAATTTTGATGGTACAATATCATCCTGGAATCAACGCATTACAAGAGTGTTACGTTGTGGACAAGATTCAATGCCATCCCCGGACCGATCTTGACAGAGCACACCGACTTCCGATACCACTTCTAGAAAATCAAGATCTCTTTCTCATCAAGTTATACCCTGCAAAAGACCCACTCATTTGACTTCTGCATCCCAATATGACGGCCTGAACGGTGCCGATGCATAAAATGAGGGACTGCTATTGTACCTCTATTCTTGATCACAATAACGCAGCACGATTTCTGACTAAGACTCATGCAACGGGTAATACCTACTAACCTGGGTGCCTATATTATACAGGTTTTCTTAACTGCTCATCAGAAGTAATCATTTACGTACGGTAAGCGTCCAATCGCCTTCCCGAGTACAATATCCCCAACTGAACGCGTTCTGTATACCCATAAGCGGCCTGTGCAATTGAGTAATATAGCATGCAAGCATATCCATAATCGTTCCACAACGATCCCATTCCGGATCAATGAGAGATTGGCTCGACAGCCATGCCAATATAACCATACCATAACCGTTGTGCACATCACCCAGTTCCCATCTCAAAACTATCGTTGGATGCAAAATTTCACAGAAATTAACGACTACAACACAGCGCCTTATTTCGAAAGAATATAGAATTTCGATGCCTATTTCGTTATAATGAAATGGCCAAATGTTTGATTGTAAGGCAAAGAGCTTGAGCTCAGTGCTAATCATTGGCAGAAAATGACCTGACAATGGTGTCATATGTATCATCGTTAAATGATTCCATAGTGTGTAAAAACTTTGCTGAGAAATCCCTTATTAGAACATGTTACGGTGGCTGTTAACCAACACAGCTTCCCCTCACCTCTTTCCCCACATGCAGTCTCCTGCTCATATATAAGTTAAAGACATTATTGCCTTCAGTATTGGAATTATTCGGGAAATATTATTTCCTTACTCCCTTATTTGCAGTGACGGCGATTGAAAGAGGGTTCCTACCTTCTACAATTCATCAGAAGGGCACGAAGAAGGAAACTGGCAAAAATTCGAAATAAACATTAGAAAGGCAAACCGCGGTAACGTTGAAATAAACTGTTGCGGTATACGTGAATCCATCCACGTTATTAACGGTGAGCAACAAAATACACCTGGAAGTTCCTTCGGAAACCATTCAGTTATAATTCACTCTCAAAATTCTTATTCGAGTCTATATTAAGCAAAGGTCAAAGGTCATCATCTTCATTTGAATACGATAAGGCTGTAAAAAAAAGCACCTTGAAAAAATATTTGTTACACTGCAATTTGAACACCTCATATGATGAGGAATGAAATTTAACAATACCTATTGCCTATGACTGCAACTGCAAATACCGCACGTTTCGTAAGCGCTGACAAGGTAACGGATGAAAATACTTTTTGCCGTTGAATTCGAATAATTCTCTAACTGCCGATACGCGAATTTGCATAGAAATCACTCTAAGATTACGATAAACATACCTTCAGCAAGTGCGTTACAGTTCCAGAATATAATACCATGCATTTGTCCCGTTATCGCTACGCTGTGGACCGATCGTAGAGTGGCCCTCATAGAAGACAATAATATAAATATGGTTTCGAATATTTTACGGGCATCTTGCTCCCGATAGTTTAAGGGATTCCTTTTAATCCATGCATTGTGGATTACACTCTTCTCTTCAACGACCCTATAAAAGGACGTCACTTGGCCATTAATAGCTTTAATTCAGCGACACTCCAGGTATTTTATATAATCTAAAAATCACTGCGATCTGAAAAATGGCTGAACATGTTGATTCAAAGGAAGTCAGGAAGAGGAGCTCCAGAAGGCCCAAGGATTAAGCCCGGATTGACCTGAAGTAACGAAAGATCCGATCCATCCCATCAGAGGCATGATGCTACTATAGCTGCACGAAAGACTACAGCGTCTTTCAATTTTCTAGTTTTCACACTTGCGACTTGTAACTTTTCAATTTCCAACTACTCCATTTTGCCACTTCATGCTCACTGAGGTATTAATAGCCTTTCCATCCCCATCCTGGACCCTCCCTTTGAGCTTGAGGCCACTTCAATGAGCGCAACC
The DNA here is from genome assembly GCA_037576465.1 of Parascaris univalens. Taxonomy (NCBI): domain Eukaryota; kingdom Metazoa; phylum Nematoda; class Chromadorea; order Rhabditida; family Ascarididae; genus Parascaris; species Parascaris univalens. The sequence continues at coordinate 130,503,437 of CM075173.1, read as the reverse complement.
GTTGTCTATCGTAATACAGCACCACAAACAATGAGCTTGACTTCATTGTTGACCGCAGTACTTGAGAAAAAAACTATCTCAAAATAAGTGGCCATTTCTCTGTTCAGGAAGATGGATTTCAAAAAGCCAAATGCCCATTCAAATAAAACTCCAACACTGTATTTGTGTTGGTATGAAAGGAAAGAAGGCAGTTCACATCAGCGCCAGTGAGAATGCAGTGGTTGGAGCAAGGAATTACTAAAACGCAACAAAAACTGCGATACCCTAATTCGACATTTCTTTACCAAGATTAAATCACTTACCAACTACGCTACCACTCAAATCTCACCGGTCCTTGAATATTTCTGAGAGCTTTAAGCGCGATCAAGAAGGATGGCAAAGTCTCGTTCGGAATTGGACAATTTCTTTTTCATAGCCACATCCGAAAGTCGTGTTACTTACAAATGTAGGAACATGCGTTCTAGTCAGTCATATTAGTAAAACCATTGCACTGTGCAATAACTAGTCCGGCTCTCTCCTTATATGATTAAAATTCGTTCTATTCATTGTTGCACCAACCCTTCCCATGCTAATTTACATTTTCACTTATTCGTATATCCACTAACAATCTTCTTCAAATCCATTATTCCTAACGGGCCTTCGTTAGCCTATCCACAATTTCCTTTGGATTTATTTTGTCCACACTTAATCCAGCCACGCGCCGACTTCAGTCATAAGATCTCTATAATTAGCAAACAGTATTGCTTACGATCCCTGCGCGTCGACAGCACATATCTTAACACTCGTCGTACCCACATCAATACCGACAGATGCACTCATTTTTTCGCAGCGCTCCTAAAAACAGCAAACAATATAATCTTTAATAAAAACACATCTTCATTAGAGTCAACCGGAAATGAGCAGCTAATAAAACTTAATTAATACCAAACTTCACAACACTTGAATCGATTGCCACAGCACCACCAACAATTAAGCAAGTGCTCCATCGTATGGATCATATCTTTTATTGCATTGTACTGCACCTCGTCCACAAAGTTGTTGCTTGGCGTGAATTCCAAATCGGCTCCGAGAAACTAGCAATGACTTGTTTGAAGAGGAGCCAAACTCCTTCCGGGAGAGACATTTTGCAACAGCAAGTGAACAAATAATTCTCAAGCATCACTGCAATCAAATCACTTGGCGGCAGCGGTAAAATTTCGGCCACTGAAGCTAGCAAGAAAATTCATCGACAGCAGCGATGACAAAGAAGTGGGGTCTTTCAACCGGTAGACAACCGACAGCGTTGGACTGTAACCGAGAGTAGTCTGCAACTGCACGTACTTCCAAAATATTAATCTCGCACTGACCGGAAATATTCCGTAACAATCTCACTCGATCAGATGAAAAAAGGCCACAAGAAACCAAAGCTGACTGGAAACCTGCCCGCTTTTACTATCACTACTTAAGAAATGATTCCCGGGATAATCATCTCATGGTAACTGAAAATGTAACCTATCCTCAGTGATTGTGTTTTGATTACCTTCCGTACCCTCAAATCTTTCACTGGTTAATGAATTGCCATCATTCCCAGAAGTGCGATTTCTTCAATATGTCCCAATGCGGCACTCGAACTGCGATATTCGCACTCCTCAATCTTCTAACTGATCAGAAATTTACCACTCTTCACAATAATATTCTTGGGTATATCAGACTCCAAAAGCCATACCATTCCTCTACCTCTAGGCGTTCGCATCTCTTCGCTTAATTATATTGCATCACCAATCTTCTTCTTGTCACCTATCCTCTATTATCCGTACATATATCAGGCACCCAAAAAATACCGCACATTGTCTTGCTTGAGAGTATCGCTGAGCATTAAGGGCTATGACCTTTACTTGATCGGTCATACGAGATGGCAATCCAAGAGCATATCATACATTACTTCAATGAAATATAAAATTCGGCATATCATAAAATATTTTACTTCAAAATGAAATAAATGAAGCAAGAAATACACTCTCTGAGACAAGAATGGCAATACAACCGATATGTAAAAACAATAGCAGCAGAGCAAAAAATTTCGATGACCGCTTCATCTAAAATAATGAAGCGTGATAAGCAGGAACTAAAATCCTCGAAAGAGATCTCTCACTCCCTCTGAGAAAATTTCTGAGGACCTGAAATCGGTGGGGAAACAGTGGACTATCAAATTCTCCTCTTGAAAAACTTCATTGAATATCATAATATGGAATCTTATCTGTTCCGATACATGTGCCCTCTGGAACGACGCAACGTCAAATCTATTTTATTAATATTCTTATTTCTCTAGAACAAAAAACATTATTTACGATTTCCCATTAGTCTGAATATCCTCCTTTTTCGCACTCCGCTCACCACTCCATATCCCCCAATCACTCTCATCCTAATCCTGAGAATATCCACTTGAAGATTTGTAATGAGAAACCAACAAATTCAATGAAATCAACAACAAAAAACAACAACACTCAACGTCGAGATAGTTGCCAAAAAAGGCAAGGGGCGAGTTTCTGTAGAGAAAACACTTTATAAAGGAGAATAGTTAGAAATTATTTCTAATCGCAAACAGAGGGCACATTATTTGCATTTATGCTGAGCATAAAACAACAACAATACTTTCGAGATACAACATAAATTTCACACGAATAAACAAATAAAACAATCAGAATAGCAAAATGAAGTTCATTTCTTCCTCTCCCTACCCCCTTCTTCCCGAAAGCAAAACCATCTTGAATTTACCACAACGATCATTTTGTTACAGAACAGCCGATCCGATGCGATCTCTGAGAGCCGTTAGCCAAGAAGAAAACCTATGCGATATAATAAACTATCAGTGAATCCATTTGCAAGATCTGTTTCAATAAACGTCATATGCAAAAACTTCTAGACTATAGCTGCATATAATGGTGGTGCATTTGCTGGACAAAATATAATAAAAACAAAATCACCTCGGAGAAACAAATTCTCGAAAGAAAAAGGACGTCATTCTTGGAATGTTACGAGCTCATTCAAAAACTGCAACAACAGAAAGCAAACTATATAATATTATGACCGAACTCCACCTCAACTTACTCAACTCACTTTAAGTGTCTCCATCTCATATCGCATTTAGTGCTTTGAATTCACCGCTACATTTGAAAGAAATATGTTAGAGATAAAAGATGCAAATAATAACATTAGTGTTCGTTAATTCTCCTTCAGCGCTGAACACTTCGCTCCTAAACAGGCCCAGCCGGCTGGACTGAAGAAATTTCCTCACCTCCCTAACGACACTTTAAACGAAACCTATGGCTACATAACGGGTAAGTATGTCAAACCGTCAATAACATAACACAACTATCAAAAAGCTCTCACAAATGGCAAATCAATGCGTTCCATTTCAAGAATCCGCATTCTTAACATACCATGCGTGCGTGCAGCTCACTGCAAAAAGAGAAAATTCCATCCACACTCCCTTCTCACACCTTCCATAACTTTGTGAACTTGCAAAGCGAATACCGCACTAAAGATTACTCCTCTAAATATTTCTGAACATTCTGAGATGAAAATAAAGGAGAATTCGAGAATTCATTTACGTAGAAAACAAAACAAAAAAGGAATCAAATTATCATATTATACGAATTTCAAAAGAAATAAACTGATACAAAAAGTAATGGACAGAACTAATATAAAAATTTCGGCAATATATTCTAGACCTCAGGCGCAGTTCCTCTGTTCACCTGTGGCTCTAGACCCTCTGACTCCTACTCCTAATCCCACGTTTTAGCACACTCGAAGAGCGAGCATCTCTACTTTCTCCTACACTTCCTCCTCCTTTCCACAATCATCTAGATATCAATTAAGAAAACAACAACATAGGAATCGTTTTAAAATCTAATAATATTTAAGAAAATATTTGCTAATAAATACGACCAATTAGAAGTCCAGAGTCATTCTAAAAACCCGTTTGTTGCTGCCCCCAAATGCGAGCTAACCGCATAACATTGCATTCGAATACTTATATTGCCGATGCAAATGGAAATAGCCAACAGGATAACTTCACAGATAAAATAGTGTGCAGAAATGACAGCTGCATGAAAGAACGGGAATTCCTTGCGTAAGCACGCTATGCACGAGAATGATAAAATAAACCTTTAGAGCATCGAAATAGTCATATGAGGCTTTTAATTTATCGTTACGTGATTACTCACTTTTATAGAAAAGAATAAATTCGATATCAACAATAATTAATAACCCGTTGTTCAATGACTATAAGTCGGTAAGATTAGTGAGCGACTTCTTGAAGACATCATCCGCACCCATATTCGCTACTGCTAATCGATAAGCTGCCTTCAATTCCGAATCGTTGACTGAAGACAGTTTCACTGTTCTCGCAACACCTGAAGAGGCCATTAGGTACATTTCATTTTCAACTTCCACCTCCTCTTCTGCACATTTTTAGAATTTCTAACTACTTTTAATTTTGAAATCGTCTGCCGAAGCAAAGACGAATAAACGTGACCTTTAAGTCGTTATGCCTCATCGGCTCGGAGTGACCTATCATGTCGCCGAAGCCAGCGGCGATGCCAACAAAAAATGGAGACGCAAATCGGCTTCGAAATGCATCGTATCTCAGTGGACGAAACCCTCATAAATGTGCAATAGAAATAATATGCTTTCCGTGTGAAACACAACGAGTCATTTTTAATGCAAAGTCGTTGTTCCATAGCATTAATCCTGGAAAATCTTACCTAAATTTATGTGGAAGAGGTCTCTAGCACAACCCTTTGATCTCGCCTTGTCAAAGAATTCGAATAGGAGAGGAAATGAATTTGCCAAGCATTATAAACAAACCGAATGGTCGCAGATGATATATGAGATATTCGAGTACATACATCAAATTCGGATCTACGTAATGAAACGAGATCGCGTGATCACTGCAACAACCGGGTCCCTGCAATAGAACTCGAATTGAAGCACTGGTAATCTGAGAGATTCAAAGCGCAAAACTTATGAGAGATTTCCTGCACACTAATGCAGCAGGATTACTTTTTTAGGGATGGGGATGTAAAAGTGGTCGAAAGAGAGGGAAAAATGCAATGTGAATAAGCCGAGGCACGACGATGTGGCGTAACGAGAAGTGATGGCAGCGTTTCAATTGCGCTTTAAAGCGCTGCATGAGGGAAAGATGAAAACAAACGCGAGTGGGGCGATTTCATTGTTCAACAGGCAGATGACGGGTGCACAAAGCGATCGTTCCCTCCCTCTTACGCCTAACTAATCCCAGAAACGAATATGGCACGACTATACCACAAAAAACTGATGGAAAACATCGAGAACCAAGAAAAAGGAGCAAGTTGCTTCATAATAAAACTCTGCAAATCGAAACACTTCGCATTTAAAATCATCTGAGGATGTTTTCCCGCAAATGGCCAAACCAGCAGTGAAAAGTGGTGGACAAACCTGGTCCATTGGATAGTAAATGTACTGCCAAAACCAAAATGATGGATCCACATGACCTGGCAGAAGATGATGTTCAGGCACGAATGGCAGGAACCTAAATTCCAATAGCATTCACTTTCATCAACGCGAGGAAAATCTCTATGAGACATGAAAAACTTGGCCGGCCAAGAAATTTGTTCTATAAAAAAGGAAAACTTATAACAATAATAAATTAGAGAATGACATTTTGCAAACGGTGATGGGATGGAAAAAAGCAGAAAGGCTTAGACAGCGAGATGCATTGATTCGATCAATTATTAAGTTAAAATTATATGATACGAAGCTTTCTCTCTCATTCCATCCCCTCCTCTTCTTCTCACCAACAAAGAATACAAAAAAAACCAGGAGGACTATTTCCCCACCAACAAACATACAAATAAATGCACCAAACGTAAACTGCAATTTCAATTCAGCGTCACCGCACTGTTAAGCTGGGCAATTTATTGCACAAGCAAGAAAAACAAAGATGAAAAAGGTCAGCCTCTATCTCCGGATAAGTTTAATCTCCGGAATCAGTGCTCCCAATATCCTACGAACTTACATAACATCAAACGCATAGGTTGTATCAGTGTTAACTTTGAAAACCGGAGAAAGAGCGAAGGCTGTGATCTCACTATCATCATTTATTACTATCATCTCAACATTTTACGTCGCCCAACTGAATGCTGCATAGACGCCTACTGACGCAAGAAATGTCGAATAGACAAAACGCCGACGGGATTTGCTCACTAGGACGTTGCAGCAGCGGCTTTGCACAAGCACAATTCAAGGCCCACATTGACTTTGCGAAAAACAACGTCCCTCAACATTATCGACGGCTAAAGCAAAAAGTAATCTTAAAAGTCTTTCAAATCCCATACACTTTCGCACACTAACAGAGTCTCACTACTCCGTTTATTCAACACTGCATTCACGCAGTATATTCCGCTGTGTTGCAATATCACTCAAAATACATTTTTCCCTCATTTACTGAAAATATACCCTCAATAAATCGATTAATAACAAATATTACATTCGACGAAGTGAACATGGGACTCAATATTTGAAAAAGATTAGCAGTACATATTGTGGAACGGTCGAAAAGATCTAACTGAACGAAGGGATTTCGGGAGCAGCAAAATTACACCTCTTCGGTCCTTCTCATTTCGCAGCCGCTTAACCACCTGCGAAGAACCCCTCCCTCTCTTCCCATCACATCACTCTCTCCCTTACTTCCAAAAAATAACTTTGTCCTTCCCTTATCGCTCCTCCTCGTTTCCTGTCACATTTGTATCTCAGTCATCGTCAAAGCATCACCTTGAATACTCGCCTGATTGTTTCACAGGCTCGATATGCACTCTGCATGATCCCATTCCTAATATGAGCAAAAAATACGCAAATTTCGAGACGCTAAGCCAAAGTTACTACTTCGACCCGGAAGGATGGTGTCCTCCAAGTTACAGGCACAAGAGGACGAACCTAACCCTTTTTTAATCAACGGAAGAGTGCCACATGAATATATCTCTCTTTCTCCGCCCATTGTGCTAGCACTATTCTTGACGACGGGATTAATCGAGCAATTATATCGTCCCCACACGCCAGCCCTAATTAAGATAGAAACTCCAACATTCCGAAGTTTGCAAGTTTATAGCTTCTTTGCCACCTCAACAGACGATTATGCTACTCGAACCTTGCCTTCAGATCTCCACTTCATGAGAATTCTACTGAAAACGTGAAGGATAAGATATCGAATGGGTCTTATGACCAGTTAGTGATTTGTCCAGGTGGCACACGCAGCACATGCAGTACACGGGACCTCGCAAACAGACCACTTTCCAAGAGCTGTTAGTTTTCCCAGCCATCAACTAATCCATCTTATAACTATCTTTTTGCATTTTCCGAATCACGCCTACAAATGGTTCGCCTCTAAAGAAAAAATACAACATTTCAGAAACGAGAAAGGCATCCAGAATCCAAAAAACTCAACCCATCCATTTGATATCGCTCAACCAATATGATCAATTCAGACTTTCATTCATCCCCATTCATAACGCCGAATATTTACCTGTGACGACCTTCCGCATCTCTTGAGTCGCCGGCTTTCACTCCAATCTTTTCCAAGCATTTGCCCATTTCGGCGTCTTCGGCGCCCCCTTCTCCTTGCGCACACTTCTGCGGATCCTGCAACCACTTGGCGTCTAAAATTTCTGATAACTAATACAACTAATGCCTTCTTCTTTTGCTAATGTAAGCATTCTCACACTGACATTTCTACCACTCAATATTATAGGAATTTCATTAAATCTGCGGTTGTTCGAAATTCGTTTTGGAGCATAAACTTGCGATTATCGAAACCAATACACTGAGACATTCGAAAACACCAAAACCTCTATTCATTCTTTCCACTCAAATCATATTATATATCGGTGCGGAAACAGTTTTCCAGCCTGCTTTACAGCTCATATGGCGATGTTTTTCTGTCCTGACTGCGCGATTCCAAACACTTCTATTCCACGATTATATAAGAAATAAGGCCACTTATGTCAGCACAATTTAAGACGCATCAAGCCTCTATAGTCCATGACTTCTAGTTTGGTTAAGGAATCTTAGGAGACATCTTCCAACGGATGAGCCTATGACCCTGAAGAATCTAAGTCTGAACAGCTCGAGGTCAAAAGCTCGTACAATAATGCTCGAAGATCCCTCGAGATCAATTTTCCTTCAAAATCACAAAGAAAACATATTTTGCGTTGCGCAAAAACTAACTAGAAGTGGCTTAGGGAATTCCGCAGTGAGATCAGCCATGGGAATGATGGGTATCTCCAATATTAATAACTATATCAATATACGTTTGGCAAAACAATGTCAGTGTTTGTATTGATGAAATAAGCAAATAAATAAGTTCCAATAGGCAATGCAAACAATGATTCCATAATGCGAGGAATGGAAACACACTTGAATATAACAAAAGCCAAGGCCTATGAAGCCACTTTTGGAAAGAAGCTCGAGCTTTCGCAAAATTTGAAACAATTTTCTTATCATTTTTGCATATTTAATTTGCCATTCGATTATTTGAGCCGCGTTTCACGCAATTATTCACCATTTCATTAGAATGATAATAGAAAATCTCCCAGCGTTTAAAAAATACTTAAACTTTTCTGGAGATATTCCATCACGAGATTTGTTGAAACTGTGTATACAAACAAATCCCCCTTCACTACTCCCTTTCCTCCGTCCCCCACCTCAAAAATTAAGGTCCCATCAATCAGAACAACAATCCGTCATATACGACGATGACATCAAAAAAAAAAGATTAGCATATTCCCCATTCGAAAATCTTATGGCTGCATAGAGAATCTTCGAGGCACTCACCCGTAATCCTTCAGATACGAATTTTTTGAGCGCAGCGCGAGATAGTACATATCCTGCACCTCCGCTCATGTAGCCTTGTTTTGTAAACGGCTTAAATTTACACCCAAAGAAGACTGGCTCATCTGGCTTATGAGCCAATAGCAAATATCTGCAAAAGAATCGTTTCCACCAATATTATGCTATAAAAAACCACCATAATTTGCTCGCTTAGTTATTTATCTATCTATTTACTTCAATGCCTCGAAGTCGGAACTATAGAAAATATATCTGAATGGCAGCAGTAATAAACAGCAAAAATTCCACAAAAAATACACAAAACGAACGAGGCACTTAGATGTGAAGATCGAAACGAATGGGAAGCATAATATATAGGAACGACTAGACGACGTAAACTTCATATTTTAGCAAGTGATTATGTTGAAGAGCTTCACAGAATTCAACAAACCCAACGCACCCAAAATGGTACTTCAGAAAGCATGCTTAAGTTGCAAACATTGCGATATACAGTGAGTAACATGATGAGGAGGAGCATTTATGTAATGGACAGCGCGTCACTGAATGGCACAGTGCTCTTATTTCAACACGGATTGTCACACTGCTTCGTGTGGGTGTCACTATAGTTCCGTTCTCCTCGTGCAACAAACTGCCTAGCTCTTCTGTAGGTGATCTAGTGAAGGCAACGTATAATAAACAGCAAATCCTGAATAATAAAAACCCTCAACAGATTCCCTTTCAGCTAATATTCGGAAACACATAGCGACTTCATGGGAGCTCTCGCACAACGCATCTAAAGCTCCACTTTGTTTTTATATAAGATAACAATGGAAAGCAAAATGAAAAACGAAGAAAACTGAGTGATATGAAAATCCCACTCACCTTAAATTTTCCACAATGACATAGGTGTCATCATCGGCTTTCAGAAACCAGTCGTACTGATCGATATACATGTCATGTACATACTTAAAAGCTGCTTTTGTCTTCGCCCACAAATGATTTCTGCCCTCAGAAATGTTTAAATTAATAGAGGGCAACGATGGATCGCTCTCTGATGACATAAAGATATGTCTGAAAAGAGTTTAAAGTCGTTTCAACACTGCCATTCGTAAAAACAGAATTGGCTGTAGACGAAGTATGAAGACTGCTAAATTTCCTTCAACTTAGGCAATGATGTCAACCTTTAGAGCATTAATTACTGCACAATATATTACGTAAAATTACTTTTGCACAGCACTTTAGCTGCTTTCGTATACAAATTAATATACAGAATTAAGCCATACGAAAATAAGTACTTAGAAAAAACATAAGCTGCAAGCAACCTCTCGCTGTGCACGCTACCAAGTCAGAAAAGAATCCCACATAGGCACACTACATCACTCGAAACTTCTCAAGCACTAACGCTTCATTTCTTATACATGAAAGGGTCTCGCTAAATCAAAGTGGCCAGGTGGAGGGGGGTGGAGGATCTCGCTGAATCAAAGTGGCCAGGTGGAGTGGGTGGAGATATGGCACGCGAAAAACAACTTCGGGAGCGTCTATAAAAAACTGTTGAACTTGACGCTTTTCACTCAATTACTCGAATTATTAGTATTAAAACCTCTAGCTGAAATAAATTATCCAAAATCACACGACCGTTCGAGAATCAAATTATTAAAGAACTGCTGAAAAAGATCGTGTGAAAAGTTCATCCATTTATTCAGAAAAATGGTCATTCGCATAGCAGCGAGTTCGGCCCTTATTCCACTTTGCAGTCTCTACATAGAAAAGCAATAATGAGAGTGAAACCCTCCATGAGCATCCTCTTCCCATCCCCCTATTCACGTAAAATTGCATCTTTCATACTCGTTCTACAATCCCATTGTGGTCTATTCATTTCGAGAATCTTCACTGCTGACATATGAAACTCTGAGATTCATAAAGAAGTTTGGGGGAAAAACTACTTCAAAATGAACGGCGTTTTGTACCGATTTCTATAAATACTTATAAGAAAACGATTCTCGAAAAATTTGTGTAAAATCTAAAAAAGTACACTTTAAGGTGGTGTCGACTGGAAGAGTTTGATTTGAGGAGCCCGGCTACGGCCCTCCTTCTCATAGAGATTTGGAACACTGCTCAGAAGAAATGCTACTTGTGAAAGAGAAACGACGATTTTTCTGTTTCTGTTCGTTTGCCCCTCCCCCCTTTCACCTTTAAAAAATTCGTGGTCTGAGTCTGTCTTTGATAATTTCTTGACCGAATGAGCCTCGGCGTCTGTGAAAAATTCATCCACACATATACGCTCGCATGCGACACACACATTAGCAAGAGAATCTTGAAGCAATCCAGACAAGAATCCCATGAGTGCTGACTAAATTCAAATTGCCCATTATAGTCAACTGGGCGGGCAAACGACAGAATGAAGCCCATTTCAAAGAGATAAGATTATAAAGTAGAGAGAGGGGATCAACTATGATTCTTTACTATAAAATAAATAAATCACTAAATAAATAAAAAACGTAAGACGGAACGCAATAAACCACCAAAGTTTGCAGCGATTACCGAGCTTCAGCGATCTTAGAAAGGAAACCTCTGAGTTACAAATTCTCCGCTTCATGAGGAATTCTGTCGAATCCATGAGATATTTTACAGCAACCACTCTAGGTGCCACCTAAACGCTTAGTACACAAGCAACGCACGAGGCAATCGCTGAGAAAAAAGAACAGACGACTCGAAGATCACTCGAAACATACTTATTGCAACGTCTGCTCCATGTTGCTTTCACATGTTTCGCTCGCTTTTCGTGGTTCTGTTTACCGGTGAGAATCCAACAGAAAACACGAACTTTCTCCTCGATGAGTTTTGCAACATGATTCTCTCCTGCAAAATTCAACGCATTTCTCTGCATAAACGACAGAAGAGAGAAGAGACAAAGACAAATATATCTGAATAAAACTGCAAAAATGAGTGACCGAATACCACAACACTGATGGACATGTTGGAACTAATGAAAGAGATAAATCCCATTCCTCTCAAACAAAACAGAATTCTTTGATGGAAGAAAAGGAAAATGAAAACAACCGATCATAAAAAACGTAAAAAAGATAGAGGATTGAGCGTTTTCTTCGCTTAGTTCCAATATAACTAATTTCCAATTTACTCTCGTCACAACTTTATTCCAACTCGCAGAACTACATAATCTTACCTCTCACTTCAACCTTAGTTAAATAACTTGGTCTCACCATCACTGATTCATATCCCTCTCTTCTATCCTCACCAACTCCACATCGATCATTATTTAACGGTGGAATGCCTCTCATCTCGATGAATTTACTGCGAAAACTGGATCATCGTTGATAACATCCCAACGAGACCATTTTCACCCTCTCTCCCTCGTGTCAAAATGACCTTTTAAGAAGACCTGCCGTGCACAGTAAGGTATCGCGAGTTGCTAGGAAACAGAAAGGGCAAAATATGGAAAACACTGAAGACAGGAAAGCAATTAATCACTCCGTTATTGATCACCTTTAGTAAGCGACATGATTTGCCACTGCGGGAACTTATGATGAAGCGACCTACCATCATAATGATAAATGAAGAAGGCTGCTGACGCCTTCCTTTGCTTCCCCTCCCTCTCACGCTTAATTCAGTAAACCGATCATAGATGCGTAATACCTTAAGGCTTAACATAGCCTGTATAGGAACAAGTGCGACAGTGTGGAATGTAATGTTTCCTCAGAAACTTGGGACACACCACGCTTCGGTAGAACCATTACGAGTGGGGAACTGGGAACTATTAAAACACTGCCTCCAACTTTTTAGACTTTGATGACAGTGGCTCAGAGTGATATGTATCAAGTAATGACTAGACGCTTCAAACAACGACAAATGCTTCAATTAATAAACACGAAGATGGAAAAATCAAATAAAAGATAAGAGTCAAATACCTTCATGTGGGTCCGTTGAATTCGAGTGAAAATGCATTGGCACTTCGGGTGCATCAACATCGTCAATCTCAGATTCAGAATGCGCATCATGACGATGTGCAGTCTTAAACGACCTTACATATCCTCCCGAGATACGAAAACTGTAAGCATCAGATGGCCACAGAAATGCGACTGTGAATCCTATAACCACGCCGAGAACCACATAGGCCAATGAAATCGTTAATCGTTTAGCGGTCAACATGACTCTGCTGAAGAGGTTTTTAACACAAACACAGAGACCACGCCGTTACGAAACACCTTGACGACGTTTGCCGCCTCACAGGTAGCCGTTTTAGTCGATTGTTACCATCCCATCGAGGACAATAATAACACCTGCAATGCATCAATCAAGCTACTTAAGGAAGCAACGTTTAAAGCGAAGGAGATGTATAGTAAACCACGGTAAAGGAAGTAACTGCAATATGAACATTTTCGTAAGTGCGGGTGAGTCACCGCTTCCGCTTGAGCATAAACGCAGAATTTCTATTATATGGCGGTTGCTGAGGATAGGGATTTCCATTACACTTCAACTGCTATTGAAATTTGCTTTTAATTACTACGTGAGCATGCAATTGAGTACTCGAGTTAACGCTGCGTATTACTTTGCGAGACTCTGTCACTTCGAGAAAAACCGCCTAAAAAACGTTCTTTACTATGAAACTCTTCGAGAAGACCGGTTTGTATTCAAGACAGGATCGTTACTCTACTGTGAGCTCCTAGCTTTAAAGAGGCTCCAACATGAGGTAACTTGTTTCTACTGAGTGAGCCAGGGAATCTACTACTTTCAAGCAAGTGTGATGTTTCTGAAAATCTCTTTATTGGATCATTAGTTAAAAGAAGCACTAAAAGAAGCAGTACCAAATATAAAAGATTCTGGAAAAGACACTGGCAAATGTGGAACGTGCAAACTGCATGAGTGCGGTGATTAAACGTTGAAATGCATAGGAGAGAGAAAGAAAGAACAGCGAGACATTCAATTAATTTGTACATTCGTGACATACGCTGTAAAAGGTGCAAAACGGTGACTGCATGTGACGAAAACATTCGATGACACACTACAGCACAACAGTAAATTCGCCCACGAAACGAATATAAAACCCCATAGGTGTGTGTGCCCCATATATTGCATTAAAGCCATAGGTAATACTACTTCTTTTGAAGTTGAGAGACATTTACTATGGATAAAAGTTAAACATTAAGTTCCTTACCCTCGTCTATGTGACACCTCTTCTCAGCAATAAGTTGTACCGCACTTCTTGCACAAATGGTACAAATACAGCAAATCGGAATTAGGTATCGCGACCAGCGTTAACTGCTTCACTTTAAGGCGGTGCAACAATCAATATTCTATCTTAAAATTCATATATCTTTATCAAAATTTTATCCTACAACCTCTTCTAAATAAGTGTTATTTCCATATTCCACTCAAGATCTTTTAGTTATATGCAAGCTGCACGTTTAAAAACACTCAATCACTTACATTCTCCATCAGTAGGATGCATTCTGCATTCACTTCTGTAATCAGCCGCGGAAACAACGCATCTATGTAAGCAGCAAAGCGAGCCACATGTGCCAGCACAATACTCGAGCCTGCAATTTCCTTTTATCACACCAAACGGTTCCATAAATTACCAACAAATGATAAAATACGCTCAACAATGTAACCATAGTTTAATGGTTCGTTCCAACGTACAAATTCTCAATAAAAGATGTTTTCTTCAGTTAAGCAATTGACGTGAAGTGACAACCTAGGTGACACTCTGAAATGATTACAGCTCTTTTACAAGGTGACAGATAAAGATGACCGTGAAAGCGTCATAAGAGTAGGCTTCAGCGACTCCTTCAACGAGTATACGCCACTATAATACGCTTTCAAATGCAAATTTGCAATAAAACGCATAAAACTGCTCGATACGATCGACACGTAAGAGATAAAGGAATCGTAGAGGCGCAACGAATAGAAGAACGACAAACAAAACGAGAACTTAAGGCCGACTGACCAAAAATGATTATGACATCACGAGCTCGTCAAAAATGAGATGAGTAAGCGAGCATTATGCTGTAGTCTGAAGTGATACGCAAATTCTTTTGCTGATCGGTCATTCAACTTGCGATCCCTTGGCGTAAGCAAAATTCACTTGTAAGGCAGCTAAAAGCAACTCGATCTATTTTGTACTAATTGCATCTGAAAATAACCAAACGAATACACGCAAACATCAAAGGGCATCTATAGCTACTAAATTCGATAAATGTGAAGAGCACTGTTTGACTGACAAAAAGTTCTTATTGAGCAGGAACACGTTGTTCGAACAAAACCTTATTGGTGCGACGCTTTTTGCTCTTGCACCGATTTTTCCATACACCGACCTTTTTCTGCTTTCTCTAAATTGAATCAGATATGGGAAACGACTACGATTAGTGCGATGCATCAAGACGAACAGTGGCAGTTCAATTACCAAAGTTTGAGGTAGGTGTCCCCAGCGCTGGACCTCGTGGTTCGAAATTCAAGCATCAGCTTTCTTCTGAAACATGCGCTTCTATATCTCAACGCGGTAACTCATACCTAGAACCACTATTCATAGGCCATTAGCCCATTTGTACCTACATCGTACTTGCATTACAGATAAGATTAAACTTACCACGTGACTCTTCTTGAATGGAAACATTCGAAGTGAAAACATTCATTGCGTTCGCAAGTTCTATGAAATTATGTCATATGTAAATGATAAAGGGATCTGTTCTGTTGAATTTCTCCGCTGTCACAGCGAAACAGTGCAGTGTTATTTGCAGCAATATGTCTGAACGAACCACCACGTCGCATGAGCAAAAACTAGCAGATTTGGGAACGGAAGTGGAATAGTTAGGAATTCGTTCTTGGCTACGTAAACGCTGTCACAGCTCAAATATATAGTGAAGCGTTGTTCTATTACAGACAGATATTCTGCTAAATTTACATGCCCTATGACACCTGAAACATCTAATTAACGAAATTTTTCTCGTCCATAGGTCCTTGTGATCACAGCGTTTGTATCTTTCCAAGGGGAGTGCATATTACAAGTGGGTATCCTCGAATTTCAAGCAGACGTCTGTGTGGGTGGCAATGGTATGGGTAGACGATTGGATGATGGTAGAAGGGGAGAAATTTAATGAAGAAGTAATTTTTTGGGAAAGTCTTCATTCCTCCGTCGAAAGTGGTGAGGTACTTCAAAATGGCCATCAATATGAAAAAAATGACTATGCGAAGTGGTTTGCTAGCAGTCCTTGTTTAAGCGAACTCGAGGAGAGTTGTTAATAATCAAGACAATGCAGCCGCAATTTTCTAAAATGAATGCGCTTTCAACGAGAGTGTTTGTAAACAAGGAAACTCTGCAGTGCCCTAACAACCTATATCGTTTCCATATTCCCGTCTCTTACCAACCTCCCTTTACTCTAGATGGATCGTTGCCTCTGAGCCGCTTCGATTTACGTACGATTGCTATTCCTACACACTTACAGTCTTTCGAAATACTTTATTATCTCCTGCTGCTCATGCTCATCTCCTTTTATATGATCTTCCTTAGCTGAGACGTTGGAAAAATCTAAAATAAGTTGGAGAATGTGCAAATCGCCCTATATAAACGAAGGTATCAAATAAATAACTCACAAAAAACGAAATAACGAACAGCAGGTCAAATAAACGGAAGAAAAATATCACCAACGATAAAGCATTTTTCGAAGAAGAACTGTTGATGACAGCAAGACGCAGAATGCTATCAGAACACCATTTCCAAATGAGACAACATCTACAGGAGTGCCACGAATAAATTTCGATGAGCGATCTTTGTCAGCAGTCATTCTCACCTATATTGCCTCCCCCCTTCCCCCCACTTGATATGCTCCTCGCCAACTTTTTTGCCAAAACTTCTTTTTCGCTTATACTGCTGACCTATATGGATCCCCTAGCTTCAAACTGCTCTTTCCATTCTTCCTAACTTTGTTATAGTCTATCATCCATGCTCGATTCATTGCACAACCTTCGGGTCAATCCGCAACTTTTCATTCGAGATCCTCTCTCCCAACGAACACGGCAAGATTCGTTCACAGCCGAGCCGAAAAACACCTAATCGCAGAACATTAGCCTGTAGCTGTTAGAGTTTCTTTTCTCCAATTTCTTCCCTAGCAAGGAGAAATGATATCAACGTCGCAGCAAACAATATGAATCAACACTTTCCCCTATTGGAGTAAAAAAAGGAGAGCAAAGCGGTCAGTGCGATAACCACGTTCCCGTAGTGTTCATCACGTTCATTTGCACAACGTGGCGAAGGGAAATGATGCGCCTCAATGTGCTTACACACAAATTTGCAAAAACAACGGCTCTGCGCTCGAAATTTATCTTTACATTCATTGGAGAATATTAAAATGAATTTTTTCCAATTATATACATAAATCAACTAAATAATCGAATAACGAATATCAAAAAATTAGTTGCACAACGGGGAATCTAATTTGTTATTTCAATGATCTTTCTTGAAATCCGGAAATACGCGTTTTGCATATTCTTACAAAAATTCATTATGGTTTGATAATTCGTAGTTAGGCAGATATTGGATAGGCAGCTAGCAAAGCTAAGAACTCAACACATTTTAGCGTGTTCTGCATACTCGGGCACATATCGTATGAGCCCTTCCAGATGCCCTTTCCCACTAAGGTTCATTTGCATAAGAGCTTCGTTGGAAATCGTTGTTATGTAGTATGGGGCAATAAATAAATGCAAAAATCGCAATAACCTCCGATTCAATTGCAGGTGATCCTGTATTTAAAAGGATACAAAATGGGGTACAGCACATGCTGCATTGATAGCAGCTATGTGGCCGCTTCGAACATTGTTACAAGGAGCATGACAACGGCCAAACTGTTGGAAAATGCCAGCTAAATCGAACGTATTCTATGTATTTCCCTCATTATTGGATGTACCTTTCTTGTATAATTGTATGAATCTCCTCCATCATTACGAGCGCCTCTTGTCATTGTCGCTTCTTTCGTCAGCATTTCTTTTGGCTTTTGTTTACCACCCATGAATAAGCAGCTCTTAAATATCGAGAGAAATGTAACAAATAGACAACGTGGGAAATGGAGACATGAACGAAAACATCTCGTGCTCGAACCTGCCACGTATCGTTTAGTTCTTCTCAAGCTGCTATACGAATAAGACATTGGCAGAGGAACTGCGGTTCTGAGATGAACAACAAATGAGGAAGAGTGGAAACAAAGACCCGAATGGATAGTGAAGCAAGCCGATCATACCCGGCGCTTATCTAAAAGAGCTGATCTCTGTTTCTAGAAAACACTGAATGATCACCGTGTCTGCAGCATAGATGAAAGTAAAGATGAGCTGCACATCGCAGATTAATGTTCTGCGGATGGGGTGAAGCGGCACAACCTGTTGGCACCCAAAACTGTTAGGACGTCACAAACTGAAAGCAAGGACAACAAAACGTTTAATGCCTCTGCGTTCGTTTAAATAACGCTAATAACGATCTTAGTTAGTGTATATGCCAATTTATCTCAGCTTTCGTTGAATAACGTATCTCTATGCAAACAATATAAATATGGAACGATAGGTAAAAACGTTGGATAATGAGTGGTTTGGCACAACTCCGACGCTCCACCGACGTCTAATAAATAGATATGGCTGCTATAGAGAAATAATGTGGCGTCGAATGCACGCAGCCACAGCATTTAGTCGATTTAACGAAGAAACGCTGATAAGACAAACTCGCCTATGGGTATATTCAATTATCTGAAGGTTACTTTAACGTCTGCAAGTAATAAAACATAAAAGTAAGTCAGCATGAAGGGGAAAAAGAATAAACGCTCGTAATGCTGCAGTTTAGGAGATTGGAAAGTTAAAAAAAAGATCAGCAACAGTGAGCAGACTGAAATGACTCAACGACGGCTTGAAAGCTGAAGGAATGAATGCGTTCACGACATCGGTGGGAAGCACATTCCAGGATCCTTCAGTTGCAAACTGGAAACTATGCAGAAGACTGTTTGAGATGCAAGATGTTCCGTCGTGCCGAAACTGATGCCATGTCGACTACGTCGAGGAACAAACTGAACTTGCTTTCTGCAATAGTTCAGTTCGTCCCCCGAAATAATAGTAAGTAGTTCAATGCCGGAAATTCCGAACATAATCTTATAACAAAGAATAAGGTCAAAATTGAACCGTCAATGTTCCAATGGTCGCGCTTAAAGATTTTTAGTTTGGTAGTAAAACGGAGCGGTATGAAGTGCGATAAATTTAGCGGAAAGCAATGCAAATGAAGCGTTTCGAGGCAATCCTAGCAACATGACATCAGAAGGAAATAAGGAGACATAATGGAATGCAATCTTCTAAAATGGGTCCGCAAGAGGCGATGAAGACATTAATATTATGTTCAGCACATCTGTCCTATAAGGCAAGGAGATCAAAATCTGCAATTTCCGATGACTTTTCGATAATAACGGAATATCGCAACCTGCAGTGACGCTCAGATTCGATCAGGAGCGACGAATTCATCTCGATACTTTGAAAGTGCTTTTCGCACCTCATCTGTTTAATAGATATGCCCTCTCCCTCTTCCCCCTCTAAACAGCGACGATATTAATCAAGTTGCCGATTGCTAACAAACATGAAAAACCGGTGGGCAATAGTAACCAGGGGTATCCACCATTCATTTTGACATGCACTGATATTATTCCATGGATCAGTAGATCCTATGAACCACTTTGCTGTGAGATAACATATTTAGAATCAGCCCACTACCCATATACGCAAATGTAAAAAATTTATGAGAAGTCCTACTACTAAACCACTTATATTAAGCGTATCGCAATTTACAGTTGTGGCCAATTTACGAGTGAGGCTGTCCATGCTAGAGAGAGTTCGACTTTCACATATTAAACTTTCGACCGAATGGACTCTCAGCTAGCTTGAGCGCACAACAAACGAAGGAAAAAGTGCTCGAGAAAAAAGAAGTGGGCGAGGAAAATGTGAAAATTCATTCGGAAGGAGCCCATATTCCGGTTGCGAACATATCTGCTGCTGAATTATCTCTCACATCCGTTCTTTCATTAATGTGAAGCAATGGGAGGTGATTTGATTCGAGCATCCCTTGCAAGCCAACATTACGCAGATTATTCAGAGTTCTCGCTCCCTGCAACACGTATAGCCAGCATCCAGACCAGTGCAATATTCCACACATTGCACACATTAATGATTGGCGTTACAGACGGCAATATCTAGACATTAAAGCTCACAAGAATGTAAACGTGCTGGCCGAATTAACACAGCAGTGGCGCGAATGACTTAAAAGTCGCTCTCCACGATTATACAACAGAAGAGAGAGAAAAGGGGCAGTGTGGATTTATCACAGTGTGCTTAATGACGAATTTTAACATTCACATGAGAGGTGGAAGACTTTCAACTGAAATAACGGTTGCGGGAAAACAACTGAGCGCAAGATCGCATAATATTAACGCCCTGGGTTTGATTTACAAGCTTCTAACAGTGGAGATGGGACAAGAGATGGATGCGGCAAATAGGATGGCAACCACAACGCATAAGTGCCACCCGACTGTATCCTAATTTGCAACAACTGGCGCAGTGCTGCTCCACAATAAAAAAGGCCAACCAAATAACAAGCATTCTTATTTTTCGAACTGCTGGTAATATGTCAATGAATGACAATAATATTGGTTAACTGGTGTGCGACAGTTTCTAACTCAATCTGCAAATATATTCATCAATAAATACTGCCCCTGCACATCCCACATCGCAAACGAGGGACTTTAATGTGCCAAGCCCGATAGCCCGGCTACGGAAGCTTGACATTCTATATCACTGATGAGGATGGTATTTTAGGAAGGCTCTACACTCACCGCATTAAAGCTTTTATAGGATGCAACAACGGAGGGAGAGGGGTGTGTAACATGGAAAATATACTCATTTTGCATTTTGCCGGCCAAGTAGGATCGAAAAAAAAAAATTGTTTTCATTTAAGATGATCGAAATTTTCCTATCGCACTAGTGGTTAAAACGAGCTGAGCTCGTTTCTACTTAAGAAAAATTTAAGAGAACAGCATCTGAAGGCTTAGTGAATAGGCCTTCGATGCAAGACCGTTTCTGTGTTGCTTCAGTGATGCTGTTGGATGGTATGTGACTTTCGTTTTTGCTTGAGCAACGCATCAGATTACTGAGAAAGTGGAGCGGTGGAATAGAGCGATGGGGGAGAGATGGAGGGGGAGGAGGGGGATGTAACACGCAATCCCTCTATGACGACTATCCATGTAAAGATCGGGGCCGACAGTCTATGACTCGCTTTAAAAGTGCACGTCTTTTTAATCCATAAAATCTGAATTCCTCCTTTGTGTTTCCAAATCCTCAAAAAAACTCTGTTGAAATATGGGGAAGTCTTTCGTCACCAACGGTCAATTAATCCCGTCACTTGTTAATCCAATAAAATAGAGAGAGGAAAAAAACTGTGCCTCACTGATTACACATCTGCATAAAACAATCCCGACATGTTGGAGGAGAAAAAGAGACGAAGAGGGTCGATATGGGCTGCAGCAAGTGGAAAATATGGACACCCCTGACGCGTTTCATATAAAACATCATTCAAAGTGGACGCCATGGTGGGTGGAGATGTGACAGATAATCCAAAATGTTCTGTATCAACAACCAGCAACTCTACGTAGATGCCATGGGTGAGGAGAAAGCGGAGGTCGGCAAAGGAGCTGATAATCCGTGCATGTAACACATTTCACATATGTCATCAGTGTTGCTGCGTGGACCACGTGCCCTCGGTGAGGTTATAAATAAAAATTTGCGCACTTAAACGCCTCTCAACCGCATCTACAAAAAAGAAACGCTCGAAGAAAGATAATCAAGTGGTTGATGATTGTGCAATGCCTTCCATCCAAGCAACCGCTCTACAAGTAACCGAAGCAGCAAATAATTCATTCATAGTTAAATTAATCTATCGTCAAGATAACTTTCTCGCTGTTCTGCTGCCATCGATTGTGAGATTGCAATTCGGCTGGCAGAAAATGAAACATCAACGGCTATGTTGTATGTGAGGACTTTTATTCATCTATACCTGCCCATATCTTTCTTAAAAAATAAAAACCGAGCTGAGATAGTCCACTTCAACCGGCTCTTCGACAGCTGTGACTTTAGAGGCCTTCAATTGGAAATTACCGGATAAGTGAGTCAAAATGAATATAAACGCACAGAAACAATAAGCATAGCCGACAAAATCGCCAGAAATTATCAAGGAAACCATCCCACCTACTCCCTCCAACTCCAGAAAACATCATCGAGACCACGGATGAAAGCTCTCGGACGTTCATCTCTTATTAATGAACAATGAACACTTCTCCTGGAATCAAGCCAATCTTGTTCGCAAAACAATCGTTTGAAAACGTTGAATTTATTTCTAACAGCTAAAAACTCATTGTCGAATCTCGCCATCCACTCATCTCGCCATTTCTCTGCGGTTTTGCGAATTTTCTTGTCGCTTGCGGTAGGAGCTCACATTTGTGTGTGTATATATTGGTTGTATATCTGTCTGATGGTACCATCTCAGAGCCGCTGAATGTGGAGATTTCTCATCGATATCATTCATGTCACAGGATGGCATTCTCCAGCTTATTCAGTTATGGATGTACAAATCTACCGGTACCCGTCAAAATTCCAAAGGGAAATGAGGAACGGTGGAGGAGGAGGATTCCGATACATCTCATGTTCGGTGGTCTCATTACGCCGAATAAACCGCAAAAAAATGAATCCTCCTTTTCAGATTTGAAAACGTTCTATCAAGCTTTTCTGCAGTGTAATCTGTAATCTGCTGTTCAACTGAGAACAATGCGAACGTGGATTTCTCGACAGCTTGTCTTGCAAGTGTCACCTCTTGTTGGCACTCACCTCATGCCCGGTTTGCTCTTTTAATCTGTCCATATCTCGACGGCCCCAAGTGGGCATTCTAGCCATGAACAGCGAGAAAGAACGAAGCATTCACAAAGCTGAAGCTTGGGCGAACACTCGTTGATACTTGAGAGCAGCTGTAGTCTTAGTGGTAGCTCGATGGCTGGAAGGAGAGGAATCTTTATTCAAATGAAGTGAATGAAGAAAACTGCGACAAGCAATATTGCAGCGAAATCGTAGAACAAAGGAGGACTCACGCGAATATAGCAGCAATGAACATGGGAGAACAACGTGTGTCCATGGTTATGTACACATAGCTATAATAACATCAGAGTGGCAACAGAACAAATATAAAAGATAATAATGGAGGATTGAATTGAGATTGAAATGGAATCAGTTCACTCACCAGATGGGTGGTTGTTCTTAGGTCTGTTCACTTGTAGATATAGAAAGGTTTTGTGATTCTACATTCTTACGAGGCAGCTGACTCCAAATGTGGACAGCTCTAAACCGAAAATTAAGGATGGCAGTGACAGAACAGGTTCTGCGCCCTAATTGATAATCGTGTGGTCGATGCTTACACTCACTCGGGAGCCTGAATAGGCTTTCCGTTGGCACGTCGGAGAAAACTCGAACGATTTTGAAGCGAAAAGCGAGACCAAATTTCAGCTGATAGTACTGCATCGGTTCACGATCAAATACCTTTAGCCTGACCTCATAATGGGGTGTATATGGCCCAGTGAACAATTTACGCATATAACGTTTTTGCAGGTTGTCCATATTTATGTCACTGAAAGGACATGAGGACCGAACTTGCGCACAATATTTCAAAATACGACGGCAGCACACAACGTGCTCTTTACGGTAATGTCCAACGAAATTGTGTTGCAAAGCACAGAGAATACAGTCGGCCACCTTTAATGCTTTCGCAGCAATTGCAGTGCACTGCAAATTCAACTGTAAATAAGAACATATTTAAATTCGAAGGTTGTGGATTCCGTCGTCCGCAGATATCAAAACCCTCTCATCCTACCGAAGGAAGCACTCGTGATGGTAGTTAAAATGAAGAACGGAGCCCTTCTCATAAAAACAGTCTGGCTGCCAAAGTTTTCACCGTTCGCCAAGGATATCGAGGTCGCTTGCAAAAAGTGAAAATCGACGGCTGGGTCATGCAGAGGCAATATATTTTTAGACTATCTGCGAACAGTTTGCAGACGCTTGATAAGTTATTGATATATCATTTATATACAATATGAACGCAGCGGACAAAGGACACTTAGTTGTGGCACCAGTGATTATATGGGGACGTCTGCAAAGTGAACCCCCACTTCTTCCTTTACGGTTCTCCGTTACCTTACACAGCGGGGAGGTAAGGCTAATCGGTCGGTAATTCTGAATGCAAGTTGCAGGAAAAATTTTTCGCAGGGGAGTGATAAATGCAGTTTTATAAACGGACGGCGTGGAGGGGCAATAGGTATTTATTTCGAGAACGCGACTAGGAGTAGCTGAGACAGTGCTCGCCGTGCCCTCGATGAAGGAAGAAGGTATGCCGTCGGGGGTAAGCGAGATCATGTCGCTTAATTTGTCAATGGCCTTCCCCACAGATTCTACGGTCACGTTTACTGCTGCCAGCCGTTGACTGATTCTAGAGTGGAAACTGGGGAGGAACCCTTCGTCTTTTTTGAAAATATCACACAACCACACAACGTCCTTGAAAATGCGTATATCTCGCCGAATGTTCAACTTTCCATTGACGTATTTATAGAAAAACTTGTTATTGTCAGAACATATCAAACGCTTCTCGCGAATAGTTGACAACTTTCGCAGACTTTGAGAATGCTTCTTAACTGCATGGTTTACTGCGATCGAGACAGGAATTGGCCTTTTAGCAGTCATTCGCTGGAGGTATTTGGACAGTGATGGGTGCTTGGTCGTACCTTCACTAACAGGATGCAAATACCAGAAATATGATCGAAGAGATCGACGAAACGCCTGTTCATTTCCTCAATATTTAGATGACTGGAAAAGTACTCGTCGCAATTAATGCCAGCGATCATTGCACTAGCCTGAATCCAATCATACTCTCGAAAATTTCTATAACTATGGGGTGCAAAACCTGATGGCTTGATCATTATTTCGAAGATTATGCCGGTGTGATTACTTATGGAAAAGTTTTCACGTGCGTTTGCCTCGTTTACAAGGGTCGAATGGTTACGTGGAGGAGGTGGAGCATACTATCCCCACGGTTTCTGCTGTTGACCAATACCTCAGGGGGGCTGCACAAATGGGAAATGCTGTCAACATTAGAACAAGCATTCAAATCTCAGACGACAATGCAGGCACGTTAATGTAAAAGGGTGACCTGTGGCCTCAAGAAATTCCTCTGTTTGAAGTCGTGCAACAACAGAGAGATCGCTAAGCAACAATTGAAATATATTGAAACACTCAAAAAATCAGCGCAAAGCAGCTCTCACTCACGAGAAAAGAGTTAACTTAGCGGTTAAGGTCGAAACGCACAAAAATCGCTCCACTCCCACCTTCTCCTTTTTTGTTTAGGATGCCATCACATCTGGAAACTTTGGAGGCACACTGAGAGAAAGTAAGCAGTCGGGAACGAATTCGATAGCCATGCTTCTGAAATGATTATTATATAAAGGAGGTGCGCCGTCAGCTATCAGTTTTAAATCTGGAAGCTTAATACAATACTCTGTGCATTGAAATAATTGTATTTTAACCCGAAAGTGTTGATCGAGTGGGGTAGTTAATTCCACAGTGGAGACGTAGAAGTCGAGGAAAGAAGGAGATTTTTAAATTCTTGTCTCCGGTGCCTATTTCCCCCACTGGGCCAAGGTAGAATTCAGTAACTGATTTCTGGACAAAGCTGTGCCACGCTTAACCACCGGGTTATTATAACGAGTGCAAATGGCCGTCAGGTGCATTCGTAAAGAAGTCTTCACGCGTTTCAGCTGAGTAAGACGGGCGAATATAGACGGACGAAAACTCTGATGGATCTTTCACTAAGCGGCCATGAGCAAGTGCATGAATCACATCATGACCACTGCTGAAAACAATCTGCATTGGGCGACGTTAATCGAGGTTGATCGCACCCGTTCTAAACATCTCAGGTGGAACTCCATTGACGTTTACCTCGTTCGGTACTTCTGGCTCCGATTCCATATCATTACCATATCTCGCTGAGGAGGAGCTCACGATTCCTCAACACCACATTGTCGTTGTTCTTCTCCTGCATTAACCGCAAAGGAGGTACCTACAAACAGATGGATCCGTCTTGAAGCGTCTGTTAAAAATATACCATTAAGTGATCAACAAGTATAAATTCGGCTTTTCTGTTGTAGTTTTTTGGTGAGTGGGCTTTTACAAAATTGCAATACTTGAAGTTTACGCCTTCTTCAGTCGACCACGTTAGTGAGGAATCACGTGTTCACGTTTCTAGGATCTCTCGTCTATTAACATTATTAGCCTGCATCGTGAACAAATCAGGCGTAAGGCATTCACGTGGTAGACCTACAAGGTCTCACGTCATACGCGTGGAGATTATACGTTATTTCTTTTTATATTTCTCATTGCTTTCCCTGCACTGGATATATGATGACATAAGGGTTTGATAGTCTTGCGGATTTCCGGCTTTTCGGAGTGCACTTTGGTGATTTGGCGAAAATCTATTTACAAGTAAGAGCTGTTCGTCTCCATCTAATCTATAAATGTTCGTCTCCAGTAGAATCAAGGCGGCTTTCATCGAGAATATGACGAAAATTTCAAAAATAGAAACGAGCCAGGATTTTTTCTTTTCCAATTTTTTCTCTTTCTCCCTTCCAATCTTCTCTCTTCCGACGTTGTTTGGTATCCCGGAATATTCATTCTGCCTATCTTCCTAATTATGATATCTCTCCGCAGCTGCTGTTAATAACGATCTTCGTTGATAGTTCTCAAAAATGAAGCTGAAATTTTAGATATCAAATTTCTCTTGCAACGACGGCTCATTGAAATATTCCAAGGTACTTTTTGGGAAGAAAAAACAAAAATTATCATCATTCCACAAGATTTATACATTACCTCCATCATTAAATGTTGTGTCTTTCCATTATACAGTATATGAATTCTGCGAAGTTCTCAACTATCTATTGACGTTGTTAAAAGATTACAAAATAAGTTGAATTTTCTGTCGAATTGTGCGAATTTCTCTGCTAAATTTCTTCATAAAGCCTTATGCAGACTCTTCTTTCATGGAACTAAAGAGCTTCTTGCGAATTTTTTCGCATTTCGACTTTTCTTGAATGTTGCCATTGAGATTAGGTGAACAGTGATAGGTAAGAATATTCTCTTTTTATCGCACGCCATCGAAGACTCATAATTTCTTACGCCTTCATAAAGTTGACCTCAATTTTCTACTTCATATCCACAGGGCTAATAGTTGCACAATGTTGTAGGATAATACCTCGCATATGTCGTTCAGTTCATGGGGCCCAGAGAAACAAAATTGGGTCTGAGGTGGGAAAGAGGGAGTATGTGATGTGAGTGCTGTTGATAGCATCCAAAGTGGCACTAGTCTTCCTCTGCATGTATATTACATGACGCCATCTTCGCATCTGCTATAATCGTCCACTTCTCTACACTCCTACATTAAACGCAGGCTTTACCTTCAACCGATCGACCTTTTATGTATTTAAGCATCGAGAAGACTAATGAATACTTTAAGTCAGTACCCTAAACTTTGGCCTCTTATTTGGTCATCTTTATTTTTGCGAAGAACCTTCTTTTTCGACTGATTTAATTATATATTTGCATGAAATTATTTATTTGTGTTTATTATCAGCGCTTAAAATACTGTTTCCTCAGTTAAGTAGTGTCGAATGAGAAACGTTTCATTTGGTACCGACAGCATTTGAAGAGTTTGATATCAAAAGTTATATGGCGTTGTAATGTTGCAGCACACATCCTTCATGTATCGGCAAACGAAAAATGGGAAAAACGGTGGATAATGCCAGTGAAATATCCGAAAATAATCAGAACAAGTAGCACCGTCTCGTTAGAGTGATGCCATTTTGTGAACTGCAGCAAACATCTTTCGAGTGAGCGATTGCTTTTTTCGACATCCATTGTTTCATATTCATTGAAGTTCGAAAACTCGACCTATTTCTTGTATCATCCTCTATGATAGCTTTTTACGAAGTACTTGCCGCTCTCCCAAATTTCATGGATTTCCATAGTTTAAATCCGAATTCAACAGTGTTAAGTTGGAAGCAATTAAACGATGGTCACATCAAAAGCATATGAACTCATACGGTTATCGTAAAAACAACGCTTGTGTAGAATGTTCCAGGAGATTAAAAGGTTATCAAAAAGTAATTCCAAAAATATAGAGAGACAGAATTTTGCACTGAATTAACTGATTCATTGTGATATAGTGAAAAGAATGAATGTAAAGTTCACAATATTAGTTGCCAAAAGTGGAGAGTATTTTCTTATTACACTCACTGTAGTATTCAATACCAAATCTATCAACAAAAGCTTTTTATGTACAGGAATGCCTTCTTCATACTTTACTGAAGTTGATCAGTTGCACAAGTATTCAATAAAAGCTCTCTTTTCTATGGTCAAGCTCAAGATAAAAAACAGAAAATGCAATTTCTTCCCACCTCGAAACGTACATGAAGGTGATGAATCAAAGTAAAACACTGCATTCATGATCACCTTATTTTGTGCACTCAAAAACTTCAGTGGTTCTTTACACTCAACTTAAGTAGACAGATGGACAACATGTCAGCGTATACGCACACATTTGGGCATAGATAGCAGTAACAAAGAATTGCTTGATAATCGTAGTATTTTGCCGCTTATTGTTTAATACGGCATATAAATCATGCTATGCTCCATTAATGCAAGGATTATTTGTTTGGGCACGTCCTCTTCGCAAATTCCGTATATACAAATGCCCGTCAGATGATATGGGAGGAGGTAAGGATCCAAACGCAATATGCATTTTGTAGGCGCTATCGAACCGGCTGTTTACAAAGATAATTTAAACAGGCAGTGAAATATGCTTTCTGCTATATGATCTGCGCTACATGACTTTTGCAAACACTCTAACACGGGGCATCTTGAAATGATTTTTGAATCACATTCGACCGATCACCACGCGAAATTTATTCAATTTTCATAGTGATTTTAAACGTTGGTTTCCCTAGGAGATGAATCCTTTCCATCAAATTCTACAGACATAGCTTTTGTGGTTGAATGGTTGAATCCCACCGATGAACAAGAAATTTCTCACGAAGCAGTCCTTATTGAGTGAAAATTTCCTCAAAATATATATAAGAATTATATAAAAAGAAGTTTCGTTGCATTACTTAGAGGAGAACGATGACAATGGTCGGAGACGATGTTTTGGTGCCAACTTTATTCATTAAAAAAACTAACCTAAATACAGTAGCCGTTTTCCCTTGAATGATGATTTTTCGGCGATCATATCCCTCGTGAAATCTCCAAAAGGTGACCTTTGACCTTCTGGGCTAAATTGCGCGCTTACATTTTGACCGAATTTGTCCAGCGGCATGAAAAATGCTTCAAAAGAGCTATTATTTCGATGATACTGAGAAAAGGCCATTAATGAAATATTTACCACCGTTTTCTGTGTACCAAAATTGAAATTCTCTTAATAAAGTTCTGCATTACATAAGTCGTTTCGTTGTGAAGTTTCTTCCTCTGAAGACTTCGCTTTTTAAAATGCATTTACGACATTAAAGAACACTTCAATGAAATCACAGAAAAGAAAATCCGAACATTGAAATGATTCCAAATATGCTTGAAAAGAAGATTGCAAATAGCTGGAATATATGTGGCAATAGTCGACGAGTGTCCTCGCGATCTGTGATGCACATTACTATTGAGTGTTGCGCCCAAGACCGAATGAGTTACTACTATGCGAATAGCACAAGCAGTTCTATCAAAGTGGGTTGGATGGTGGATTATCCAACGAGCCAATTGCTTTTCTCTATTGTATACGTCCATACGTTTATATACATTCCGTACAAAATGAAGTTCGTGAATAAACTTTGCTGAAGTTCTTTAACTAATTCTTATTTATACATATCTAAAATTTATAAGCAAAGTTTTTCCCACATTTATATGCAGAAAAGAAAAGCGCAAATAGAGTTCTCATAAAAAAGTTATACATTTGATTTAAAACGACGTGGAAAGTCGACTTCATTGTTCAGTTGGGAGAACGAGATGGATGAAACTCGTTCCCCTTCTCCTCTCGCTCACTCCCGTCGCCCACTTCCTCCTCATGACCTCGACGGAGGTGCAAAGCAGCAAACTTTTCAAGGTTTCACTTCCTCGGATGCGTCAACTCCCTCATCATTTCGAATTTGTCAAAATGCTCATATATGTCCCCCCAAAAGTGGACAAATAAGATCTTCTAGCACAGGTGGAGATGAGCTGTGGAATGCAAAATAGCGGCAGAAATAATTCGGAATGTACGAGGTGCATTTTACATAGAAAACCAATAAGCACTCCGTATTTGTGCAGATACTGCATCATATTGCGAGATATTAGGTTGGTTTTCTGGAATAATTTCAAGTAAAGAAGAAATAAAACATGATGTTCCGATCTTCGTTATATTTTCGGTGCATCAACTTCTAACATATTCAAGCGGTCAGAGTCAGAATTCGGCTTCCTGAGGTCGTACTCATACTTATTACCTAATTTTCTTGTGAACTGTCGTTTCTTGTAAACGTCATATCCGACTATTTGCCTTATTCTAAATTGATCCACGAAGTTAAAAGTAATGAACCTTTGAAAAACAAAGTGCAATACCGAGGAGTTTAAATAAGGCAAATTTTTGAGCTATTGGACGCAATCATTTAGTATTCTTGAAATCTTCACATGTTTGCCACATTGGAGTTCAAAAGGATGCAAAACCGCTTTTCGGACAAACTCCCTGGCTCCACGACATTGTTACAGTCTCATGTCATGAATTTCCAAATTTTCATATCTCATCAACGATATCGCCTTCCAAATTTTGGCGACTTCAGAGCGCTGCTCACTTTATTAAAGAGATAGCAGAATTTGAAGCTGAGTGCCGATCCGGTTTTGCAATTCTGAGGCATCGAACAAGTTACGACAACAGACACAAAGAGAAACTGAAAACTTAAGCAACATAACATAATGCCTTGAAGTGAGAAAACAAAACGGCCTCGTTGAGTCATTCGAAAAGTTCGTTGGACAAGTAAGCGGCATACGCGACGATACATGTGAAATTGCAGCGAGCTCGTCCTGCTGCAGAAGGCGTTGGTCGCAAGAAACAACTCGAGTCTCGAGAAACTTCTCATCAAGTAAGGAAACGGAACGACATTCGTTGTTCGATATCTGTTTTTTCCATTGCCTAAATACAACATTCTCTTCATACGACGGATATGGCACACGATGGCGCTGTTGCGCGACTTTGGAATGTTTCTGTGGCCATCAAGCTTAACATAAAAACTTGCATTTTCCTTCTATCTATGGAAATCTCGTTTAAATTTTGGTAAATCTAGATATATGCAGGTAATCTTTCATGTGCACAGGGGGAGGAACGTAATGCGGCTAAACCCGAAATTCTGACCAATGATAGCAGTTATTCGTGGACACAAGCTCCCAGACTCTTGGTGTCTATAAACGCCTATAAAAATGCCGCCCCTATAAACTGCTTTTTGAGTGTTTTTTTGATTGAACGCCAGAAGATAAGTTTAAAATTAATTTTGAAGAAATGAGTCGAAAGGGATGATGAAAAGTGTTTGACTGACTAATACATGCTGCAGCAATCAGTATTGCTTAGCCGTTTGATCCTTTTCGACTTCTACTCTTAAATTTTTCACGTTCAGCAAAATGCTTCAAATTTAGGTAACAAAAAAATTGAGGTCTTTTGATTTCAGAGAGGCACCGACTTTCCAAGTACCACTTCCCATCCTTATTCATCTAACATTCCAGTTCTTCCTTTAAAATCGTTCTAGAAGAGCAGTTAGCAAAGAGCGGTTTATATGATCACTTCAATCACTCGCGGAATGTTTTCAATGTTCTCAACGTTGAAGCTGCAATGAATGTGTGTTGTTCTACATTTTCACATACACCCATAAAGCGTTCCCCCTCTCTTGTTTCACATCCACTCCACCATTTCTTGCTTCATTCAGCCCATCAACACCTTGTCACTTTGTCCTCTGCAAAACATTCCTTTCGCATTATCGCGGTGTCGTGTATTTGTACATTTGTACGTGTTTCCTCGTCCGCCTGCCTGCCTGTCTATGTAGAAAGTCGGTAAAGTTGTAATTTTGGAACTTGATATGCACATCTCGCAGCATTCTCTTACACGATCTACTGCACTCACCAATGTGTTGAGCTCAGGTTTCACATGTGTCAAAAATGAAGTCCCTTCATTTGACACGAGCTCAGGTTTTATGTTACACTAGTCGAGGCACAAAATGCAACAATTCCCTTAGACAAGATTCATGCAAATGTATGGGCAATCAAAATATAAGCTTATTATAATGCACCTCATTCTTTGGTAGGCTTTGCAATCGGTTGGTCAGCAGATGGCGCATGTTATCCTATGAACTTCTCAGCTTTTTTTCTAGTTTATTTTTCTCTGCTCACTGTGCAGAAAGTTTTGTTTTCTGTTTTGCATATCATCCAATGACGCTACTTCTGTTTGATACGCTTTTTTAAGTTTTCCAGCAAAAGTGCGTTATGTGAGCTTTATGCCCGCACATATTTCAACCGTCGAGTCGTTAAGCAATTTTGGTAAGGTTTGGAAAATAATAAGACCTTCCACGTAGCTTTTCAAGCTGATAGAGACGGAGCCATTTAAAGGTGGCAGAAAGCTGCGTACATTTCTCATCGAAGATTTCTCGTTCACACCGCTTTAATAACGACAAAAGCGGATCTTTTTTAATGCTGCATGCGGGAGGTCGTATCACCTAATATATGAAGGTACTATTTTAGCCTTTTATTATTTACTGCAATCTGTGAAACTCGCTGCTCACATAGGATGAATGCAAAAGGTTCATATCATGTCATGTCATTCAGCCCATCTGGCGCACTTCTCCACTAACGAACTTGTATTGCCTCTCGGGACTTGACCCACCGGTTCACGCGCTTCAGCCAAACAATTTTTGGAATTGCAGAAAGAAAGTCAAAATGTCTAATGCGGCTTTCAAGTGAAACGACCAACTGCAGAATTTTCAAATCCTTAACGCCCTCAGAAGTGGCGATCGAACATCACGCTTCGAATATCTCGCTCTCAAATGCCAACAACTCATAGGTTGACGAATTGAGTGCATAGATAAAGTGCAAAAACCTCATTCCCCGGAGGCGTTTATTTGGAAGCTGCATCGCGAATTATATGAGGAACATCTGAGAACTCAGTTTGAACGAGTCAACGGATGTTCTTTCTCCTCTCTCAAATAGAAAAAAGCGAACATTCTTACATCCCCATTTGATAACTTTCTAGGATTTTATGAGAGACAATGTCTGTGCAGGTTCTCATCCTGAAAGCTTTTCCGATGGAAAAACAAATGAAGGTGTACTGGTGACCTGTGAGAAAGGTTAGGTGGACACAAATAAAAGTGAACACTGAATTAAGTCGATGGGATTAATTAGTTTCTATCAACACTCGATGGTTTATAGCGAATAAAAAAAAAGAAAAATACGAAACAGAATACTTTGCAGAATTCGTGAAATGTAATACATCCATCACCATCACGATCCGCCTCTCTCATGGTACGATCGGCTATACCGTTCACTTGTTCCACCGGCACATTGTCTCCAATCATCATCTTTAAATGCTAACGCCTTTTGCACATTTTAGGTTTATTTCATTGTTTAGGAAGGGAAAGAAGAGGAGTGATTCTGAGCGATGGAAATGACAATATTGCTTTAGGAGGGAAAAAGGATGACGGTGACTTGCACCCGAAAAGGTGTGAAGTATGAAATAATGCGAAGTGAAGAATAAAGCTCAGATTTGATCGGTGATTGCCATAGTGATCGAATTGAGTCGACGCCGTTGGCGATATCTACTAGCCACTGAAGTGGGAGATGTGCAGAATGTGGCCGCATCGACGGGGCTTTATTTAGAAACTTCAGACGACTTGACTATCCAGACGACTCCCAGGATCTTGGAAGTCGTCTGAAAAGTTGGAAAAAATGATAGGATTCCAGGAAAAAAGTAAACAGTTTGGATGATCAGTTTGTTTTAGATTCTTTCCAATTCTTCAAACAAAAACCAACTGAATTCGAAAAATTTTGTAGCATCACTGTATCGGATTTGTATCTTTTTAGAAATACAACAGATTCTCGAAAGGAGAATAGAAGAAGGCGGCATACGATGGCTGAGATTTCCGAATTTGTTTACAAATGTGCATCAACAGCTTCTTTGTTGGACGCATAAATGGTTACCATTCATCTTTCTCTCAAGGGAGATGTAAGCGAAAGTTTTCTCAACAACAAGACCACATCACAACGCTGAATCTGATTTCATTATCAGAAGGCAGCGTTCGATAATCCCGACGCCATACCTCACGCGATCGTGGATACTTTTTTATCAGAAGGGGCTAACGTAGGAAAAAAGAGTGCCCAGTTCATGCATCTCTCCCCTTCCTTCCCTCAAGCCATAATTTAGAAATGGTGAAATTTCTCATACTGGAGAAAATCTACGTTATTTCCCATTGCTAATCATTTATCACATCCAAAGAATGTGTGCATTTTCCAAGAAAGAATATATTTGAAAATATAAATGAGTTACGGTGAAATAGTGAGCATTTTTGAATACAAGGAGATAAAAATGTGATGCAAAATGTTCCTTAAAAGTGCATTCGAGGAAAATGTTGAGAATTTTTTGCAGTCCCTTAAACCTGATTGAATTGTTTTAGCGCTTTCTTCGGCTGTCAGCTCAGATCTGCACCTTTCTTCTCACTTATCCGATATTAATGCTTTAGGATGAATAATTACTCGGTTTCTTTCATCAGTAAAATTAAACAAAATAATGCACGCAACATTTAGGCAACATTCTTCCTTAATTTGACAATCTGAGCGGCGAGACACCAACATAAAAAAGTGTCGAATTGATCGGTGTTAAGCAGTAAAAAAGTAAGCAGGCTTACAAAGAGCGCACTCAAGCCGATAAATAGAAAAAATCTCATGAAGAATATGCCTGATCTTACGATAAGGAAGTTCAACTGATCCACGACAATCACTGTCACCATTTCACATTCCCACGGAATGATGGTGACAGTGAGCGAGGTTTGTAGTTTGTAGCGTTGAGCGAGAAAATGAGCTGCTTTCAAAAGTTGCAATAAGGATAACTAGAGTATATCATTCAATATTGCTCTAATAGAGAGCAATGGTCGGAATATTTTCAGCCTTTCAGCCGAAAGAGTGAAATTTTGCATCCTAACGATTGAAATATTCGAATTTGTGACAAATATGTTTGTGACAAATAGATAATTTGTGACAAATAGATAGTTGAGAAATTAAATAACCGATGAAATAATCCAATTCTTTAGCAGGAAAGTCAACCGAAGAAAATAAGGAACGTTAACTTTGAGAAATATCGTTATTTCTTGCAAAGGCGAAAATATTGTTTTATAGCGCTTTTTTAGACTTATAGGTAGATGTTACGAGGACTGATTATTTATTACGACAATGCAAATTGCCAAATCTGAATTTCTCGTAAATATTCTCAACTTAACCTGTCTAACGGTGAGGACTAAATAAATTAGAGAACATGTTGGAATAAAATTAACCTGTAATATTTCTCTGAATTCGCCTTGCGTTATTGTTCCACTCCTGTTCAGATCGTACATTGTGAACGCGACTGCAAAAAGTGTTGGAAACGTAATGCGGCATAATTGACGCTACCAGCCTCCTGTTCAGACCAGTCTCCTTACTGGAGCTTGTAGAGAATGATATATGCTACTCCTCGCTAAGCGGACATTTTCCTTGCTCCAGTAGGAAAAGAGCATTTATCACAGAATGCTTGAAAGGCTCATCCTCATCGAATTATCCTTACGAGAGGCATAGCACGGTTTCATCCAGTCAATTAACTGTCGAATAGAAAAGATGAAAAGCTTGGAGCTGCTCAAGCACAAATTTATCACCTTTTCTTTTTCAAATGTTCTTTTAATCGCTTTGTTAACAGAAAGATTTCTGTACAAAAAAGAACTCCGCTGCCACTGAGAAATTTCGCATTCAATGAGGCAAAATGCTGTTATCGCTAAAGATTAGAATTAACAGATTGAGATGTGAAATCTGAAAGATATGCAGGGCGATTGCAAGTATTTTTCGGTCGTGGTCTTTCTTCCACCTTCCCATTTCATCAGCTTTCCAAACACTTAGCAGTCAACGAAAATAAGATTTATAACTTCTCCATATTACTTCTTTAAATAACAAAATTGGGCGACTTATCTTCGTGGAACAACTTGAGAGTACTATATTACAAGGCTGATGAAGTGATTGTTGACAGTAGTTCCCCTCTTTTTCAACGTTTCAAATAAGCATCATAAAAGAAATGCAACAGTCGAACGCGGATTTTCTATGAGATTAGTGGGCAAGATGGTAAGCAAAGAGTTCTTATATATATCCGAAGAATGAAAACGTCTTGCGGCCAAAATACTATAAATAAATGATACTAAATCATTAGCTTGTATACGATAGGACAACAAGAAATTAGGACATA
Organism: Parascaris univalens; assembly: GCA_037576465.1. NCBI lineage: Eukaryota > Metazoa > Nematoda > Chromadorea > Rhabditida > Ascarididae > Parascaris > Parascaris univalens. Next base: position 130,466,962 of record CM075173.1, on the reverse strand, counting down.
AATTGCAGATGAAAGATTGCTGTGGGAGAGGAGAGGAGTGAAAGTAAGCAGAGCTCGGATAAACCTGATGATCCGCAATTGCTTACATACTAAAGGCAATCAAGGATTTGACGAATAATGCTCGGATTTTGTTTCTGGGTGAAATATAACATCTGGAAAATGCTTCAAATGTTCCACTGAACTGATTACGTTCCACAGAAGCAACGAATGTGTTAGCCATGGGGAGAGATGACGACGTTACAAAAACGCGACAATAACAACTGCTAGATTCCGTTCGCTCATAACATCTAAAAATTTTAGTCAACAAGCAACCCTTTCCCAGTTGAGTAAACAAAGAAATAGAAAGAAAAATTAAAAAGCAATCACGCGGGTTTATTTGCAGTCGGAAACTTCTAAAAATCCACCTTTCAGTTGAATGACTCCATGAGCATAACACAGTATTTCGAGACGTTTCAAGAGGAATCATATCGAAATCATACACTGTCTATAGAATGAGTTATTCTCATGCGTTGATGACGCAACTCGGCGATTGCTCTCACCCGTTGCAGTGATCGAAAAAATGTGATCACTGAAATGCAATATTGACAACTTACATCGAAGTTTTGCTTCTCTGCTGTTCCACGGATGTGGTTTCGCTTTATTGATCGGTCGGAAGTGTGACAGTACCTTTACGAAATCACGGAAATACACTCGTTTTCGATCACCCACTCTGGAATTCTTTTTATCTATATTTCTTTGACGTTTCATTTTTTGTTTCAAATCGTTTAATACTTCGCTTCTTCTCTTCATTATTCAGAAACCTTTGAGGAGAGGAGGGAGAATGAAGGTAAGGTAGGAGGGAAAGCAGCATGAATCTGTCTGCAAGTCAAGATGCTCGCAAGGAATCATCACGATTAATTTCGTAGATCTAGGTGCGTTTATGTTCGCTTACGCTTGCCTTATGAGCGCATTTTAGAGTCTGGCAGCCGTCGGGTTAGGTTTTTTGACTATAAAAACGTTTCGATCAGCGCTATAACAACAAATGAATTTCTGAGGCGAGATAATTTGCTTTGCAAAAACGAATGCACTGTCTGCAAGCCACCTTTCATTTCTTCATCGTTATTATACTATTGCAATCGGCGCGCTACAAGCACCCGCTGAAATGAGTTAGTTTAAAAGTGAAAATAAGGTGGCATGTGAAAGCCACATTACTCTGAGAAGAATCACAAGTCTAAATCAGAAATATAGCTGAGAATTCTTATTGAAAGTGATCTTATTTGGAGTCTGTTAACTGGTCAGTAAATATAGTACCTCCTAGTTATAAGCCCTCCTTCCCATAAATTCTGCCAAAGTAAGCACCCACCTCGAAAATCCTTCAGAAATGTTTTCATTACAGCTAATTTTCATCATCCTTTAGAAATGTTATTTTCGAAGATCTGAAAGACTTATAGGTCAGACCTTCGAAATATAACAAGCGCATGCAGCAGTTCTGAAAAGCTGTAAGGGTTAAAAGCCCCAGGGTTCATAAATACAAAACTACTGTATTTATTTGCTCAATTCTACCAGGAGAAAAATATATTAATGAGCTCACTACGGTCGGTTTTAAGATGGCCCCTCTTTGGCTTTGTCCTATCGAGTCGTTCCGACTGGTGGTCTCACATGAGGACGCGGGAGATGGAGCAAGTCGCATAGAACAACGATGAATCGACGTGTCAGTAACCGATGGGCAAAAGACGAGCCTAAGACCTCAGACTCACACTGCCTCACAACTTCAACTAAACGGAGGTGGTAGTGATATGAAGAGACCTTTATTCCGATGAATGCTTTATCGATTCAAGAAAATTTCTCTACTGAGATTCACTCACTCAGCATCAGCGAAGAAAGCATCGATGATTCTGGCCCCAAGAGGATTCATTTGCAGTTCTTGAATATCGAGAAAATCCTGATGGTTCATGAAGATCTCATTGGTGTGCCGATTTTTGTGCTTAGCCAATGAAGCGAATCGACTGTAGAGAGTGAGAATTCCTTTTCGCGACACTAAACAAAATCCGTCAATAACGGCTTCATTATTATATTGAAAGCTGGTTTGAAAAAAATTGTTATTTGAACCGAAAGGTTTCAAATGAAGTGTTTATTCACTGAAATCAGAAAAAATGGTCCAAAAGACTGAGAGCCAGAAATTTTATCAAAGTCTTGCATTGAGTTATGAGTTTTGAAAACTTTCGATGCCATAATGAACTGAGTTTGCTTATCATTTCGATATTGTTACCTTACCGTTCCTCTTGGTAGACTTAAGTGAAATGAGATATGAAAATGCAAATCAATCTCTCAATAAAAGAAATCTTGATCTCTCTAGATTCATCTCATTCACACGATTCTATAATACACGCAGAGGAGGTATTCAAACGAAGAGAATAATTGCATTTTAGGCGTCAATCCGGTTGCAGTGCGTTTCAAACCTTCAAAAAATTCAAGCCTGTCAGTAGTAAATCCCTATTTGCATTGATTCTGGGGACAGTGTTGTCAGCCGCTGTTTAAACGCTTAAAAGCCTTTCATTTCACTCACTCATTCCTTGGCGATTCCCTCCTTCTTGGCGTTGTTTCATTAAATGTCCCTATTGGCTAGGGACTTAATTAAAATTGTAGAGATCGTAGTAAGTGCAGAGGGGAGGAAAAGATTTGTGCTTAAGAAGGAGCTTAACTCACTCAACCACGAATGGTCAGCCCAAAAAATGTCTCGTTAAGCAAGCACTTCCCTTAATAATGCATCATCTCTATCCACCTAAGAGAGCGGATATGCTCTTTTGTCGATTTGCCTCACGTCCAACAACAGCACTCTGCACAATCATTGCCACATCGCGTTTGCTTCCCTATTGCTCAAGCATAAATGGCGATTTTCTTCTTCTAACGACATGTTACGCCGTCGCACTCACTATTCGCCAATTGCTGCACTTAACCGCTTAAAATCTCATCGTAAATGCAAACGACGAACTGTGAATGTAAACACATCACTCGACAGCAATTTTCCACAAAATGTCGCCAATAATTACCACTTAAATGGAAGGAAAAAACCAAAATTTTTATGAAGTATTCTCGAAGAACAGAAGTTTTCACTGTAGATTGTAATATAATGCTACTATTAGTAGTTTCGGCTGTTAAACTCAACGGACCAATCCAATCCTCGCAACAACCCCTAAGACGGATTCCCAGTCAATCACCAATTCCAGCGAGTTTATTAGGTTTCTATTCTCCTAACGTGACGAAAACAAATGATTGATGAAATGAACGCTTTCTGCCCAATGTTGTAGTGTTTTGAATTTTTTTACTGACAGAAAAGTCGATTTCTGATGCAGTCAATTGCGATATAGCATCTGTCATTTTATGTTTTGTTCCCTCCACAAGTGACAAGACTTCACTGTCAATGAAGTCTCGAGAGAAAAAGTCGCAAATTTGTGATTCTCTTTGCATCCGCATCTCTTTGCATCCGTCTGAATTCCCCTCTACTAACTATGAAATTTTAATTCAACTAATAGTCGGAGATAGAAGTCCATTTGCAATTTTACATTTTTTTCATGGAATTCATTTAAATAATAGGTTCGGAATGTTTTATGGATAAGAACTGCGAAATGATTACAAATTTATCGGCTAGAGAACATCTTATAAGCTAAACGATAAGACGTTTGTTCGTTGAGAATTGGTATTTCGCTCAAACTATTTAACTAAGTAGGTGAGGAGAGAAATGTGGAAGATGTGTTCCGCCTGATTAAATACTCATTAATGATCTCAGTAATCTTAGGTATCGTTTGTAAAACGTTAAGATTGTTTTCTTGCAAGAAGAAAATACCAAATTGATGAGAGAATTTGCCTATTCGAAACGACATTTTAATCGCATCTTTCAACGTAAACACCATCAGCCGTTATTCTACTTCAATTGGCTCAGTTCACAAATATTTCTTCGCAGCGAAATCATTGCGAAAATAGTCATGGCAATAAAATTGCTTCAAAGAGGAAAACCTGATTTTCCATAGAATGAAACTGTTTACATACTATATGCACTTGAAAGAAAACAGTCTCCATGCATTAAGCATCACCTATCGCCAAATATGTATTAAACATTACGCCGATCTTCCGCAACTATGAGACCTATATAAGTGGAATTTAGAAAATATGACTGCAGTTTGAAGTAGTTTAGAGATGATTTTCAAAGGACACCATTAATGTCCTGCTTGGAAGACTTCTATGAAGGCCGATTATCCCACCTCAGCCCCTCCTGCTCCTCTCCAGTGCCCAAGCCGAGCTTGAGACCAACGTCTGTCATCGAGAATAGGGTTGAACAAGTAGCAGGCTATTACTAGGCGGCCGAGATGTATACGCGTAATACAAGTGCTATGCACTACCTAACATGGCCATTCTTTGAAAAAAAAGTGCAGCAATATTCCTCGAAACGCATATTCTCGAATGCTAACGAGGATTTTTAATTTCGTAATAGCACACAAATGATTTAATTAGTGGGGCTTGCGAATAACGTTCAGATGATATGTTATCAATAATTAAAGTGTTGCCAAAAGAGAAATAAAATTCCTCAAGAAGGACAATCAGCTCAAGAAAAAACTTCATTTCAGATTTACTAAAAATATCACCGGAGGGATACCCATGGAATAAAGTATTACAGTCAATGAAAAGAACTGAGCTATGAGAACTCTTTTGCTCGTTTAAATATTTCAAATAAAATGGGAAATTCATTTCATTATTGAGCAAAGCTTGAGAATTTTCATCACACTCCGATAGTCCTTGAACACCGCTTAAAGGCTCTTTATAATGACCAATCATCAGAGGTGTTTCTACGTAGTGTTATAGCCGTCGAACATCTATCAAGACGCTCAAAATATGACTGCCAAATGGGAAAACTTTCACTCTTATCGACACGTTACGCTTAAGGTCACTATCAGTAGATATATCGGTATAATATTCAACGTTTTTTCTATCGGAATCGGGCTCAGCAGTTATCAGCGATTCTTGTTCTCTCAGTAATTATTGCTTTCCCATTCGTCCGTCTTCAAAAACGCCACCGGAATAATTGTTCAGTAGCAAATCCCGAAAAAGCAAGAGCGATGGAATATTATTAAACATGGAGGAAGACTAAGATGAAGGATCTTTTCCTTCCTGGACCGCCGAAACAGATCTCAAAAGGAGAGACAAATCGGCAGTAATAAGGACGAGGAAATGCTTATTAGAATTTTGACTTTTTCCATAAGAGCCGCTCAGTAAAACTAAAAAGCAGTCAGTCAATCATCTGAGGACTGCATTCATTACTCAGATGTAATTTCTGAAGAACTGTTAGAGTGAAGTTATATCAACAATAATATTTCATCATTTTTGAAAGCCTTTTGAAGTTGTTACCTTTGACGCGTTAAACGTCCTCTGATGCCAACTTTAAATTATTCTAACCTCTGAATGTTTGAAATTTTGCATTTTCAAGAAAATGCATAAGATTCAAGGGAAAAATATGCAACGCTGGAACAGTCTATTGCATTTGCGTAAACGCACTGCAGTTGCAGGTTTTTTGGAGGACATAATCGCATAATTTGGAGGTATTTCAACTGAACTTTCAATTCATCCACAACACAACTACTCTATTATGCCATAAGCGCCACGCTGACGCCACATATTCATAAAATCGTGATAGGTGCTAATAAAGGAATTGTTCGTCACCTCGAAATACTTTTCGTTCATCGATTTAGTTCCTAAGCGGTCAACTTAATCCTATTTTCGCTGACCTTTTCGTCTATTTTTACATTTTTTCACTGAGTTTACCTATTTATTTTACTAGCTTCTGTGTAGTTTAAAGCGCTATAAATAAAAGTATGCGAATAAATCATAATTGTTAGAAATAATGGCATATTTTGTGGTAGAAAAAGAAATAGTCCTCACTTTATGGAGAATGGAAATGAGAAGTAGTAAGATGGATTTATGCTAACTTACGTCCACTTTCGATAGAAAGTTTCTCGATTTCGAGTTCAGTTAACGATGAACTAGAGGCACCCATCGTCGACTAGCTGCTTATTCAAGCAATGCTTCTATAAAAGCATGCGGTGAAATGAATGATCGATAACATGTCGTTATCGCGTTGCTGTGCTACAAAACAAATCGACAACCTTTGGTGCATTATTCACTTCTTTTCGGGACGAGAGCTGATTATGTTGCGAGGCAACCAAATTCCCCAAGCTAGCCCAATAATGAGAAATAAATCTAGAAGTTTGACGAATATCTGCGTTTACTCATTAAAATAACACTTGTTTTCGTATCACACGGTTGGTATTTGTTTCGCAATCACCCGAGCACATTCATTTCAAAATATCCGTTACCCGTACCAAATGTTCTGTGCTGCCGAAGTATTCAGCATTCTGTGAAGCAGTAAGAAGGTTAATTGGAAACGGGCAAAGGGGCGAGAGAGGAGTGAGTTGAAATGGAGAAGTTCTTGCTTCATTTTATCTCCTCCAATCGAAAATATTGTACAACATATTCGGCAAGTAAGCAAACATGATCTGATGCACGGCTGCGGCGGACGGGCACCCACTCACGCCCTCTCTGCTTTTAATGCTGTCTGCTCTTAGCACATTGTAAAAATGCCGTAGGCCAGAAGAACGTATGAAGTTTATGCAGACTGAGAATTCCGACATAATTTCTTGTTCATCGCAAAGAGCAGTGGAAGAGAGTGAAGAAAGAGACTAGGGGAAGGTGGATTAGGGAGAAATGGGCGACGGAAAACATGGATGGGAAGTAGAGTGATGGGCGAGGAAAAAAGCGAAAGAAATGTATACCTCCATATTTTGCATGACAGCGCTAATGTGAATATTGTCTTTGAGCATAAACGACACGATTTTACTGGCTGATGCATTAAGATATAGATTTGATTATCTCCGTATCGCCTGAAATGCACACGCTGCAAGTAAAAACTGCAGTAGTTTAGGTTTTTGTCTAATATAATACGCGATTATATATATGAGATTTACTTATTCACATATTATTTACACTTATGATCCCTTGGAATTTCCAATTTTTCTTTTCCATTGTTTTCCTCAAGCTCTTCCAGCACGGATACTGCGATGATAGTGATAAGTGAACTCCGAGTTATGATATATGAAACGAGTTACTTTCACAGAGATAACTTATCACTGACAACCAAACACGCACACATTATATGTTAGACGTCCTCTGAGGTGCATACCTTCACATCGTTAGACGTCCTCTGAGGTGCATACCTTCACATAGAGTCAACCAAGTCTGAGGGCACCAGAATACTTTAAGAGATGTTATGTGTCATCGGTCCAAAATCGATTTCTTTCCTTCATTCATAAACACCCATAATAAAATTAATAGGGCATGCCAAGGTATGCGATCATCTTTACCTCCTAGCAGTTCCGTTTTCTTTTGTTTAAACAGGTCTCGAAATCTAACAGTCCATATGTTAAATTTAGAAAGTGAAGCACCCAAACGGACGCTACATTAATCAAGCAGACTGAAGGTGTTCGATTCACTGAGTACGAAATCCCTATAAAGCCTTTCTACCTCCAACAGGTCACAACATATCAACAGCAATTCTAAAGCGAGCGCAGTATTGATATACGCTGCCTAATGGAGTTACAAATATTTGAGATATGGGGCAAAATCATCTAACGAACCTGCCGCCTTCTGAGGTACCCAGTTGTTCTTTTTCAGAAAAGAAAGCTCCAATGTGCCACATGCGCAACAACTTCCAGGTTGGTTCACTGAGAAATCGATGCCCACAAGCGCACTTCTTCCGCCAAAGAGCGATCCACCACTCTCTTATCTCGAGAGTACAACAAATGAAGCCAATGATGCCGTGAAGCGCACGAATTCGCCAAAGGACGTAGCGAATTTGCATATCTCATACTTCGGATGGAAGTAGTCCATTGATGCAGTTACTGTCGGATTCTAAAGTTCAATAGAATAGAAAATGTATAGTTCAAAGATAGCTTCCTTTGAATTCTCACATTCTACTGCACTGTAATCTAGGGAAAAATAAGGCTATCCCTAGTTACGTTTTAATCTTGGTTTTTTGTTTATTCTCGAAGGAATGACAAGAACATTGGAATCTGGAAGACATATGATGCGACGAAATAAAACATGTTCGAGTATAAGTACAGATGACGTGTTTGAGCTAGACACGCACATCTGAGGATACGCAGTGCTGTGAATGTAAGTTTAAAAAGTGAACCGAAATGTGCAGCAATAAGATCAAAGAATTTTCTCAAGCGCTACTGCAACCATTTGCTAGGCATATGTAATTTTATCATCTGAAAGTCTCACTCCTCTAACATATATAAGGTCGTTTGAGTTGTTTACGATCAGAATTCTTGTTTTGAATGCTCATTAATCGCATTAATTATGAAAATGGCGAAATCTTTGTGCATTATCGACTAGCAAAATAGCCGGAGACTGAAGTTGATTTTCGAGGATATGAAGAGTGAACATTGCAGTTTATTTATCATCAACTGTGGGTTTCATCTATACGGTGTAATATCCAGCTTCAAATGCATCCCAGATGAGAAAAGCTTAGAGCGATTTTGACGTAGAATCACATACGACTTTCTATAATAGTGTCCCTAAACACGTTTTTATTCAGTAAGCATGAAAAAAGTCTAATTCAAGGGAAGCTAAACTGAAACGAACGTCTTTTGAACGGAACGAGTGGAAAAAGTCGCTTTATGTTTCAAGGAAAGTCTACTTCTACTGGAAGTTTAGTAGAATAGTTAAATAGATAGAAATGGATGAAAGAGGACATCAAATCATAAACGATGTATTTCAACTGGAAACTTTTTGTAAAAATAAATGGATTGCTGTTGTTGAGACGGAATAACTTAAAGTGCGAGCAAATGAAATGCGAACACATATTATATAAATAAATAAGCATATATATGTAGATATGCAACTTTTCGTTGTTCAGTTGTTGCTCTACTGCTATAATTAATGACTCAAGCGATTTGCTGCGCAACGATATCATTTTCCGCTCCAGTAACTGCACTTTGGTCAACCAGTTCTTTGTGTTGGTGGGCGAACAATGAAAAACTTCTCTAAGGTGGTTAAATTCTCTCTTTCTGCTTCCTCAACATTAGCCCCTCTTTTTTATCACGATGATCGAAAATAGAGAAAACCCATCGCTGAATGTAGTTTCGTTTTCTCAATACTTCTTGAAGTTGCTCGCTGAATTAAAATAATCACTTCGCGAAATATACTACTAGTCCTTAGCACCACTTCGTATCATAAGGGTCCCATCGCACTAAGAAACGAAAATTAAAAGAACTTTCACCTCCACTACCGACGATATTTTTCATGAGGAAAATGTCCATTTCTAAAGAAAATGAAACGTGGAAGGAAAATGGACGAGATGGGAATACGAAATTCAGCGACTTCACGAGATGGGAAATATGTTACAACGGCGATTAACTGAAAAACTTCTAATTTTTACAACCCAAATTTTGGCTCTGATTTCGAGGCAACTGCTCATCGATCACGTTGGCAATCGTTTACTGATTAAGTTGGCAACTGTTTATTGATTAAACTGGCAACTGCTTATTGATCAAGTTGGCAACTGTTTATTGATTAAGTCAGCAGTTTGGAAGATCACTTTTTGATCTTCGAAAGTGCTGACTTGCTTCGAAGAGTTTTGAGATTCTTGAGGGAATATTTTCTGTTAAAATATTCCAATTAAAGGAAAAAATGGCATTTTCACATCCATTTCGTTAAGACGAGCATATCCATATTCGTCGCATCTCGTTGACCGTATAAATGGTAAAAAAGTTGGTAAAAACGTTCTAAAAAGGCAGTTTGATGGAAAGTAAATGAAATTAACAAAAAAAGCAGCCGATCGAATTCGTTGCAGATTGCTCGTTAAGGAAAGTGATTTGAGAATGATGAATCTGACTGATTTAATGCCTCCACGGCGATTTATTCCACTGAAAACGGTTGCATAAATCAAGTTGAAACTGTTCAGCTTACTCTAATAAGCCGAACATTTAAGAAGAAGTCAACCGACATAATATTTTTGGGGAAAAGAGGGAGAGAATAGATTGGAAGAGTCGGCATCATTTCGTTTTATTTATTAAAGGATCGTAGAGGAAAATTAACTTTTTTTTTCGATGTTAGAAAGCACATTCGAAACGTCAAATGATTGAAAAAGCTCTATACAAATTTCTGGCCAAACTGTTGAAACTATCTGGCCAAAAATGATGATGATAATAAGCGGACCAAATTAGACTGTAAGCCATCGAAGCTAGTCAAATCGTACTTACAAACGAACTAAGCGAAACTGAGACTTTCTTGAATAGGTGAGAAGAAACAAATTTTCAGTTAAGTCGTATTCAATACATAAGTGAGAAGAGAAAAAGTTTGGTGTGACGAAGTTATGTGCGGAATTCGATTTCTCAGCGAACTGTGATAAAGTCTCTATGAGAAATCAGCGCATCGACGATTAACGAGAAAAAGCCTCAGTTCTCCAATTTTATTTCTAAACGTAACACCACTTATCAATTATTTGGAAACACAAATAGAGAGAGCACTTTGAAGGAATTTCAGCATCCAGTGACTTTACTATTAAAACTAGACTATCCCCACTAATGATTCAACTGTAAAATGCAAACATTTCAAGTTCTATATTCTTCAGACGAAACTTTACAGCTAAGATCATAAAGTCAAAATCTCTCGAAGAAGTTCGCAGCAGAGTGAAAACTACTTGTAAGGCAGAGTGAAAAAGCTAGTTGTCATATAAATTACACGACTATCAAAGTAAATCCTGAGGTTTCCAAATTTTCACAGGCTATTACTTCTGCAAGAACGGACGTAAGCCAGGAGTTTTATCCAATGTGCACTCAATTATTACAATCCATTCAATGAAACCTGAGCTCAAAGCAATTTAAATTTACACCTCGACGCACTAATTCTTCCGTTCCTCTGTTTTCTCTCTCTCTTTCTGTCCTCATCCTCTATTTGTGCGCATGCTTACTGCATTTCTAAGTCTGCCAAACTTGGCTAGTAAACAAGGAAAGCTAAATTCATTGAAGCCTAGGACAGCAAACAATTCAGTGAAATTTGCGAAAGGTATATATTATAGACGTTGATTGGCTCTTATCATCGTTTTTTAACGATTACAATGAATCATTTTGAGGGACCTGAGAACACTGCTGATGCAAGTCCTTAGTCGTTAGTTGTGATCTGCAAGTAAAAATCGACATTATACTCACCGTTAGGAGATGATGCTATTAGATACTGCAAGATTCACGAAATTCTATTTGATGCTGGGAGTCGCTCCTGGGCAGTTTTTGTTCCCAGAAATACTTTGTACCAGAGAGAGCACATGCCCTGTCCATACCAGTCTACCTTCGTAGCCGATGTCAATTGGTATTGACCCCTCTTTGCTCCTTTTCATCGATAAAGTGATCACGAATAAATTCCTATGGACGGAGACGAATGCATTTTAATTCAGCAAATTGGACGCAAAAAAATCGTTGGAAGATGAGACGTGTTGATTAAACCATTAGCTAAGCACGATTTCGCTCGAGGCACTTTCAAAGCTTTCACGACAACACTTTTGAGCAGAATAATTCAGCACACATAAGAACGCACCGAAGGATTTCATCAAGCAGCCATCACGGCAACGGTTCCCAATTCCGCAGCCCTCCAAATGCTCGACCTTTTGCCCAGGTTACTTCAATAAATTATCAATTAGCTGAGGTAGTTGTGTTGAAACTGTAAGAGAAATTCAAGATGTGACTACTGGGCTCGCGTTAACTGCGATTACAGCCGCAGTCGCTGCCGGAGTCAAAAGCTGGCTTGATATGTGACTATATGTATGTGCGTCAACCTGGTCCCGATGAAAGCCGAATGGTCGATTCAACTAGAGAGGAACTGAACCTCGACGGAATCCTGTTCAACCCAGATCATGCTGAAGTTACAAGAGAACTGACAAATTCAACGATAAAAGAGAAAGAGAATGTTGGTCGCCATTACTCGTCCAAGTGGTTACAACCGCACATGGGCACATTGCAATATCTGTTGTTGTATGTACATGGATGAAAGTTTCATCAGAGCACAAACCTCGCGCGATCTCTGCCCCGCAGTTGATGACTTCAAAGTGGACATGGATGCAACGGTAAACTACTTACTGCACGATAATCCAATGGGCACCCTATAAGTCAGTGTGTGCTGCAAACTCCCCGCTGGCTGTGGAGAAAACGCCGCTGACCATGGGTCAAACCAATCTTGCCTTGCAGCGTAATTGCGAATATCGATAACTGCAACATTCATTTACCCATCAAAATAGCCGCTTTCATGGTGAAAGTAGTGCAGGATGCTGCGGTATACCTCAGTGTACTGAGACGTTGCACGTCGTCTTTATGCCAGAGTGCCTCAAAATCTCCCCTTTATGCAGGGTCAGCAGCGTCCAACGCACTTATGTACTGGTTTTCCACCGTCAAGACCTACATTCAAAGCTGCCGACTGGAAAAATCACTGAGTGCGACAGGTGAAACGACAGGTACATCCCCTCTCCACCTCCATTTGCGTCTCAGGAAACGCCGCAGTTGTGCTATCAAAAAATTATATGAATAGTGGTTGACTGTCGCATTGTGTTGCCTTCACGATAGTGACGGATATTGCTTAAAAAGCCTACACTGATGACTTATGAACTGCAATCGTAGATGCACTTTCGATATCAACATGTATGCACACATTCTACGCATAGGTTTTAATGAGAGAATATTCATCGCACGGCTGTGCGAAACTATATGAAAAGATTCACATCAAACAGCTATAGTGTGCATATGTCAGCTGTGCAGCATTCAGAGAAGCAGAGGGAGAGTGAGGGAGGCCGACAATCGGTTCCAGCTGACTTCAGCTTCACAAGCGATGCTAAGGGGCGTGGCGACCGTATATTGTTGTCAGGATGGGAAGTCGTATGCGGTGGTGTGCTCCCCACTGCAGAACGCCCGATAAGCGCGACTTCATGGATGTGCATCCGGAACGTTCCAATGAGGACTTCTTCCGTAACTATGATCCAATGGTTGGCATCGGAACGGCAGCACTTCTTGCGTTCTTTATTCTCTTAATCACCATTAAATCGTTGATTAAGTGGACAACACGAAGAATCCGTATGTTTCGCTACGAACATTGCAATAATCCAGGAACGGATCTGGAAGCTGCTGCTACGAATCCCGCCATAAGTGCCACTACGCCTGCCGGCAACGGACACGTCACGACATGAAGCTTATATCCACGAAGAGGACGTAATGGCAGATAAATGAATGCGTCACTTCGTGATTAAATCGCACGACGGCAACTGCTATCAACGTGAGGCATGCGACTCTATACAAAATCCGGCTGCTTACTCAGTCGGCAGCTTATTCATCGACTAGAAATGTACGAACATCAAAAATTCCGCGAACAATTTCGATTAGAAAGAATAGCTGTTCTGTGAACGAGGACGACTGGTTGAAAGATGCAGGAATGGAGCATTAAGTTCGAAGCAGCAGCAGCAGGCCCACATTCCCGACCATACCAACAAAGCGGTCAGTGATGCGACGGATGGCTCTGCATTGCCAACCGTTCGGCATCATCTTCAGTCACCGTATCAGAACCATCTTCGGCGAGTACACTATCCATAACCCGTTGTTTTCGAGAGGGAATCGGTGACTCGTCTGCAACTTGAGCAGCACGATGTCTCAGATGAAATCCTGAGGCGCAATAGCGATCGAACAACAGCACTAATGCACACGCAACTGCGAATCCAGCTGTGACGGCCAATGAAATCATCACCGCTTGTGCAAAATTAATCGTCGAGACAACATATGGAATGAAGAAAATTTTCCTCGGAGCGCCATCCAGTACGCAAATATACTGGCCATCCATCCCTCGACGCACTTCAGGAATTATTAACTGACTGCTCGAAGCGTTGAAATTCATTGCCACTGCCACTTGCCCCAGATGATCCTCACTACCCTGACCCACATCGATGCGTGTTCCATTCGGCAATATCCAAAACAGTGCTCTCGTTTCAGTCGGTGTTGTACAATTAAACGTGACCGCTTGTCCCTCTCTAGGTATACTGTAGAAGGAATTCTCCAAAGGAACATTATAAGATGAAACAATGACGGGTGCAGAACCAGCATTTAATGCCATCTTCACAACTACGAATATAACAGATGAAATAGTGGCAGACATAAGAGGATGTCCGTGTGTGAATAAAGTACTACAAAGGAGAGATGGGACGCAAACGACGTTGGAAGTATTTTATTTTCACAATCACCACAAGACTCGAGGAAAGGAAAGGCGTCAGGCGAACCGGTCGATGCGAATACACCACAAATTGTACGGTGTCGCAGCATCTGTCGGTGCAGATTCACGCAGCGATAAATTTCGTCGCGTCAAAAAGCAGTGCGCCTAATTAACTGCACCTCAAACTGGTTGTACTCTCGTCAAATTTGGCACTCATCAAATGTCTGCAAAGTCAACAAATATTGCGAAGTTCTATCGGAAATCACTGCCTACCCAGCAGACGAGTCTCTTGAACGATTATCGAAACATGAAACATAACCGGGAAACTGCCGAAATTCCGCATACTATCTGCTGGGTCTACCTTCTATTTCACCACCTCCTGATTATTTCTCTGCCTCTAAACTTCTTCACTGGTTGGTTCCTCCTATTCACGTACTGAATGCTGAATTAAACTGTGCCATGCTCAATTATGCTACAGAAATAATCAAACAAATACAGATCACACAGTACTCCACGTCTAAAAATTATATCTTCATAGCTCTTCCGTCATTATTGCGCTTCGAGGTCAACATGTACGATATCGGGATGACTGCATGTGATTTCATCCTCTATTCTATCAACTTCGATGCCCAGCTGATCAATGATCTTTTCGCCATGTTCGGCCATAAATTCACGCAGACTTTCCTCATCGTTTATAGCTCTCGCTTCCTGCAACACCACTTAAAGGTAATTCTCATCATACGTTTCTTTTTCTTAGAATCGATGCTTTTATAATAAAAAAGATGGGAGGCGGAGATGGCATGCTACTGGCACGAAGACAAGTTCATTTTAATTCTCACATCTGGCAACATTTGAGGAACAATGCAATTCCCTCCTCCAACCAACCTAAGATATAGGCATCAACCATCAATCAACCTCATTTGCTGTCGAGTGCGCATAAAAGTCGGCCGAGCATCAGTCGCGTGCAAAAGTGGAAAAGTACACAGCCACACTCACCCTCTCCCGCAACCCTTATCTACTTCTTAATTCTCAAGATAAAAACTTGGGGAACAAATTCAGATTTTATTTTACAGGAGAAGAAAACACGCTTCAGCTAATGATAATCACTTTCTTCTGATATCTCTTTAAAAACACCTAATGAACAAATAACTTTAGCGGGAGACTTTTAACGACCAACTGAACAGAAGCATAGTTAATGAGTTCAACTGAGCCAATCAAATGCACTGAAAAGAGAGAGGAAAGAAAACGCATCACGAAAAGATGTACGCAAGAGCGTTATGTTTTGTGAAAGAACCCTTTAAGATGTTTTAATTAAGGAAAATAATCGACGAATGTTGAAAACGTTCAACTCTAACATAAGGCAGCAGAAATTTTGGCACCAAATTTTGCTGCAAATGTTTCCAATTCTAATTCTCGATCTACTCAACAATTCGCGCAAAGTCTGCTAAACCAACAGAAATCCTTCAACTGTCATTCACACGCTTGAAAACAAACACTGCAGTTCATTGTTCTCGCGCCATTAAATTTGGGCTCTTTCGAGATATATTTGGTGCTCCGATCAACTCCACCTTCCGTTGTCCTCCGCAAATTTGATTTTCTGGAATGAGTGAAAGGTGTGTAGGAAGAAGGGAGGGTGGAGGCACAGAAATGAGTGACCGGGACTGAAGAACAATAAAGACGATGCAGAAATCAAAAGAAGAAAAACGAACGATGTAATTTAAAAATTCAATTCCTCTGCTGTTGAAACGAAATAATAATGGAAACAATTCCCTACCCACTGAGAAAATCGCCGTCGATTGTCTGCTTACTAAGACTGACCAACTTAACAAAAAAAAAAGCGAGAAAATAAACGTACTTGGCTAGCCGAACGCTAACCTCATAAGCGCTCTCGAGCCAACAGCTTATCAAGCACGCCTTACGTTCATTTAAAAAATCATTTTTTTCAATCTCCATCTGAGGTAAAGGCGATAGTTTATTTTTCAAAGGGATATTTCTCAACCGCTTTCCTTTCTGACATATTTTCGACATTCGTTTCTCCGAGAACATAAATCAAAACCTCTCTACAGATCTCCTCAAGGGAAAACGGGCCACCGTTTACATATATATCATTTCGCTTCCCACTTTTCTCGAAGATTTCCCCTTACAAAAATCTTTCACTTCAAACTTTTTTATCTCATTGCATCCAAATGCCAAACATTATATACAAGAGAAAAAGGGCATTAAACAAGTTGAAAACCATGCACCCTGCACACACTGCCTCGTCTATGTCGGATGCATTTTTCGAACTTCCTTCCTTGCTCGTGACAGATCGATCCAGAAAAGACTGCTGAAGGAAAAACGATTTGGAAGCTCCGATTATGCAAATTAGCGCGAGATCGACAACTAAATGAATTTCGTGATACGGACTCTGTTATGCGCATAAAAGTAAGTTCACTAAGTTTCACTGACATGCGCTCTCTCTCTATTACCATCTCCTACCCACCGTCACCCATCGGCAAAATGAACTGGAAATTAGAGCCGGCGAGAAACGCTGGAACAATCTAGGCGCAATATGGAGCATGTATTCACTACGTTATTGAACGTATGGAAAATTTACTTCAATTACGGAGGAGCTGGCGAACACAAGATATACACTACGATAGAGACAAAGTAGATCACTGGACGTTCATGGGCAATGCGGAAGCCTGTTTATGCTCTTCGCCAACGGAAATTGCAGAATGTTATAGAAAACAACTGAGAAGAGAAGATTAAAGTGTATGGGAATTAAAGAGAGATACTTGTAGAAATTTAAGAAAAATGTTTGTAGAAATTAGAACAGAATATAGACTGCCGATGTGGGAAAACGATGAAAACGGTGAAAGCGAGGAAAGGAAGGAATGACACAGAAATAGGAACAATAAGCTAGTTCACTTAAGATACATAGCGTAGCGACCTCATCTTCACGGCTGGCACGGGCTTCCATGCGAATCGCTCGCTTTAGACTTTTTCAACTGCCAAGAATTTTTTGATGCCGGATCACTCTACACCACTTTTTTCTGGCATATCTATTATTACGTTAAATTGGTTTCATAAATTTCACCTAAAAATCAGAAACATCTACGGAGAGAAAAACAGGAACAACTGCATATGGGACTCATCTAAAGTGATGCACCCGTGAGCGCCTAAAGCGAGTTTCCGGAAACGAGCAAATTGGTTGGCTTTAATGGCTAAGATGCTTTTTCGCATACTGAGACAAGCCGCGCCATTCGCCCTTCTTTATCTTTTTCTTAGCTCAAGAGCAAGAAGTGCCTCTCTAGCGCAAAGATATCTAAAAAAAGCTCCACTAGAGTTTCAACACACTGATATATAGCCAACGATCTATTTCTCCTCGTTCTCTTCTTTGCCAGCTTCACCTTGAAAATCGTTCCATTGTCTTTCTCGCTACGGCTCACGCGCTGATCGCCTCCACGTATCTCATAATGTGTAAAACATTCCACAGAAACCATTCCTTTTCAATGACCCTACTTATGTTCTATTCTCATCTTTCTCCCTCTCTCTCTCCTAAGTATGCAAAATTTAGCGCAATTTCTAGCTTACTATCTGCATCGGCGGCGCAATACAGATCCTGCAGATCCCTCCACTGCGACATTAATGTATAATATAGTGCACAGCAGCGAGTACAAATATTAAAGCTTACATCCTGCAACTACATAGTTTTAAAGAAAGGCCAGGTGGGGGAGATAAGTGGGAGAACCCCCGTCTGAGGACGTTTTTCTGATACTTTTTATGGTTTTCGAGGAGTTGCTGGTTCTGGACTCAACTGCTAACATCGCAGTAGGTCTGCTTTTCAAGGCCTTCTACCAGGACCATCAAAATAAAAACCATCCCCGCGCAATATTGACTCGATGCGTATATTGCGCTTACACAAGCTTATGCTATCTGACGAACCTGTGTAAAAATGAAGGAAA
Organism: Parascaris univalens; assembly: GCA_037576465.1. Taxonomy (NCBI): domain Eukaryota; kingdom Metazoa; phylum Nematoda; class Chromadorea; order Rhabditida; family Ascarididae; genus Parascaris; species Parascaris univalens. The sequence goes on along the minus strand of CM075173.1, from coordinate 130,448,747 downwards.
ATAGAGTAAAATGTCCATCAATCAGAATAATTTGAAGAGACCTATAAAACATTTAAATGTGGCTAAAATATAGCACAAAGCGATTGACGTTTTCGATCATTTCACTGCAAGACAAAACTTCACTTAGTTCGTTTGCATCAGTAACGTGAACAGATAAATTCCTTCCGGGCTCCAATGTGTTGAAGCGATTCTTTCACATCTTCGTGGATGTAACAACGTAGTGAGTTACACCTCAATAAAAGCCCATTGTACTTTATGCTTTTGAACTGGACTACAGTTCCAATCAGTTGTTCCAATGCTGAGGTAATTTAATCGAAAGGATATAAAACATAGGACCTCTCCCCCCATTATTCACTGCTGACAAACATCTCTTCAAGACAAAGGAAGAAGTGAGAAAAGAGGAGAGAGAAACTGTGAGGTAAGGAAAGAGAGCGAGGAATACCTTAAATTACACATTCTCCACCATTAATATCTATGTCAAACACCTACCGATCCCAAATAACCAATCTGCAGCACACATTCGCCCATCCAGAACACAACTTTTTATAGGTGATTAGTCGCATTCATTGCCGTTCATTCCAATCAAACGCTCTCAAAACAAACAGTAATACATCAGTTATATGCGCTATCTGAATGCAATTGCAATGTCCAAATAGCTGAAACTACAGCATTCGCCCCGGATCAACTTCACTGTTCAAATCTCTAAAGACCTCTCGATATTACCGAATATCCCAAAAATTAGTTGATATCCGCGAACATATTACTGCTGGAGAACAATAAATGAAACTCTCAAATCCTATGCGAACAATTCAGTTTCCTCATCACTGTGATTAATTCCAACAGCTCATAGTTATCACACGAAATGCGCTCTTCATTACCATTTAATGATGTTTGCAATTTTTCCAACATAAAATTTTGTGCATTCGAACTGCCGCATTATCGTCCATCATTATTGACGAAATTCGAATTGATCTCAGTGACATTTTGCGTCAATAACCGCCTAAAGGGGAGACGGAAACGTTGCCGTTCCCTTAAGCCAATCAACACCGTATTCAACATACATTCTGTTATCATGATTGGAATTCCTTTTTCATAAGAGGACGAGAAAAAGCCAATGAGACATAATTTCGTGGAGAGCGATCAGACTTCTCCATTTGGGAGAATAAATTCTCGACGACACAATTACAAGATATTTTCCAAAAACAGAGAAGAAGCTACATTTACAAAAGAGGATGAGAAAATAGAGTTGTGAGATGCTTTTGTAACTCTTAAAGAATTTACCTCCTCGATTATGCAGACTGTCTAAAAACTGCTCTTGCAAATACATCTGCGCCCTTGCAAGCAAATATAAACCGACGAACAGTAAAATTCTGCTCTTGAAAAGCTATCTAAAAATCTGCTGAAGAGACCGAAATGAAGAAAACTCTGCAGCAACTCTTTTCAATTTCCTTCCAGAAACTGTTGAGTATTTGGAATATATATGAATAAATGAAAAATCTTAATGATGACGACTTTATAATGATTATTTGCAGAGAAGGAAAATTTCAGCAAACGGATCTGCAAAAGTGGATGGAGGAAACATCAGTCAGTTTCGACGAAAGGAGGACATTGATCTGGCAAGTGCTTTAAATTGCAGTGCCCTTCCAGGCGCTCAAAAATGCATGAAGCTCCTCACCGCAAAACGAAATTTTCGCTGATTGTTAAGTGTGAAATTTTTTCTTTTTCCTTTTTATTTACAACCATCCGATAATCAAACAACCTATGCTTCTACGGTACCACTTCAAATTTCTTCTCGACTATATATTATTTAGTAAACTAGATTATCCCACAATGCTCTAGTGCCGTAAATGAACATTCTGCTGCCCCAGCTCACCACCGTGCCTTCTCGATTGGTTCCTATAAAATCTGATCATTCAAATCATCACGCTAAGGCAACAACATTAGGCGACTTGTTATGTTCACTTTTGCACTCTTTTTGCGATTCCCGAGTCAAATCAATACTTATATGGCCATGAATGAAAGCCCTTGAGAAAAACGGCGCTCTAACCTGCATCTCTACATAAGTGAACTCCACAATGACTGACCAGATAAAAGTAGGCTCAATCATGACTCAACCTATTTCCTGTTTTAGAAAAAGATGAAACCACCTCAATCCTTTCTGTTTCAATTTTATATTTGCCTTAAATTCATTCGAATCGATTCGAATGCTCAGCTGTTTGTGGGCTTAGCAATAGTAAATAATACTCCTTGAACAGCTTTCAATGACAATAACCATCCACTGTCATACAAGACGTTATTCAGCATCTATCTCAAATATTACAAATGGAAAAACAACCCCTTCCCCCTTAAACGAAAGCCAATGTCCCCACTAAACTTCCTCCTCCCCCTCCCCTCAACCCTACACAAAGTGATTCTGGCACGGATTAGGAAAAAAAAACGTAAATGTGGCACAATTCGCAGCACCAATCTACGTCAAATGCATTTTTAAAGCAATTAAAATTCCTCTATTTCGGTTTATTATGATTATTTACGACTGCCTTTAACTGTCCCCAACAATTCATCAATGCGCCAATACTCATCTCTTTTCTTATTGCCTATTACTAGCAAAGAAATGCCAAATTCATAAACTACCCCTCGTGTTTATAAACGAATCCATAACTTGTCCTACAGTCATCAATATCATAGTCGAAAGAATAGCATCTGCCCATGATTCAGGCATCCAATTCTACCACCACCTTCACTTCTTCCTTTGTATTAATCATTACTGAAATACCCTCTTTTACAGGCGATATTTTCACAGCACAATTGCGATAAAGTTCACTCAATACAAATTTCGGAAAGTGTCCTAACTGTTTAAATTATCAGAAGTTACTGCGTGGTGAATTCATTACTCTAGCAATGTCGTCGCCGTTTGTAAATAATGCCTCCTCACTTTTCATCAATGATTCACTTAAAAAATCTGAACCCTAAATGAATGCTCAAAACGATTCTCTTCAATTTTAAAGAATCTCCTCAGCTGGAATTAGTATAGAACAGATCCACATTGTGAACAAAAGAACGATTCTCTAAGGAAACGAGAGAGAACTAGTGCTCGACTGGAAGTGCTTTAATGAGTATCACATATAAAAGCTATATAGTGATGAGACCGCACGTGATTCAGATATCAGTGTATTAAACTCACGGACCAGCATAATTCATTCCCTCCTTTCATAATCAAAAGAAGGGGAAGAGAATGGAACCAGCGGTAGCCGTCCATATGAAAGGCAGCACGCTTTCTAAACTCTTCTAATTCACTTCACTCTGATTTATTCACCAATGCTTTATATTCACATCGCTCTCAGCTGCTGCGATGCACTGCTACTCTGATGCTGTCGCTTACGGCATTTTGCTTAGATTAGCCACCTTCGTAGTATAATTAGATGGGACGAATGATAAGCTCATCAGTGACCGACCTGACCGATTAAGGCATCAATCGCATTCCACAAATGGTTGTACGCATTTCCCGGATCTTTCTTCATTTCTGATGATAATTCATCTTGCCGAAATTGGGGCAATATTCTGATGTCCCCCTCGATAAAATTTAAAACAAATAACTACCGTAAGAAATGAACGCAAATATATTTCAGAAATCATGCCTGAATCATGGCCTGAATGTAGCAAGATTCGGTGATATATTTATTGGTGATAGCACGACCATCGAAATCCAGCTCAGCCTTGAAACGAGACTGCTCTACGCCCAACGCGGTCGCCTTCACGTCGTGTACGGACCTTCAAAGCATTCGTCTTTCGTTCAACACTCTGCCTCTATGTTCCGACTCTCACCGTTCAACGTGCCTTTCACAGTAATGAATTCGAATATCTGCTCAAATATTCTATTAGTTTCAAATATTAGCTATATTAATAATAAAAATAGTACTTGAAGTGTTGTTCAATAGTGAATAACAATGAATGACACAAATGAGGTAACATCAAGATTATTCTATGAGTAACCAAATGCATATATATGAACATCGAAATGCCGAAATGTAAAGGTCGATTTAGCAAGAGAAAACAAATTTCAGCGCAAAACGGAAATGACGCCAAATGAGGTAGGATATTCGCTTCTGCAATCCCCTTCATCCTAGACATCATCCAGAAGCCTGTAAAGTGCAATGCAATTTTTGTAAAATATGTTAGAAATATTTTACTGACAGTTAAAGAGAGATTTATATATTTTTAGGCACTGCAAGTGTAAATCTGCGAAGTTGCATGAAAACCTCCACGGGTTCCCATTCTTTAATTACCAAAACTCCTACAACCATCAAAAAATTCATCCTGCTAAATCAACACTGAATGACATATTCTTATGTCACACATCTTATCACTGTTGAGTGCAAAGAACTATTGTTAAATTTCTATTTCCTAACTACTGCCGAAAAAGTATGAAAAAAAAACTTTGACATCGTTACTTTGTATACAGTAATGGCACGACATATATATAAGTGACATATAACAGTAGCTACATAGCAGAAAGGGTTGTCTCAGCACTATGAGGAACGGAAGGGAAAGAAACTAAACGGATTGACGATGATGCCAATATAAACCTATTTCGAACGAAATGATTATCAGCACTCACTTCAAATGTAAAATTCTCTCTAAAACACTCCTCTAAAGTTCTTATGATGGATCGTTAGAAAATTCTGCCCCTAGACGTACTGATTGTACAGATGCGTTAATATGATCGAGGGATGACTTATTATCGACCACATTAATGCACAATAATCAATCAGCTGTGCAAATGGAGCACAATAATGCCCAATGAGAATATTACAGCCTAATCGAGAACTTGGAAAATTTTAAGTGCCCATAACTTATCCAAAAGTGGACGAAACTGGGATAAAATCAGTGCATCCACATTTATGAATACAAATGGGCTTTACCACGAATGACCCTTTTATCACTTCACGCAAAAACGCCATTACATCGACTGCAAACAACCTGGAACCTTAGCAAATTTAACTCTAAAAACGGATATGACGGCTTCTATAAACAAGCAAATGAACTGCTTTCAAGAATAAAAGCAACGTATATCTGTTTGAACGAATTTTAAACGAAGCCGATGACAAAGACACCGAATGTGGAGGTCAAATAGAAGAAAAAAGTACTCTTTCTCATTTTCATTCCCATCCAGATATCTGCAGAGAACTTATCAAAGAGGAGCGTTGCACCTCCCATAATATACAAGACATAGGCACATATGAAATGCGACCAACAATATGAATAAATTTTGCGCAAAAGAGAATGGAATAAGAACGAAAACAAAAACTTCTCCCATCTCCTTCAAATTCGCCATTAAAATTGCTATATTCCTTAAACTGAAAAACTACAAGTCTATTACTGCTGCGAGCAGTGTTTTATGAGGCCGCTAACAGAAGGGCTACAACCTCTATAAGAGAAGCGCACACAAGTAGACCACTGTCAAATATTTTCTCGCTTGAAATAATATAAAACCTTCAAGTAACTACAAAGGTGGTGGATCAAAATTAATAGTTAATTTGTGTTATTGACGTGTCGAAGAGACAGAAACCCACAAGAGAATCATGGGGATAATCTGCCGTTTTGAACGCAACTGGAACGCTTGCAACCGAAGTTTTTTTAGTAAGTTCAACTTTTTTCACAAGCATATGCAAAGCATCGCTTTAATGTACTTTTTTCAAGCTCAGTGGATGGAGCGATGATGATGAATGTCTCATTCAGTGAATTCCAGCAGGAAATATGGAGAACACTACTGGCCATCCACTGCTGCTCTCACTATACTACGCAATGCGTCAACTAAAACGCCATATACTTAAATCTTAGACTTTACACCCATTGGCGAATGTTGATACGACTGCAAATGTTTTGATTCTAACCTCCATTTTTTCAAGTTACATACAGCACTGAATGAAACCGCTTCGAGTGTGAAAAGTTATGACTGGGCAGAGCAAGATAGGATAACGTGGTGAGAGCAAAACACCACCCTCCTGCAATTCTGCCAAGGAAGTAACACATACATCACTTAGAAGCGAGCGCAGACGAGCATTAAACTCCGAAATTTGGCGGACGATTTATATAAAGATTAAATTACTAAATGCGGGTTGACTACTACATTAAAATGGTGTACTTTCAGTTATTTTGAGAAATTCACAAAAATGCCTTCGTTTCTTAAAATACTCCTAATGACACTACTACGATCAACTGACTGCAGCTCGTACTTTAGCTATACCTGTCTTACCGACTCTGCAGCTCGTACAGCCTTTTCAGATTTTATAACGTCAGCTGAGCAGCACTTCAAAGCATCATTCAGCTACTACTTTTCGAGTACAGTTCCAATAGCGCATATGAATTATTTCTAGTTCACCGAATATTTCCCAAGTCTTAAGTATTTGACGGCTAAATTTCTAACAAAATGATTCATCTTTTTAACGAAATCTAGGAAAATAACACGAAATCATCGCTGCACCTCATTTTACTGTAAACTTCCACAGCAAAAAAACTACCAAGTATGGTAGGAAATTAAAAGATGCGAGTGACAAGCAGACGATTCCGTATAGCTGGCACTAACACATTTCAAATGTCCTTTAAGAGATCATGTCAGCTTACATCAAAAATTGCAAATTTTCGGAAACAACTCGCTGGAATTTCTTCTCATTAATTAACGAACTGGTGCAAACGTCCCACCGTTTCACTTCCTGCATTTCTTGACCTTATAGTTCCAATTATTTGACAGCATAGTGCTATTCCAACCATAAAAGGACCTCCCATCTTTCACGTCGCTTTAAAATCCGAAAAATATCACACATAAGCGTAGCAGATTTACGAAAACAAAATCTTTATTGCCTTATTACTTTAAAGCACCTTCACTGAACATTGATAACTCGCATGTGCTGCCTTTGACAACGTGCGCAAAAGATTAACTGCGTTTTACATTACTGCCTCGAAATACATTTCACTTTTATTTCCCGTTCGTCATAGTGAAGGTATTCTTAGTGTAAGTGATTCTGCACTGTCATCCATACTTTTCACAGACAACAAATGACAAGTCCATTAAGACAACGCTTACCTGATCATAGGATCGTTTTCGAGTCGACAGACAATGTCATCGGTTATTCGCTTCGGTAGCGAACGACCAACAAGGTGTGCCGCATTCGTTCTTATAATAAACGATGCGACCGTACCCAACAAACAACCTATCAAGATTGATCCACAACAGTCAGGTACTGGTGACTGGAAGATCGAACTTAATGAGACTGCTGACAGAGCGATTGCCACTCCAATTACTGCCGCCGAATCTTCCAGAAGGACGACGTTCAGGCTTGGGTCCGCTGTCGTTCTTACTTAAACAGTAGCAGCTACGTTTTATTTACGAAAATGCATGCAAATTTTGCAGCCTCAAACTACCTTCAGCTTTCTGCTAAACGATCTATTGCAAAAAAGGTCTTCAAACAGACGAAAGAATCATATTAAATAACAGCTGCGAACAGTGCATCCCTGCAGCTGCAGATAAACGCATACGGTCTAAAGTATATAATGCCGTTTTTGCCATTGGCTTTCTGGTAATGATCAGATTCCTGACTTCATGGACCTCATAATATGGATCAAGAGAGAGACGCATAAACATTTGAAATCAACCTCTCTAGGGTGCTGTACCATCCTGGATCGGAAAATGGAAAACATCGTCAAATATAGAACGCCCAGATCAAGAGTAGCTGCAGACAAACGACATCGCAGCAAGCAGCCAAATTAAAAATAATTATTTCGCGACATAAAGCAGGCGTAATTTTCTGTTTTGGTGCAGAAGTTTTCTCCCTTGGAATACTTTAACTCGGTTTGTGAACAAATTTTATAATCGCAAGCTGTTCATTACCTCCTTCTTCATAATACAACTCATCCTCCGACCTTGATTTAGAGTGCAAATCTGCATTACAATCTCCTCCCATAATTCAGCCTCCGAACCGTTTGTGACCAGCATTGCCCTGCTCGCGGATTACATTTTCAAAAAATATGCGCAATTTCCATATTTCTTTCTCCTCCTTCCTTCTTTTTTCTTTTTACATGTTCGTTGGAAGAATGGAATTTGATAGGACTTCAATGAATATTTTAGGTGTTTTTTCACCAATGACATTTCATCGAACGCATAACCGCTGTCAAATACTTATTAAAATGGCTGTTACCTTAGCTGAATTGACGGTGGGCCAGCCGCTCCAAACCTAATTCATGAAATCCTCTTTTCGAACACCTCAAAGCTACGTTAACACATGCTGCATTAGCACAGCAATCTAAAGCACGACTTGGCTGCTGAAAGGGTAAAATATACTCTTTCGGTATTTCTTTCAGTGACTAGCTTTTGCTCTAACGAGTTCGCTTTTTATGTTGCCGTTTAAACAGAGATCGGATCGAACCCTTTTCACTCATTAGCACCCATTACCATAACCAAGTGATATGACAATACGACATGATGCAAACATATTTTACATTTCGAAATAACTTCTGTTCGTTTGGAAGCAATATATTCTACCATATGTTTACAGGTCTTACATATTTTTATAGACGATACCCAGGCAGACGTTCCCTTCAGTAATGATTTGAGAAGGCTAATGAACGCTTGATACAGCCGGTGTTTCAAAGATCTTAACTAATATCCCCACAACCCTTAAGAACCTACTTCCCGCTGTATATATAATTGGCTACGATACGAGACAAAGATAAAAAGCTGCTCATCTTTTCAACCGTTACAAAACAGAATGTAGAGACTGGCCATAAATACAAGAGCACCATCTCTGAAAGCATTTTCAGGGGAATCTTTAAATTCTGTTTTCCACAACATTCAACATTTTTGAAATCTGGTTACTGATATACTACAGTTCGTATTCTCGCTAAACTACTAGGAATATATCGACACAGATAAACGATATCCTACCTTTTCATTCTCAGCTGAACTGTCAGGAGTGAGTATTTCGTTTTGGACTTACTTCATAACCAACACACAACCATTCACGGCCACTCAGGCTTAATTACCCACAATTTCTGCATGACACTTATCAGAACTTATAGGTCTTTTCGTAGCTGCCTCATTCCTCTAGTCTGTCGAATATGTTTTGGTGCAGTACAACGAAAAAGGTAAGAAATACCGTAATTAACAAGAGATATTCTCGCTGCGGCTGCTTTCCTCCTTGCTTCTCGAAATGCAGTTATTACAGATGAGCCTTGGAACAGCAGTGACATAAATAACGCGTAATAAGCCTGAAATTGCAACTTCTTTACTAACTTCGGCGAATTCTATTGGGCAAAGACAATGCGATGCGGGCTTTTTTGTGAGTATTTATATATGCTTCAACATGTGATCATTTCCACACTGAAAGCAGAGATGCAAATTTTTATTTGGTATAAAGTTAGCTATAACACAATCCTCTGTGGGAATTTCCAAAGTTGTTCACCTGGAAAAATGAAAAACTCCATTGAAAATAATTCTGCTTTCCTAACCGATCGATTTAAAGCACTTAGCTGCTGGAAAACGGGATGAAACGGTACGCGTATTTGCTGTACCTCTTATCACTCTGACTCGTTAATAGTAATAAATGAGCAATGATGTGGCTGGCTATGTTTTATTTCAAATAACGCCACATAAGATACACTCTTCTCGTATCGACTCTAAGCCGTATCGACCCTCACTACAAAATGCAGCCCAACGAGCTTCACTATGGATGCGAATTTTTAAGCACATTAAAAGGATCGCAACTTTTTCACGAACTTCACTCACTCCAAAACAAGCAAAATTACTATGAAACCTCATTTCGAGGTCACTCCAATATGCAAACTATGCCTTCCAAGTCTCCCAATTACAGTTCCAATGGCTATCGCACAAGCGGATGCATTTAAACATAACGATAAACTCGTCATAAAGCATTTTATGAGTGCAAATGTTCACAAATATATAATGCTACTTGAAGTAATGAAAAAGAAAATCCCATGTTATTCCTCTTTCTTTATACACCAACCATATGCACCTCGATTTGAGGCTTCCGTAAAAGACTAATTTCAAACTGTCTCAGATGTAATCAAAACTGAAACAGAAACACTCATTCCTAATAAATAGTGATAGGATCAATGAGGGATATGCAACATTATCACAACCATTAAGGAAGGAAAAACAGCAAATATCTACTCATAGCTCAATGTTTCCTTTGGTTATTGTGGAATAACAGCTTTTTATTGCCGACACACTGTTCAATGACTGCATTTACTAACAACAATGAATATCACTAAATTAAGTAAGGCAAATTTGTGTAACATGAGATCCTCCGTCCCCCTAAACAATTCAAGCAAAACTTCCTAAACAACTACGACCTCAGGGTTACTGCTGAAATTATATGGTGGCGCTTGTTGCGCAATGGCCCCATTAAGATGAGTTGATCGGCAAAGCCCGCGGTGACGTTTCTACGAAAACAAAGAAATAAACTCACATAAGTTAAGGGCTCTAGTGCGTCCCCGTGCAGTAAACCACTGATACCGTGATACATCGACAGACCACATCCAAATGACAAAATACCACAACCAGTGATAAGTGACGATACATACCGTACATTGCCGTAACCGTAAGGGAAATTAAGATCGGGATTTCGTTGCGAGAATCGTATACCCGTTAATAATACCAGCTGATTTACTGTATCCATCGTACTGTGAATAGCTTCAGCGAAAAGACTTTTCGATCCTAAGAACAGTGCAATTTCGTCAACCTCAATTTACTTTTTATTGCAGGCATGAGACGATGATAAGAGAAAAACATCTGCTTCACTGGCAGTCAATGGCTATGAGCCAACTGTAACTGATATGAATAAAGAGTGCAAACTGAAAGAGAGCTCTCACTATGTTACACGATCAACTTTTCAAACGTAACTTTGCGAAGGAAGGAAAGCAACCTCACATCACATTCCGTCTTCATAAACTAAAATAAATCGTACGCACGAATCAACAACGCTCTCCATCAGCAAATTAAACATAAGATTCAATCGAATATGATGTTCGGTTCGAGCTCTTCCCTAAGTCTCACTTTAAATGACCACTCAGAGAGATATAAAATACAAAGGAGGCAAATAAATCATAGATATTCCTAAAGAACTAAACTCAGCATATCATAAATCGGCGAACTAAATGAAAAACTGCAATAATTTCATGACCTCGTGTTCAAAAAACTATCTCGAAGCTCGACCTTGAAACGCTACTTCAACGTCTACAGAGAACTGGTTTATCAGTTATCTGGCAACTGAAGTTCGCTGCCATTCACTTATGACCTCAAAACCTCTCAAAAAATCGACGAGCTCCACGATGCGTCAAATAAAAAGACAAAAAAAGGAACCTGTCAAATAAGCGGCAGTGAACTTTCCAATTGTATCACATAAATTCAATGTAAATGCGATCACCACAACGCGATCAGCGCCCTGAAGAAGTCCTTTTTCACACAAATTCCATGTTTTATCCCGCCCAATAAGCGTCCCATAAAAAACTAAAAATTCCTTTGTTTGAGAGCTTCTAAAACGAACATCATAACATTCTTTCCTTAATAATATTATACGCGTACATTTCATCAGTGAAAAACTACAGGGAAAATTTCAAAAAATGGGAATGTGCTTTGCCCACTGACAATTGCGTTGGCTACCTTCAAATTCGGATATGATCTCGACCATTCCTCACGGCTGCTGGAATACCGTTTTAAATATGAATTAGTTGTAAGTTATTTCTGATAGCCTCATTAGGCCATTTACTACTACGACAAGCGCAAGAAAAGAAATACGTTCACTTTCGCGAAATTATCAGAATCACAAATACCTTTCAGATAACCTTAAATTCAGATTATCAGAGAAAACATTAATTATGAAATATTGCTACAAGCGTATTGCAGTATACTATTTAATTAGCGAGTACAAAGTTGACGTCATAAGTGTATCAGGTTGATCATAATCATAAAAATAAGAGTTATAGCGAACCCTCGTGGTCTGATTTTGTGCCTCGACTCGCATTCGCAACCTCATACGCTCTGAATCGGAAAGTTTATGTCGCATGTCAATTAGCATGCGACGTTTTTCATGCATCGCTTTTCCACTCCCATGTACCTTGAACAGAAGTGGCAGTTATGACTGGTTCGATTACCGCATATCGGTCATCAAAAAGTAAACTACTGGAAGACGGGCATCTCCCATCGTCGACTACGATTCAGACGCCGAAGGGTGGAGGAGGGGGACGGATGGAGAGGAAGGGAAATGGAGGAAATGGAGGGACGACAATGGGGTTACAAATAGCGACAAATGAGAACACATTTAATAGAAGAGGAAAAACGACGGTTATGGAATGAAAACATCTATAAGAGTGAGGCGGTTTGGCACTGGGTCGAGCGTAGTATGATCAACGATTGTATTTAAACACTACTGCTATAGAGGGGAATACACAAACGATAAAGTTTTCGCTGTTTAATGAATGCACCGTTGACACTATGGAAAATATGAGCGCAACAAAAATGCTCTATTTTCGAGTCACTGCCACAATTTTGCAAACTCACCTTGAGGGCTCTATTATAAACATCGTTAAGGGAATAGAGTGTATAGCTGGGCCGATGTGGAAACGCTTTTTGCGCATGTTTCGGAAGGTCTGCGAGCTGTTGCAGCGAGAGACCGTACTCGGCCATTGCACGTGCCTAAATATGCAACACGTCATCAAATGCATTCCACTCTATCAATCCAGTTAGAGTTAACGGTATTTTCTGAGCACTAAGATTGCTAAGAGCGAATATCGAAAGTGTTTACATGAGGAAACAGAAATAATGTCGCAAGCACAAAAGAGGAAAATCTAATAAACGTTGATATCGGCTGAATGTGGGGAAGATCGCATTAAAGTGGGGAAGATCGCATGTCTTATAAGTAATAAAGTGGGACTTTACCGCTGCACGCTTACGATCCGGAATTACTGCAAGCAATCTCCCCACACCTTCGGCCGGAACGGTTTCTGCAATCCTCTTGCTGATAAGCCTCGAAAAAAATTTTATTTGCAGACGTCGGATGATATCTTTCTGAGGGTTCTTCGGAAAAGATAACATCGAGAACGGAATAGAAAACCATCACAAATTACTTTTATATAGAGAAAAGTGGTGAACGCTAAATGTCGCCTCCCTCCTCTCTTTTAGCCTCCAGTAAAAACTGCCTGCCTTAAACTACTGTATGACATGACATAGTGAACCTTTCAAAATGTCAAAATAGTATTCTCCAGCGACATTCGAAGCTCTTTCTTCGGTTCTTAGGAAAAAGTCGATTCTTTGAAGTTGTATCCCTTGTCTGCTTTCGATTTGCACAAAAAAACCCATCACCTACGAACTATACTTATAATGAGCAAACTGTCCAACGAAACTTCGTGGAGTTATCGCATTTGATTGGGTGCTACTGTAAGGGTAAACTTCGTTGATACAAAGAGGAAAAGTAGTAGAAAGCAGTAAAAAAGAAAGAGCAAAAGAAAAGCACCAAAATACAAAGATAAGAGCTAAGAAAGGTAAGCTGAGCAAGTAATTTCGAATATGGTTAATGAAAGAGATCCGAAAATAAAAAATATTTGCCAATAAATAATGCGATCTTGAATAAAAAAACAACTGCTGGAATAAAAAATGCGGAGACGAGCGAACAAAGTGAATTTAAGCTCACCAGAGTTCATAGCGGCAAAAACGCTCTCAAGAATCTTTCACTTTTCTACTTAATACCTGCATAAAGTTCACCTATAATTCTATCATTCCCACATAAGCAAAGGTCGCTGCAATTGTCATTTTTATAAGGGACTGGTTTCGCAACAGAAATATTTTAGTAGAAAAAGCGCTTTTTCATTCTGCTGGCTAGCGAGATGTATGGCGCGAGAGGACTACTCACATGGGAGGACGGAGAGCCGTTCGTGGAAGCAGTATTAGAATTTTTAGGAGCTCCGTCCATTCAACTTTGCCGACGCAATATAACCCCTTCCCAACAACTCCTCATCTCCCACATTTTCGAAGATTTAAACTTCGCCTCGATTTTTCAGCCAGTTGCGCTTCCGGTGGCAATTCCACACCGTCCCGGGCAGTTTTTTGAATATAACCGAAGCATCACCTTTAAAAGGAAATATTTCCTAGCGATTCTTTAGAAATTTGGTTATACATGCAAGTATATATGTACATCACAAGGAGCACTTCATAATGAATATCAAGAGACGAGAAGATCTGCTCCAATCGCTCTTCAATGTTCACCGGCAGAAACCTTTTACAACATACATCCATCCTCTTCAATACCTTCTGTTATCAATGAACTGCAGAGACATACAAATAACGTTGTTTAAAATGCTACATACATGTGAACATGAAAAAATGGATTTATAGATGTGAAAATGAAAAAAGATACATCGAAGATTTCACCTCGTCAATTTTATCGTCATCGTAAGTGCGCGACCTTCGAGAGACACGAGCCACTCGGAACAGACGGCCTTTCAGACGATCCACTGTGTAGCGACACGCGCTCGTGTGGACGAGCATTCGCCGCGTACCATATCGCACTGCTCCAAACAACCCATACAAATTAGTCTCACATATATTGGCCTGTTTCCACAACAATAATATAAAGGAAGGAAATCTTACGTATCTTAATCTCCACAATGATGAATCAAATGAAAGTTTATTGGATGAAGATAATGACAAAATTTCTTTTATACTTAAAATTTTCTATCACGGAAATCGACCTTATCATATTTCGTGTAAAGATAGTAGGGGGAAATATGTGACGCAAAGTGACCATTTAATTAAGATCTCGGCAGATGCCTTCTACTCCCTCCCAGAAGTTCCATTGATGGGCTAGGAATAAGCAACAAAAAATACCGATGTGAATGAGCAAATTCGACATTTGAGATCTGTGAGGGTGTGATAGATGACGAGTTGGTTGCAACACGGCTCAACACGACATTATTGGCGATTCGAGATCAACGACGTAGAGATTCGCTGAATTAAGATCCTTCTCGAACTAAAGACGACGCACCTGAAAAGTGTGGTGGCAAACCTTCACGTATACGCTTCATTTTATGTTGAGTGTCGATGCGAGAGCGTTTGTCTAACGACCGCTACCGCAACCAGGTCGACCCTTTACGCAATCGTCGTATTTTTCATAGCAAGTCAAGGAATACGAGCTTTCTTCGAGAACTCTTCGATCATCTTTGCAAATATTATAGCTTGCTTTAGTCTATTCTATGGAAAAACAACCAAACTATTGACGAAAATTGAACTCGCTTGAATAAAATGAAGCAAAAGAATTGGACAAAATATGCGTGAATCTGCAAAATCACTGCAATTTATTTATAATTCAACTGGTTAACTTATGAATGAGGCGAGAGCGATACTTAGGATTTAGCATAGCAGACGGCAAGAAATGACCACTGAAATCACGGTGATTCATTCTTTCACACTATTATTTGATAGGACAGCATGAGCCACTTCGAACTGGAAACGTGCAAAGCTGAGAAGTTCGTCAAAGAAAAGACAATCCCGGAGAGGAAAAGAAAGGTCCGCGCACTACTTCAGTAGGAATACCACCACTGTCAATAATTACGACTCTCATAGACACGATTATGTATGCCTATGGTACCAGCCTGCTTACTTTGAGGTCCTATAACCGATTTCCGCTAAAGAGGTCTCTCTCCTTCATGATCCTCTCTGAGTGTGCCAAAACGAAACCCACAACTATCGGAGCATTCCTGCACAAAATGAAAATAGCGGATTCGTTCGATCTAAATGAAATAAAGCTGCGGGAGGAGAATGATTCAACTGTGAGAACGATATGGTCGGAAGAATAACCACAGCCCCTTTCGGGGTAACGACATGGTGTTTGTTCGGCGAACTGATAGGATTCTCCAGACAGAGTTATCCCAAAACAACACTGCAACAGTTGAAATCATCACCTCTCCAACTCCTCTGCCCCCATTCGATATTAAAATCGAAAATGAGCTCAGCTAGCAAAGAACAAAGTATTAAGCACGTTGCAACACGCACTACCATGAAATTCATTGCAATTTTGCAAAGAAATTCGACTTGCAAGCAGTCTCGCTTCCAGACTCGAAATGTCTAATGCAGCGCCACAACTCGCTTCCACTACGCCCTCGCAATCCTTGCTCCCACCATCCTGAAAGAGAATCCTCTTAAAAGCGATTATCTCTTGATGAAAGTTCGAAGATGCGATCAGCTAGGACCGCTGATTTTTATACATAAAGAATCGGGGTGGGTGGGAAGGGAGAGGAGGGGATGCAAAGCGGAATACACTGCACCATGAAGGGTCTGCTTCCAGGCATTTCACTCTCCGGAGCGTGAACTCAAACCCCGATGTGACGTTAGTGAGAGGTGAATGAGGGGAATTAAATGTTCAATTCAGCGATCCTCTAAAATGCACCCGTTCCAGAGAAGTTTTACTTCACAACCTTCTCACTCGAGCAATTTTTGCACTTCAGAGAGCTTTGCGCGAGTGCACTTTCCTATCGGCGCTGTACCTTGAAATGAAGCGAATGCACTTTGATGCAATCCTCTCGCTGATTAGCGTTGATATGAGAGGTGCGATGTACTCGTTCCGCTCAAGCATCTCTGATGCAAATTGCGGATCGTTGAGCGTGTTTGACAGCATGTTTGCGTGATATTAACCGTTGAGTGGCACAAAATATCGATGGTAATGGATACTTAATGGGAAGCACTCGAGTTTATGTAAGCAGAGGGAATGTAGCATAGATGAGGTGACATGGGGACACTTAGCATGAGCAAAATAGAAGAATTGTCAACTTGGACGACATATCGCGAGAGACCAGACAAAGAGGTCCACCTCATCAAAGAAATTTGCAACAAGTTCAAGCGCGAGGTTCTCGAAGTGATCATGCTATAACTGCGTCCCGAACAACTGCACCTCAAAGAAAAGATGAGCACACATATCAGTCATGAAGATGAGTGTATTAAGTGCTAATTAATTGCTAGAACAAAAGGTGTAATATTAAATGGAGGGCAGACCTAAATATAAGGAAGCTGAGGTGCAAATACCGCGATACAACTATAGGCTGTTGCGAGGAGATTTTTTCGCGGATATGAGGCTCGTTTATTCCTTAGATTTTCGTTCCTAGTTGTAAAATCCTCGCCAACATCAAATTTTAAGTGTGCGCGATGTCGGCTTCGCATTCTCTTGTGATCTACACTGAGGGGAATCTAGCTGAGTGAGAAAAACGCCCAAAGAGCACCCAAGCTGGTGGCGCCTCCCTGAACCGCTCCTTTCCCTTTATCTGAGCTGCCTTCAGGCGGTTTTTCAGGGAATTTCTCTTTATCTCAAACCGCTTGCATCAATAAGTAAACTATAAAAAGCACATCTTGGCGCCGCTGCATCCCGTCGTGCGAGTGTTCATTTCTCAACGCATTTTCTCACCTCGTCGGATTCTAATTAAATGTCGTCTTGGGGGTTATAAAGGCCGCGTTTACTCACCTCCCTCCATACAGTTCCCCTCCTCCAGAACAACTCCACCAAGCAACGTCCCTATCTCGAAGTTAAGGATGCCTTCAAGGAGCGTTCAAAATAAACATCCCTTGTCCCATCTAGTCTCATCTCAGCCCACTCTCCATCGAAACGCCGCCGCTGCATTTCATTTTCGATTGCCGTAAACGAAGTTTTCATGAGGTGGCAAGAATCCTCGTTGGCGTCTCATTACGCCGAGCGGAAGTTGAAATGTTTGGACGCTTGCCAAGTGCACCTATCGGACGGGCACTTCAGAGGAGCAACGTTTCTAGTCACCATTGCAAAAGCGCTTTTAGGTGAGTGAAGCTGGTTGGAGTTTATGCTTTCGTTCCGCTCGAGGAGTCTTTTATCTTTCGCACGACAGCGCATCCATTGAATTAGGACACAGCAGTGCTCGGATTGCTCGTTTATTTGGAAAGCACGTGCTGTGGAACTAAGATTTGCTGGAATATTACATTTTGGAAGTGGGGAATTCCCCCTCAGCGTCCCGCTTCCTCCGAACTCGAATTGGAAGTGCACTCAAAGACCTCACCTCTAAAGTAATATGCACTTTATTCATTTCCGCCTCTTTATGCCTTCCTGAGGTGAATCGAACGCAACTGCCCACCTCGCTAAATTTCATCCCCCCAACTACCAGCAAAGTTTGTTTGTCCTGCTTCGTTACGCATAGTTGACGTTATAAGCTTATAGCGAGATTGGTTGTCCGCATTTTATAAATGAGTATAAACCGAATCGGGTCTTCACCTCTATCACGGATCAGACCAAGCTTGGTCCACAACTATATGGAAATGCGTTAAATTGAACATCTACCCAGAATTGGTTAAGTTCGGTCGACAGGTCGTGGAGACTCGTTGAACACATCTTCACATGGCCATCGCCCATTGTGAACGTTTTGAGAGGACAGTAACAAGTTTTCCAACTCATCATATGAGAGAGTACTCGAAATGAGTGTGAAAGAATTGAGAAATTGAATGAAATCTGATTAAACTTGAATTGGGAATATTTTCCCCGCAAATCTCTCTCCTCTGGAAGTGTGATTTGAAAAATTGCTGAGAGCCGCACAAAGCCAGCAATGGAAGGAATTTTTTTATGGGAGAGGTCGATGCAGTCAACGAGTGGGACGAGTCTATAAGAAGGGATGGGAGTTTTTTTCGATAGCACTACGAAGGAATGTGTGAAATAGAAATTGTGGACAGCATTGCTGGGATTGCATAGAAATGGTGAGAGGAGTTGATCGACACGTTTTCTTGAGCGGAAATTCGAGTGGTGTGGGACTTCTTAGGCATCTTTACGCAATGGTTCGATGACTGTTGGCTGGAAAAAGTTACCCGCAATAGAGGAATTTCAGGATGCGAGTTACCCGTTAAAAATAAAAATTTCGACAATTTGAGTGTGCGTTGTGAAGTTCCACGTTGATTTTGTGGTCTGTACAGATCCCACCTTTGCAGCTGAAAGTATTGCATTTATTGTTGCAATTTATGTGAGCACTTCGTCTCGTTCGGTAGGAATACGAGCGCATCGTTGCGCACATTTTCATGTTTTCCCGGCTCCTTATAGTGTGCTTTTCTCTTGGCGTTCTCATAAATAGGAGTATGACGAAAAAAGCGCAAATCGTGCCAACACATCTGCCGTGCTATCCCATTTCTGCGCATAACTGATCGACCGAGTAACTTTATAGTAAATTGTAATTTTTGGCGTGATCCTCGAAAATGCGGTCAGCGGCCGAAGCTGGAGTGGGCTTAAACCGTGACTGCACGGAGAGAGGTTTAATGCCACTCGCCCCACGTTGGAGGGCAGAATTTGCACCCTACCTTCGCCAGTGTGCAGTCTTTAAAGTTCGCCAAACGTGAAACGTGTGGACACTGACCTCTTCGAAGACTGATACTTTCGGCCAAAAATACTCGTGGAGAAATTTCTTTATTTGGCTGAAAGAGGAGAGTCTTGAGGAGGCCTCTAGTTCCATATACGACGGGAGCGAAATGAGGTTCAGAAACGTGTTCGGGAAAAGCAGTTTCAAAAGAGGGTCAGATACTGTTTTGTTGTCCGAAGTGACTACACAAAGAGTCTTTGCAACGTCGTTGTTAGTTCTCGTCACACGCAAATTAAAGTATAATTAGGACGTTTCAAGGTATAAACGACAATGCAAACAAGTGCCGAGGAAACAGAAAATTTCAGAAACTGCAGTGAACAATCGTCCAGAAACGTGAAGCTTTCGATGCGGTTTTCGAACCACTGACACCCATTAATCATTGTCCCGAAAATGCCCTTTCACAGCTCAAATTTCTGTCCTAATGCACATTAAGTGATCGCTCTTCAGCCCATCAAACATCAGCTGCAAATTCGGCCGAAATAGGACATAGCGACTTTTTGGAGAAAAGCGGTGGACTTAATAGGGAAGGGATAGTTCACGTGTGATCTGAATGCTTCTTCACCCTTAATTAAGACGGTCTAAAAGGTCGGATGAGAATTTATCTCTCTCTGAATATATACTTGAATCTCATACT
The DNA here is from genome assembly GCA_037576465.1 of Parascaris univalens. Lineage (NCBI taxonomy): Eukaryota > Metazoa > Nematoda > Chromadorea > Rhabditida > Ascarididae > Parascaris > Parascaris univalens. The sequence continues at coordinate 130,428,697 of CM075173.1, read as the reverse complement.
GACAGTTGTGATTTTAGCATTGTGGGAACGAGAACAAAGCCAGGGAGGAGCGTTACGAATGGAGGTGTGTGAGAAGCACGAAAAGGATATCAGAGCACTAGAGGCAGCAGAGGGAACGCCTTCATCCATACAAGGCATATATGACTTGCCTAATGGTTCATCACATGTGGAAAAGTGGGATGCCGATAACGATATTATAGTGGCTATGAGATCGGATAACGAAAGCGGTGAAGCTAAAATAAAAATAGTGGAATATCGAACAGCCGATACGCCACCAAACAACTACTCCAAATGTGAGCCCATCATTGAGATGGCAGATGAGGACAGCGCCGTATCGGTCAACACAGGTGAGAGCACGTCGAATGCGGTGGAGAGGCTGGATACGTCTGTCGATCAACAGATCAGCCGAGAGCGTTTGAAAAGGGTCATTTCGTGGTTGCGCATGGCATACGCGAAGAACTTAGATGAAGCCTGTGCAGGTACGTGTTGAACTACACGATTTCTCTGTATGTATGCATATATATTTTACATATGTAATCTGCATACACATATATATGGAAGCATATATATGCGTACGTATGGTTTAGTGATTTAGCGCGGAATTCAGCATCGACTTTTGTCGGTCTCATTAGACAGGCAATGCGGGTACGAAGCAGCGACAGTGGTGAGCGTCACCAAGCGTTGTAATGAGTAAGCATGTTCCTGATAAAATTTCTAGGATGCGTCTTCTGGCACGGTCCGATGAAGTTTCCTCACCCTGAAATTTTTTGATGTTTTAAAGCAGTGGTTCACTGGCTATTTTCAGCCGGCGATGTAATGGTGGCAGATTCTTATCGCAAAGCCCTCGAAGAGCTTGACGATGCGTTCCTTGCTATACATTCAGGAGCTTTAAATTACACGACATTACCACCTTATCCAGCACCCTACAGATCGCTTCCCGGAAGGTCGATTCCATACAATCTTCAATCGCTGACATTCCCGCCTAGACGCACGTGGCATCATCTCCCTTATGAGTATTTATCACAGCCTGAGATTCCCGGCGCATATATGCCACAGTTCCTTACATCGACCACCAGCGGATCGCCATACATGTACAGCGCGTACACATCAGAAACCGGCCAGCGGCTACCATTGCATCAGGTTTTTGAATTTTTCATACACTATCTAAACGTAGGGAATAGGGTGACTGTCGATGCCTTTTAAGGATATTCCGAGAGAATTAATATTGCTGATCGCGAGCGCCTTTGCATTTTGCTTCGTAGAAAAAACGATTGCCTCGAATTATCTAATCCCTCATCGGCTTGTTCGATATTCCACCGTAATTTCCTTTGACCACTCTTTTGTAATACAAATATTATGCCCTACTTTTCATTATAACTGTCTTTATGCCGTAAAGTACTTCGTTATTATAATACAAGAGCATGGTTGTTGTCGAATTTCGTTTCTGTGTGGCATTTATTCATTTATTGTTGCCATTGAGCCCAGATTTGTTGTTATCCATAGTTCAGTTGCTGACATTTAGCGAAGCCTGCTATACTGCTTTTCGTCTACTTATTAACTGTTATTATATTTGCAGAACACACCACCTGGCTTCTTGCCGCATGCTTTCGTTATGCGGCCAAACATGGTACCATTTCACTCAGTGGTTGCCCAACCGGTATGTTCTACATAAACTTCTTATAGTCCAGCATCACGTAGCTTTCCTATCACTTCCTTTTCTGCGGCTCATTTTCTCAAAAGAGGTACTGAAATTTTCTTCTTGGAAAAGGGGATGAGCTACTCAAAATTACTTCGTCTTATAACAGGGATATCGGAAAATCCGTCATAGATTAGGAGGAGATGTCTCCTTTCTCACTGATTGGTTCTCCGAAATTTTTGGAGAGTTTCAGTTTTGCTTGCGATGTCCATATTGAAGTGCTTTTCACAAAATCACCACCGTTTTGCTTATCGATATATTCGCAATCGTTTAGAAGAAGCCGCAAACAGCGTCGACAGTGACGAACGAAATAATGTGCGTTGAGGATGGTGAAGTCAACAAACGTAGGCCTACGAAACCCGCGATCCGTGACGCTGAGATGAGACCAGCTGAGGCAGAGGTCAACCGTACTCATACGAAGTCATTCGAATCTGAAGCTTGTAGTTCTGAAAGTGGATCAGAAAAGCTGGATGTTGCTGCGGGTGGAACGAAATTGACTGGATCTCAGATTTGTAATGATGGGGCGGGGTCGAATAATTCTCAGGTCGCCAGTGATTTCAAAGCAGCCGCTGTCCGATCTCGGACTCATGATCTCGAAAACAGGCCAGTCACATCTAATGCTTTTAATGTTGAGTCGACTTCCGCCGTATCTCCGGGATCGCAGGCTGTTGTTGCGGAAAAGACACTAACTGGTCTTCGAGCTTCTGATATTAAGATTGTATCGGATGGATCTGAGGTTTCTGCCAGAGCGACTTCAATTACAGTTGACGCTATAGCTCAAGCAACACCTGCATTTGAGGCCAAGAGCATCGTTGATGAACGTGATGACAGAAAATCTATTTTGTTGGATGAGGTGCCGATCTTTACTTCAGTGGACCAGAGACCACCGTGAGTTCTTGTCAGTGTATTTGTAGTATTAAGTTGTGTGAGTAGAGGAACTCCTTTTTCAGTCATAGACATTTGGCCAGTACGATTCTGAAGCTCTGTAGTAACGCAAAGGCAACACAGTCTTTACCGGAGCGATTTCAAACATGAATTTCTGATCGTTTCAGTGTATATATATCTGTCTTAAAGATGAGTGGCCGTTGCAATGCTCAATCATACTCTTTTATTCTATCTTTCGTCGTTTCTCCGTTTTCCTTTTAAATTTTCTTCAGTAATATCGATATTTTCGATTATTCTACGTTCTCATTTTCAGAATTTTTAGAGAATTTCCTGCTGCGAACTATAGCGGTGTGGTGAAGAAGTGGGCGATGCACATAATGAACGTACAACAACTCTTGCAATTACTGATAGATGTCGTTGAATATTTATCCACCAAAAAACTAACCTTTAGCCAGGAAAATTTCGAGGTAATGTTTCCTTGGAATGCCTGATGCTAGCTTCGCACATTGTCCTTTTATTCTTTACCATCCTTCCCTTCCAATTTTTCCTCACCTCATTCACTTTCACATTTATCAAAGACATTACAAGCTGAATACAATCGTGGTAATACTATTAGTCGTAATGTCCTCTGAAAAACGAGTAGAAATGCGAAGAATATCAAAAACGATGTACTGCTTCATTTACTTCGGCATTGATCCTTTAATAAGTAGAATTGAATGAGGTTCTCGATTGTGAAGTTTACGTTGCAATAAGCCCCTTCCCGTTACCCTTTACATTTTATATTATCGGTGTGAAAATGTTGCTCTAACGATTGTGATGAAAGTTCATTCGCAGTGGTGTATTCTTTCCTGCAGTTGTAGGCAAAAAAGGATATCTGAAGAAGGTTGACGGACTTGTATCCATCAATTAGGATTGCATTATATATGATTTTATGCCCTTATTTACAACGCTCATTCCAGACATTCTGCTTTTTGGATATTGTAACCTGTAACGGCTATAAATTCTTCACTTTAATTTGGGAACGGCAAGGAGGGTCTATGATCGATGTTTTTATTATGTGGAAGTTTTTCTCAGTCATTACGAATGATCGACATGTCGCTGATCAGTTTTTTTACTAATAAGGAGTGGGAAAAAACTGAAAGCTATTGTTGATAGTCATTGTTGTGTATTTGAGCAATTTTGTGGTCACGACATGTTGCCTCGGCTTGATTGTATGGATTTCGGTGAACTTATTGACTCAGAAATCGTTTTGATCCGTCCAGAAGACTATGAATTCTACCTCAATCCCATTCTGAGGTAAGATTTCTTTACTTAAGCGTGAGCGGGTAAGAGTGAACGGTTGTAGAAGGCATGAATGAGATGTTCGTCTCTCAAAATTCCCTTCATTTGTTGTTTCTACAGGTGATTTGTCTTGTGGCGTTGAATTGTAATTGGCAGTTTCTTGTATTATCGACATTTTCTCTCCTTTATTGCATCCGTGAAATTTGTATTTTACCGAATAGCTGTTATGTTAGTCAATTTTTTAAAGCATCCACATGCAGCACTAGCCATTAATCGGTGAGTAGTGAGTTTTCGTTCAATAGCCGACATATTGTGGAACATTTAAAATTTCAACTCGGATTTGTTATCGTTGCATTTTTTGACGAGATGAAGCGAATTATCATTTGTGTGCAATTTTGCAGCGAGTTGCGTTTTCTTGTATTGACCGATGTGGAATGGAGTATTTTTCGTAAACTTGTTGAGGTGGACCACATTCGAGTGGAAGATCTTGCTGACACTTTGGTTAGTATCATTCCTTAGAAAATAACTTTCTCACTTGTAGTTTTATCCTTTAGAAATCGTTTTCGAATTTCTCACTTTTTCCTGTTGATAACTTTGGGCTTTAGGACATTGTGTTCTGCGATGGGATTCTTGATTTGACGATATATAATTGTTGTTGATCGTAGAAATTCTCACTTGGAGACTTGCTCATTTCTGATAGTCTGTCGAGCTAATCCTCATCATTTTGCTCTAGTCTTTCTCTCGTTCTTCGCTCATTTTCACCTCTTACAAATTTTCGTCCTTTCTCCAAGCATAATCTAATCGCAGTTTTCGAAATAACTTTTACATAAAAGGTTTTAGCAGCTTTGGCATGGTTTACCTCACTTTAGTCAGTTGCGGTTCCTTCTGTTGCTCTTCAGGATTTCGGCGGTGAATATGATTGGATTCCACGTAAAAGACGTGCTGCTGTCTGGGAGGTTCTCCTCAGTGAGAAGCTGCGTGGTGTGTTTGTTGTGGAACCGATATTGAGGCGCGGTTAGAGCTAATAGTTGTTTGTTTCGTTCGTGAGAGAATTCATAGTCCCCTCTTGCTTCCTCTTCTTCTCATTATGATTTATCTACAATGAAGACATGAATCGTCGCCACTCTCTCCTTCTGTTCTAAATAACTCTCATTATTTGAAACGTTGCTTTGGTATTTTTTGCTTATTTTCGCCTCTTCTTTCGTCTACTGTTTGCAGCAACCCTTAAAAGGTACTTTGCAATTCGCTTTATTCCTAGCTCACCCAGTTATTCCCATATTCAAGCATATTTTGATGGCCAATATCTAGAGGTATTTTGCATCGCGTGAAAAAAAGCTCCTGTAAAAAATATGGAAACGGAAGTGATAAAAGAGACGCAATGAGGGGTTTGTAGGCGGTTAGTCAAATTTTAGCTGTACCTGATTTACGATCATCAGGGTAGGTTTTATGCGCTTAAGTTCATGAATCTCTTCCTCTTAACCAATAACTTTTTGTTAGTTATGTATGGAGTTTTCTTGAGCTTTTGTTACTTCTTCCAGCCGTCCTCTATATAGTGCTGTAAAACTCGGTTGGAGAAGGTTAGTTAGTCCAAGTAAGTACTGTTAAGCAGTAAGATGCACAATTAAAAAGATGTTCACTGGGAGGAAAATCAAAAATTCCAATCGATTGCTCATGCAGCAGCGGACAACTAGATCGCATACATCTCCATCATCTTGCATTTGACCTCCTCTCATCCCTGTTCTCCTTTCCTTAAGCTATTTTTTCTGCTATTATGGTCTCATGGTGATTTACCCATGTTCTGCGGTGTCACCTTTTCCTGTATTAATAGCCTGTTCGATCAGTTATGTTGTTATCATATCAGCTGTTTTGCATTGGCGTATCATCAGTGAAGAGGAATTGATAAGTGGAGATGAGAATGGACTGAAGAGTGATGAGGAGGGAGAGAGAAAAGAGTCTTTAGCTTTGAAATTTCAGATAACGAAACCGAGTTCTGGATTCGGATCAATCGATGCTTAGATATATCGAATGTGGTCCCACGTCTGATCGTATTTCCGTAAATATGGCGCATATAGCGACGTTCTATCGAACAATTGTGATATTTTTTTTCCAAATACGAGAGTCATGTGTTAGGCGACAGGCAGTGAGTTTCGATTTTGTGGGAAATGTCTGTTCTTTCATAACTTTGAAAGCTGTGATTAGATTCTCTTTTAAGCAGAAGGAATCGGATGAGGAGAGGGGAGGCAGAGTGGGAAGGTATTCATTTGACAGATAAATATCCATCTTCCGAGAGAATCCCGATATTTGCAACTTATTATGCTGTTTTCATTTCGCTAATTATGTTTAAATACAGATTCGCTTTGTTGTGCTGTATTTGGCTCTACTTATGGTCGTGAAGTGCATTGAATTCTGTGTCAAATGAAAGGTTTTTCATACAAATGCTGCTTAATACGTGGTGTTCCTATTACATCTCATCCACCTTATTCGAGTAGAATAACATATGCCTAATTCCTTAAAGTAATATGAAGTGAAGAAGTTTGTAATGAAAGATATGAGAGAGTTCGTTTTACGTTGTTTTAGGAATTGTTCTCTGCTTGAAAGCGCTTTTGTCTGCTTTCTTTTTTTCATTCCAAAGCTTTTTCGGCCTTTTCCTCGTTTTGGTTTTATTTATTTTATAGTTTTCTCATTTCTCTTCTGTAATTTATATTTGAGATTTATATTTTACACTCCATTTCCGCCCGTTTTGTTTCAAAATGACCGACACAAACATTTCATTTGGCGCAAATGTCCGAATTAGGTTGCTGATATCCATTATGTTGATAATGCAATTATTCTTGTCAGTGCTTCATATCCGTTTCAGTAATTTTGAGCAATTTCAGTGGGAACGACAATCCGAGAATATCATTAAACTGTGAGAATGTGCAAACTTAATGAGATTTCGAAGAAAGCCTCATCTTCCTGATTCTATTTCCAAATTTTCCGTCCAACGAATAAATGGATGGTTAACTTACTTACTTACGTTGTCATCTGTGGCAAATGTAGGTTAGCCAGTAATGTTGTAACGTTGAGACCATGGCTGTCAGAGTTTATTGGCGAATGTTATCGAATCAGTTGTAAATATGGAGTTGCTCACGGGAGTGCTCTGTCTTCTCTTGCAGAAACGTCGAGATTTGCCTCTTATTGTTCGCTTTATCTTCTATAATATGCAATGCTCTTTACGGGGAATGCTATCTATCTTTTCTTCAGTCGTTGCATTATTTATACTTATAAAAAATTCAGTTATCTTATTATTTCATTTCCACTCGAAGACAGATAAAGCGACTCCACTCGAAGAGCAATCGCGTGTTTAAACGATTCGTCAGCACGCCGGTGGAGCGGCAGTTTAACGAGTTTTGCGACGCAGACACAACGCTAATAGATTCGCTGAGTCGATGCACTTTCCCTACATACTATTAATCCTTCACTATGACCCTCAATATGTGATAACTGGACGCTTGAGACATAGAAGTGCTCCGAGATAAGGATTCGGCATGCGAAATTGATCTCTACAAAAACCTTTAAGGGAAGAGATGCACGGGTTGTACCCATGCGAGAACTCTTTCCTTTCAAAATACGCGTTCTCAGCATACCGCCGCCGGTCGCTCGCTCACATAGCGCAAACAGCACGCCGAACTGTAGTCGTTGGGCAGTGTGCTGAGTGGCTGTGTGCCCTACTTACTTCACAAAGGTGCCATCTCCGCATGCGTTCTGATTTGGTCTCTCACCATCGTTCGTCTTATTCATCGAGGGTGCAGTGAAATGTGCTGATTGTGAGGGTGCGGTTCTCTCCTCTATCGTTTGATGAGGCAATTTGCGTCTTCATTACGACGCCTTAAAAATTGCCAAATGCGTAGCCGCAATTGCATTCTCATTTCCATTGTTGTGTCAGTCATTTGGGTGGTGGCGATGCTTGCATACATAGGCAAATTGGATGCTCAAAATGAACAAACATCGGCGGCTCGACGTGCAAAATTCATTTGGCAAGAACAAAAGAAGCTGGCGAAGCAAGACCCCGGTTTGTTCGGCGAGAAGATCGCACCTCCGCCAGTCGAGATTCGAGCACTCGATAGCAGTGAGATTGCTGGTGAAATGCACGAAGAGCAATTCTCATTGAATCAAATCCCCGATATTGATCTCGACAAGCTCGCTATGATCAACAGTAAAGCCGAACAGGCAAGTCAACTAACTGCCTTAAAGCTTCTTTATAGTGTTTCTTTCGTTCAGTAATACGCTTCCTAATTGTGCTTGTGATCGAACGTTAGCGTATATATCCTCAAGCAATATCATTCGAACTTTGTGATAATTTTGGGAGAAATGAAGTGGATATTCGACTGTGACACCACGAGCATAATCACTTTTTTGCTGTAAATTTTGGAGGGGTATATTTCAAGAAAAATTATAAGAGGTCAGCTATAAATTACAAATAATCTTCCCACTTTTCTTTAGAATCTTTAATTTAATTTCAACGAGTTTAGCACCCATTTCATTGATTTATGGGAGTGACAGTCAATTGAACTTTAATGCGCCATTTTCTTTTTAAATTATTGCAACGATATCGTTATGAAAACAACGCCTACAATCTGGCGAAATTTGCTCGATTAGCGTTTCTTTTTTGCTGAAGCACTTCTCTGATGGTTTTTCTTTAAAAATTCATTTAAAAGCACTTTGCTGCATCTTAAGAGTTTTTTCTTCGAAATGCTTTCGTCCACTAGTGAGGATTTCGAATCGAGAATGGGGAGGGGGAGTTGATTTGGAAGTCCGGAAAACGGGACACGTGTCACATCAAGTGATGCAAGGTATATTGTGTTGGCAGAGCGTTATTGGATGGTATAGTAGTGCAGGCGGCGGAAGGCAGTAAAAATTACGTAAAGTGGCAACCATCGATCGTTTTGTTACGATACAAATAGCTAAGATAGCTTTCAAGCACCTTCTCCTCATCAGATCCGTTGATGGAGAATATAAGCGAGTTTCAGTCACAAAACCTTCCCACCTTCAACATGCCAATTACTTCATCTTGTTTTCTGTCAAATTAGTGGATTATTTGTTTTCCACCGGTAGTTATTCGAATGATTCTTCATCTAAATTTTTTTTTGCACTTATATAAGGGGTATCATCAATATATTGTTCGTCAACAAACAGATCTGCGCTCGTCACTTCTGCAAACAATCATTTCAGAAAATGCACGATGAAGGATTTGACAAATATGTATTTAATGAACTTCTGAGCAAGCGAATTGGTCCTCGAAGGCGAATACCTGATTCGAGACATTACCTGTGAGTTGCTTATTCGGTCATATCCATTGTTCTTCGTAGATATCTCAGTGGAACGTCTTCATGGTTAATCGAGCGGTCGGTGGTAATTATTCATGCATTGTTGAAGCTGCTGTCAAGATTGTTTCAGTTTATTGAATGCAAATGTTCGCATGAGAAATTTAGAGATATCATTTCTTATTATGGGAAGTATTTTTGTCGATACACGTACACAAGTTAGCAAATGGCCTTTGTACGAGGGAGCTTTCTGTTGCACTTAGCGATGCGATTGCTTGCACTATAGTGCACCTATTTTGCCGAAAGTGCCGATTAACGTTTACTTCTGGACAAGCTTTAACATATTAGCGTCAAGAAAAGTAATACCTTTCAAGCTAAGCTTTCAACGGTTTACTTTTGTACTCTACGTCGATGAAAACTTACATTGATTTCGCAGCTGAGAGCTGAAAAATGAACGCATGCAAATGTTCGCATTTCGTTTGCGTCCTATAAATGTTTTTATTGCTTATCATTTAGTTCTTTCTCCTTTATAAGCGCAAACTCTCATCATAATTGAAAAGTTATTTCGTCTTCAATGAATGTAATTGGTCTATAAGCAGCTTTTTTCCCCAGCTGCGTTTTATGGATCATTATTCACTGTTAGCGTTCAATGGTTTGGCGGTCTTGTTAAAATTACATCAGAAATTGCGCCCTCATCCGGTATTCCATCATATCTTTGATTGATTGGCAGGCAAATTAGTCGCTGTTTCCTCGTCGAGGTCTATTTTAAAGGAGGTTTCGAGTTAATGCGTGCCGCGTGGCGAGACGATTCGGCGGTTCTTTTATATTAATACTTTTGTGGTAATTTCGCGACGTTTGCTGCTTGCTACAACTGTGCGGTTACCTATTTTGTGTTGTAACTTTCCAAAGGGGAAGGCGGAGGATATTCTTCTTTCTCTGGTTTCCTCTGTGGTTTTGCTGTGGTTCATACAGCGCAGGTTTGTGGTTTCTCGCGGATTTCCTGATTTTTATCAAAATGGTCGTATGTTTCAAATTGAAGGTGCCGGAATGAAAGTTACGCAGAAGATCTGCCGTCAGCCAGTATCATTATTTGCTATTATAACGAAGCGCCGTCAGCCTTGATCCGTATGGTGAACAGCATCCTCGACAGAACCCCACTGAATCTCCTTCACGAAATCCTCCTTATCGACGACTGCAGTGATCTCGGTGAGTTTCATATTTCCTCATAATCTCGAGTGGAACCGTTCGTCTTCTATTTTCCTCCGCCCTCTCAATTCATAGCCTGATTTGGCAAGAAAACTTGCTAAAAATATCCATTTAATAAACGTTCTCTTCCATAGCCTTCCGTTCAGAGTACCTCTTGTCTTTAACTTTGAAGGTTTAGAAATACAATATCTCTTTTCTCTCAAATTAATTGCTGTTTAGTGCTGGCATGACGTAACCATTACTCATTTACTAATGCCATATGCTCACTGTGGCTCATTCAGGGACTAGTTGCTGTGTCACACCCTGTTTGTTTTTCATTCGTACCTGTGCTTGGGCTCAGTGGAGAATTTACTCAAACCACTGACATGACGATCACCATGCAGATTTGATTTTCACTTATTTCGCCGTCTGTGACCACGTCGTCTAGAGCGAAGGGTGACTGCATTCTCATCCGAAAGAATGTCTTGAAGTATTATTATTACAAAAAAATTTTCAGACAATTCGTCGGATGCCACACTGCGCGAATATGGAAAAGAGAATTGGTCATCGGAATTGGTGAAGATGCTGAAAACCGAACGTAACGAGGGCTTGATCCGTGCGAAGATGTTTGGTGCTGAACGCGCCGGTGGAGAGGTGATCATATTTCTCGATAGTCACTGTGAGGTTAACGAGCGTTGGATTGAACCTTTACTTGATCGAATCCATACTGATCCACACACGTGAGTTTCACATTTACTTCTGTTTTCTATGCGATTCATGCTACGCTGCCCTCTATGACAGCAAATTCAGTGAATTATTTCTACTATTTATTCAGTGGTACATCACCTGCATGAGAGAAATTGAAACATTCCCTTTTCGACAAAGGTGGCACTCATCTGAAACGAAGTTGGCGATTATTCCATACCGTCGTTTTATCAAATTTGATCGTTGTTTTTTGTATAGTTAAGAAATTAAAGCGCAAAAGAGATAGATAAGGACACAAGCATAATGCGCCTTCCAGCTATTTCCTTTAGCTCAACCTGAATGTGTTTCATTTCTGTTGGTTGACATGTACTCCTTGTGGAAGCGTGGAGTATGAAGGAGAGTTGTTTAAGCGCCTGACATTGGTTTTTATCACTGTCTATTCAATCCTGGAAAGTGACTGCTTTTCCCTTAACTGTCTTTTTTAATCGTTTAAAAGCATGTTAATCATAAGGCGTGCACAACCTAAAGCCCACTGTTAAACCAATCGTACTTCGAATAAAACCCATTTCTAAAATTGAGGGAATAAAAGATTCTTAATGGATAAGCTTCATTCAAAACCTGAGAAGGCAGGACAGTAGGCATTTCTGTTTAACGACAAATTACGGGCATATACTTGCTCTTCCACGGGTTTTTATAAAACGAAAGGAGGTCGTAGTATATAGATGATTGCCTAGTGAAGAGATTTAGTGGTGACCTTGCCGGCGCAACGTGATCACGTTTAGTTGACCATCTTGGTTGTGACGCAAACAGGATGCCCAAGCCATTTTGCATTCTTTCTTCGTTCTCACTTATTATCTTTTCCCCTCTTCTATTTCCTTTTTTCATCTCATCAGTCATTTTAATCCTTGCTAGGTGCCAATGCTATGTGGCGTTTTTGTTGGATTCTAATAGAATCAAATAGTGGAGTCGGCTGCATTGACTGCAGCCACACTCATGCATCACAAATGATCATCCATGCAAGATCTTCTATAAAGTAGGCAAAGAATTTAGATTACATTATATTTACTCGTTTTCAAAGTTTGATTATTCGATAATGCAACAATCGGTGATCCCTCTTATGAAAGTTCATGAAATTTGAAGTTACTTTTTAAGTTGAGATAAGTCAAAGTTCCAGGCCTATGACCCAATAAATAAGAGACGGATTTAAAACTGAGTTGATGAGAGCCATCGGTCAAACAATATTCGACTTTCTCTGGTACTTTATGTTTCATTTCACGCGATTCGTGAATATGTACTGACCCGACACCTTTCGGGTCGTCTGATTTCTTGTGATCACCCTTCCTCCAACACTTTTATTAGTCCTCACACACCAAGCAGCGACACACCACGAACGAAGTATAACGTTGACGTACAAGTGGGCCCTGACAGCCTTTAGTCGCCTCCTCACAGTACCACAGTGACGCATACATGAGCGTTTCACCACAGTGGCCATTGTCCCACAATCACATTCGGGCTGCTGCGAGGTTACCATCGAGCAGCTCACGAAGGAAGTCTTTGCAAATGTGGTTAACTGCATTCCATTAGAGAGATTGGGCAATATGTTTTCAACGATTAAGTCTAAAAAGAAGATGTCCTGAAGTATTCTAAGTGGCAAAATTTTACTGAAAACCTTTGTGCTATTTCCGATCGAAATAGCCTCACCTCAGGTAGCGTTTCTTAACAAACGTCCTATCATCTGACGATGCCACCAGATCTTAACCCAATGATGTTTATATATCTTTGCCAATTTGGAGGTGCGGCTTAATCAAGGTATAGTTAGTCCTCCTTCGAGATTAGTTGCGAATACAGTTGTCGTCAGTTGTGCGTTCCCACTTCTTTCTTCTTCGAATAGATCTTGTTCATGACCGTAATGTGAAATCATGTATCCATCTTGCTGCCGTGTCTTTTCGCGGACAAGGACAATTCAGACAAAACAACGATGATCGTTGTACTCGAGTGAATACAAAACTTAAAGTTGCAATTTTATTAAACTTTGTATATCTGTTTGCTGTCGATTGGAAGTATCTCTTAAAGGCCTTCCCAGAATTGTGGTCTAGAGAAAATACTATACGGCACAGTTTTCAGAGTAGTATGTCCAATAATCGACATAATTGATGCCGAGACGATGAAGTACATCCAGTCTCCAGTGTGCAAAGGTGGAATGTCGTGGTCGCTCTTATTCAAGTGGGATTATCCCCCGCAGTCATACTTCAGCGAGCCGGAACGGTATATCCGCCCACTGGAATCGGCCACCATGGCTGGCGGTCTGTTTGCGATCAATCGGAAGTACTTCTTTGAGCTGGGTCAATATGATCGAGGCATGGATGTATGGGGAGCCGAGAACGTTGAAATCTCGCTCAGGGTACTCCGTCTAAGGTCCTTCACTAACGCTTCTTGGCGCCCGTCATATGCTTATTAATTCTACCCCTAAAATCTGACCTTATGCTGCCATGAAGCATTTTTTCTGTACCCTTAATCACGACATACATAAACGAAAATTTTACAGATAAGAAAGGGAATTAGGAATGAAAAGAATAAGAAAGAGTATGGTGCAAGAAGTCAATCATAAATAAAGAGGGTTGCAGAAATTGCTGCTGTATAATGGATCTAAATTTTCGAATCACTTGGAATTGAGGTTCCTTATGAATGAAATTCACTTCCAGCAGACGGGAGTTAATGGGTGCCGTCCATTGCTCATTTCTATTGGCGTATGAATGGCAGTTATTAGACTTTATTCCCAAGCCACCTCGATGAATTCACCAGCTTTTTGTTTCTTAGTAGTTGATAAGCTTCAGCTGAGCATATTTCAAAGAACCAGACCACTTCAACTTCTTAGGTTGTAAGGTCGTGCAAGTCACTTATTGCTCACGTGTACCAAAATACACTGTAAGAGAATATTTTCTGTTTATATTTCACGAGGGAGTGTCCTTGATATTTGGAGATTTCCTTTAGAGAGTTGGTGGTGGAAGGAAAAGTCTCCGTATTCCACCTCTGTTGCTAGGCCTACATACTTTGACTGACAGTGATTAAGGTTTCGTGTTTAACATATTTCACACATCACAGTCAAGCTGTAAGAGTGAATTCAGATTTGGATGTGTGGAGGTCGTCTTGAGATAATACCATGCAGTCGGGTAGGACATATATTCCGTAGGAGACGTCCATATGGAGTTGGTGTTGATACGATGGGACGCAACGCACTCAGGGCAGCAAACGTGTGGCTCGACGAGTACCTTGTTAGTGGCCATATCCTTTAAACTCGCAAGCGTTCAAGATTGGAAAGTTATGTATCTAGCACAATGGCTTTACAATAGTGCGCAGCGCTTTCTTGAGAAAGTGATTTGTAACGCTCTCTCGAATTGGAATTCCTGAATTCGCTTTCTAGAATAGGAAATTGCCAGCAACACCTTTGAGGTAATCGGCGAAGGTGAAAAGAGAGCTCAAAGACACTCAAGTCGTGGTCGGCTAATTTAAAAACATTAGACGCTTCCACGCAGCCTAGTGCCCTTAATGGTGGTGTCAGAGAAGCTCTTAGAAAGCGCATAAAAGCTGTTGAAAGGCCAATATAATCGGATCTTCAATGAATTTTTAGAAATGGTCTTGCGAAAATTGAAAGCGTCTTCAACCTTTAGCACGAAACGATCATAACCAGCAATCGTCGTTAGATTTACTGCAAATTCCTCAGTAAAGAAACTTTCAAACTTTCTTTTATTTACTTACGAAAGCAGAAAATGCGTTCGCCAGGTGCTATGTGGAAACTTTTTGCAGAAACTGGCGTTTTTCAGATGCGACTTACGCATTATTAAAGGTCACTTGGCAGACTAACAGGCTGCCTTACGCAGTCCCGTATATTTGCACAAGTTTAGGAGAAATTCTATGAGGCAAAACCATATCTGCGAGGAGTAAACTTCGGTGATATCTCCGAAATGAAGGCTATCCGTGAGCGTCTACACTGCAAACCATTCAAGTGGTACCTCGAGAAGGTCTACCCCGAACTCCTGCCAAATAACTTACCCTCAAAGGAGAGCCTTCAACGACCAAATCCATACTGGAGATCTACCGGGGACAAGTACCATGTAAGTTCCAACCTTTCCGCTTGTTCAAAGAAGGATCTGGTTGTTCTTTGTCATTTTTTTCTATTTTCTTACCAGATAGCAGCTTATATCAACCACTTGCTTTCATTCTATGTGCGCAAAGTAAAAGTAAGAGTGGATGAGGAATGAGGGTGCAATTAAAACATAACTGCAAGTGTGGCGGCTTTTGCAAATCCGCTGCACGCCTCTGTCAAATCTCTTATCCATAAGGCTTATCCTTACTAAAACAGTACTTCGACGTCGATGGGAATTCATAATCTTCAACGGAAGTGGTGATGAAGAACCGAGGGCGGAAATGCCACAGCATATATTTATATGATGTTTCGCATTAAGTATAGAATGAGTTTAGGATGCTCACAAGCTACCTTTCATTATTTTCTCACTTCAAGTACCGAAACTGTATGCAAGTTGGGAATTACTTAGCAAGTGAAGCGTTTAGATAAGGCTTCATGGAACGACTCTTTGCCTTGCGGGCGAATCGAACAACGGACGAATATCGCGTGGTGCTAGAGCCATTCTTGAGCGATGTCATAAATCGGCACGACAACAGATGTGGCGATGGACAAAATTAGGCGAACTGAGGCCGATGGGATCGAGCACTCTATGCCTCGATTCACTCAAGGTTATCTTTGCACCTTTCTTGCGGTCTGATCGGTACGTTTGTCAATAAACTTTATTGTATTAGCAGTGAAAAAACGGATGAATGTTTACGTTAAAGTATCGTCGCCATGACGACTTAGGTGCTTCTGAGGCGTTGCCGTCTTGAATACTTCAGAAATATCATTCGATATTTGCGAAAAGTGAGTCGGACTTTAGCTCACTTTGGTGCATAAATGGCGTCCTTCACGTTCCTCAGATGGGGTATGTTTTATATTCGACTGCGTCAGTGACTTTCTCTTCAGAGGTTACTGTTATTCAAGCAAGTCGAAAAACACTTAGGCTGGAGCAGTGCTCAAACTCTTGCAAAAAAATTCGATAAACAGATGAGACTTAGGATGAAGAAGTAAAGTTCTATTTATGATGCACCCTTCTATGCCATAAACAGTAATTTCACGTAGATATTTCGGACTTCGAAAATTTCGCTAAAAGCCAGGGAATGGGAGGGGAATTTTCAGAACTGCAAGGTTGCGGTGATATGGGTGGAAAAATTTGAGGCGGAAAAAACTTACATTTATTGTTTAGGATAACAACTGAATAGTAACTAATGTCTGGGACCGTTAGTTGAAAGGGATCACTGTTGACTTCAGTATACATTTTTGTCGCTAATATTTTATGTCAGAACTGTCATTTTAGAAAGCTCTTCGGTCATGTTGACCAACATTTTTTAGGGCCCTCGCCTGTTGAAGTGTCATTTGCAAGGCTCACATCAAGAATGGACCACCATGGTACATAATTAAAACCATTTCCATTCAGCTGCAGCTAATGAGCGCAAATCAGGTTCTTCGCGGGAATTGCTCATCAGCATTTCGAGACATAGAATGAATATTTGTTTTCGTAACCTAAAAAACTGATTATTTAATAACATAACCATTGTTTCAATGATAATGGTAAATCTCATTTCGACGCTTATTGCAGTTGTTGTTCGATGAATTGATTTCCCAGAATTAACCGAGCGGTGAAGCAGTTTAATTTATATTTGTATACGGACAGTAAACGATAAAAAAAAATTACATATACTTGAGAACAGCTTTGGATAATGTTTAGAGCTTGGAGACTTGAGGGCAACTTTTAAAAAGTAGTGTTTGTTTTAGTTGCTAATTTTTTTGGTAATTTCCAGAAATGACTGACACCTTTCTTTCATTGTGGATTGATGATCAATTTCAGGACGGTTCAAAATTATTCAATCGAGCTGTGGGTCGTTGTTTGCATGGAGAGGACGAATTGTTGGGTGTGACTGAAAATCGTTTTTGCTCTGTGGCTAGCTCGTGGGATTTTGTTGCAGTTGCTGGGGGCTGATTTTCATCTGGAAATCATACAACGTGAAAATGTCATATGGTTTCTTCCTGTTATGTCAACTTCCTCAATTTATATCATTTTGTTGTGCTAGCGGAATCAGAATCCGGCTGAGTTATGGATGCCGCAACTGATATAATAGGTAGCGCAGATGCCTATGGTTGCACATCGTTACGTAAATTGGCCACGACGAAGGACACAGAAAACGCGATACACTGCATTTGAGGGGGTTAAATCGTTTCTTAAAAAACATAAGTCCTTTGTATTTTCAATAATTATCTATAAAACGGGTGAGAAATCAGACTGAGAAAAGTTCGATTGGAAGGAAATCTCAATCAAAACTTTTTACTTCAGAAAACTTACCTCTTTTTATATATGGATAGAATAGATAGAGGAAGAACGCAAGCACGCATTGCATTATTTCATCGTTTAACGATTTTTACTTTGCTTTATTATTAAATGAAAAGTCCCCTTTTTTTTGCGGAGGTTCACTCGAGATATACACGTCATCTGTGCTGTTGATGCATAGGTCGGGAATGGAAACTGACTGAGATGATTCTTTCGCATCCACTATTCAATATTACATAGTTGTTTAACATAATGCCCAAGTGCTGCCGTTTGAATTTGCTTCCATTGTTGTTCTCATTCATCGCAATTTCACGCCGATATTCTCATGTAACGCATAAGTGGAAATATTTTTCTTGCCTGCCTGTCATGTAATATGCATTTTTTTTTTAAAGAGGTCATTTTGCGATTGCATATTGTCGCTAAGTTTGCACAGTTCATGTTTTCCTATCAGAAACATCTTTC
The DNA here is from genome assembly GCA_037576465.1 of Parascaris univalens. Lineage (NCBI taxonomy): Eukaryota > Metazoa > Nematoda > Chromadorea > Rhabditida > Ascarididae > Parascaris > Parascaris univalens. Next base: position 130,410,749 of record CM075173.1, on the reverse strand, counting down.
TCGTGCGATGTGTTGCTTTTTTTTTCAAGTTCCACTATGAGAAAAACATGAATAACAATAAGAACTGTGTAAATCCAACTCATATGTGTCTTCCTTCCTATGGATATTATAGCACGAATAAATGGGAGAACACTTTGTGAAGGATCTCTCCGGCGCCACCGGTAAGACTTTCCTCGATCATCGAATTTCTAAAGTGGGTGTCGACAAGATAGCGTCGCATGCGATGCATGTCGGTCGCCATGAAACGTAACTGTGCAAAGAGTATCACTGGGAAATGTTTGTATCATTGACTATCAGTGAAGAGTTTGACTTTTTGGAGGTGATATCTCGCGAGCTAGCAAGCCGCATTTCAATTAAATTCTACTTCGACGTTGGACTTTTGCCACAACAGGGCATAGTCACTTTGATTACAAACGGAACATAATCGTAATCATATCCCATATTTTCGAATGCGTTTGTAGTTGCTCAACCTTCATTCTGCTACTTAGGTGGGATCGTTTCGAGATAGGCTGGCACGAAATAAACTGACCTAACGCCACATGGAGGTGATGGAAAGAACCTGAGATGCCCGAATACGCCATCTAAAGATATGCTGTGACAATGTTGAACTCCTCTCCATTTTCACCTCTTCTCGGCAGAATGACGTTTCGAACCTAGCAGAGAAGGATCCAACGAAATGTACAGTCAAAGTTTCGCTAGTAAACCCATTATGCTATTGTTTCGCTAAATACGTCCTCAACAAAGTTCTCACCTCAGAAGGAGCAAACCATAGGCTTTTATTTTCTGAAAGTGAGGTGATGAGAAACACAAGTAACTGCAAGCACGTCAAGTTCGAGATCCTACCACTGGCGTCGTTTACATTCATTTTGAGCAGCACAGACAGCGGCGCTTTTGCAGAAGCCATCTGAAGACAAAGCTGGACGGATTTCTGTTACTGCTGCAGTTTCAAAGGCGGAAAGCAACGATTCCGTCAACCAGATTAGGTCATGACGTGCACTTTCGAAATGACTGATTCAACAAGCAGATAATCCAAAGAACAATGACACCCATCCACTCAATGAAAGTTGCCGGAAAGGGTCATCACTCGTACTGTGCCCGCACTCTCTATGTAGTTACTGGATAGGCGTTTCAGAACTGAACAGTGCATATGTTTGGCATCACTCTCGAACATCAAATAGCGTTAGAAGCAACTCAGTTGTAGCACCGGCATGAACACTGTCTGAAAAGATGCTTAGGATGGACACCGGAACTCTCACGTCCAATAACCGCAAACGATGACGCGCAGGGAAACACCAGCGATTGGCTGAAATTGTTGGCTTTTTAAAGAAATTGCTGTGTAAAATGAATGCGTGTAACATGTTCACCGTTTCGGCGATTGCGATTAACAGCAAATTTAGTTCACTTTGCATTACTTTAAACTAATATTCGAGTACATAAGATAGAAGTAACCAGAGATTTTCAAATGTTATGCTCAAGACACAAAGGGGTCGGGCTAAGAGCGGGGAAATGGTTTGCAGAAAAGCAGAGATGTAATATACACAAAGCAACCACGGAATATACCACTGGCTAAAATTGAGGGGCTCTAGAAATGAAGTAAACAGCTGACGAGCAAATTTCCATCTTTATGTTCGCCTTTCACAACAACAAAACGAACAAACAATAGAATTTCCGCAAATCGAAAAGGAAAACTCGCGGCATGATTCTCATATGCATATAGAGCGAATCATTTTATTCTCCACAGTCGAATGGTTATTTTGAAGATAATTTCTGCGGGCACTTCATCCTTCATAATTTTATTTCAGAATGAATGCGGCTAAAATTAACAGCTAAGTTGGATAAACACACAAAGAACGATGAACAAGGGCAGAAATGAACGACAAACGTTGCAGTGCTATTGCATTCACCATAAGGGATTAACGGGAAGCAACACCATGAAGAAACAACGCCGAAGCTCGCGCGCCTGCAACAGCATTCCACATCATGGCTTACGAGTCGCACAGTGTTTATACTTTCAACCCTTATGCCATCCAAACTCAACTATCCATGTTATATAGAGGTGATATCATTTCCTTTATATAGCGATGCAGAACAAAAAGGTGGCGCCTATCCAACATTTTGCTCGATTGAAATTTAGGCAGCTAGAGAGCAAAAATGGGAAAGGAAAAATGCCTCTACATCAATTAGCAATATCCACATATCTCAATACACCTTTCCTTAAAGATCACTTCAAGAATATTGGACGTTACTTTCCGCCCAAGCTGCGTGCTTCAATGAATGCCTCACGCGATAAAATAATATAACATGAAAATGATACAATCAGATAATGAGAAGCTATCTTCTCCATTAACCAGGGCATCTAATCCAAAATGAGGCATGCATAAAACTTCTGCAGAATCTCCACAAAAAATATGACAGTAGAAAAAGAGAAAACAATGATGGCCACACACTGACAACAATTACAAGATTGAAAACAATATGACATAACTTACAGAAAACTTCAATACTGAATTACTTCTACGACAGGCGTTGCACACAACGTCCCAGCAGCTGAATATACGCATCATAATTCACTGGCATTAAATCAATAACAGACCAACGCGTTCTGTGCTGCACACGAGCTGAGCTCGAACCCGAGCCTGAGGTTCCCACTTTCTGCTGCATTCTCTCTCTAGAAATACTCGAGTCGATTTCACAACGACGTGCAACCACTCGAAATGCGTAAGTTTTAAAAAGTAATGCTCTAAAGTGGGCGCAATATGCGTCATAGTTAAAGCTGCGAGTTTTGGCGATCTCATCAGCCGACTCGCCCACTAATTTCTCAGCCGTGTCATCAAATACGCTCACCCAATGCGTTCCGGTCATATCGCATATTTCCATCTGAAACACCGCGTAATTTTCTTCTTCTATCAGTTGCTCAACATCTTTTTATTTCTTATTAGTACGCTTCATAATGGACTTTGACTACTGCACCACTCGCATCACAGATTGCCCCAAATGAAAAACTTATTGTGATGCCTTTGCGCGACTGAAGTAGACTATGAAACCACTGCTCTCACATAAAATCTAAAACAACAACTGATCGAGGTGCAAACATCTCGGCATATCAATCGAAACTTCAAAGTGTACTTCTATTATAAACGACAACAAAACTCACAAGAAGAACACCAAAAATTCATAAACCATCCTAAAAATTAAGAAACGTTCTCAGACATCCTTCTTCCTCATCGGCTGGACAATAAGAAATAATTCCTTCTTAGCCTTAGGATTGCCGCCATATCCAAACAGACTGAAACTTGATCTATCCTGACTAACATTCCGCCGTTTTTAATTAATTACTTCTCAACGTCAGTGCAGAACTCTATATCTTCTATCAAATTTTAACCAAGACCAGAGGTAGTTTCATATTACTATTTTCCAGCTTTTCGAGTACTTTTTGGCCGAAAACGCCTTGTTTTCGGCCAAAAAGTACTCAGCCAAAAGTGCTGGAATATGGCTTTTCGGCCAAAAGCCATATTCCAGCACAAATATGAAATCGTCCGATGCAAACCAACGCCTTCTTTAATATCACTAACTAAAGAAATGAGAATGTTTACTAAGTAAGATCACAGAAAATTAAATGGAACAAACCGAAAGAGTGTAGAAATATTTATAGTCGTCAGATGAGTTGCCGCATTTTGGACAACGTAATGTGCCATCCACTTCGAGCAATTTCTTTCGACAGCCCTCGTTTATACAACCCCAAAATAAGACAGCAATAAAGGTAAAATAAAGATATAGTATTTAAATAAGTTTATTTCTTATGTATGAATTAAAGCTTATTTTTCACAACCATTTCAAAAAGTTACGCTCTGCAGTATGGGCGGAGCACAACGAAGAACGAATACGTCAAAGGACTCCTGTTTATGAAAACAGAATATGCGGCGGTCTTCTTTAGTTTAGATGGGAGCATGCGGTGCTGGTTGCGCACTAGGATGCAAAATGCAACACCTTGCGTATACTCCATTTAAAAGCTACACACCGAGGTAAGACAGTGTTTTCTGCTCTCCAGTACTGTCAAAGCCACACATGTGCTCGACTGCACTTGAACTAACGGCTATCAGACTGGTTCAATTTCGTCTTACCATCTCGGGATTATGTGCTTATGAAATTGGTCCCATTTTATGATTCTTAAAAAGGATCTTTTGATGGGCATGCTTATCCCGTGAGCATATTTTTCTTGAAAATACACGGATCTCAAAGCTAGGGGATAGGGTAGCTATTCGCTTCTACGGTTGCTGGATTCATGTCTTCAGCTCCTTAATCACTCACATAAGACGCCGCATCAATTTCCCAATGAATCCCATGAAACGACAGAAAAAGTAGATACGAAGGGAATTTCAAGTCCAAGTGATCGTCATGGTAACACATTTCATCGTAACTTCAGATTGCGGGTACACTCCATATCCTTGATCCCCTATTAAAATTGAAAATAATGGTTTCGAAGAATATAATCATAGCAAAGCAACAGCACTTCGTGGAGAATGAGTCGAGAGAATACCTTGTAAACAGCATTGTCCACATTGATATTCATTATCATCGCCGTAACACTGAAGTAGATCATCTTATTCACAATTATCACCTCTCCGATCCACTTATGTTCGCTAGCTGAAGATAATAGGGATGCTCCGTTAATGAGCTTACAGCGGAGATTCGAACTACCGTAGAACTAATTCGTACCCGAAAAAAAACTGGATAAAAATACTACTCTGATTTAATTCTGATTGGGAATAAGCAAAGTCGTCCACCCTTCTTCCCCTCCGCAGCTCAGAAAAAAATGGACTTGCTGCAAGAGGGAAATTTTTAGTATAACTACTTATTAAAATGAGAATTTCAAACATGCTGCTCAACAAATAAATACTAGAGCAGGCAATTCATCGAAAAGCTCGAATCGTTTGCTACAAATCCACTTATATGGCCGACTTAACGGTTTTGTTCCTTCCTACGAACGTTTAGGTGCAATTATTAAGCTCTAACAATTGCGGACGTAGCCCAAGACAAATAGAAATAATAAAATAAAGCATTCGGGATATGAAATAACTGATACAGACTGGATAAAAATTCTAAAAAAGTTATACATTTGAAAAATTCATTTATTACAAATATTGCTTAATCGTACTTACTAACACTCAGCACTGTTACTAAACGAAGAAAAAAGAACTGAAAGAACAGAACGAAGAAAAAATCGATTGCCGTAATGAAACGCACATGAGAATATAAGTTCGGTGGAGAGTGCAGCGAATGAAGCGTTTCTGTTCCCTTCATACCATCGCCGTAACGCTTTCACTTCCGGCAAGTCCGCGTTAACATCGAGTATTGTTGAGCAGGTCGTTGATAACGACAACGACCCTAAACATGAACATTTATGCTATTATACCAAATAGAATACGATTCATTCGACTTCAAAAATTATTCATCTTCCAATTATTAACTGTTGCAGTCTTAGCAACTCTTTACGAAAAGTGCCAAGAAGAATGGAGGCTGTTTTAAGGTAAAATCAAGGCTGTCAACCTCGAGGACAATAAATCTTTGAATAACGATAAATTAGAAAACGATAATGCGCTCTCAGAAAATTATCAACTCTTATCACAAAGGTTTTTGCAGGCTTAAATTGCAAAACGAATTACAACGACACGTTCGTATAAATACGCGTACACAATGTCCATTTGTCTATCTGCTGACTGTAAGCCAAAAACCACTGCGGCTCTGTTTATGGAATTTGGTGGATGTAATCCATGAACAGTAAAGCGAGTTGGAGGTGTTGATTGATCCATTGCACGAGAAATTATAGAGAGTTACAGATAGCCAAAAGTGTCCATAAATCTTTCCACGCTTTGCAGCAACCACGTGGGAAAGACGAGTGACTTACAGAAGATAGTGCAAGCGGTTATAACAGTTGAACGAACAGTACATCATCACAAATAGTTTGTCTTTTTCCGATATTCTGCGAGAATGAGCAGCCAAGAGCATTTTACTGCAAAAACGACTACCGTGATAACTTCTTCAATGTGCTTTCCAACTTATTTACGATGTACCAGACTAAAACACTATAATAATTGAACTTCATTTCTCCACTAATTGAACGGTACAAAATAAATGAAAATAAGAAACAAAGAAGCAATTTTCTACAAACAGGCAAAAATCAAACCAAAATACCATGATAAGTTCGTACAAGAACGCGCTTAAAAACCAGTATCGTCATGTCGGAAGATACATCAAAGTTCTTGGCACGTTCACCCCATAAGGTGGCTATTACCGAGCGCAACGAGTCATCAACAATTTGGATGTCCCTCTTGACGAGTGCCTCGCCCATCTTGCCCGTCAGTTGCTTTACTTCACCCACTTCGCGCACTACTCCCACCACATCTTAAATGCTTTGATGTGATTAAATGACAAGCTTTTATACGATTAACTGATAAGTGAGTTGTCACAAAAATCAACGACTAATATTACCACTTTCATAAATCGAGTGAAACCCCTCACTAGCCGAAATGTTCGCATCTGTAAGACAAGCTAGGACGAGAAATCATTCCTACAATCAAAGCACACTCGATAACAACGAGAATATATGACACTTTGACAGTTTCCGAACGAAAAGATGTGTAATCGAATTTAACGAGCAATGCTTGCATAGACAATGTCAACAGAAAGACTTTTATGCACTCAGTGTTACTGCTTTTCAAAAACTTCTCTCTCGTACGTTTTTCATAAAATATTGCGCTATCATCCTCCCTTCTAAGCGATCATTCACTATTGCATATCATATCGTCATATTATCACCGGCAATCTCCAACACCTCTTCCATATGTACAATAAAAATACACACTACCATTATTAGGAATACACCGAGCGGTGGGCAATTTTATTCAAATTATACTTTCTTATTCAATATTCTTATATTTCCGAGCTTTTCAATTGAATTCAATGTAAAACACAGAAAAATTTAAATGGAAATGAGGAAATTTTAAGCGAAAATATGAGATTTCTTGGCAAAAAAATGCGAAAAATTTCATAAAAATGCATATATGGGCTTACTCTATATCGTAGTCACTCCAATGAAAATAATGGTTGGAAAAGGAAGGATCAATAGTAAAGAGAACAACCTCACCGACTTCCGAGTTCGTGAACTTTGGCAAATTTGCAATGCGAATAAAATCGCAACGGATTTTTGGCGATGAAATTTCCGCGCGATCAACACATTCGATTATCTGAACGAGAAACAAATGAATGAACATTTGGATGAATTCTAATCACTCCATTATTGGCTCTCTTCGCACTCATTGAAACATTGAATGGAAGCTGTTGAAGACAACTGCACAAACTCTTTTCTCATATTTTTCGTTCTAAAATTTGAGGCAAAACATGAGAGTAGAAAAGAGAAATAAAAGGAAAATACGAGCATCTCGAGCAGTCATAACAATATCCACCTTTCAACGAGTGGGTGATTAGAATTTCGCACAACAAACCTCGCTCTCATCTCGAATAATAATTTCCATGTCGTACTGGTTACGCTTGAATCGTTTCGTTGTCGGCTTCACTGATGCTCTCCTTATGTAATACATCTGAGAACTTGCCATGAAGAGAATTCGTTAAATATTACTCAATACGATTATTCAGTATGAAATGTAATGCGAAGAGGTGTGGTAGGATAGAAGAATCTTTTCAAGTTGATGCTATGCAATGAAAAATTGATGAACTTCCATGCGCGCATGTGATATAATTATGCAACTACTAAGTGCGATAGCGCTAAAATACGCAACTTCATGGGCGTCGAAAAGTTGCGTAACTACTGAATGTGGTGGCGGATACATAATGAAAGCTTTTTTAAATAATGCACTATGAAAAAAACTTCTGCAGCAATATCCCTGCAGAATAATTCCACTAAACACATATTCGAAGCGTACTTGCACACCATTAGTGCTGGCAGAGTTCGAAACACTTCGAATTCATAAACACCTATCTAAGGGACACTTCCGTAAGAACAAAATACCTGATCGAGCTTAATGAGCGCGGCCACCTTCTTTGCAAGATGACTGAATGCACAAATTCGAATCTCGACTCCGTCGTCATCAACTCCGGAGAACGAGAACATGCTTGTTCCACGGAAATGCCTCATCTCAACATTCATTTAAATAGAATTTAAATGAAATATGTTCGCAGAAACGCTACACTTCTGCTTGAGATAATCACTCTGCCTCCCTATTAGCCCACAGGCAAGTCAAGAAACCTTAAGGGAAATAAAAACTTGCACCAAAGACACAGACATAGTACGCACTTTGCTGACTAGAACAAATCAGCTGCAAACAGTGCAAATTTGAGTAATAACAACTCATCGATCCCACAGCTCATAAAACCACAAATAAGACAAATATTATTTTGTAGTTCTGCACACCAAGTACAATTTTTTGCAGATCGTCCATTCAATCCGAAAGACTCGTAGAGAAGTCCAACAGGTCGCGACGAGATGAGTGTAATCATTAAGCGAACTAAAACAAGCTGCTTCCTTTTGTTGGCAAGTTTGCACACCAAATCGGCATTAAGCCTTCCATACAAACCTGGCACGACTTCAACAAACGGATCATAACGTCCTATAACAGATATTCCCATCATTCAGACCAAGTCCTTATTAGCTTCAAGTATTTCTGATGAGTCTAATCAAATGAGTTCATAAAAGGAGGCAATGAAAAAAGAAAGTTTCCGTCAACTAACCTCTTCAATGCAAATGACCTTAATGCAAAGTCGCCAATTTCTACAGTATGGTGTAAGAAGTTTGATTGGTGTTATATTATGTCGTTCCCCTCCACTGCTGCCTAAAAGAAAAGAGAAACGCTAATCGAAAGTATACTTTCGCTCAACCACAACGCCCTACTCCAAGTTCCATTGGCACCTTGATTTCATCTCTTCCCTCTGCATTCATCCTCGCCATTTACACTCTTTCTTCAACTAACATTCATGACCAATTTGGTATCTCGCAGTACTTCCTTCCCCGCTTTCATTCTTGAGGTTCGTTGCATTCACTGGTATTAGTTCGCCTTTTTAGGGCTCTTCTGGCTTTGTCCTCCTTCCCTCTACTCCATTCACCATCTTTTTTCATTCAGATTCCACCTAGAGGCTTCAGAGATGCTTTCGTCATCTACCTCAGTAAATACTTTCACCATCCTCGTCGTCAAAGCGACTAGTTGCCCACATTTTTCTCGCTTCAACTAGGTAAAAAACGTTAAATTAACATTTCAAAAACCGCAGCCGAATATCGATGAAGTAATGTTGTAAGAACTTATAAAAAAGCAATCAACACTTTATGAGAAAGCGCTAAACCTATAGCTGAATTCTAAATTCCACTTAGACACTACTGTGTTTGCAGCACCGACTGGATTGACTTCACAAATCAACGGAGAAGCCAAATGGGTGAAATGGAGGCAGTTTCCATCCTCTCGAATTCCGACAAAGTTAACCTTTAAAGCCCTAAACTTAGATCACCGCACACAAGCACCTTTTACAAGAGTCCTATCAATGGGTTCTCCATTTCTTTCGCAACCTCTTAGAGCCACATTCGGCGTTAACATCTTATGTGGACTTTTCTGACGACGTCCTCGCCACGAATTATGAAGTTGCTAATGACTGCCGAGTTAAATACTAAAATCTCAAAGAAAATTTTCATTCACGTTGGTGACGTCAATATTTGTGGCGAGGAAAATCCCAACTATATCCCCTCCCCGTACTTTGAACAAACTGTTGAGATTTCAGCTGAGGTTACTAAATAATGTTTCGTTGTTCCAACATGGTCTACGCCAAAGAAATGAACCAGGAGTAGCAGGCGTTATTGGTGTAGTCATTGCAGAAAGCAGCGATACTCGTTGTGGTGTCACACTATCTGGAACCACACCATCCGAATGTTCCACGTTTCCCATCTCGGCGACGGTCGACCCAACAACCTTTTCTGAAATACTGCATATAAGAACTAACCAAAATACAATTGCGAAAGTGGTGAAGAAAATGCACAAAAACAATTGTGAAGAAGTTCCAAATTTGAAATACAAACATCGATGTGCAGAAACAAAGAAAATGCTGCATAAAAACGTCACATAAATATATTCCCTTGAATGGAAATGCTTGTAAAGTAGTAGAATAAGCGAAGAGTAAAGCAACTTCGCAAAGGCTTATTCATCAATTTCAATACGAATGATTCCTGAGCCACCAATGCTGACTGAGCATTCAAGATAACAGATGAAACATTTAGATATCCAGAAACATTTCATGCAGAAAATATATATGCAAATTCGTAGAACAATTCAGTTTCAAAAACGTAATATAACTTACATAAAGGATTGTGTCTATATCTCTCGGATAACAGAAGTGATCCCAACAATCATCTTTCACCCTCCACAAAACACAAAAAAAGATAAATGTCAAAAATCTGCTTGTCGTGAAATGATTCATACCACGGATGCGCTTAGACATTCACTTCAGTATTCAGTTCCACAAGCCTTGTTTTTCTATGTTAACAGAAAGAGATAATACCCTAGTAAAACATCAACAAAAAAATTAAAGCAATTAAAACGCAATGAACCATTTTGTGGTTTTGGACTTATGAACGCCGGGGAGCGAAAGGGTGTGGCACGTCGTATAGCAGATAATCTTCTTGAAGTTGTAATGCTCCTAATCGGGGTCGACAACGATGATGCACTAAAACAAATGATCCTGTCAAGAACATATATATGACGACGAGCGATTGCCTTTTTTCTTCCTTCTCTCGCCCAGTAGCTTGACAAGGAACCCTTGCATGTCTTTATTCTCAAGACATCTGATTCCTTGAAGAAAGCGTTTCCAAGACTTCAGTACCAACCAGTTATCATAACTAATGGGATATTGATACTCAGACACTTACATCTGGACCTCACTGTGATCTTAGCTAATGATATATGCACAGAGAAGTGCGGAATGAGAAAAATTCCCTTCCTTTCGTTTCTTTCTAGGCCACTACTCTCTTCCTTCCTCTCTCTCTGTTCTCGTACTTTTTAAGTCAAAATAATACCTGCGAATCGCAAAGCATGTACGTTCCTTTCTAATGTCTATCATTATGTTAGCTCCTCATAACTCGAAAGAACATCCTTAAGCCCCGTATGGGTCCACAAAATATATTATATATTCGTGTATACTGTTTAATGGGAGGTACGCAGCACGTCATCGCGGCGACTCCTGCAACCGCTCTTTAGCGTATGCCTGCGAAGAAACCGCTATCCCTTATCCAAAGTAAGCCGGGTGAACGAACGGTACTCGATCATTGTTTTGAGGATTACTAAATTCACTTCTTTTAAATTCTCAATCGCCGTTGCAGTGATTCCTTTGTTATTGACAGCCATTTAACATATGACATGCTTGCATATTATTTCGCACTTGTTTTTATGGAAGACAGTAATCGGTCTTTCCTATGTATTAGCCTAATAAACGGGTCAAAAATCTTTAACCTGGAATATCGGAGGATCAATTTGGACCTGATTCATTCTCATAAAATCATGTCCAGCTTCTTCCAGCATTCTGCTGCCAGCAAATTCCAGATCCCCCCTCTTCTTAGGTAACCTGTGCATCAGTTCCAGCTCGCCAAAAGATGTTCCAGCCAAAAACAGTATCCTGCATTTTCGAGTTTTGCATCACATTTTGCAAGCCTGGAATCTGCATCCACCCGATATCGTTAATGCACCCACTCCTTCAGCTTTCAAGCTATGGCTGAGTCGAAATGCACACTATTGCTGCCCCTCCGTGCCAGTCTACTCGTCAGGAATGCAGTTCGGCCAACATTTCACTCTTCTCCGCTGTTCATACCCATATGCGTATTCTCCCACTCTGATACTTCAAAATAACTAAATAAAAACGAATAAATAAGAGGGTTACGGAGTCGCAACACTGCTGGTAGTACATAAGCTCACTTATGGATTTTTGTTCGCTATACAGGATATTATCAAGAACGGACAGATTAGACAATAAACTGGAAAATTTGAGATGTCAACAGATTTGGAATGAAAACAAAGAGTAATCAATTGATTCGATATTTCAGAAGTACAATTACAAACACCCAATATACAAAATGATCGACTCCTTTCCCTATCGCACCCCACTTCCCACTTCTTTTGATTGTACTTCACTTCTTTTTGCAGAATAAAGATCGTATCACCTTGCGAAATCTATCGACGGCACAGCAGCATCATCTCCTTCTACGCAACAAACTTCCTCCTTGTCGATCGTTTCCAAAAGTTTTCTCGCCTTCTCGAGCGCACCTTCACTCACCTTCACGCCTTTACCGGACGCCGTCACAAAGCCAACACTCATCTCAATTACCGACCTGAACATGAAACGAAAACGAATCATAATTTCCTTTGGCAATGACCGCACTCCACACATGCTGGTTGCAGTCGCAGCGACACACTCACGACTCAAAATCCACCACTTTCTTTCCATTCACCTCAATGGCACCAACTTCTTATTCACATCCATCATACTGCGTTCCCCACTATCGACTACGCGAGCCTAATACAGCATCAACAGTATATTACTGCTGAACACCCTTACCCACTTAACCCGTTCAATCCACCAATAACACGGCCGATAAGAATATCCGTATAAAAATTTAAAAAGAAGCAACAAGCAGCTGCACAAGATGACCGTTTTGAACGCCTATCACCCATATCGTTCTCTCCTCTTTCGGATTCCACAGGAGCATATCACAACAAACTTCGCTTCAACGATGCTACAATTAACTCGTTGCTAAGCATTCCCATAATTTCCGAACAATTAATTACAGGATGCAATGACAAATCGATCTCACATCGCTGCAAATAAACCAAAAAAGAATAACATTATCGTCGCCGCTACGGTACCGCAGTCATGGACGGACTCTAGTTCTTTTATTAAAATTCATTTCCGTTAAGCTTCAATCATACAGATAAGTTCGTATCTCAAGCCATTCGAGAGAAATGAACTAATAGACACCTTCTTCAATGTATAGACGGACGTTCCTTTATCATAGAGGTGAAGATGACCTCTGAGTAACAAATCATGTGATAGATGTAGATCCGTTTCACCGAAAAAACGGTGTTAACTAATGAAAGCCTCACTGCAAGGAGATCTATCGTTCAAGAAGAGAATCATTTACTTATGAGATGAGAGGAAACAAAAAAGTGGAAAATTCGCCGCACATATACCTTGTTAACTTCAATTATGAGAAGAAGAATTTTTACAAAGAATTCGAGAGGGCGTATAAAACCAACGAAGCGGTCAAACATCGACTGTACGGGAAAAAATATTCCCATATTTCAGATGGCTAACAGTGCGCTAAACTGGCTGCCGAAACTAATAACTGCATTCTCCTACGGAACAACTTCCAGGAAAGTCAATTGAAATTTTGCCCGGAAGTGAGGGAAAATGAAACTTAGCACAATAGCACATCTAATTCGATGCGACGGTTGAAGATAACTGATAATGAAGGGAATTTTCGACAGATCAAAGTTTTTCCTATTGCACTCGCATTTGAATCTACATCAAGCAACTACTATACAATTCAATACAAAAAAATGGAGATACAAATTGAAAATGCACAATTGCCGATGTTGAGACGAAGAAAGTGAATTTATGCCAACATGAAACATGATGCAAGTTAGGAAACTCAAAACGGAGACAGTCCACTTCAACTCAACATGGATATAACGCGTCGGAATATAGACCAACTAGTTGCTCCTCGGAATACAGACCAACTATCATATAGACGTCAAATATCGACAGATGAAAACACGATACCTCATTATAACATCTCATTCAACTGAGTATAAAATTGTACTGAAAATGGTCGAAAATTCTCCACTTGTATTGCTCGATTATCTCAAAGACCTTTACGGCACTACTTTCACGGTATATTCCTGCAGCAAAAGCGCGTCCGAACGGTGCCGACTAGGGAACGCAAATTAGAATAAGCTAATGCACTAGCAATGAAAACTAGCAAATGAAAGAAAGGATTTTAACCATAGAAATATGAAATGGTATATCGGTATTCATTAGTGGGAGATGATCGTTGAAATAATGCAGATGCTGAAGAAAAGATCAGCTGAACATGAGGCAACGGGCGAAGAAAAATATCGCGTGGCACTTCGCAGTTATCATTAAAAAAGAATGAAGTAATCGCTAAGTGCAAGTCGCAATTCTCCCAAACACCTCGGAAACTATCACTGTTGGAAATGTTTTATACGAGCAAATATTTCGTCTGCACCGACGTCTCAACGAAACACAAATTTCCTCAACGATTTATAAGTAGAGAAGTGAGAGACCGAAGAAGGAACCAAACTGAATGAAAACATTTAAGGAGAATAACGACAATGGCTGCGGTGAGTATCAACTGAGAGTAGTGTGTCTCTTTACATCGTATAGTTAGCGATTACTCATTCATTAAACGTTACAATTACACCTACTAAGGAAGAATATAGCCTGTTATACGACATCCAAATCTCAAATATTTCCATCGAGATTACGAAGAGCTGACTTACAAAACGACATATGAGTTGGTGTACCGCTAGAACGCCAAGAACGCACATGGCAACGCCTCATCGATCCTCCACATTTACTGATCATGATGGTTCCAAATAAAGAAACCAGAACAAATCATACCCCACAGCTTTAAATCTTGTAAAAAATGGAATCTAATCGTGATTGGCACGAAATGCTACCAAAGCGGAAATAAGCGATCTTTCGCAAATGCCTAATCGTTCAACAGGCTTAAATGTGCGAACTACTAGTTCAATTGTCACTATCACTCGAAAAGTAGTCGTCGTTGTTTTCATCATCCACTTCAGCAATTCGTATTGTTGAAGAGGGAATATTGAGTTTATAGTTGCGCCTCGCACAACCCTTGCTTACGTTCACTGAAGAGGCGTTCAAGTGGCTCGAATTGTAGCTCTTGTCTTTTAAAAGTCGACGAACGTATCGCTCACGACGATCCCTGTAATTTAATAATATGAAATTTTCTCGCGCAATCAGTAAACGGTAGGAGAATTTCCCGATATTACACAGGAAAATTTGATTTCGAAATAACGAAATTTTGACGCAATTTCTGAAATGTCCTTTGAAAGAAACTGGCCATATATTTAATATCACATCACTGTTATATTCTTATTCGTTCCTCAATATAGTTTCGCGAAACATAGGATAAAATGTTGTAAAAAACCAGCAATTTCACATATTCTCGTAAAACATCCTTTCCGGCAACTGAAAATACCAACCTTTCAGCCGAGTCAACAGCAAACAGTGTGGGACTCAAGCGTGACCGCCCCGGAGGCGATTCATTCGGACTTGCCAAATCCGGAATGAATTCATGTCGATTGCTATGTTTTATTTCTGCATCGCCTGGAGTGCGCACCACGTTGAGTAGAGAATCATCCGGATCGAACTCTACCACTGATGGCATAGTCGTCATCTGTTTTTTTAACATTTAAACGTGAAAAAACATCTACGAGTAAAAACACTGCTCCCTTTCCATATATCAGGTATTCAAAACAAAAGAAAACAGAACAGCTATCTAAAAATTCAGATGATAGCAGCAATCTGCATCTAGAAAACGTCCTATAGTGAACAGAGAGAGCTGCAAGTACAACTTCTGCTGTGAAACGGCTTATCCGGTACACAGCATCCAAATAACCTTATACTAACCACATCGCATCAACAACAATTCATCAAATTCGGTTACAAGCAATAAAATGCAGCAGAGGGCGTGAGTGGTTCGAGCAAGGATTTCTACAGAAATGCAAACACAGACTTTCTCGCTCTTGCAAGCTGCTCGCCATCTTCTCTCCTTCCTTCAAAGCAAATCAAGCAGGCGAAACTTATGAACGTCTTTAATTTCACATACCTCTTAATGCATACTCATGTTTTATCATTATTTTTCTCATCCTCTTAATGCTTTTTCTCGTTAAACGACCATACCATTGTCTGACCTACTTACGGCAGTCCATCTCCCGATTTTATCCAAGTAAGATTTCATCAATCGCTGATTCCGACTTATCCAAGAAATAAAAAAGCACCGCATTCGATAGTCGAGAACACCACGTTGAAGGAAAGAAGTAAATGCACAAAAAAAACTTCGCGTCCATTCTCAGCTCCAATGAAGTGAATTTTCCATTCAAACTTCGAGGACTAGAAAAATTTTAAATGCTATGTAGGGTCATTTCTAATTGCAAATCAAGTAAAAAAGTGAGAAACATGGCACGCGAAGGACCTCTGCAAACAGTATTCCGCATTCTTTCGGTTTTCTTTTGAGGCCTGAACACCTGGCCCACCAATTCAAAGAGAAGCGGATGTGATAAGAAAGCTTACCATGGTGCCAGTATCAAGATCCATCGCATCTTCGAAGAAGTCACTTTCTCCACCAGCCATCACGTATTTACGAGTGAACCTTTGTGCCTTTACTTGATAAGATATCGTTCCGACCTGAATCAAAAATTACCGGAATGTGTCACAGCAGATGACGAGAGACGTACTTCAATACCGTCGCTGAGCAGGTATCCACTTTAATAAACTATTAACAAATAATTAACACGCGAAATAATTCCTCTACATCTCAGTTCATCCAAGCGTTTGCGCAAATCTATTTTAGAAAATGTGCGCGAACGATTCAGTCGGCACAAATTCAAAAGTTCTCCATTCTTCGAACGGGAATCGCGTATTTTAAAATTGTTGTATACTGAAACATTCCTTTTTAAATGAACCTATCTTTAGTGTAATAATCATTCATCACAATCCTTTTTTCAGCCCACCCTTCCACTCCTTGAAATGTTCATAAAAGTCACCTTCGCTTTCCCTGCCGCGCATGCCAATTTTTCAAGTTGCCTGTCCTCTTCTAAACGTGTAAGGCGTTTCTGCGGCTTCCATCCCAACTTTTTCTGCGCTTCTGCAAGACAATCAGCCGCATCTCTGCCACCCAACGAGCTTGCCACTTTCACCCAATCACTGTCTTCACGAGGTTTGATCGCTCGTACGGCCAACTAAAATATTATTTGCATACGAATTACTTTTAAAAAGTTCACATACACTAAACATATTTGGATTAACTTCCTGGAAAGAGTTATTCTAGCACAGTTGCTTAAAAGTTCAGATAAATTCTCCTCACAAGTATAATCAAGAATTTCTTCTCATCTTTATTTCAAATATGTTTTCTTGTTGATATCAGACGGCATTCCCGCGTTCATTGCAAAATAATATATTATAAGTGTGGGAAATTACATCTAGAGGCGTAAACGCAACACAGCATTTCTGAAACATCATGTTTCTTCTTTGAAAAAGTCGAATATAGCAGTAAAACACCTTAAGCCGATCGATTTCGTCTCTCCTCCAGCGTCTCGGCGCATCATGTGTCTTAGTTTCCAAAACACCTTCGAAATTCGCACGTTCCGACGTCCTAACATCGCTCGCATCGGATTCTGCTATGGTGATACTTTCCTCAACGTTATCGCTGAGTGCATCATCTACCATGCTGCTCACCTCGTCAGTGATCGGTCGCCCTGTTTGTTTCTCTAAATCAATACAATCGCAATCGGCTTGTCGGGCCTAAATAAGCAAAGCCGATGCGAGATCGACTTAAGAAACAATAACTTCCAACATATTTTCTAAAGTGAGGCGAATGAGAGGAGATAGAGCTAAGGCAAATTTAGGCCGCCGGAATGGCAAGTATATATCGAACATCTTTTCAAGTAAAATAACGAAAATGAGGTGAACATTCGAAAGTCGTGCACTATTTGCATATGCGAACATGTACGACAATACGTATTTTATCTCAACGCTATTCAGAGCAGGTGCATTAAATCATGTGGACAGACCGGCCAATCGAACGGCATATTTGTCCGTTTCATAAATCTGTCCACTAATCCTACCTCATATTCGAATGCCGCACAAAGAAATGTGTTCAGTTCACTGCGACTCATTTTTCCAATCGCTCCACTCAACACTGTAGACAGCTATAAAGGATAAACGATGTACAAACAAGCTCGTACACAGCAACCATTTCTTCAATGAGGGCAGGACGAGAGGAGAGACGATCGGTAAGATGTCCCTTGTAAGAAATCGTAAGCATTCAGCCACTCCTTCACATTTTACCGGCATAGTGACGATAGAGAGCAAGAAATGGATCTCTAAAGGGACTTCCCTCATATTATCGCTATTCTGCAGCTGTTATGCGCCCTCCTCCTCTCGCGATTTTTCTGCTTCAGGCGATTGGATATCTGCCGTTTCGCATTTCAAGTTTGCTTGCCTGTGCAAATGCTATGAAATGAACTCTTTCGGAGGTACCTCGAGTCAACATAAAAGAACAAAATTTAACCGCGCTAACAAAGGGATGACAGAAGGAGAAAATGAATGAGAGTGAAGAACGAAGCGAACAGTCGTTTCAGCGACAAGGAAGGACTGATAAAGGCAATAGGAAACGGTGACGCCAGCTGCATCTTTGGTACTTTGGAAGCTAAACCTTTACTTATACTACACTGAAAGAAGATACTCTCGAGAGAACTCGAAACAGGAAAAGCTCCACCACTCTTCATTGCTCACTCTCTATCAAGCAAGGTCGGCGACATGTAACGCATCCCCGTTTATGAAATAACAGGTGAGCAGACAAAGAAAGCCTTGTGAAAAAGACAGCGAAGAAAGACAAAAGAGATAAAATAAGCTTTATCCCGCGCATGTCGCTACGTGCCGAAAGCTACTTAGAGGAGATCTGAAATCAACGCGATGAGAAGTTTTTTTTTTCGGTTTTAGAACATGAGTAGGCTCGTTAGATCGGGACTGCGCTGAGGAATCCACAAATGAAGGCTGTAGTGCCTCCGAAAAGAACATGCAAGCATCTCAGAGGTGAACTGCAAGCTCAAATATGAACGAAACTGCACATTTGTAAACCGCATGCTTTCATCTGAAATAAAGAGGCGAGATGATAACGTATGTGGAACTAATAAAACCTAATCTGAGTAATGCGCACCCTTTCCACACTGTCCTGCAGGTACTTGTTTCGAGCTTCGTTTCCTGACAATGCCTTTTCCCTTCGACGATTTCTTCGTATCCTTTTGTTTGCGCTTCCTTGCTTTCCGACTGCCTCCTTCACGTCTTTCCTCTTCCTCAGGCGATGAACTAATGACATGCCACGTTTGCTGAAAGAATCTCGAATCCTATGTATGCTTTAATAAAACGATAACAGCAATAATATGCAAAAGAGCCTCACCTTATATCATGTGGAAGAGAAAGAAACCAGCGCTGATTGCTTTAGCAGAGTGAAAGTGATGGATTCCACGCAATCAACTATGCTTATGATCACTTCGGGTTCTCTCCTCGAAACCTTGCTTCAACAACCGAATAAACATTAATAAATACGATCACTGCGACGGATTTTTCATTAGAAAAATGCCTTCCTTTCAGAAAAATGTTCGTCATTCTCATTCATTTCCACTTCCTTTCACCATGACTGAAAGCATCACAATTTCTCTCCACTTAAACGCTACTAATATAGGCTCCACATGATGTACCCTGGATATTCCAATTATGCAAAACTGCATAAAAAATATGATAATCGAATATACCTTGTGTGGCTTGCGATGGAACGGCGTAGGGGATTCCCGTGCATACTGCATGTAATCTTCATCACTGCTTGGCTGGCTGCTGCTGTAAGTAACCAATGGACGCTTCTTCTTTTTACGCGTTTTTTGAAGCGGCAAATCGAAAGAGCCCTTTTCATGTTGCTTTGGACCGGTTGGTGGTGAAAGGCCAAGATGATTCATTACTGCACTCTGCAACATTTCCTTCTTGATATTAGGCACATATGAATTAGTGCAAAAATTATCACTGATCGCGATCGACGACGAGTTACGATTTCTGCCCACTTTCTGAAATTTGATGAATTGAGATCACAGTTTTTATCCGATAGTTAGGCGCCTTTCTGCAGTGATTCTATTTTCAGTATGAGGGTAAACGAGAAAGTATTACTGCCACGATCACGAAGTGAATGAAACAAACCATCGCTTCTGATTTCTCTTTTTCAAAACAATTTTTTTGTATAAATCCGTTTCATAATCAATTGGCGCATGTAATTGCACTCGACAAGCCAACAAAGAATAAAATCAATCAGACCGTTTCAATTCCTCCTCCGTTTGTCATCATACTCTCCGTGGTTATGCCCACTGCCTTCACAGGTTCACCATTAACGTCATAGACAATTCTTTCACCAGCCCACCTTGCGAGTGGACGTTTCACTACACGACCGCTGCGGGATGTCCTTACCATACTTTCCTTTTCAACTGAAATGAACATCATTACTTGCTGCCATCCCATTAAAAGATATTTTTATTGTCTAAGTAATTATTAATAATGGGGCCTAATACAACGTAATTATTAATAATGGGGCCTAATACAACGTTTGATTTCCTAATCGACGATTACGAAAGGAGATAGTACCCCTCCGCAGTGCATTAATCACAAGCACTCGATGAACTGTTAACTCGGGCAATATCACGATTGTCATATCTCTAGCGATTGACATGACAGTACCACACTGGCCTCTTCTTTTACTTCTACCTTCCTAGAAGGGCAAGAAGAATATTAATCAGGGTGGATAGAGGACAGCAAAACCGATGACCTTGAAGGGTGATAGAAACTGAAGTTCAAATATTAAAATGAAACGGAGTACGCCAGCATGACCGAGAATAAGATGCCAAATTTCTTGCCAACCAAATACGCGAGAAACCTGAATGGAAAAATCTGATCCGTATGTTGGAAGCGACTCAAAGTTTTATTTATGAAGTGAATGACCGCTTTCGCGACGTTGCGTCTTAAAACCATCTTTGGGAAAGAAACCCTATAACCGTTGATTAAAAAAAAAATACTGTGGTCTTTTACTTTCTAAAATCTATATCCCTTACGAAAGACGATACCTAAATATTTCCCACTTTTCCGTAAGCGACTAAGAAAAAGAAACTATGAAAGAAAATATCCTTACTAAGTGAACAACTCAATCAACCGCCACTATGACTTTCATTTCGAACATTTCTCCTCCACTACGGTTGCAATTGTTCATGCAAGGATATATATGAACGGATATGGCTCCAATCTATACTCGTATATTCCATGAAAGAAAAAAGAGGAGGGCTTCTTGCCCGGGAATAGACACCCACAATACACAACTCTTAACAGCGCGGCTTACTCGGTGCTATGGAAAGCATTTTTCATAACCATATTACTTCAGGTAACGGTCAGTGAATATAATGCTGCTTTGATCTACTCCTTCATCCACAGGTTGAAGTCAGCACATCTCAATTATCTTACATGAATTACTATTTGCCTTTGTGAGGTAATGTGAAAATGAATGTGACTCCACGAAGATTCAATAATGCGATAGAGTCGACAAAAATGAAGTCAGCATTTTCCTCACATCTCATCGCTTTCTTATTTATTCGAATACTAACGCGACTTTATTAATAACTAGTTCGTGAAAGATTACCGTGAAGTTCTCTGCACCTCATACTTTATGTAACGCTCGATTTTAGGAAAATTCCCAAGAACAAACGTGCGGCAATTTTACCTATATGGTGGAAATGGAAATTCTCAAGTATGGGCTTTCTGGCATCAGTATTTTGCTGCAAGATTCGCTATAGAGATTCTCGTAAATCTAAACGGATTCATATTTGTTCTCAATCATCATGAAAGAATGTCACGGACGAACTTACGATAACATTCAGAAAGAAGCTTCAAAATCCCAATTCCAAATGAAACGCTTCGATTCTTTCTTTAACATATCTGTTCTTAGGAAATAATTTTATTGCAGACGTTTCTCTATGTCCCACCTCATAATTTGCCGAGAAGCACTCGTTCGCAACATATGAGGCACAAAACCGCCGCAACGAAAGAGAGGGAAAAATTTTTTGCATCTGAATCAATCACTTCATCTCCGACAACTTTTCAGCCAGCATCCCGAGAGTAATTTGCGTTTCTAACATCTTATTCAACATATTACCACACGACAATTTAAAACTTTCAAACTTATTAGTGCACAACTACGGCAAGTAAAATATGATACCCTGTCAGTGAGTCTCGACAGAGCTCCAATGACAAAATATTCGAGCGTCAAAACGCCGGCGAAATTACTCAAATGTTCTGTTGGGCAGAAAACTGCGTTCGAAAACGATTTTACCCGAAAACTTCGAATCGCCGAAATACACTTCCCAACAAACAAGCAGCAGTCAAGAATCTCATGCCAACCAATACTGAATCTTAAATACAAGCGGGACAAATCAAAATATGCTCCTGCAATGTTTAGGTAAGAAACACATTTGTGGAAATAACAAAAATGCAATCATGAGAATGATCGACAAAAACTTTCATTGCCATTTCTTTGTGCTATGAGATCATAAATACTGGGTTTACTGGAAAGACATTTATGATCCGCATCACAACAGGGATAAGCATGCAGACAAGAAACATACTGGTCACAGGATGGATCCAAGATTATATTATATAAAGATCTGAGCGCAAGAAATAAGTACGGAAATCCCAAGATGAGAAGGAATAAGAAATGACGATGTAACCCTTCAGGTGGGATGAGAGCTTTTGAAAAAGCTACTCTTTAGGAAATCGAATTTACGCGGAAATCCAGAAAGACACCGTGAAAATCCTACGTTCATACTCAAAGACAGCGAAGATTTCAAATTCTTTTCGAAAAAGCTCAAAACTTTTCCGATTAGGATATTCTTCCTCTAACATAGTGTAGATGATGCTTTGTGAGATGGACAGTGGGTGAAGGCGAGAGGTTGGCGAAGAGTGCTAATTCAAGTGCGACGCCAACGCGAATGAACATTAAAAGCCTATTTTCTCTCTCTAGCTCGTTGTTTCCGGAAATAAACCCCACAAACTTAAAACAGAACTAAGCCTATCACAACGCAATATAAGTATAAACCAAGACTAATTTCCGGCTTCCTCTCCCTCAGCTGTGCAAAAAAAAGCCGTAGGAGAGCATTCAATAATGAATGCGTAGAGAACGACACAGACGAAGCGATGCCGAGCGCAAAAATGAGTTTTTCACAAGTGGAGATTAAGAACGTCGGGAAAATCGCAATCCCTAAAGCAAAAGTGTACTACTGCGCTGACACCCTGGGGATGCTGTTAGTAAGGAATATTCTTTTACAAAAATCGAAGAAAGGATATTCCAACAGCAAAGACGAAGACATCGAAATCGGTTAATGGCGAGAAAACTTCAACACCGTATCTACTTCAATATTTTAGCGATAAGACTCTCTCTCCGCTCCTTCCTCGATTTATTAAATGCTCCTCAATTCCTTCCCATCATCTGCCTAATAAAGGTAATATGAGCTCATTAGCAAATGGTGAAGCCATAAAAAGTGAAAAGAAAACAGCAGTCATCGCTCAGATACGGCCCCAACACGGTACGTAAGCTGACAAATTATTTCATTTTCGACCTGATCTTCGTTGTTGTCCTTTCACCGTCATCTTTTTCGAAGGCTTCCTCGACGCGATACGTTTTCTCGATGGCGATGCTTTCCCCGCCATTCTTGGAGCAGCTCGCTTGTTAGCCCCTGTAACCAGTTTCTTTTTTTACAATGAAACCATATTTCCAGTCATGAGCTTGGAATTTTTGAACGCAACAACTGTTTAATCCTATTTTCCAATTTTCACATAATCGAGGTGGATGATGTCGAGAACATTACACTGAAGCAGATAGCACTTCGCCGACTCTTTCCAATTTGCGTTGCCATGATTATGGTTTAGATTATCTGTGTTTGCGGACGGCTGAAGGAATGAAACTAAGCACTGAATAGAGTCCAATATTTTCAGTGCGTATACAGGCTTGCGAAGTCACTGACACGAGCTCAAGCTATTTTAAAGCATTAGCCATCGTCATAGTGAGCAAATTGAAGAGCACCGCTTCCGAATGCCGTCTTTGGCAATACGGTACATTTTTGAAGTAAAACAAGCAGTGACACTTAAATTAGAACGACGGTAAACCAAGAAGCGCAAAAAAGAACACACCTATATCGGACAGTTCTTAACAGCATCCCGAAAAAGTTCGTTCTGAAAAGAGACTAGGGAATACGAGTGCTCTCGAATTTAAAGCAGCAGCTATTTTAAAGGGGTAAAAATGAGGGAGCTAATGAGGAACAAAAAATGATGGAAACGTGTTGAATTCATTTGACTGCCAACAGAAAAAACTGAAGTTAATCTACACTCCCACAACTACCATTCGAAGCCCTTGGAGGCTTTATCTTGGAAGATTCAAACGATGAAGGAGACTGCGCTGAATCATCTCTTGCACTCGTGTTCGTCTCTACGTCGCTTCCATCTGATTCACCATCAACCGACCATGCACCGGAGTCCCTTTCCGTTACTCCTCGTGATGGCTGTGCCGCGCTCCTCCTTCTCTCTTCCAACTCCATGTGGGGCTTCCTTTAAGAAACATCAAATCAAGCAGTCAGGCATACACAGAAACCTGCCCCGAAAGCAATCTTCTCCATTAATTACGCAATATCTATACTATGCAATGCTCAAAATGAGCAACAAAAACAGATACAAAAACACTGTTTAGTTGTTGAAAGAAATGAATTATTAAGGATTTTCTTAGCGATAGATTTCAGCTTCCTTCAACAGCAATATCGTGAAAACAAGATTTTCATCCATCAAAAATCCTCACTTTTGCAATCTGCCCACTCCAGAGGCCAGCTTGAAAGAAACACAGGCAAAAATATACGTGACAGTGATACTCATGAAACAGTACTTCAAAAATGTAGTGATCTGTACGCAGTCCCCACCATCTGCACACACCTCTTTAAACTGTTAAGGATCCATATAGATGCCTGAAACATCTTCTTGAATTTGTCAACAACCCGTTTCGAAGAACAACTACCAACGAGGAAGTACTATTACTTACACATAGGTAGCGAAGAATTTCGATATGACCGCATGCCAGTCATCAGGAAACCCATTCAAGAAGTGAGCAACAAATTCCTTCGGATACCCTGCAAGCAACACAACTCTAATTTCTAACCAATGTTGCGATAATTCTTGTGACAATGCGCTTTGACCTCAGGATGTAGCCTGGCGTGTTATACGCAAAAAAACATAAAATTAAACAAGACAAGCTCAAAACAAAAACTGAGCTCTCGCATGAGGTCCAAAAATCTTCTGAACTTAAGGTCGCGACACTTTGAGGCTGCACTCTCCATTTCACGACATCTCAAATCAACTCTGACGCAATTCGATTATATAAAGTGAAAAAAGGTTTAAGCATCCAGACAAATGGCAGGAAAGGTTAAACGGTTAAACCGAAAAAGATTTGTAAAATAACTCTGCTCGTATTTCCCACTTATGTGCAACTCACAGAATATATTCTTTTAAAGAGTGCTCTCCGTGCAAATCTCTTTCGAACTGAACGTCCCAATTCGAAACTTAACAAAAAAGACTGTAGGTTCTACGCGAGAAGACGACGATAGGCAAAATGAAAAACTACAGAACAAGAAATATAAGGCAAGCGGAACTTGCAAGTTCACGCTCATGTCAAGTACAACGATGAAAGATGTCCCAAAACAGTTCAACATAGAACAGATGAAAACGAGTCGAAGCCAACAAATGTGTGAAGCAAACCTTGTTGGGCAGCAACCATCGTATTTATGGGGCCAGCAAGCTCGTAGACTGTCGATGCTGTTTCAACATGACGTCCATCCCTCACCGCAACAATACATGATGTTTTCCAATCACACTGCTCTGCTCTGAATGCAATCGTTTAATATTGCCACAGCAGTACAAGATAACTTAGATGCGGAAAGAAAATGACCACGAAAACAAAAACAGTGCTATTTAGTTTCTATGAAGATATCAAACGAAATTCTACTATGCAAAATCTTTAGTGTTTATGTAACAGTTTTACAAGGTTACGGAAGGGACAATGAAAAGGAAGCGACAGAAGAAAAGGAAGAGGAGGAGAGGAGATCAATAGGATCTTTCTTATAAACCCTTGCGAGCCG
Source organism: Parascaris univalens (assembly GCA_037576465.1). Lineage (NCBI taxonomy): Eukaryota > Metazoa > Nematoda > Chromadorea > Rhabditida > Ascarididae > Parascaris > Parascaris univalens. The sequence goes on along the minus strand of CM075173.1, from coordinate 130,384,677 downwards.
CTCTACTTTTATTCACCAATAGTCTGCTTATTCCGAAGTTCAAGTACATCCAACCATATAACCTTTAGCACTCTGCCTCTGAAATGTCAAAAAATCACTCTGTTAGACAACATCGCAAAGTAGAATTACAGGATCTCCCACTAGAGATGTGAGGCTGCATTTAACATCGTGTTCACGGACTTGTTCTTAGAGAGTTGCAGTAAAAGGTGAATTATGACTAACGAATGTTGTAGCTCATGTGGAAAATCGAGCATACAATTGAAGTTATCTAACAACAAATCGAGATCATATTCCAAAATCAGATCTCAGAAACATCCACATGGCGAATAGCATTACACTGAAAATTTTAGAACATATAGTAGTCACGTACTCTCTGTATCCCTCGATAACAAGTCCGAAATCGGCGAACAGCGTCGAATAACCCAATTCGCTTATCGCAAACAGCACAGTCCAATTGTACAATTTCACTGCCGCTGAAAGCATCCTCATTGGTAAATCCACTGATATCTCAGCAATCGATGCCACTGCATCCGTGGATATCAACATTATTCTAAAATTGAACTCTTGCGTTAATCAGTCACTCTAAGCGTATAACATCAACAGATGAACTGACATTAACCAGTATTCCTTTATGAAGCGGTTACTACCTCCATATGTCCACAAGAACTCTCATGAACATTACATAACTGCTCGGTGACGGTCTTGAGAAAAATCCATTCCTTTTTCTTTATTCCCCATAAAGCAAATTATGAAATAACGTTGGCCGGATAAATCAGTACCTTACAGAGATAACGCGCTTATCTGTCAAAGATCTCTCCTCAATTTGCTATATGCAGGATTCTGACCAATCCTGAATTTTTTCCCCTTTCCCCGCACTAAAATGACCCCTTCCCCTCTACGCAAACAAACCTTGCCCACTACTGTTAGTAAATAACATTCATGAAGAAGAACGAATTCACTAACGCAGTGAACGTGCGATGGCCAAAGGTGACTTTGGTACCTTGAATACCTCGTCCGCTGTTCCAGAGACCTTCTCCTTTGATTTTTCAGATTCGTCGCACGTCTGCTCTCTGCTCGACTTACATTCCTCATTTCTGTGATTAATTTTTTTAAGCTGTGATGATTCAATGGGTTTGCTCGTTCCTCGTTCCTCTTCCTCGATAATTTTTTCGCTAGCCACATTATGCTGACCTTGACGAACTAGCAAAGCTGACGATCGTCGACGACTCACCTGTTTCGGCTGCAGTTCACCAAGTACTGAAAAAAAAAATCCCAGAAATCAATGCGCTCGCTAAAACTAATTCTTGTGCAAAGCAACCAAAAAGTTATTGGTGGATAATTACAGCACTAAAACAAAGTCGTTATATAGAAAGCAAAAAGTCGTCGAATTGGCAAATTAGAATGCTCAAATCATTTCGATGCCGTATGCAGCAGTAGATATACTTCATACCAGCAACACAAAGTTCGTGGCCGCCCGCCTACAGCTGTCAGACATGAAACGCAACTCTACCTGTACCCGCGAGTGATGATTTATTCCACGCAGTAGTAGACCCACACATACTGCTCGTAATGAACCATTGCGACGAGTTCATAAGATTGTTTTTAGTGAGCGAGTGGTGGTACTGATGAAGTATATCGTCCCAGTTCGGAGGGAACCCGTCCTTGAATTGATCTATCAAAACACGCGGATAACCTGGAATGAGCGACGAATATCAAGAACCCCTATCCATCAAACAAAGGCATGATTTTCCAATGCACAGAATGAGTGCCACGCTTCTACTCCATACATTTGCATTCTGACCACTACGTGATAACTGCTCGTCGCTCTTCCCTTTTTGAACTATTAGGTCCCCTCAATACTTATTCCCGATTTCTCTGGAAGACTGTTTTTTTTTTTATTTTCGGAAGGCTACTGATGATCCGCCGACTAATTCTCATGCCATAACAAGTCAAAAGTCGTGCCCGGGAAACTTCTGATGTCGTGCCACTCATTGTCGCATATCCATAATTCACTGCATCGTATTGCAGTGACTTATCATAGCGTTCCATATATCAAATATTATGATTATAAAGAAGTGAATCAGCAACATTCCTCCACCCCAGCTGACAGGTTTGAAAGAAGAAATGAACCAGGAACAACCGACTTCATGCTATTCCTCTACTATCAGCCACATCCCACAACAAGTATCTTCCATGACTTATGTGGCAAACATGTGATTTATATCTACAAAGAAGCTCATAAAAGGCTTCTAGGCTCCCGTTTAGAATTCCAAAGATAAGGCGAACGATTAAATCTAAAAGCACGAAAAAATGGAATATAAATACCGCAATAAACAAAGAAGTCCACTTATACGATGACATTCTGCTCTGATTTCTCTTCATAATCTACTAACCCATATTGCCAACCGAAAGGGAAAAGCTCAAAGTCTTGAGAGAACAATCTTCTAACGACATTTAGTGAGTAGCGAGAACAATTATCTCTTCAATTCAAAAACATTTTTGGTGCGGTAAACAAAACGTTCTGAGGGCTTCCCAAAATAATTCCATTTTTAGGCAAAATCTTAAACAGACCGAGAGCGAGAAGAGACTCCTCATCGACGATTCCCTGAAGGACGTATTTGGTACCCGATCGTGTCAGCAGTACTCGAGAGTTGACCCTCTGCACCACAGGTGTACTTCTCCAATTACACAGCTCCAACTCGCCCTCATCCTTCGCTCGATAACCCTCCACGCAAACTGCGAATTCATCCCAAACCAACTGAAATTTATCTTATATACACTTAAACACTACAAGTAACAATGTATTCCAAACGGGAATTGAGGATTTCTCGACATTACCAGGAGAATTAAAAAATCCGTTCGGTTATTAGCATCGGTGTGAGGTCAATGGGCAAAATTGAACAAATCAGGCTTCACGATGAGCAGAAGCCTCTGAACAACGCGCTACCAATAGTTTTGTTCGAAGAACTTCTACAATTAGGAGAAAAAATTCAAACAATATAAGAACTTTGTGCATCAGAAATTCCCGTTGAACGGAACGGAAATTCACTTCTCAACAAAGAAAGTTGAAATATGAAATGATAGAAGGAGAAACAAAGAAAGAGACTAAAACAAACGAGCTCATCATCAACTGTTTCTCGTAAATTCCAGAAACTGACCATCACAAGTGCTCTATTTGTTTAGTGGTACATTGATGCAACAGTTTCGTTGCTGCCCTCTTTCAACTACTCAGCTTTCCAAAGTTGCCCATAAACTCACTTTTTGAGGATTCTCACAGCGCTAATAGTCATGGTCCTCTTCCGCCTCTAACAAATAATCGACGCATTCTGCTTCTTCTAGGAGTCGTAGAGTTAAAGAGAGAATAGCTATGAACTGTAAAACGTCATTAGCAACGATGACGTTTTACAGTTCATAGCCATTCTCTCTTTAACTCTACAACTGAAGACAAATCAACGCTTAAATTATCGGAGCGTTAGTCGAGCAACAAACCAACCGACTGGCAATATCGAGAGATGAGCTTATCGATGACATGTTAATAAATAGATAAATATGCATACACACGATAAGTGACGCTCACTGAATGAGAAATGTGGAAAATAGTGGAAGCAAGATGAGAGCGAGTATTCGAAATGAAGGTTTCACCTTGAAGATCCAAAGCTTCAATCCAACTATATCGGGATTTTTCGACGCGATCAGGTTGCCGAGCTGCGTTGCAGCCATTAACAGCAATTATATAGGCGAATATTGAGTCTGGCGCGACTAGTTCAACTGAAATAAGCGTTTATTTAACGTCGAACGCAACAAAACAGCTGTTGAACACTTCACTCGACGACGTCAAAGACTTGTGGAACATATCCTTGCAATGATTCACAACAGGCCGCATCAAAACACTAAATATTCTGCTATGAAGAGAGTATTGTATTGCCGATGAAACAACACTCATAAGAGAGGGCATAACTTTTCTTTTACTTAGATCTATTCAATTGAATAAATCGACACTGCATTCATCGCTAAACTCATTTGCTAATACTAAATGAAGCGAGCAAAGTTCCACAATAAAAAATAGCATATTTGCTGAGTGCTATGAGAATTTAAACCTCATAAGCGGAAACTATAGTACGTAGGCTTTTTGCAATTGTGCCATAGGACTCGATTCGATGACTGTCGGAAAAAAGAAGAAATGACAACTGATCGTTGGACAATCGAACGGCTATCAGCGAAACAATTTCGAGACAATAATGAGCTTAAGCGACAAGCTGCTTTGAGAGAAGCCTCATAGAGAATTAATGGTAGTCTACAAAGTGAAAGTGTTAAAGTGAAAACGGCACTAAACGTATGAAGAAAGCCAACGATTCGAGCAGCATCACCTCAAATCTCATGTGCAAATTCGCGAGTACACAAAAAACGAGGAACTGAGAGTTCTGCAGGTGTGAGCGGAAACGCGTTTCTCAACGTCTCATCATAGACATACTATCTCATTTCATTCATATAGACGCTAAAAGAGAAACGACTCTCTCGTCTCAACGATCCAAGAGAAGCTTAGAAAGTGGATGATTAAGACGGGCAAACCACAACTACAAAGAGCTCTGGCTATGCTTAGAGAGGGAGCTGTGAATGTACCGTTCAGCGAATACTTCTATGCATGAAAAGCTTCCAACTACGACCAATGCCAAGGGCGCAAGAACCTAAACTACCCAACGATAGAGCGCTAAAGGTTGGACGACCCGTCACAACTTCGATAGGCGAAGCGGCCATCACGTTCAATTTGAATCCTTTCCCGCCAACGCTAACCATCGAGCGAGTGCGCTGTTTAAAGGCGAATCTTCAGGCAAGTCGTCGTGAGAAGAGCAAATTTGTCGCAAAAGTCGATAGCAGCTTGTAGGTTTAAAGCCAACGATGTCGGATTCGACTCATTTGGCGACACAGCGGAGCGGATTTGAAGCAGCTAAACGGCTCCGTGAACCTCATAACTTCTCCTCCTCTACATTATCGTTTATTAGATTATACACAACGATTTCCTCTCAATCAAAAATGGGAGAATGGGTGATTTCAAGGCGGCTCTTAGAGTGACGAGTGAAGGCTACGGCGTTGAGTTAAACGAAAAATTATCTTTCTTGCCTACGGGAACCTCTCATCTTTCAAAGAAGGGAGAGTGCAATGCAATCGCCCAGCCGTTAACAGATCGAGACAGCACACCGCGTATCGAACATCTCGGGACTATGCTACCTAGAAGCGCTTCCCATACATCTCTCGCTTTGTTACTGTTTAGAAACAAAATGAGAACGAGTCAAGGAGTCACCGACGAGGCTCAAAGTATTCCAGCAATAACAAATCACTCAGTTAACCCGTCATTCAAAGATCTCAATGCCTCATATACTTGATATGAACTAAACTGCAAGATTGCGGTAATTCTCTCATTATAATGGCGTCTCCGTTTTGCGAAGAAAGAAGAATGTTCGAACTGATCTCATTGCCGGAAATTTTTCACTTTCGTGCTTAGTGTTTTGTTGTCGAAACGCCACCATCATCGCTCATCTTTTCATCTCGTTTTTAATTCGTCGAACATCTCATTATGCAAACTTCCACAACTATGAACACTTAGGGAAATAGGAAAGCGATATTGACTATGAAATGTGCAATATTTCGACATTTAAAGAACGAGTTGCGCATAAATTCTTAGGTGGCTTGTCCGCTTCGTTAATGCGATCTCGATCCTCTCTGAACGGATCTCCTGATGTGTGGCTCTTTCAGTGAGTGCGAGAACGCTCACTCTGTTGAAGGTTTCGCGACGTGCCGCTCAAGTTGTGAACTCTCTTGCCTGTGTTTTGCAATACACTTGCCCGTGGGAACTGCTCGTCTTTGATGTGCTCTCATGCGGGACACGGCACGCAAGTCCGCTTCCCATCTGTGAAAAACGATATTGCAATGATTGAGCAACTTCAACGACGCCTCACTAACACGGCTTCCGGAAAGGCATTTCGGGCATCGTTGCCGTCTCACTATGAACGGACAGTTTCCAAATTTGGGTCCTCCTCAAGCGAGCAAACACTTGTGGCAACGCCTTCCGTCCTTTCAAATATTGCCTCACTCATGAAGCGAATCATCGAATGTCGTAGGGAAATTCGAATTTGTTTTATTTGCTAAATTTTGCAGCTGCACTATTGTCACCTCTTGTTGAGTTCGTTGCTAGCTGTATATTGGAAGAATTGTGTAGCGGTGCTTGTGGTGAGGCGAGTGTGTTCGAGGAAGCAATTGGGAGTTTGGCTTCGGAGTTTTTCGATTCTGGTGGGTTTTTGTTGTTTGATGGGGAGATATTTGCGATATTGGGTTGTGCGAGTGTTGAAATCAGTATAAAATGGAGAGCCTACTGGAGCTTCGGACTCAGAGCTGAAGGTAAAATGTGACTGCGTCAGTTCTTCATCCACTTCTCGCATCCGGCTGCCGTTTCGGAATGAAAGAGACCAGAAGGGAATAAACAACGCGTCGGGTACTTCGGTGAGAGCAAATCTGGAGAGGGGTGTGTCTATTATGGAGCAGGCCTTCTCGTTTATTTTTCATAGAACATTTCTCATTGTTGCCTCACATCGCTCATGTTGTTGATCTAAATGTTTGAGATATTTCTGGTGTATGATTGCCAATAAATAAGCATCAGCACTGATGATCCCGTAAGAAATTGTCCAGCCAAGACGGCAAAGAGCGTCAGAGTGGAGGCAGATTGCTCTCGGCGGTAGTGATGCGTTGTAGAGGTGCATATCATTAGCCAAACGTACCGTTTAGATTCGAGGGAGCGCACGTTTTGTCGATATTCTCTCGTCATTATTTATTGCTATTTGCGGCATATGTGAAAGTTGATTTCTCTCCCGTATCGTGCTACGCTCTCTAAACGACTTTGTTTTGCGAGGTTCATGAAGTTGTGCCACCGTGCTGGAATTCCCGTTGAGAGTTGAAATATTCGCTCGATGCCGAGTTGACTCCAATAAAGTTGCTCCTTTTTGCAGTAGAATGGATGTGCGTTGGCTGTTGTCGTTCATATTTCAAGTGCAAGCGTTTCTAATGAGCGCTGAATGTAACGATATTATGCAGGAGTGCAACTCAACAGGTCTGTCGTTTTTTTGCATTCACATTGCATCGCCACCGTCAATTCCACTCACGAATGAGTCCTTTTACTGATAAAGAGAGATCAGCGATCGTTTTTTCCTCCTCTTTCATTTTCTCCCAACTTCTGTCTCTAATGAGTTTAAGACGAGTAGACAGACGGCCATGAGATTGAGGCGTTGAGAGGGCAATATCTGAATTCGTAATGAAGCGTCTTTCTCTCGCTGCTTTTAATTCACCGTTTCCTTTCTTTCAATTCAATTGACCGTTAACTAAGCGCTTTGGACACTGAAAAGTGGTATATAGGAGCATTGAGATGCGTACATAGGAGCAGAGACTCGAAGAATAACAAGCAAAGCGTTGCATCGCAACAGACCCCCTCCTTTTCCTTCAACCCTTTGATGACTTGGATTTAGCTGTTCTTAATTTCTGAATCTATAATCATTAGTTTTTATTGCTCCTGATGCAATTCCCGATCCGTTCAGTTGCACGTCACTGAGCAATGTGATCTCCGAACTTTTCAAAATTCCTTAACAATAGTTCATTGATCGAGCTTATCTTCTGTGCCGTCTTAAGTTTACTTCATTTTCAGAGTTGGGATATATTCCAATGAAAGTGCCTCGGAAATCATCATGGGCTCCAACCACACTTGATGTATATCATTTCAACGGCTTCGATGTCCACTTTTCGCACCTTTTCATCGAAGTACATCTCCAAATTAATCTAACCAACGAGCAAACCTATCAGATATATCAGGTGGCTGTCCGTTTGATTGCTAAATTGTGAATGAGAGGGGGAAGGTTTGCGCTATCGAAAGGAGAGGGGAGATTTTGGTGATGGAGAGCGAGAAGGAGGACTGCTTGGCAGACGGCTTCGACTCTTTTCATTCGCGTGAACGTCGTCGTTATCGCTGTTGATAGCGTGAGATTTTAGGTGCATCAGAAGTGCGTAATTAATCACATGCAAATTTGATATGTGAGTGTCGACTTTATGTTCGGTAGAGAGAGGGAAACGCCGATTCGTGATCTTGTTCTTTTTTTCGGAGTAGATTCCGATTGGACGCATAAAATCATTTGCGTTAGAGAAGTTAGTTTAGCCGTTGTGATCGGAAAGGACTGGAAGATTGATCTGTAGTGTGGTACATTAAGCCAAAGACAAGCATCCCTTCATATTTCATCGTTTCCAAGATGTAAAGCGCCTATTTTGCCTCTTCAAAAATATGTGATCTTAGTTCTTTTATTTTTTTGTTTATCCTTTATTTATGGCAGTTATATAAAATTAAAACCTCAGGACGCATCATCCCTCATGAGAAAGACTGCAGGAGTGTCACGAATTTGTTGCTTACTCTCTCTTCAGGTTTTGCTCTATTTTGTTGTATTGTGAACATAACAGTACTATAATCTAATGTTTAGAGGCAGTAAATCAGTCTTATAAATACAGAGTATATCACTATGTAGGGGTGTTATTCAGGTGTTATGATTATAAACAAATATGTTATAGGGGAACAACTGTTCTTCGATGTTGGAGCATTACCGTGATGATCAGCGTCTCTTTGGATTGCTTCGTTACGCGAGTATCATGCGTTCTAAGCATCTGAATCCATTTGGTCGATCAGTTTTAGGCGTTTTCACCAGAGAACCCTATACGATCAGAGTGCGTGTCTGGGGTAAGCTATTTCTTAGCGTTAAAATATCATCTAACCGCTTATTGGAGGCGAAATGTTTTGTCACGTGTCGCGAGATTCGCTCTATGATGTGGCTGAAAAGTGCTAATAACTGTACGGTGATGTTGAATACTATTTTCGTACCTTCAAAGCTACATTGAATCGGCTTCTGGTAGAAATGGTGTTTCTCGGCGAGCAAGGTCTTCGATGAGTGTCCCTCAAAGGAATTCACACGAGTTTTCTGAGATTTGTCAGCTCTGCAGTAATTAGGTAGCTCCACATATGTTAATAGGGTCTTCCTGTTGGAAGAAAAAATTCGTTGGGTTTCGATGTTGGTAGCTATTCGATCGATATTGTTTCTATCTTCGTTTAAACTTGTGGAGATTGAGCGGCTTTGAGGCAGAAATTCCGTTGTTTTAATATGCCATTAACGAAATCCGGTTATCGATGTTTGGTTGCACACATTCGCACATAGTTTTTTCTCGACTAACATTACTTTCATATCGCCGTATCGGTTCATTTTGCATTTAGTATTTAGATTTTAGTTCACTGTTCACTTAAAAAAAGAGTGATCAACCAGTGCATAAGGGGGTAGCTGGGAGGGGCACAACAAAGTCAGCTGTCGTACCCACTATTAGTGGTGCGTAATGCATGTGACGTGGAGCATTTCGTGGGCGGAGGATTGGAGAATATCGCTGAGGGATATTTGAGGAAGTGAGAGGCCTCTTATTGGGAACGAGAGCTTGATACTGCAGATGTGAACTACATACGTCTCGGTGTGTTCCTCGGCAGTATTGTGCTATTTCTGATGTCAGCTTCGCTGGTGCGCAACGCACTGCTTTACTACGCTGGCGGATGCGCTGCAGGAGTGGTCGCATCGTTGCTTATCGTGGCGATTATATTCTACCGATTTACCCCCAAGGTTTCAATGTTACAAGTTCTAAAGCTTGGGAGCCGCCCGAATTATATATACTTGAGTTATATTTGTTGGTTTTATTCCACTTTTCGTTCAGAATGTTTAATTTTCGGCTGATGTCCTAACTTTCACACTAATCAGGCATATTTTTTATTAGGATCATTTTTAATCTTTCTAGGTATTCCTTATGTATGTGACAAAGGTGAGATATGTATGATGCAGTTCTGATAGTCAGCGATAGAGGCAAGAAAGCACGTCTAGATTATTTGAAGTTCTGTGTGTTTTCTCAGCCGTTACTTGAGCAAAAGGGATCTCTTGACACTAAACTTTACCTTCCTCATCTCTCCTCTCCTCACACTTTTTTTCTCCTTTGACAGCGTTTACTTTTTCTGCTTCTTGCTTCTTTAAGATGTCAGTAGTTTGCTATGTTTCCGGTCTTTTGTCCTCTTCTTAACACTCATCGTTTTATCTCATTCGGAATTCTTGTTTTCCGGCAAAACCAATGGATATGTGGAATCCCTTCTTTAATTTTATTTTTTATTTTAGTTTGTGAACTAATTTTGTGCATTTTAGTTAAGTGCGATCATTGTTAGCCGTGCTGAACTGAGATAGTGCTTTCATATTTTTTATTTCTCGTGTTTGCATGATATATTGTGCTGTTAACTTGCAGCGATGGACGGGATTACCGATATTATTTGGTGGTTGGTCATTGTCGTTTTATATCATTTATATGGTTTGGAAGAACTTCACCTTGCTGCTGCTGCAGTACCAGAAATTCATTGCCGCATACTTTGCCACCGTTACGCTTATATCGTTCGCGATCTGTTATCGATATGGACCTCCAACAGATGTGCGCTCGCACAATCTCGCACAGTGGGCTCTTCAGTCGATCGCACTTGCCTTTATCTATTTCTCGTGTCAGGTATATTTTATTAAACGATTTGTTGACCGCTTTGTTATTAATCTTCTGTGAACACTGATTGTTTTCACGCATAACAGATGCTGCTAAGATTGCCTTGAAAAGCCGATTGTATCGTTGAGTGAGGGAAGGGTGCAGAAAGCATGCGGATCATATGTTGGGTACGTTTCGTATTTGCTCTGGTAAGGGACATTGGAAGTCTATTCCATCTTCTGTAACAGATACCACGTTCTGCATATGTAGTGACTTTTTTCCTCATGGTTTTATTAATGGGGCACCAGCAGTCTTTTCTAGAGAGTACATATTTGATCACTGCATCGTAGAGTGCCGAGGAGATTCACTGGGTCTGATAAGGAAACACAAGCAGCTGTTTTACTTTTAAAGTCGTTGATTTGTTTTGAGGCCTTATGTTCCTTATATGTCGTCCGACTGTCGCCTCTCAAATAGGAAGATAGGGAGGAAAAATCTCTGTTATATGGCTGATTTTTGACTTAAAGCTTCATAAAATTGCACTTGTTAGCTTCGTTGTTTTCACAGATATTTTCAGATCGTTGAGGTGGCGTATAGCGTAATGGCAGTGCTTCTTTTCTGGGCGGCAGCCAAGGGATGGATTGTTCCTGTTGTGATGAAGTTCTTTGCTGTCATGAACACAGTTAGGTGCGCTTTCACCTTATTCTTGTCCTTGTTTCTCGTTTTTTTCTTTTTTAGATCTCAAGTATTGTATTATTTTCCTCATCTTCCATCTTCCCATCTATATTGTCCCATTCGCTTACCATCCAATCGTTTCGTGTCAGCTTCTCTGTCGAACTTTTCCGCCTACTGTTAGCATATTTCATTGAATTCCATAAGTGAAATGTCATTTCAGGTGTTTTCTTTTCCCAAAATCACGTCGATTGCTAACACTGGAAGAGTATGAGCGACAGGGAGAAGAAGAAACGAGTAAGGCGTTGGACGAGCTGCGCATCTATTGCAGCAGTCCCGAAGTGAATGCATGGAAGATTACTTCCTCTCTAAGCGACCCGAAAAGGTTGGGCACTTTCAGTATGTAAAGAGCAGATACATAATGTGTTGCACTGGTTTTCTGTAGTTTTTTGGATTTTCTGATGATGTAATACGATGAGCGAGTGTATTCTTGTTGTATTTATCCATTGCTTAAGGCATTCATTATTCTTAATTGGAAGTGCTAAATTGAGTAGTTTACGGTTAAAACGATCGTGTTGCCTCCCATGATTCGAGTTTGGAGAAATCGGACATGTATGACGCATTTGACGTAATAAATGAAATTAGCCGTAACCTTGACACGATCCGGGGTTAGAACATCGTACATTAGGTGATATATAACCTTTTTCTCGTTTGAATTTGATCTAGGTGTCAATATCCGTTCTCGAATATATGCAGCTCAGTGTAGGAACGTTTTCAGCACACTCTCTCCACAATGTTTTTCTTGTTTTCACTAAAATGTGTCGATCGCTGTACCAGTGACTTTTCCATTTTCTACTTCTCTTTAAGGAAATGATGCCAGAGGACAGGTGGAAGTGATGTGTGGAAGGATGGAAAATTAGAATCATTGCATTTAGTCTTTGCGTTCGTTTTATCTGAGGAGAAATGTCGGCTGCTGCGGTAGCTTTTCGAGTTCATTAAAACTGACATTTTAACTTCAGATAAGCCCCTCTGTCTAAGGAGAACATATTCTTCAGAGCAGAAGTCTTGCAGCCCTGGAATTATGCTGTAAGGAATTCAATTACTGCTGTGTATTTTTGGCTGAATAAATTGCAACGTGGAACTCTCCCAGTATTGCCCGTTGTTGTATTGCTGTTCGATTCTAGAACGAATTTTAGATTCGCTCGGTTTGTTGATGGATCATGTGGTCACGTATCAGAAGAGGAGTCGCTGCTGCATGAGCTGGAATGCTCACGAATGGATGAATTTTCTGATGACAGCGGCGAGGATGAGGTGCTCGCAGAGCAACGTACTCGCGGACATGCATCGTTTCGTGACGTGCAACAGTATGCGTTCTTAATGGATAATGGCACTAGAGAGACTGTGTGAGAACGAGCAGAATTGGTTACAGTAGAACCTTCAGCTGTAGAGACATTTCTGATTCAAGCTCGCACAATAATTGTCTCAGTATTTGAAACCTTTCGAGGAAAACGCTTTTATTCGGGCTCGCGGGGATTCAGCGACGCACGCGCTTATAGGACCCAGCTTAAATCACAGAGATCAGTTGTCGTGCTTCGCTTCAGAGCATTTGAGTAATGCTGAGTGAACTCGTATAATCGGTAGAATAAAGAAGAGAGATGAAGAGAATTCAGATTTCGAAACTGTTGTGGAAAAGCAGATTCGCAGTATATCGCTTTGTTGAGAGTGGTTTTCGTTGTGAGATTTTCTGACTCTTCTAAAATAGATTGCAGTGGTCTTTTCTTTCCTAAGTAAAGAGAGGTTTTTCTGAGATATACTCAACAAAAGTTTCCCGGCGAATGAATGAGTCTTTCAATAGATTAGTAGGGGAGAGGTGTCCTTTTTCTCATTTTTCCATGTTCTCAGTCCGTTTAATTTTGTCGTATAAGGTTTCTTCTTCATAGTAACGATATAATCATTTTTAGTGCTCGGTTGAGATCCGACCCAGATTTGAACTTGAGGCGTCGCTTCAACAAGCACAGGGGGAGGGACGCAGTGGAAGAACGAGGAGCAAACGACAGTGACAGTGATAGTGATTCGGATCGCGAATATTTGAAACTTCGGTTGGAACAAGAGAAATCCCCGATGCGCCGAGAGTAAGAAAGCTTTGGAAAGCTTTAGAAAGCCTAAAGAACAGCTTACCAAAGGAAAAAAAGAACCACCAAGAGTAAGAAAGAAAGCCAAAAGCGCCAAGAACAAGAAACGAAAGCTTTTGCTTTCGTTAATGTCAAAGCTAGAGAATACTAGAGTTTGTATTACAACTTTTGTCTTCAGTGCTTTCATCAAGATGGCGCTATGAACTGTGCTTCATTTGGTGGCGATAACTTACAAGGTTCGCAAGATGGTTGCTAGTCTGCTACTCTACAAAGTATAGTTAGCCGAAATTCCTCAGAAGCATTGTATTCTCTTGGCGGGAATTGACACATGTTAAACCTTTACTTGCAGTTGACAATGAAAAAAAGATAAAAAGAGGAAGATCTAGAAGATGGCAGTTGGCCTTTCTGTTGTGATTGTAGTATTGTTTTGCCCCAGTAGTAATCGTGGTCGTTGACAACGGTTTATCGAAGAGCTTCCTGTGCTGGTAGATTACTTTAAATCGATTCTTTCGCTTATATTTTTCGGCCCACTAAAGAATCTTTTAGAACCAGTGGTTACCGGATCCCTGAAAGTGCTGAAAAGAAAGTTTTTAGGCGTCGTTCTCTGATTCATTCTATCGATTCAGTTATGACCTTTTCTCTATTCTGAGTGATTTTGACTTTGAAAATCCTTTGCTATCTTTGTCATCCGATCGTACTTAACGGTTTTGCTTTATGTAAAGATGGTAGACAATAGAAGTAGTGCATTGCTGATATGTGTTCATAAGGAACAAAAAGTATTGTTTGGTTGAAATTTCAGTTGTATACGGCATCCGAACTTTCCATCCGCAAAGGAACCGATAAATAATGGTCCTGCAACGATGACATCATTTGATCCAACGCCAGGGTATCTCCTTCTCCGCTCTTCAGTTGAAGGAAAAGAAATGTTTAACGGCATTACCAGCTCGATAATTTGAGCAGCAGCTCGATAATTTTTTTATGAAAAAGGCACTCATTGTGGGGAAGAATCGGTGGAAATTTCTCCCTCTGTCCCCTCATTTCGTTCCGTTTTTGTCGTTAATTGCTACGCGATGTTTTTTGCTACATTAATTAGCCGCGTTTGCACTCACGAGATTTCGTGCAGCTCGCAAAAAGTCCGCAACTTCTCCTTCCCGACAGACTGTGATATTCTTCCCCACACTACTAGTTTCTCCGATGGTTGGTTTTAAATTGTCAGCAAATGCAAGAACGGTTTTTGATGTTTCCAAAGGGAGTGGAAAGTCTTTGATTAGAAAACTTCTGGACAGAGTGAATTCATTGTAATAAGATAGTGTTTTCTTTCAGACCATCTCGGGAGCCGATGATTACAGATGATTCAGAATCGGACTCACTTTTGGGAAACTGAGGCGACCATCACAACAGGGAACAGTCTGTTTTGACAGGTTCCAGGCATGTCGAAAATACCGATCTCTCTAATACGGCTTTGTCTTTCATTTACTTTATTTTTCGTATAAAAGTTAGTGATGATTTTAGGTATAGTTTTCCTGTTATAGAAGATTCCTGTGAACGACTTACATCTACTTCAGTTTAATGAGTGATTCTGAATGAAGAGCTTCGGTGAAATCAACGTTAATATTGAGAAGCGAGAAGGTTTTGACAGTGGTGGGGTGACCACTCAACTTTAACAGAGAATCGTTTGGAAACTAACCAAATATTTACGCTCTATATTGTCGGCGATATTCGTCCGTTTATATACAGGGAAAGGAAAATTGCTATAAAGAAAGTTAATGTGGAAAACGAACGCGCATAAATGCAGACCATGAAATGATAGGTAGCAAGTAAACAAAACGTTGAGTCAACTAAAACAAAGAAACGTGGAGTATTAGGGGACTGGGAAATAAACAGCTCTTAATCAAAAATGGAACGAGAGGAGTAATTTAGAATGTGGAATAATACTACCGATCACAGTTTGAGTCTTCTATTTGTCGCCTTATATTAGCGGGGCTGCGTCAAAGCAGCGGTGTTCTTCGATACTTTTATTGCCTTCTGTCGATGGAGCGCCTTAGTTTCTATGCAGCGGCCTCTCACTTGTCTCTCAATTTTTCTTCGGCTCAAATGTTATAATCACTTCGATTTTCATTCATCACCTTTCAAAGAAGAAAAAAGAAAATCAAGTGGCTATTGTAAATGTGGTTTTACAATTCGGTCGTTCTGAAAGCCCATCGAAGGTCAATTGCGAGTCGTTTTTTCTATCCGCATCCACGATATCGCTCATAATGTGAATATTTCAAGAAGGTGCATATACGATATTCTTCGAAATATGCAAGATCGGCTATTCTCGAGAAGAGATTTGAGGATGGATGTTTTTCTCTTGAAAGGAATTGTATTTCGAAGTACTTATATCGTTGCTTGATCACTTGTTTCTCGTTTGCAAATCAATTTAACGGGTTGAGTGGACTGCATGGAGGGTTGCTTCTTTCAACTCGTCGCTGGTGAAGCAATTTTGAATCATCACCCATAAAAGAGGGGATCTTAATATTCGTAATGATTTTAATGGGAGGGAACTGTGGTTGTCTCATTGTTTTTTGCTGTCGCCACATCAGCCGTCATTCCCAGCTGTTGGATATTTCCGTTTTCTGCCTTTTTTCATTCTTCTCAAAAAGTCCTACTCGCTCCATCCACATTCGAATTTGTTAACGAGTGCTTCTTGATATGCTTAAGTGCTTTCCGGTTTATCCTTCAGAGCATTTTGTCGGCTTTTTCTTTGTTCGTCTCAGGGTGTTTATTGCTCACAATGAAATGTTCGTGCAAATAAGTTGCCATCATCAGCCTTCGATAGCCTTTCTGTCGATGTAAGCATTTCCTCATATCGAGCTATAAAAGACAGGTCGAAATAGTCAAAATAGAAAAGGGGCAATGAAACGTGATAGTGTTAGAAAGGCAACAGTACGGCGGCCAAAGATGGAATCAACTGTAATGGCCGAAGGTACGGTGATGTACAAGTGAAATTGCAGGAACATGGGATGATTCCATTGAGCACTTTTGCTGCAGACCTGCAGACGGGTTGTGTCATCAGCTGCCGTTGATTTTCGGCTCGTCACTCTCTGATGCAGGTGGAACTTATTGTTGGATAAGCGAGGTCACCACAAAATAAGAAAATGAGTTGGGCAAGAGGGGGAGGGAGGGATTTGTTTCTCGAAGTCTGCGGAGTGCTTGTTCGTCATTCATTGCCTCAGTACATCTGGAGCAGTGATATTTGCTCGATATTTTGCGAAACGATGAGCGGAAACACGCTGAATTTGTGATGACCTCAATAGAGGTCTAGAAAAAATTCGCCGCAGGCGGCACTGAACAATTTCAGCTTCGTCAGAAAGACAGTAAATCCGATGTAAGGAGAGCAACAATAACCTTTCCATCGCAATGTGGTCTTTAAAGTTTTGCAGTAGGTTATACCATTTGAAGGCAATATGATCGTTGTTATCGACTCAGAACGCCAACTTGTTTGTCAATTATCAGCTTGTAAGAAGGTTTCATTTCTGCGCTCATCGCTCGAGAAACCAATTCTTCCGAATTGCCACATACAAACAAAGATGCCATTCGAATCCATTCAGTTAATGGAGTTGGATTACCTCTCACTACCGTTGTTTACTATTATTTATTGCAGCAGTTATTATCATTTATTATTGTTTGCCGTTTATTTATTTATTTTTTATTCTTTACTGTATATATTCAACTACTTGCCGTTATTTATTGCCGTCAAGCATTAATCAGTAATTGTTATTCTTTGAACATTTGCTGTCAACCGTTGATTATTTATTAGTTATTGTTGTTCATTTATTATTTATTATTTGTCCGCTGCTGATTATTGAATACTGATGACATTTGCTAACCTCAAATTACTTCAACCAATTCGACCACAGTTCTCACCAAAGAAGTTGACGACAAACAAACAGAGGCTAAATCAATTAAGCACCTACTCTATGCGCCCTTAATCAAAGTTGTAGCAAACGCATAAATACAAGAAAGCTAGCGTCGTTACCGTCTGTTTAATGTTGGCTGAGGGGTTTGATTACCAAGTTGTGCCACAGGTTGCATTCACAGTCGATTATGAGAAATACCACATCTAATGGTGGTTGAGCAGTTAACGGTCGTTGAACGAAACAGTAGTGCAGGTCGTTCGAATATCCATATCGCATCAGTGCGGTTATCGCATTCTGTATTTCTCAAATACACGAAACGGTGCACCGAGAAGCGCAGACAAATGTTGCACGCGAATAGCAGAACGAGCTCTCTTCACTCAACGCCCGCAGTCATAGCAGATAACCAAGGGTTGGAGGCCCGATACGGCGACTCTGAAGCGATTTGCTTGTTTTTCCTGGATCGTGTAACATTTTTTTTTTAGCTTCGCAGGTTCGGTCACCTTCTAGCCTCTCAAAGCAAAACACGTAAGAGACGTAAAAAGCCGCGAAACTTCATAGATTTCTATCGGCAAAGACCGGTCACCAACATGAAAACCTTTGAAGGTTCTCCCTTTTATGTCCTCTCTTTTCATCATTTACTTCACTGAAACAAAGAGACGATGAATTTCAGTTAGAACGTTCATCGAGAAATTGCAGTAACAAAGCGAGGCACCAACAAATCACACGATAAAGCAATATGAGACGAGTCACAGCTGAACGCATCGGAAGCGTAAATACATTAGGCATGAGAATCCCGTTCTACAAAAAAGCCCTGCCCTATTTGTTCGATAAAAAATCCACCGAGGTTTGATACACGTCTCTTCTTTAAATCGTATTCTAACCATCCAACTTATTCGCTATTTTCAATAATAAGAAATTGTTAAAAGTTATATCGATACGTATCAAAACGCGGTTAATTTTTGTGTTTTTGCCGACGTTTCCTTTACGTATAGAGATAGTTTATAGCTCTAAAATGCTATCGCCTAAACTCCTACCTTAAATGGAACTTCAAATCAGTCTATATAGCTTCATGAAAAGTAATTCGTAACAGATCACACGGTAACTTCAACGAAGAAGTGAATAATGCATCTGCGGTGACCCAAAATTTAATGCCAATATACGTAAAAATCGATCCCTCCAAAAAAGCTCCACATGGCTGTTGGAACGCAACATAAACGTTTCGTCACTTACATGTTACAATCGGAATAAGCGACGCCGGATTCCTGACTCTGTAAACCGAATTCATCGGACTCCTTCCCACTTTGTACGGGAAGAGATAAATAATCGGATAGCGGGTTGCCCAATACATATCCCCACTTATTTATAGACACAATCGCCTGAGGTTGCCATCTCTGCATTATTTATATTCTCTTCGTTTTGCGGTCTCTTTATTCCCTTAATTGATCACCACCTTGTCGTTACAGTCTACCTCGCAACGATTTCCTATCTCTCACCACTACCTTCCTTTCGAAAGTGTATGAATATTTTCGGCCATTCTATCCTCACATTGTAGCACATGCAATAATATACAGAAGTATAGCTTAAGCAATAACATAGCGAGAAAATAATACCCTATAGTAGCAAGGAACGAATATCTCACACAGGAACGATAAATATCAACTATAAGTGAATTTCCGCCTGATTACAAAACCATAATATACATTATATACATTTACTATAGCCTCAGAATCTTTCCACCGCACTTGCACTTGCCCACTGAATAGCGACCTATTTGGTTTAATCCTCTGTCGAATTCACAACTTTGAAGTGAACAAGTGAAATGATTTTAAAAAATGAGGCTACGCATGAGAGATGCTGGTAATTTCTTTTCCTTGAAACCTAAGAATAAGTGAATATATACACCCTTAGGGTGGATCGATTCACTGCATCGAGGGAGAAAACAGAAACAACGTTGAACAATTTGCACTCGACGCAACACACAAATACACTTTCAGGAATTATAACACAGCTTCGGAGCAATCCGCCTCCGAATTACAAACAAAGGAAGCAAAATGCTGCCTCAAAAATCAGCACTGCAACGCCACAAAGCCATCAACGACACTGACACAGAGTTACTCCAAACTGAGTAATAGAAAACTTTCTGCATCAGCACTGAAGCTATTCAAATTTTCCGAAGCCGAGAATACAAAAAACGCTCATTCTCACATCTGTGCGAAGTTTCACAATTCTATAACACCGCACCACTCTTCTTCTTCAGTTAATATGATTAAAAGTATTCCAGGCCACAGTTTTAAGGCGATCATAGTGCTACTATATTGTCGACTGAAATAGCAATACGTGACTAATTTCCAGTCTCCAACAAAAAGTGTTCAGCGAATTGATAAAACATCGATAACAATGTGCTACCTCAGAAATCCCACTCTGACCACTCTTGCATCAACTCTAATTAGAGGTTTTGAAAAATGGACAATCGAGAACTACCAGCAACAGAGCACTGACCAACCGGGAATTGAAATATTCATGCAACAATAAAATGAAAAAACAAAAAGAAAATGATACATTTGTATAATAAACTCAAGGCGGATGAAAATTCGTGCCTCCAGGGCAGTTGCTATGTGGTTCAAACATTGCTGACTATTCGATTCACCATGTATCTGCAGGTCTCGATCTTGGCCTCGGAACCACTGTCGCATGTTGAAGTACAGTTGCCGCTAACTCCTATAATGCAAATAAACCGCACTCATAGATCATCTTTTACCTATGCAAGCATTCTAATCACACCATTTAATGTCAACTGACCACTACCAAGCAGTAAACAGTAATTCATCAGCAACTATATTACTCGCGAGATTCATTTGCATGGTCTAGGGAACTGCTGAAAGAAGCGCACTAAGTAAAGTAAATAAAGCGTTCAATCAAAAATATAAGCTGAGAAAAATTACGGAAGAAGTCGAAGGTTTCTGAGAGAGGTAAGTGACCAATACGAATCCCACCGACTTCTTCCATCTCCTCACTTCCAATAATCTTCGTCTTCCCCTCCCCTCCCCTTCTTTGGATATACCGCTATGCCAGTGAAAGATAAAACCGTATATCGTGTACGGCAGCGTTCATATCAACCTATTAAAATCACTGCAATCTTAAAAATGAATGACCTAGAGGAAAATCAAGAGACCGTGTCAAATGCAACAGCGGACGCTTCCTAGCACAATTCTGAATTCATACTACGGATAGAAGTGGGCAACTTGTTTCAGAAGCTGGATCCGAAAACAGTCACTTCGTCAACCTATATTTAATTTAAAAAAGAAGCACAGCTGAGCACTGAACAACAGAGGAGGGGGAGTGAACGGGTGGGTGGTGCTGACTGCCGCACAGTTGAAAACTACTGAGAGCCTGTCGACAGCATGGAAACTTGCAAGTTGCACCTATCGAACTGTATTGTTGCAACGAAGGGATAACACATTCATAGTACCGCGCTGAATTTATTAATACTGTAAGTAGGCGTTATCAGCTTTCAGGTAAATGAATGTACGCGATAACAATCACCTGACAAAACTGGGAAAGAAGAATCGCAGCGAACACGATTTGCTTAGCACGCGCATGATCCAGCATCGTATCGCGACTCTCAATCGCCTTGTGAGAAAAATAGCGGAACGCATGCGGATGCGCGCCGTCTGCCGGATCAAACCGTCGTCCACTACCACCGAATGGCCGAAACCTTCATAGGTAAGAGGTAGGTAGGAAGGAGGGGGGGGAATGAGCGGGAGAACGCTCCACCAATAACACTTTGATGACTGCAGCACAACCCTATCAAAATCACATGAACTAAGGTTTCTTTCCACTTCTGAAAAAAGACTCTAAGCAACAATAATCTTAGTTTCCCTGTTCCCTGCCACTTCTATGCGTTTTTGGTAATACCATAAGCATAGTAATAGAATACAGAGAACAAGTAGAACCTAAAAACCACCGTATCGTTTCGTCATTTCAAATAAAACTCTTCTCGAGGTCCTAAACAGGCGGATTACTTGAGGAGAGACAGCCGTTTAACAAAAGCAAGCAACGTTTTCGAAACGTTTAAACAAGCCCTATACAACTTCGCAATTTCGAGGAACACTGCTGGGATTAAATCGAAAGTTTATAACTGCTAAGACACTTTTTTATTGATGAAACAACAGTGCTAATAAATCGCTCTAACAAATGGACGAATAAGATGGAAATCATATTTTTAACATTTGGATATAAAAGCCGAGGCGATAAAGAAGGAACTCAAAGAGGAAAGATCTCTGCTGACTGTAGTATTCCCATAGTCGTGAAACAAAAGTGAACCTGAAAAGACCACTCGGTGAGTCGGACCGGTTACTCTGAGCACTCCCGTTGCGCGAAAGGGATTCGCGAGGAGATGAGGTGAACCGAAGTATGTGAAAACGACTATTTTCAAGCGCCTGAAATATGAGCTAAATACTGGCAGAAGCAAAACCTAAGTAACCCAGGTCAACTTGAAGGATAAAAACTGCCTGTCCCTGATGTCGAGACCTCAACGATCACAACAGAAACATACGAAGGAAGAATGCCACAAGGAAAAGAACCTAGACAGAGAAGTTATGCATATGTGATCGCTTTTTTCGAACGAGAGGAACGACGCTCCCAAAAAACTTAAAAAATATCGGATTTTTGAAAGTGGAACTTAGACGAACTTATAAGACTATGCAGGAAAAAATTTATGAAAGCGAACCTTTTCATAGCGATCTGCTCTTAATTTCAAAAACTTTATGCCCCTTTCGAGAAGCACGTCGAATCCCTCTACCGAAGACGCATATGCATCTATCCTCGCCTTTAGCCCACAAAGAATCTATAAAAAAACTCTTTTCAACAAATGAGAACTAACGATACTCTAGTATTTCTAAGAGTGGAGAATCTGTTACTCTCACTGATAGTAGACACAAAAGCGGAAGGAACACACTTCATGGAAATTAAAGAATTCATAGGAGGCACAAGAAATTTGATGGGAAAAAACATGAAGAAACTATTCCGAGTACTTTTCAAAGAAGAAACGATTCGGATTCAATGAGCCGATACTCGCTCCTCAATCACATCCAAGGTGGCATGAAACCCCGTATATGCAGCACAATCATCACTTAAATAATCCCAATATTCTTTAAGGCACACATGAAAATAGATTGGTCTTGACTGAGATCGCATCCTTTTCAGCGATTTAGAATTTTAAATATTAATTAGCCTCAAATTAAACTCCTAAAAAGATTAACTATTCATTTATGACATGAATCAGGCTAATGAACGAGATGAATGAAGTGACGACAAAAAGCACATTACCTTTATAAGGCTCTTGATACCGGGTCGTAAGACAAGAGTATTATCGAAGAAATAGCTCGCAATAAGCGGCTGCGTATACGATGCAAGTGCCGATATAACGGCTGTTATGTGCACATTTACAAACAGAGTGTTATCGATCATACTCTCAAGTGCCCGTAATAGCGATTCCAGAAATGGACCAACTCCTCAAAACACAACTACTGCAAGCAACTCATGACCAGCATACTATCTCTGCATTAAACAGCGGCAACAGAGCGTTACCCACAACTTTGTCATCCTATAGCAACCACTGCTGCGATGTTAGATGATGATGTTTGAATACAGAAAACAGTTGAAGATCAGGGCGAGCAACTGGGATGCTCTCTCAGAGATAGTGCACTCTGAAGAATAAAACGTTAAGTGAACTTTACTGGAATCCTCCTTCCTTCGCCTAGAATTATAAAGTTCTGTGATTGATCATGCAAACTATCTGTCACCGAGAAAACGATGATGATATCGCGTCTTTCACTTTTGCTTTCCTCTTAGAGAAAAGTGAGTAGCCGTTCACTAGTAAATGCGTCTGAACAATGCGAGAACGAGTCTGGAGAAATGAGACAGTGGGTCACTACTGCAAAAAAACGATAAGTGATATTAGCCTTCGGCAGGTAGCAATATGTTGATCATGATTGAGGAAACAGAAAATATATTTCTTACCCGATATCCCTGTACGGCAGTATCCAAAAAGCAACGGCTAAAACTTTCAATCAGTTATGGGAAAAAGAATTACCTTGATTTTCGGGACAGATGATGGGTCGCCCAATGGGTACGACCATTTGCTGGCCGTCATCGACTGCGTCCTGAGGAGTCTGGATAGATGATGGCTCTTGGTCACTGCTTTCTGCCTTCAGCTCGTTAAGATACTGGATGCGAGAGTCCACTAGTGCCAGATTCTCCTCTAAGGAATGTTTCGTTTTCGAGGATGGAACATGTCCCAGAAGACCGATGAACGTATCCAAATCCTTAAAATGACGGTGATTTCAATAAAAGTCGAAGTCGTCATCGAAATACGACTTACACTTTTATGGCATCCGCTCTTAAATGTTATGCTTAAATGACGATTCACAAGAGGGAATAAGTGCACTCAGTTCAACTGAAAATATGCACATATGAATTGGCCAACTACTGATAAAACCATCAGTGTTTTGAATATACGAACGAGACAGTACTGAAAAAATGATAAAATTGAGCAAAGGCCCCCTCTCACTGTCCAAATACCCTATAAAAACATATGAAAGCGCCTTGTTGGATATTCTACGTGAGTTTCTCGGTGAATACCCCACCACCTCCATCTCAGCGGTTGAATCCTCTGTCTGAACGCTAACATGGAAAGGTCGAAAATCAGCACTATGTATGCCAATTATTAGAGAGCAAGGCAAACCATAACAAGGGAACAAACCATAACTTCCCTGTCAATCCTAACATAAACATTCAGAGCGATTAATTCGTGCAATATGAAATTATCGCTCTAATGTAACGGAAATGATGCATTTCACTCTCTGTCAACGACAGCAAAGTGGAAAACTGAATGCAGTAAAAAGAAAATAATCCAACAACTATCAAAGAGACGTCTGAAATGAAAAGAATGATTCATAGGAAAGAAGACATTTCCGCTAGAAGAAAGATTAACGCCTTCAAACAAGCGGAAATCCATTGAAATGTTTAGAGTCGCACACAATCGCGCCTCATAACGATGAATCACGGTCGCATGCGAGTGAGTGTTCCTTCTCAATTCCCTTTGACTCCTCGCGAAAATTATACCAGTCGACCTTTTCCACTAAGCAACTTTGGACTTCTTAGAAGACATCAGCCACTTGGATGCTGTACAGCCGCCTCTTTAAATGTTCTTTCTCGAAGCAGTGCCGATAAGAATACCTTACAGAAATCTTTTACTGGTTGAAGTGGAGATTTTTTGCAAGAGAAGTTCCCCTCATACTTACGTAAGTTCGGATATAATTTTCCTTCTGTCAAGAGTTCCTACGAAACTTCAGCGGCATAACACCAATAAAGAAAGAGGGAGGGGAGAGTTCTATTGATGTATGTCCCCGCTAGAAAATAACTGCGAAGCTCAGTCAGGAAAGTAGTGAGTGAACCTTCGGGGGGAAACTTAGAGGATACTGAACAGAAACAAACGACAGAACTGAACCGGGCAATTCACTCGCTACACAACCCACTCAACTCATTCAAAGATAGGTTACACAGTTCCCTGGAGTATAGCTACGATAATGCTCCACCTCGAATAAAAGAGAATCACCAATTGAAGAAATACCTACAAAGATATTTGAATTTTAGATCGAACGATATCAGCAATAAGGGAATGAACGAACCTGAACCTGTCCCCATCCACGCAGCACAAACGACCTCGCCATCTCAAGGTCGGTATCGAAACCACCACCACCACTCGTTGAACTCTCTTTCCGCTGTTCCAAGCGTTTAACATCTCTCTCCATTCTGCACGCATTATTATTCGATGGCGGCAATGAACGAGCTGCACTCGTCTCCGCTTCCGACTCCGAGATTCCGTCATATGCAAATTGGAAATAATCCGATGTCATCATTATCGAAGGTGGCCTATAAATATGAATGCAATAACAATCATAAAGCTGAAGGAGAAAATACATAATCTGAGCGACTTCATATCGATCTTCTTTAATGGATCCTCCACGATAAAGCGATAGAATCCTGTATTCAGGAAGTGATTATCATGAACTTCAGAATCTCTTAAAGAAGCATACAATCAGGAGGATCCGCAATCTATTAAAGATCAACAATATAAACGGAACTTGGATTCCAGGAGACATTGTTCTTTCCTAAGGAGATTTCGAGTCTGAGAATTCGTTTCTCCCCTTTGGAACAAATAATTTCGCTCTTCGAAGTGAACAGGGAAACGATTATAAACGTGCACCAAGAAACAATGCCCACCCACTGATGTCAATCTAAAGTGAAAATAAACTTTACTTCATGAATATCCGCTTTTTCATAATATTATCTATGAACGGTGGATTCCAAATAAAAACCACCTGCTTCAAACTGATACTTCACTTCATACTTAACTTCCTAAGAGTTATACAACTGTATTTTTCGAAAATGATCTCATATACTCCGCCTCATGAACGCAACCAATCAAAAACTCTTCTAGAACGCTACGCTTTGCAAAGGAAAATGAGTTCTAAACTCGAACGTATTAGGTGGCAGGCTGAGTTCATCGATATCATTCTCCTCAAGTATCGACGGCGAATCTGGATCGGCAAACAAGAATGAAGCACAATGTCCTGCATCGACCTGCCGACCAAGTTCGGGAAGTGGTGATCGCTGTGTGAGACTATCGGTAGTTGAATGTGTACCTCTATTCACAAAATATCGGTTCGGACCATTACGCGACGAGCCCAATGAAGAACGCGCCGATGAGTGACGAATTAACAGCTAAAAACTGAGAGCGACAAAAACGATTCGCATAAATCTTCAGATAAACTTCTCGGTGGATATTCATTTTGCATCTGTTAAAGGTCTTAGCCAGAAGCGTACTAAAGCGCTACATCTTTCGTTCCCGCGAACGCACCTTTGCTCACCTCTCTATTTGTTTGTCAATTTCCAACGTGCCAATGTCAAAGATACGGGGATGGAACTTAACTGATGATGTTCAGTAAAACTACGATCATACAACCCCAACTGCCATAAACTCGGGACAAACTCAGCTCTACAACGATATGAGTGCGATCCGAAACGAACCTTCTATTGGATGATTTGAAGAGAACCAACCGGTGAATAATATAAAGCGGACAATCACAGGACTTTTTCTCACGGTGATTTCAGGCGGAGATGCAAATGGTTACTCTAATGGATTGGTTTTCAAAAAATGGGTATGACGCGAGCGCTGTCGGCTAGATGCAGAATCGCCCTTCAATTATCCATCACGCATCGAAAAACACTTCTCGTGCAGCCACACATAACTCTCAACCTTAGCTTCCGAAGTGAAAGCATATTATAGCTCTTAAACGTTACACACTCTGCATTATCCGCCTACTTCCCAATATCACTGATGTTCCTACGGAATGTAAATGTAGACGTTCTCCCATTGGATGGTTTACGTATGAGGCCTCATTGACAGCAAAACAAAAGCGTTCGAAATGGTTTTCCCTCTTTTTATTTCCTTCATATTCGCAAACAAAAGGGGATATAAGAAATAAACTTTCGATGTTAAAAACGATTTCAGCTTCATCCCCTCATCACTTAGAACCCATCACTCCTACTTATGAGAGCCGGTATCGTAGACCAAAATAACCAATAATGCGATTTACATGCCTCAATCGCAAAATATGTTCATGAATCAGATACAAGTTAAGGTGATTTATGAGAATCCTCTACAAAGAGGAATTAAAGACGAAAAAGATACCCCATAATTCGTTGTGGAGCTCTCCTCATCAGAGCTTCCTCGAAATATAGCCGGCGGCGGATTGCGAGCGTCATAGGTCCATGCCCACGTGTCTGTGCACGCATCTGCTGTCAATTGTACGCGCTTTTGAGATTCATACAAATAGCTCTGCAGAGATGCCTGCGAACATAGCTGAAAACATCGACTATACAAACCACGGTGAAAGTCTCCGAGTCGAAACAGTGTGCAACATAGTCGTGCGAAAATGAGGAGCCGCTTTCTCCACTGCCGAAACGACACCATTACAAGTGAGAAGCCTCCTACTCCATTGAAAAACAAAACTGTCCATCAATGAGACACAAAGAAAAAACACTGTTTACTAGTATTTGGAAACCGCGCAGTATAAGTTAAATACGTGTCGATCGCCTTCATCCACACATCATAGCTAATATTCCCTATACTATAGGTTTACGAACCAACGGAAAATTGAGGGAGTGAAGCTTCGCCACAGTTTCGGTGATCACATCCACTGCTCGTACAATAACTTTATACAGGAAACAAAAACAGACTCTGAAACGTATTATTGGCTGTACAGATTCTCTGTGAAAATTTCGCCCATTTCTTGGAACTGGATTTTGTAAAATAAAGCCCAGTCTGCAATGCTCGTGACACCTCCAAATGGCTGTTTCTAGGATCAGCGAGCTCATTCCGGAAAAACCTCGGGTAGAATGTAGAAGCATGTGTCAACTAAATCAAGGTAAGTCAGCTTTCACTGGTAACGAGTTGAAACTATCGAATGAGTACACCATGTACAACGACAATGACCATCACATAGTTTACAGAAAGGGCAACAAAATGAGGACTGTGCAAAGCTGCCGATTCGAGGAAGAAAGAACAGACCACCCTATCCAATTCATCAGATATAATCAATATACTACTCAACCAACAGCAGCTCTTTCTCGTTTCATCAGCTCAACGCACTCGCTTACTAGAAGAGTAAGATATCCTAGAAAAAGTTTTAAAAAATCTCACCACCGGTGATTTCAGCGTACATTCGGGTATGCAGGATAGCAAAGTATTAGCTGTCTCTAAACCATAGTTGTATGTCTTTAGAGTTGGTGTCTGATTCGGCTGAATAAATGTGCACGGAAGGAGGTACCTGCAACGACCCCTTGGCCATTCAGCAGACACATAACCCATCGAACTCATCTACTGCAACAAAAACATATCTCCGCAATGATTACGCCTTTGTTCGAACATTACGTAACTGAACATTTCGACATTTATTACTGGTGGAAATTCCGAGTTGAAACGTGTTAAACTGCTCACGAACTCCGCTTACATTATGGATAAGAACTTCGCTGACGATTACCTAATTAATGAGAAATGTAAAATTTCAATGAGCAAGATGGGAGGATGACAAAAACGCGCTATGAGGTTTCACAAATGGAATTCTCCGAATTCTTCCATAGAATTATTAAATACGACAATTGAATTTTAACGCCAATTTACAATCATCCTAAGGTATATGACACTATGGAATCTAGATGCCACTATAATTCCAGAATCAATGAGAAGAGAGAATGAACTGATAAATATCTGGAGCACGCAAGAGGAGAATTTCTGTGAAACTGCTGACTTATTCTGTGACTGCTCGTTGTCCACATTCATGCTGATACTGACGTAGATACCATTCACTACAGACCCTCCCCCCTTCCTTCTTTCAACTGTTACATCCGATCATAATTCGATACCATCTTCTGCATATCTCTATTTCCCTTCCCCTTCCACCCTTACTCACAATAACACGCTGCGAAGTTAGCAGCTCAAGTTCAAATAGATCCTAACAATCATTGGCAGCAGATATTTAAAGCAAAATGAATGAACAACTCTTCAAGGCTTTAAAAAACTAAAAGTGATACAGAATAACTAACTTAAAGACGAGATCAAGCATCACATCCTCACACCGCAGATCGATCAATGTTTGCAACAGCGAAAGACTAACTTGACTTAACTGCAATATCCATATTAACCAGTTGCGCAGCACAACTTTCACACGTGTTAAGCATAAAAAGAGAATCCACTGAACGAATAACACCTCTTTCGATCGACCCCCCCGTCACTTAAAAAAAAACCTCTTTCTCCATCACCGACCCCCCCCGTCACTTCAAAAAAAAAGTTAACTAAGGACAGCGAATAATAATAAATAGAAAATACGATCGATAAATGTGACAAGCAGCAAAAGTCGAATATTCGCATAGGCGTTCTTCCGCGCTGTTTCTCTTTCCACTTTAAAGGATAAAGGTGAATTTTTAATATTATTATGAACTATCTCTATAAGATAGCTATGCCGGGAGCAACAATAGCTCCTTTAGAGAGGTTTATCACTCGATTACCGAGCCGAATACATCGAATGCGAACAACATTCCTTGTTTCTGCACCTAAGCAATGTATTTCATTGTGCGTAGTGGGATATGTAAATAAACGGAATCAGACAATGACCCTGTTGCCTGGTGAAATCCTTTCCACGACGACATCGATAATCTTTTTGTTGCGTTCGCACTCCTCCACTAACAACAACTTGATCAGTGCATGGATGAGTGGTGGCTCTGTGACTGTATCAATACATAGGTGATAATAAGCCGTTGATGAGATCAACTCTTCTTGCCCATTCTGTAATTCACGATCTCTTTCGTACCCGATACTTGCCAATAATCCTTTTTTTAACTGGAACGCAGACGCTTCGACAAGTGAGAGATAGAAGAGATGACGGAGAAACTTTGCTAGAAGAATAGAATTTTATTATCAATTTCCCTCAATGAAGAAGAAAGAAATTCTGCTGAAATCCGAAACAACCCATAAATTCATTCACAAAGGATGCAAGAGAGTTTGGAACGTGAACGCATGTCAAAATGTGAATTCTTCGTTAGAACCTCTGTAGTCGACAGATAACGAGGTATTTTTGTAGCCCTCTCCACTCTTCGAGGAGCAAATAGAACGATGAGGAGACGGAAATAAGAGACAGCCCCCTCTATTTTCGAAAATTAAACACCTCTCTATGCATACACACACATACTTGTGTCGGAAGGGAACTGGCACATGCATTCTTTTCAGCACCTACAATTACCTAATTATCCTTAAATTTATCCCGCATTAGAGCTACTGACCATCACCATCTCCGGTTGAGAGACACCGAATGCGACTTCATTCCTAGCCAACTTAAAGGAAACTGCGGCGAACAATCCTACGGCACCAAAACCAATTCTGCGTATTCCCTTCATTGTAGTGTCTAAAATTATCCTTTCCTAAGTAGAACATTCCCTATCACTATGCGAGTTTAATTCCCACTTCCCGTACTCACAGCGTCAATTAAAAAATTAGCTCAACCTCAAAAAAACAAAAGCAAACAACTAAAGTCGACAGCAATCCGAGGATTTCTTTCCTTTCATACATAATTCTAACTTCCATCACGTCACCACTGCTCAATTTCTATAGAATGTTCGCATCGCATTTTCCGCTAATCTACCTGAAACTGCTTTTGTCTACCTTTCTAGTCCCCCTCTAATGTGAATTAATGGAATCTTAGCTAAACTGGCCGAAGTTTCGTGCATCATTTTTGCCTAAACTCATGTTATTATGCAAATCAAGAAGTCTACATCCACACTCATATTGATACTCTGGATCACGGAATCGAAGAAAACGAAACAATCGCTCTTGATCGATGTAGGAAAGTTTTTTCAGCTGATATCAGTGAGGACTTCGAAGAGATAATACCTGAAGTAATGAAGGCAGTACGACCGGAAGCAAGAACCCATTATAGATGTAGGAGATAATCTGTGATACGACATATTCGTGTGCCACCTGAAAGCGTTCGTTCTCAGAAACATCTTCAACAAATACGACTACAATGTGCACGGGAAATATAAAAAGGGCTGCGAAAAACTCGATTCAATATAACGATGAAGGAAATGCAAGCATTATGAGAAGTGCGCTTCGAAATTTGGAATATTCCGCCTCTCAAAATTGGGAAAACTGCACTTCTTCGAGGTTATTCCTTTTTTGCACTGATCCATAGCTAATGTTCTCATAAATATTCATAATTAATGAGTAAAAGTGGACTGAAGGACTTTTTGAATAAAAAACTTAATAAGAAAACTCATTTTCGCATTGGACTCAATCGAATGATCACAATCCCTCAAAAAACATAGACCGCGATTGAATGAATAGCCAACAAGCACGATCATAACTGCTCCATAGTTAACATAAAACATCTCCCACCTGCTCAAATTGATTCATAAATAACCGATCATTCAGCTGATCATTCCGATTTTAATGAATGCAGCAAGACGTCTTTTAAAAACTAATAATGGTCAATGAAGAGAGAAATTATTGTACGGAAGCAGCCATATACTATACGAACTATTTCTGCCTCGCTCACTCATGACATACAGTAATAAACTGAACGAACGTATAAACATCGGAGAGAAAAGGTCAGGAAAGCAGCCACCTGTTCGTGGATGATACGCATTCATAGAAGAGAAACAAGTGATGAACGAAACAACGAAAGAAAGAGGAAAAGAGCCCATTTCCACTTTTTAAAATTCCCTGCCTTCATGAACTTTTCCGCTTCCACCTTCACGACTAATATGAGGAAATCAAAAAATCGGTAAAACAGATCAAGATCTCACCTGAACAATAGCATTACAAAACAATAGTGAAGAATGAAAATCAGCTAGGCTCGGGTACGATTCGATATCAGCGGTATTGATCTTGTGCCAATCATCTCCAACATAAAGTATTGAACCGATATTCCTAGGCAACTGCGAGTAACATCCAGAGAGACCTGTTGCAACCACCGGACAAAAATTCGACTAAAAATATACTCTGGATGAGGTCGCCGTCTCTTTCCTGAAGCACTCATCTCTCCAACAAAAATGTCTCTAAGAGAACGTAACGTTAATTCGAAGAACACTAATTTAGAGCGACAGTTGAATGCACTTTAAGCAGTGATCAGTAGTGATGAGTCCAAATGGAAAACTGCACCTGAAATCAACTGAGAAATCCTTTAAGAATTGAAGAGGGGCCTCTACGATGAAATTTTTGCAGCAACAACGCTGCAACAGTAGTTTCCTCCACACCAACCAAACAACAAAGTTGAGAGCTGAAATGTGCACTGCAAAGAAGAAAGAGAAACAAAAATAACCAATAAATCTAGCTCGTTGCCGGCCTTCTACAACTCACTGAGAATCAACATGGAATAGAGAGCGCAGAAAGCTTGCATATTTCCCAAGATGATGATACCTTTATGGCAATGAAAGCTGCCACATACTTAAGACGTCTTGAGACCGAAAGAACCAGAAGAAGTGCATCGCGTGCCAGTTGTCCCACATCGCCCGAGTCATATAAGTAAGGAATGAGGAGACTGAAAACCAGGAATTGCTCATCGCATTCGCCACCGAACGTAAAGAAAAAGTGCAGAAGAGTCGCGTCTTCTGCCATCTTCGTGCAGATCTGAAAATTCATTACAAAAACCACTGACTGGAAGATATACTTATCATGTTCCCTCGCTAAACAATAGTTGTTAAAGTTTCAGTCCAACGGGAATGAGTCATGAGAGGTTTTTTCTCTTCTTACTTTTTATCTCTGATATTTTAAATATGATCCAATATACTCCTATTACCTTATTTCGCATTATGTGCTCTAGAAATTTCAAAAATTACCAAACCTCCCTCGACCGCTTATTCTTCGCTCTTTGGGAAATCAGCAGTAATATATTAGTTTAGTTAATAGTGATCAACGAATTGCATAAATAATCAATAGAAGGTGTTAAGAAAAAATTAATAGTGATATCGTTCTCTACAAAGGAACAGCTGCTTGACGAATTAAGAATATTAACTGATGGCGCTGGAAAGAACAAGATGATTAAGCTGATGATCTAAGAGCAGCGTTAGTTCAGTTAACTCCGTCTATATAAATTCTTGAAATGATATCGTAATTTAGTGATGACCCCTAAGAAAGGAAGCTGAGAATGTATCCGACCGACATGAAGTAAAATGAGAAGGTAGGCAACCAAAAGTAAAAGGAATCTGCACGAACAAAGAAAGCCTATTTCCACAACGCCGACTCCAAAAACAATTCGCTGAATTGAGTTTTCCCTATGGATACGAGAAATATGGTCGTCAATATCAGGGTGGACAGCAAAGGAAAATATTTATCACCTCACTGCTTTGCACGACGATTTTTCCGCATTACATATGTAATGAAGAAAAAGATCCTCGTTTATCAGTTTTAAAGCTCACAAGAAATTAGTGGAACGCATATCGAGTCGACGGAATTATATTACTTGGTTCACTGTTGGAAAAAACTGCATATGAGATACCAACGAAAACCTGATTAAGAAGAAGAACGAAATGCTTGTCGGTGTTAGACGGCGTGAAACTTCGTTTCTGAGCACTGCGACGACACCATTCGAGCAATCGGATCAGCGGAAGCAACATCGGCTTGTGCACCAACAAGCAATGATTCTGTGAATGACTCTCACTTACCATCGCTTCGTAGATCCTTATCAAGCTTACCTGAACGCATATGAAACGCTCAATAAGCCTTTTATGTACGGTATCATAGTAGGTTGCAGCCTTACTAAAGAGGGAGATAGGTAGTCAATGGACGCCCACTGCACGCGTAAGCAATAGCCGATAAACGCTTAACTTTCCCCCACCCTCAGCGCAATCGACAACGGAATGTAACTGCCTATCATGTTCTGGAAGCAAACAGCTACTTTGCAAAATACGATGGCCTTTTTGTGCTACTATAATAAATGAGCCCTAACTCACAGGTTGCCAGCAACGCGACTCATAGGCGATTCACATCTAAGTTATAATTTCTGGATGGAGGTCAAAACCTCTAGACATGCTTGGTGGAGACTTTTGGTTCAAGTCACATAGTGGCAGATATATTCACAGAAGCTCCTACCGAGCACCGTGAGCCCGTTAAACTTTAGACACAAAAAAGCTACACGCCTTAATCAAAGATTCATATCTTTTATCAATCAGATCACAAAATTTGAGATCAAACACACATTAATGAAACTGAAATTTTCGCCTGGAACAAAAAAAATATTCCCAAAAAGAATCAAGGAAGATGTCCATCAGAGGATACCATATTTTGCCGGTAACATGCACAAGAACTCAATAATCATATCAAATACTGCAATACAAGCCGTGTATATAAACCGACAGATAACGGGAGCAATCTTTTAAAAAATTGGTGCGTCCTAGGAGCTATTACCTGGCAAGTTGGCGCTAGAAATTGTGGTGCCTCAATAGCCCAATCGACGATCCTCTCCATTATTTGATTGGTGAAGTGACGATCAAGGATCGGGCCGATCGCCGGTTCAGGTTGTGCATTCATCTCCATCATTAACAGCTGACTCATCGTACTTAAATGTCGGAAAACGCTTATTATCTGAAACTGAGAAAATTCGTTTCAAAGCAACAGAAACGAGCAGATATACAAATCATCACCAATGCAGAAGGGAGTCGAAATTTAATGGAAGCATTCCCACTAAGAGCCTATAAACTCGCTGCAAACAAAGTTAAATGTGACGCAAGCGGGTATTACGACTCTTCAAAAATCCCCCTTTTAAAAGACCCAATTCGATTGCTTTATTGTCACTTTCACATTCACCACTAATTGTCTTAACCATCTGATGATGCTTAAATGGCTATCACCTCGTATTTTTTACGACATTCTTCCGGCTTAACAATTCAGCAGCACTCATGCTTCACGTAACTGCAGCCTTCAGATTCGAGAACATTCACAGCTAGAATTGGCAGCATCTTCATCTCTCCCCTCCTCCTTTTTTACTTCCCTCCATTTAAATCACTGCCACCCCCTAGTACCAAAGTGAGCCCTCGTACCTACCATTTCCTATGGATAACAATAATTTCCCAGCCAGAATGTGAGCCTCCCAGCCGACAACGAATAAACCAGAAGGCACTGTTCAAATGGGAAAGCAACAGACAACCTTCACATGTGTCAATACGAGTGACTACTCGCTGTAGCTCGATGATTCCTAAAAACTGTTCACTTATCATCGCGTCTTGAGGATCTTTTGAAAGCGTTGCTTGTGTAATGGTGCAGAGTGAACAATTAAAAGTGCACAGAGCCACGATGAAGTGCTCCTTTGTTGAAACACAACGAAGTCTCAATTTCTGGCAGCTTCCACTCCATATTAATCCCCCTCTAAACATACAATAACATATCGCAAATAATTTCTCACGACACCAATACTCATTGACGAAATTTCTATACAAATTAAGGTGACACCAAGAATGAGAACGCACTTTACGCAATAATAACAAAAACACAGAGGAAACCCTTTCGTGAGTTAACGAAATCACAATATGGCGATCGGGGAAATATGATAATCAACGAGAAATGAACATCGAAACCTCGCAGATGAATAAATAAGAAGTGAGAATCGTTTACATTGAAAGTTGGGGAAATTGGAGTAACTATCGAGCGACACTGCTAACCTTAATTCCATCCTTAAAAAAGAACCAAATTCTCCATCAATGAATGAACGAAGAATTGCACCCGTGAAGTTTGAATTATTAAACAATATATTTCTACTGAGAAAAGCAGAATCATTTCATAGAAAAGCTAAGAGAATAGTCGACTAGAATTGCTGCAAACACAGCATAGATATCGAAAAAATCCATCCATGAACATTGTCCGGGAAATGCTGTTTTCTGGACAAATCGCCGACATTTAAACGAAAATTTCATCCCTACCGAAGAGATCGGACGAAATGCCCGCGAGACAACGAAAATGCCCCGAATTAAGCGCTCCAGAGACAAGAAAACAGAATTTTCAATGTCCCCATCGAAGCAAAAATGAGCCATAAAAGTAGGCAATAAGATAAATCATTTCAAGAAAAATATATAATGCCAACAATTATGATATCTATTGACAAGCGCTCCGTCAATAATGCTGACGTTTTTAACTGATCATGACGTATATGTTCTAAACGCTTTTTCACAGATGGAAAATAAAACAAAAGACCTTTTCGTAAGTGATCTCTCCTTGATCATCAATGAGCTCCTCAACGCGTTCCCAGTGTTTGTCGAATGAGTTTTCCCAAGAGCCAGGATCTGAGGCGAAATCAGCATTCCAGTTATCGGTTGGCGGCGAAGACGATGGAGGTGTCGGTGGTGGAGCTACAGCCAACGACCAGTCACATCCCGAAAGCCGGTCGGTCGATGCAGAAACCGGGATGGCGGATGCTATCGCGTGCATTGGTGACGTTGCTCTCGACGAATTCGCCGATGACGATATACCGAACCTCGAGAACCATCGTCGCATACCTCAAATCATAATCCTCACTAACTTTAAAGAAAGATTAATGAGAGCATCTGAAAGCCTTCTCTGGATAGATAGTAGATCGCAGCATATATTCTTCTAGTTGTAGACGATAACGGATTATGTAGTCTAGATTTTTTCTTCTGAAGGTAAAAGAATAATAGCTTCTATAGTCGATGAGCGTAACCACATTACTAAGCAGATTCTGTAGAATAATTTCATATCGGTGACCTGAAATTCATACATTCTCCGTTTCTGATTGGTGTAACTCCTCATAAAACAAGATTCGGCACCTCGCCCCTTCTCACCAACAACTGTGCAGATTCATTTCCGCTCGTGAAACGCTTTCAAATATTTCACATAGAGAACACTTAAATAGCGCTATTTCGAATGTTTCCACGCAAATTCAACTCGAAAAAACGACAATTCAGAGGCGATAAAACGAGTTGCAGACGCGGGTGTGTATGTGTGCATTGTGTGCAGAATATGTGACATGAAAGTGGAGAGTGCAACGTGGATTTGAGTGCGGGCAACATGCTTCTACGTAACACAGTGCACGGCCAGCGATGTGCTTCACAGCTGCGATACGTGATAGGGGCATGAACATTGAAGATTTATTCATTACATGAATTGCTATTTTAAATATAACAACATTAAAAACAATAATAATTTGCACTTATTGAATATTTAATCGGTTAATAATCGCATCTAACTTCTCTTAGTTGGGAATTTTCGTAGGAAGCTTGATGAGACTATTAGAGGAATGATGCAATGATGTGTGATCGTTGCATCGACAGTCGGATATCACAGATGATTCCAACACGTCTCAAAAGTCCCATTCGTAGTGCTGAGAGTTCTTAGAGAAGTCACAAAATGTGAATTGTAGCTTTGCGTTACGGTCACCTTTAAAGGAGGACCCGTCCATGCGTTACGGTCACCTTTAAAGGAGGACGCGTCCACCCGTAAACTAACAACCACGGTTCAATCCAATGATGCGACAACGAATCTTATCTTTATTTCCACACGACTTCCACCTTCCCTCTTCTACGCTGAACAAATACTGCGAACATTGCTCAGGACTGATAATGCTCCATTACTAAAAGCCAGGCATTAAGGCAAACACCGTATGTATGGACCCAGGTGCCAACTCACCGACGAGGTGATCTCCTTCAAAGAATCCCTCAATGAAGAGGCTCTAGGAGTGTAATCGAGGACCGTTTCTTACCTATCTGTCCAAAGTAGGAACCACACCTTTCGTTAAGTGGGTAGAAGTATCTAAGAGTGAGAAAGAACGAAGTGAAGCTTACTAAAAATCCACACACTCCACATGCCGATACAGTTTTACCACAGTCACTATCTGCATAGAAGGACGGTTATTGCCCCCGTGAAAGCTGCTTTAAATGCTGTCGCAGAGCTGCAAAATGCTTCGCGATTACGACGGTCACATGCACGTATGACATATAATCGACGTCTTTTAATCAAACAATACACTAAAATGGAGCCTCGACATCTGTTTCAATGTTAAAATGAAGTTTGGTTACTTTGCTGAAAAACAATATAGGGTTAACGGCATACTCTTGCATGGTGCTGTTCACTTTAATATCGAACACTCCCGTCAAGAAAGGGGAAAACGAGGAGAGGGAGGATTGGTTAAGCAGCGGCACCGAAGAGAAAACTTTCCGAAAGAAGCAACGATGCGTCCGGCGTCCAGGAATCAAAAATTCGACGTTTACGAATACTTCTAACGACTAAAAGAGAAAAAGGAAGGCATCCCGACCTAGACTTCGAGGGGGCAGGGAACTGTACTCCTCCCAACTCCCCCTCTCACCATCCCTTTTCTATCGAAAGTAGAAACCTGCTTCGAAACGCTGATAGAAGTAGTGAAAAGAATACTAATAAAAATGGCAATGATGAATAATAATAATAAACTGACGACATTAGTCAATGAGGTTTAAAAGCTGAATTATTGTCGAGGCCGATTTACGGTTTCACATTTATATATATGGGCTATATCAAGATAATAATGACTTTGTGATGAAGTCAGAAGAGAAGCAATATGAGGTGGATAACACAGGGCAAGAGGAAAGCTTCCTCAACAAGCTCCCCGAAAAACACAAATCTTCACACCCCGGTTCTGCTTCCCTCTCCCTCCCTTCCCCATCCCCCTCCGTCGAACTCCAAGATGTCAAATTTAACGATGCGGGTTTATAGGATCCTCAGATGAACGATGTAACGATGGAACACAATAAAAATATTAGCACTTAACATAGGGAAAAGTACACAAGAGTGAAGTGTGCAAATGGCATATTGACATGATGACGGGGAATTAACGTAGGAGGCAATTTTAGTGCTTCATGAATGAGAATCGTTCATAAGAGAGCATTTTCTCAGTGGAAATTCTTTCACTTCAAATATCAAATGAAGAGAATCGTTCTATAGAACAATTAAGTGGTGAGACGATATGAGATATTCGAGACGAATTGTCGATGTGAAGATCGTCTTTGCAAAATTAAATTCTTATTGGAAAAGTATTGAGAGTAGGAAAAATAAGGCTCTTTATTAAGAAGTACCGCAAAATTGGAGTGCAATAAACCAACCAAAACGTGCTCCTATGAGATCATCTAATTGCCGCTGCCCTCTATAGGGTTAGGCGAATTGATTAGCGCACAAGAAAACGCATGCACCATGAATTGTGATGAATGATATCGACAGTGATGCCTAGTGGTTCGCATCTCAACTCTATTTTAATTGCCCATACTCGCTAGGCTCGAGCTTTCGAACTAAATAAAACGAAACCAACTTCTTGACCTGGATGTCTCAATATAGGCAGATAAGGAGATCTC
Source organism: Parascaris univalens (assembly GCA_037576465.1). Taxonomy (NCBI): domain Eukaryota; kingdom Metazoa; phylum Nematoda; class Chromadorea; order Rhabditida; family Ascarididae; genus Parascaris; species Parascaris univalens. The sequence continues at coordinate 130,345,469 of CM075173.1, read as the reverse complement.
GTTGAACTCACCCATCTTTATGATTATTTCGACTCGAATTGCTTCCACACTACTCCTTCGAATGAGAGTTATAACTCCAGTTTGGTGCGCAAAAATATCTCATTAGCTTCATATGTTGAAATTTTGCGATCCCACTATGCAAACGAAAATTTCCTATACAAAATACTCCTATCAAGCATAGGCTTGAATGCATCGACAAGCGAATTTCGATTAAAACTACCATTAAACTCGAAAATAAACAATAAAATCAAATCCTTTAGATACTGGATAGCCTATATTCCTGCAGGATATGATCGTCAAGCATATCCAATCCCATATACTTGCGCTTACGATCGCTTTTTTTCCGAATAGCGATTCCATTTTTCTCGTGAAAGTCGGACCACAACTGTGTTTTGTTCACTCCTATCGGATTACCGGTCAGTATAACCGGTGATTAGTGCATGATGGGCAAATATCGAACAATGGGAATAATCCTCTTCTTAGCACTACTCCTATTTTTCACTACATCTTCAATGGTCAGTAGAAGTTGCACTATTTCCCGACTTCGAAAGAAATTCTCCTTCGAACTCTCTCAGGCAGCAATTCGACGGAGAGTTCAGCAGAATTTTTGCAGAAAAGATACTTTGCCGAGAGAGAAGAAGAACTTCACCTAAGCGCTGAAATCGAAGCAGATGATGCGTCACAACAACTGCGGCCAAAGGCAATGAAGTACGAGCTCACTTAACTAAGTACTCTCAACACAACTCCAGCCGAAGATTGTATCATATCTGCAATTGAATTATGAGACGACACAGCAGTAGTTATCGAAGACAACGCGCGAATACAACGCATTCTCATAAAAGTTGTCACCTCGCCAATAACTGCTCTGAGGCAATCTCTTCGAGAGGAGACGAAAACATCTCTCGGAGAAAATCGGCGAGACGACACTTGAGCGATCGACTCACCGAGAATTGTTTAAAGAAGCAACAAATGTGGTCACTTGAGCGGGGGGAAGAGTCTCGGTGAAGGTGATCTTTTCAGGAGGTCCAACGAGACGAGAACAACTTGAAATTGCAGCACTGGTGGGAAGAATATGAGCGATGAGCACTGTTGCAATTGCGGTGCTTCAAAATATTTCACTTAAGTTGCCCTCAGCTGTACTTCTCTCTTCACTCTAATAGTATTTTATTAGGGAATGTTTATATTGGGGCTGGCCATTCCGTTGTTCTCTCATCCTGAACGAGACGAAATTTGTCGCGGGGTTTCTTTTATTCCACTGAGTCCCACCATTAAAATTATCTTATAATTCCTTATCCTATGGGGTCGTCTGCGACCAATTTCTCGTTGATGTCATTCTAACCCATAGCGTTTTTAGATTCACTGATGGCGTTAAAGTATTTCTGCCGCAGAAAGCTTATTTAAGTATGAGGATTTGTCATCATAGTGGTCGAATGCGGTGCCTCTCCTCTTTTCGTTGATCGTACTTTTCAAAATTTCTTTACTTTGCTTATATAAATAAGTAATGATAAATATGTATATTTAAGTTGCTCAGGCGCAGCATCGTTTTGCAATATTAGCGTTAGGAAGCTGAAAATGTGTCGAGTAGGTTGTGAGAGTGCATTTCGGCGACAATCTGCGCAGATTGCAGCAAAATCATGCAATAAAGTACGTCTGCGGGCACTTATGCTTCTATGCACATTTGCACACCTCTAGAGCAGAAAAGAGACATAAAATAGGTGAACAACGTAGAGGAAATTGCAAATATGAATGACGATACAAAACGGCGGCCGTCATTCGCCTTTGCAAAAAAAAACGGCGAGAAAGACAATCGCAAAGAGGCCTATTTTATGAAAATACCCCCATCGCATCTATGAAAGCTCGAAAAGCTCCAAAAATTGCGGAGGAGAGCTGAGTCAGCTATGAAACATTGCGTCTGCCTCGATTGTCGCTCTTAGTTACACGTCTCTTTCGTCTTTTATCCTCCTTTCGTTCGTTTCAATTTGTTGCATACAGTTGCGTCATTCCTCCAGATTTCTTCTTATCATTTCCCTATATAAGCCAGCAAATCTATAAGTTTTTCACATCATGCTTCACTATGAAAGCAATGTCACCTATCCAAAATGTGCTGCTTCCACACCCCTCCTCGCCACCGTTTCTTTTCTTCCCTCCAATTGCGAGAAATATTTGCACTTCATTATCTTTCGTATATTCTTTCTGCTGCAATGCACCTATGAAAGACCGTCTTTCGTTATATTCCAGTTGGTTTACTTCCTATAAGTGTTATTTCAGGTCATATAACAGGGAAGGGTGAGAAATGAAGGAGCAAAAAGTAAGAGGAGGAGATGAGTCGCAATAGGTCGTTGGGCTAAAAAATGCCACCTTCATTTGTGAACGTGACTCTATTCTACAGAACAGTGCCTAAGATGTTCTACTGAATAGGAATCGAAATGAATGGGAGAAGAGAAGTGAAATATTGCATTATAGGAAGTTATCTAAGAATGTTGCGCCTCACGCTAACGGCATTGCTGAGTTTTGTATTAATGCAAGATGTGCAAGCGTGTCCAACCGGTTGGTTCTCGTCGCCCGTCGAGAGGAATCTCTGCTTCAATTTCACTGCATCTCGAGCGAACTTCTTTCTTGCTTTCGAGACATGTCAACGAATGCGACCTCAAGCAACTCTTGCCTCCGTTTCGAATGTCTTCGAAAACGCCGCTATGAGAGGTATACCAATATCAATGCAGCGTTCTCAATAACATAACACTGAAGCAGATAAACGCAATAAGCAATCACTAAACTCTCAAAGGGCAAATAATTGCACCAGGATAATTCAATTTGCATTCTCACAAGTGTAGGATGTACTCTTCGACGATTACAGTTCGACAGATATGAACGTCAAATGCGCTTGCATTTACAGCTTTCGCATTGACTTATGATGAGAAGCCAGTGGCATGGATAGGACTCAACGATGTGGCGGAAAATGGACAATGGAACTGGCTGGACAACAATCCCACCACGTTTACGAGATGGGCTCCTGGTGAGCAATTCCTTTCATTTCGCACATTCTAGCGTTCTCGATAAACTCTTCAACGATTATTGCAGTATTTCCCCGTATTGATGTGTCGGATGCATAAATCGAATATCTTCGACGCAGTTTACTTCTTATCTTCGATGAATAAATTCAGCAATATTTAGCGCTTAGTAATTGTAATGTCAACAATGATTTTTGATATTTGAGAGATATTTGAGCTCTCCGAATATATGCAATATTATTTATTTTCCTCTTCATTCACTTATTTGGGAATTGTGGAAATCAAATAAATTCCTCATTTATCGGAAATTTGCTCGGCGTTAAAATGCCGAAAAGTAAAATTTGATATGGCAATAAACGGTCTTTCCTCCACTCGAAGAAAACATTAATTGGATGACTCTTGAAATGAGTTCTTCAATGAAGATGAGAATATGCACTCTTCATTCGACACCACCAAACGTTTCCAACAATCACTCTTTCGGAATTATTCAAATATTTCATCGACGAACATTATCCGTATTCATGGAAAAATTTCAGCTAAATTCTCGCCGTTTGAGGAATTCTGCAAAAGTCGCTTTATAATCTCACATAAATGCCATAGGTAAGTGGCGTTCAATGTGATGTTGTCTTCAGGTTATCCGAAGACGGAGGCGAACTCTTTATGTGTGGCACTCGACTCGACGACAGGTTTCTGGGTTAACAAGGACTGCGCCACACCGTTGCCCTTCTTTTGCAGCATATGTAGCGACAAAAATTACACCAAACGTCCCGATAAAGCGCTTATCTCCGCACTGACGTGAAAAAAATTTCCAGTATTCTCTTTAAATATTTCACAGCGATAAACTTCACCACTGATTGTTGATGAACACAGTGACGTCCACTGGCAGTTGTTTGTTCCCACCACAGTATTCGGCCTTAACCAAAATATACCTCGATAATCAATTACATCGGTCCACGACGAAGAAAATTCACCCTCAAACATTGTCTGGTTTGCTAGTAACATTTTCCTTACGAATATCGAGCAATACCCTTTCTCACTTGTCTGCATTATAAATAAAGCCTTCACTTCTAATAGCATTTTGTTATTAGTCTTTTCGAGCAATAGAACAGTCGCAAACGTTGCACGAGTAACTTTCGAGACGCGTTTATCGGGCTAGAAGATATGCATCTGTCTATGAGGAATTAACTGGTATTGAGGAGAATCACTGAAGTCGCATGTCACAGACGGTGAGTCAACTGTTCTGCTGTTCCAAGGTGACATGAATAAAGCAATGCCTTAGCTTGCTAATTTGCACTGAAAGTGCTTGAGTGATTGTTTTGTTTCTGAGAGCAATCGAAGGAACTGCTTCAGCATTTGCCACAAGAGACCGATGTGGCGATCACTGGGGTAGATGGAGGGAAAAGCCGATCCACTCTTACAGCCAACAAGTAGAACACAAAGGTATTTAAAAGTTGCCATTTGCAGGATACAATACCTTCTCTCATATCTGTTAGCGACGCGTCATATGATGTTACTTCGAGGCTTCACGAAACTGAAATGCATTAATTCCTTGACGATAAGATCATTGTTCGCAGTTCCACGCCCCCCCCCCCCTCCCCCTCCTCTCTGACATCTATCCCTCCCCTAATGCGGAAAGCTTGCTTATTAACTTGAATACGGAGGCCCTTCGCGAAGTCTTTGTACCCTAAAAAGTACGTGGGAAATTTTCAGTAAATCAACGGGGGTCAAGAATTTTCTCATCATTCCTATATGTGTTAGGAGAGCGAATTCAATGCAGTGCTTCACATTGAGCATTCAGAAACTTAACTGAGGAGAACATATTATTCATTAAAAACAACGAAAGAAGCAATCTTTGACAGCTTTCAGAGAAATAGCTGCGGACGAGTGCCACCACTCAACGATAATTTCTAAATTCTATCATATTTAACTTCACTTCTTCAAAATATCTCTCGAGTTCCACGCAAACGAATAACGTCATCGTTCGTCAGCTTTGTAGCCCACTGATCACAAAAAAGACCATCTGAAGGGATACGAAAAGCAGATTTGCCTATTTGTTTATGCTAAATTTGTAAGAGTTATTCGTTAGAGGGGGATTTCAGATGTTCAATAAGCCACCAAAGGGAACTTCATTGTTGCTTTTTGAAGATCCACTGAAAATAACCACGAAATTAATGGATGAATCTTGATGAGTGAATAGTTACTCTTATATTGCCTCTGAGGACATTTGCGCATTCTTTTCCCTTTGCAATGGCAATCATAGTGACATTATTGTTGCAATAATGAAACAACATCAACTATAGTATAGTGAAAACGACAATAATGTTACTCGATGGAAAGGCATCGGCAATGCGGTCGAAAAATCGTTTCACTACGAAATTTGCCCAATAAGCGTAAATGGAAACCACAAACGCATTGAGAGTTTCAAACAAACACTGCAACATGAATCACTTCAGAACGCCTTCAGAAGGCGACATCAGAAATGAAACAATAAGGCTAATCAGCAGCCAGTCTCACTGAACGATCTTGACGACCACCTACACATGGTCGGTCATATCAATAAGCATCAAGTCATATATTCGGTCTGGATCGGTCTAGACAAGAAGCGAAACCGGAGGCAATTCGTATGAACATCGTGTTAGAACTTTGTTGAAATGACTGCCTCATAGGTGATACTTTATGAGGTAATTCGATCTGAACATATTAGCTTGTGGAACCAAATGCACCATCACCTAATTTCAGCGAAGTCGTGACACAATCCTAAGCAAGCAAAACATCAACTTTATTGCTGTTTACTTGCAAATTCTATTTATTTCCTCATCCTATTTTATGCACTCCTATATGTAATTTATGCAAATCATTTCCTTAGTCTTTTTTATTTGCCTCAGTCATCAATCCTTTTTTTTAAACATTAGACAGCAGCTAAACCGAATCGTGCGCCATTTCGGCTTCACTCATAATTGCTAGCGCTCAGTGAGCTGCATTCCATTCCAGCGCTAAAACACTACTGCAATTTCTGAAAAATTGCAGTTTTACTGCAGTTGTATGTCGTTATGATATAGCCCAACATCATAAACCACCTAAATAAACGCCTTTCGATAAAACTAATGTTTTCTGGATTCCCAGCGCTCCTTTCTCAAAATACCTTTTTCACCCTTGTGTGGAATATCCGGAAACTAAGCATGAACACTTCAGGATCATTACAAGCTTGAAATACCGAACAGAGTTGAGACATGGGGGAGAGGGGGGGGGGGGGGTAGGGGTGGGGGTGGAGGATAAAATAAAATAGAGGAGCTCTCATTAACGACTGCCCTTTGCTTATTTTTAGAGGATCATTGATTGCTGAAGGCCTCCTGATTGCAACTAAGGAGCCGCTCTTTTGAATTGAGTTTGCGTTCACTTGAGACAACATCGAACAAAACACCACAAATTTCTTCACAAATATCTCTCAGTTTCTGAGCATGTGCTGAGGAATTTTTGATGCATTCGATCATTTTCTCTTCCATAAAATTCCATTGAAAAACTTCCATTACTTACTCAAACTTCCGCTTAAAATCGAACTCAACGTCATATATAGCGAGAGATTTCTTTACTCATTAGGAGAAAGTAAAATTCGCTATTATGTTGAGCCGATCAAGCTTAATTACTCCAAACTCGAACGGCACTCATCATACTTTAAATTCCGCCGTCACCACTTTTGTCTATGAATTCGCTCGACAGTGAATTCATTGTATAGCCATCTCCTAAAAGCGCTTCATGGTGAAATGAAAAATTTTGTTTCTTATCTTGCAAAGGAGAGAACCGCCTCAACTTTTGCACTGTATAATCAATCTGAAGTGAATTGACAGTTTAGCGGCCGATCGCCAGAATACAATGTTAGTGAAATTGTAAATTTTGAGAGGGTGATTTGACTCTTGCTGAAAGCGGATGACTGAACGGATTGCATTGCGTGCAATGGATGATAATGGAATAATTCCGATGCCAGTCTCAAGAAGCGCATGCGAGAGTCGACGACTGGGAGGTACTTCTAGTAACGCGATGCCTTCGGGTTCGCCAGCTTTTGCGCCACACCCCTCTATTGTGCTTTGCTTGCGATGCATGCGGCTCTATGCACTCACTAGTGATCACTTCACCCACCATGTTCATCTATCAAAGGGGCGTTTTTTCTCATTGATTAGTGATGGGCTATTCGAGTTGATCTGAATGCTAAGTTGAACTTGAAAGGATCGGATCAGTTTATCGTAGAGGAATTCACTTCATTAATCGGTAATTTTCTCAACTCGAAGAAAGTATCATCATTTATCATAACAAATTTGTGTAATTCAGAAAGTTTCAGTAAATGGTCAAATGGGAGTTTCTAAAACAGCGTAGAATGATGAGATGATTTTGCAGAGTGAAAAAGAGGCGCTTATTTGCGACAGTCAATGGTGTTTCGTAGAGTACTTTTTAGTGAAATCTCATCTCGTTGGTTATTTTCATCGCCAACACAACTGCAAAATTTCAACCCTATTCAGCCGGCTAACAATGAACTCCTACGACAAGTCGACGACATCGCCGTACTGCCTTCTCCGATTTTGTCTACTTAAATAGGACTGAAATTCGCATTGCTGTTTGATTAACGTCTAAAGTAACTGTGCCGACCACCAACCCAATCAGTGTTCCGACAACCCAGATGAGGAAATTGTATCGCGAAATGTGCCGTTGTGGGCATCATACAAAAACGTAAACGAGGAAGCCTACATCATCATTCGACGAAATTCTCTCGTTGTGCGTTCACTTCACATTCGATTAGCACGAATTTTTGTCTTCTGCTTTCCCTTCTATTCGATCGCTATCTGAGAGGTTTTCTGTGTTGTCTTATCTCGCCGCCAATTTGTATTTCGTATAAATCGTAAAAGAACTACTTAAGTGTTTAAAAATACTTTTTAGCAGTATGATTTATTTGAAATTTGGCATGGCAATCGAGATTAAGGAAATGAGACGTGTATTCTTTTCTTCACTGGATGCCTCAGATTGATTTTCTTCAACAAGTGATGGGTATCCCATCAAAACAGCCACCCGCATCACATGCTAACTTTAATGGGAGCACTGATAAGGGTGAAATTGTGACAACGAGCGATGTGAATGATGATTGGAACGGATGGGCGGTAAGTGCTGTGATCTAAGCAGTATCTTGCTTATCGCCATGCATCCGCTCTGTGCTACCGCAAATCTGACTAACGAAGAGAGTGTTGAGGAGGTAGGGATTTCTTATCCCATTCCGTACTCTTTTTAGTCGGTTCGCTTGCCGTAACTGTCTGAATGCCTTCCAGTTTTTCATGAAAATGCCTTTCGGGATTAGCTGAACCCTATCATACATAATAAGAATAAACCAAAATAAGAGCACGAAAGTGTTTCTCTGTTAAATGTTTAAGGGGGTGAAGTGTTTGTCTGTTGCAGTTTATGGGAGCAAGTCGAGATGAGGTGAATCTCTTTATTTATTCTCTATTTTATATATTCTATTTGTATTTGACCTCATTTTAATAATTGTAATTTAGTGATTATCTAAAAAATGGGCTTTTTTTGCACTGAAAAACTTTGTGAACTGCTCTCCTTTAACGTCCGCATCATACTGACCCTTTAAGGGATGTAGAACTCATTTAAATGCCTCGTTTAACGGTGCCTTGAAACTTCGCATCGCCTCTCGAAATCGCGTTTTGCTGCCAAAATCAAGCCACTACTTGTGTTATTTTTTTTTTTTCGTTCTGCTAGAATGAACTCAATATTTTTATGCGGACGGTGGATGACATTGCCAACTCTTCCCGGATACCTCATGTTCTCCTCAGTTTCGTTATCATATCGACATCACATAGCCCTCTTGAACAACCCTTATATCCCCATAAAAGGGAAGGATAGTGGACGAGACTTGATGAAGGGATTTGAAGTTTCGAAACAAAAAGGAGACATCGAATAGTTGCTTAGTGTTCGTCGGGAATCACAAATCACCATATCAACACGAAGAGGTCCAGCATAGAGGGACTGCAAGAGAAAATTGCAATATATCGAAAAATGCGAATTAGTCACTCGAGCCAGCCCCCATCTCTCTTTTCCACGTTCGTAGACCTCAGTCATTGATGATCTATGATACACCTCTACATTCAAACATTTTCTGTCAGTTTTTTCCCGACGGCGAAACATTTTGCTCATAAATTATGTATTCAAACCATTATAATCCCTAAATTAGTGCTATATTCGATTTCGAATTCGATATTTTAGTAGGTTGGTTTCTTTGGTAATTGTAAGTAGTTTTATTGGATGGCATTTACTGGAAATATTTGCTTCAATGTTTATTGAATAGAACTTTCGTGGCTCTCTTTGTCGAAGTGTCTCATTCCTCCTATTCAAAGATAGCGCAGATACTTTCCAACATGTATACTTTACATTTGGTGAATTCATCAAGTAGTTCTACGATCTTAATTTCTATTTCCTTAAACGAGGTATTTACGATCTATTTGTTTTCTGTGTGGTTCAGCCATGGCATAATAACTTTACTTTGTGGTCATGTTGAATAATTATAATTAAATAGGCTAGAAACTGAAGTGAATGTCGAATTTCCAGTGACTGCTCAGAGCATGATGAAATTCTAAGAAACAACGTAAGGTGCCAATTCATCCAGAGCACCATAGACGGCGTTCTTGACAGCCGTCTATGGCCTTAAGCCACATATCGTTTTGCTCGTTGCAAAAGTATAACTTTACGACAAAAATATTTGACCTTCAATTGCCGACTTTCAAAGAGGGTGGCAAAAATATCGAAACGCGATTTATTGCACGAAAAATACCATCGCTCGTTGTTGCTGAATCACATGAATACCATCGTTCCTTGACGGCTGACACGTGGTTCTCCACCATCCAAAAATCCATATCAGTTTGCAACCATATCCTCAAAATCGCATCTTTACCACAGTTCTCGAACGGATCCGGCTCTTTACTGAGTCCGCCATGCTTGTCGTTGTTTTCGTGATACCATCGCAATCGTTCTCCCTATAATATGTGTTTCGTTTGTCCGCTTTCATTGCCACACTTAACTATCTGTTTTATATTTTAGTACTGCACATCTAGTTGGTCAATTGGTGTATTCGTTCATGTACAAAGGCTGATAGGTGAAGTGCGTCAGGCACATCGTGATGAGGCGTCTTACCACTTTCCAACACAACATCATTCTTATCGCATTTCTTCTCTCCACTTCACTGCTTTTTTCAATCAGGTGAACATTACAGAATTGAGGTGTTCACTCACTTAACAAACATCGAGCCGATGAAGCAATGGAAAAGGTGGCAAATCTTCCGAAATTGTCGATAGCTAACCGTCGAAACCGTTGTCTCTCAGTTATGACTGACTGTTTTCCGGTTCGAAATGTATTCGAAGTAATTCATTAAGTCACTGAAATTATTATTGATGAGAATTGAAAATCTTTTTCCATAGAGTCAGCGAAAAAGCCAATAGTCTATCGTTTTACCTCAATGAGGGAATGATTATGCTCGGATATTATCATCCAAAAACGTCCGGAAAGAATCCTAGAAAGCGATTAAATTTCATTAAGACCTCAGGATGTAAAAAAATTATCTGCTTTGGCTAGCAGAAACTGCATGGATGTCGCAGTGCCTATAGATCACAGCGAGAGGCAAAGAGGTCTTTTCCATAATTTCGATCGTTTAAGTTCATCCTTTTTCAGTCAGTTTCATGTTCAACGAAAAAGAAGTCCTCCAAGGAGTCCTCTCATTGAGCGAAAATTGAGTTGGTCGTTATAAAGAGTCTTGTAATGCAGTCCACTTTAGTTGCCGTCATATGCAGCATTGATTCTCATCATGTTCAAGTGTCACGCACATGCTTCACGTCATCAAATGTTGGGATGATGCTTGAGTTCTTTTTTCCAAATGTTTCTTCATTGTGGATCCTCAGAGTGCATCCAAATTCCAGTCCGAAATTAGATTTCATCATATAGGTCTACTGAGGCCTATGGGTTTTCGGATTTTCGAGGTTTCTTAGCTTTCGACTGTCGTATGATCGATAGGGGATCTTAGACAATGCTAAAGAAGAGAATTTTCAAGTCGTCGCATAGAATGCAAGAAGAGGGTACAGCCAACGTGTCGGTGTAGAATGTGGGTGCAAACAGCTGTAAAAAGATGGAAAGTGAATTGCATCTGCCACTTTGAAGCAATTTGCTCTTAAAAGAATGGACGAAAACGCCAGCTGAAAGTGGCGTTTAATCGAGGAGAAAGAGGGATTAACATCGGTGTATTCATGCTCGTTCTCTAACCACATCGATAGGGATATCTTTGTCTTTGGCCATGCAATTCATTCGAGCAATCTTTATCATGATACTGCTTTCGTAGTGCTATTTATTTCGATAACCGCTTTAGGGGAATGAATGAAAAATTTTCCTTGACTTTTGTACCACTGCCATTGGCCTTTTCTAAAAGAAATTTCAGCTCTAAGGATCTTAATGCAGAAATTGCTGGTATTACTCTCTCGGTATTCTTGCAGTACGGGTAATCTACTGAAGTTACAAGAGGTGAACAATACAGTGACGACAAGTGCGCCATCTCATGCGGCCACGTATAGCAATGCATCGGCTTTACTCGCCCACCTCCTCGCAGATTATGATATAAGGCTACGACCCGGATTTGGAGGTACCATTACTTTTCTGAGGTCACAGATTATTCATTCGAACCTTTCTTAGCCAAATGCAATCCCTCATAGGTGTACAAACTTCCTTCATCTCGACTTCATCGAAGAGAGATTGAACGTTTTTTAATCGTTCGGTTCAGTACAAAGAAAAAATCAAATGTTCTCGTTATTCAAGCACATATTCTCTAAAATCCCTTAACGAATTGTGCATCAAAACGTCAACGTTCAGTTCACTTTAAGGCGAATCGGGTTACTATTCTAGCTCGATGGAAGAGCCTCAATTTGTTTACCAACAGTGTTCTCTCAAATTCTGAATGATGTCCTCTGAAATCTTCTCTGTGCAATAATCAACATCCAATAATATTCTGCCGCACAACTATGACGCCTTTAATGTCTTTATGCCTCAGTTAGACATAACTAATGTTTCTCTGGAAGTATTTCTCAATGGGTACGCCCTAAAATTCGAGTCTTGGGGAACGTTAAAAATGTGCTTTCTGGTGGGTCGTTGATGGCGAAAGGCACCGAATACTCAGCTGAAATACTTCAGGTTAAACGTGAAAGTAAGCACTGTTAGATGCAGTCAAAAGTGGAAAACCTCAATTCGGGTACGGATGGTATTTCTGGGAGCATTTATTCCACATCCGGGAAGTGTTTTCTGTCTTTTTTGTGATTTTTTTTGATTTTTCGGCAGTCATTTCCACCATCGGTTATATAATATAACGAAAGCAATCAGTAAAAATTATTAAACCAATCGAACTTATTGGAGCAGTAACCGGCGAAGGTCGATGAAAGAAATTCGTCAGATCCTTAATTGTTGTACTCTATGAATTCGGGAGAAATACGGAAGGAATACTGATTGTATCATCGGGAAGGCGCTTCCTAGAAGTGGTGTTCATTGGGTGATTTCGAGCTTCGCCAATGACTGAGATCTTAATCATTTTTTAAAAAGGCTGCGAAAGACATTCCCCGACGAATTGTGTTTTTGATGCACAATTTGTCCAAGTATTTCACGAACACTGTGAAATAAGGGCAGAATGGATCAGATGGAAGTCGATATGTGGAAGCGGAACGCCAACAATACCATTAGAGAGATAAACATCTAAGAAGAGATTCGAATGAAACTACTGAGGCGGAAAAAAAGCTTTCTTCAGCCGATAGATTGCTGAAAAATCAGAAAAAATTAAAGCGAATATGGCTGCTGGCGAAAAAATGAATAAAAGGTCGGCAGTTCATGCTGAAACCAACGAGAATAAGGGGAGAGGACCGGTGAAGGAAGGAGAGAAAGCGAACATGGATGAATCTTCCACCTTTCAAAGTTATGCCACGGCAGTTCTGTGTAAAGACGTGCTTCATTTTAGACGCACTCGGTGTGCTGGAACTCAATTATACTTCAGCATGTATTAGAGGGTGCATTGACGAGTGCTGTACCTCGTAAGCTCGTCGAGACAAGAGGGCTTTGCGAACTCAATTAAGCAACTTCTGTTCTTCGCCTTGAACTTTTGAGTTAATATAATAACTAAAATGTGGAGGTAGAACCCTTCTATTTGACCATGACCTTCACACATCCAATTGCGATCCATCCTCCCTTCTGCTGCAACAGACGCTGGTCCATTTGGGTCGGCTAATTGTAGAGTGGCTAAAAGGAAACATGCTTAAATTGCATGCTGCTCGTTATGTCGCATTCTTAAAATTCATGGTTACGCTGGATGCCTATAGAAAATTTTCCCGCAGGTGCCTCGATGAAGTCGTTCTGTTACAACCCGAACTCTCGGCGGCGAATCTAATTTAATTTTGAATGTACGCTTAAAGTACCCAGACAACCCCCATCTTCAGCCATAATTAAATATATATGAGAGTGACCCCCCATAGATGGAACAGAGTTCGAGTGGCGTGGTTGGCGTCTTATGTATGCTAGGAAATATCTGCAGCGACTCCTTTGCAATCATTTGTCTGCGTAATTATAGATGAGCGATAATAGACTTCGTGGGGAGTGTTGCGCTAATGTTCTCTGAACATGTAATTCACTTTCAGTCATATGTGATGTGTGCAATCGGTATAAATTGGAGAGGTTCTAGTAGCCAGATATGAATGCCGCGATGACGAGAATGATGTCCTCAAGGGAGTAACGTTTTCTTTGCTTTGGCATCCATGATGGAGTACATGCAGCGTATGCAGCCCTTTGGGAGGCATTCATCGATCGCTCACTTCTCTAATAGCTTTTGTTTTTTTATGCAATCTTCCAGAGGAGACAGAAAGGGACTTAGCGATGCAAAGAACGAGTAAGGAAAATATTTTAAGAGATGAACTTATTGATTTTCATCGCGTACATCGTTCTGTGTCGTGTCCCCAGAGAGAGAACGAGAAATCAGAGGGGATTAAGAATGACGGCATTCTCCTCTCATCGAAAATTTCGCCTTTCAACTCATCACTCCCTTAGTTGTTTCTTCTTTCAAAGAGGGCGCGGAAACGTTTATAGTCGATCGCATTAAATGGTTATTTCCAACTATTTGGCATAGTCAACGTGCGCATTTAAAAGCACAACGTATAAAGTTATCGTGAGGACCATTCTACTGATCAAAAACTTTGAAAAGCCCGTAAGAGGAGAGGCAAGTAAATTTGTTGTTCTCATCTTGAAACTAACCTTTGCTGCTGTGCGACGTGCTCGAGACGTCTGCAGGTGACCATCGATGCAAAGTATTGCGCTCGTAAAGGGAATCAACAAATAATGAAAGCTTATAAACATTTCTTGAGCCATTTTATTTGGTGCCATGGTCTATGGGTACATGGGTGGATCTGTCGGTCTATTCGTTGGTTCTAATTCTAAGTGCCAACACGGTCAAATTCAATGGTAGTAACTATACTGCATCTTAGGCCTTCACGACCATCAAGATTTAGAGGGCGAAAGGGGCTGCAAGAAGGAGAGTGGTGTGAGAGGAGGGAAGGAACCAAATAAGCTTCTCTCTTACCACATCAAATGGCTGTAATTGACTTGAGTGTAAAAAAGTGACGTCTTCTTTAAATACGGCAAAAAGAGTAAAAAGGAAATCTAAACACTGCCACTTTATCGAACAATAGAAACTTCCCGAAGTTGAAGTAAAGCGAAACAGTTCGCAGCGACCTATAAGCACTACTTCCATGGAGGACGCTTTAAGGGTCACAGTGAAATCCTGCCGTGCTCAACTCTCAAATGTCTGCACACATCATTAATAAAAGCCTTTATCCTAGGCCTATAAATATTGGATGAAAATATCGCTGTTGCATGCGTTGTGGTCAAAATACGACGGGAGTGACACTTAGCAGAAAATGAAATACTGAGATATTGGAAATTTTGAGAGCGGCTGCTTGTAAAAATAGGTTTCACGTATTCTGCTCTCTTTGTGTTTTCCCATTAAAAAAAAATCAAGAATCCTTGAAAGTTTCAAACTACGGCGTTCGTTCCACCAAAAACCAAAATTCATATAGTTCATCTGTAAGAACTTGAGTGATCGCACCTGAGAGAAATATTAGCCATTTTTCCACCTTCGTATGCTTCTTACTGCAATGGATTCACGCCATTACATGCTTTCTTCAGTTAAATGGAGATGAAATGAACAGATCATCGAAGTGAAGAATGACTTTAATTGTGTGAGCGGATCAGTTGAAGGCAATATTCAACACAGATACTGTGTTTATGTAGTGAAAATTTATTATCTGCACTGGGAAACGTTATTAGCAGTATTGTCCCAAGAAAGAACCAACGTAGTTGCGAGCGATAGTTGCAATGAGAAGAACAAAAATTTCGGCTACTTTAGGCGGTCCGTACCCGGCACATGATCGTTTTCATCGCTCCCCTGTTCCGTCCCCTCCCATCCCTTGTCCTTTCAAAATCGGTCGTCATTTGAAACATTAAACAAGTGAAGCGCACAGAAGTTTTACTCATTTAATGTTATCGCTATTAAAATCATGGCTTTTTGCACTTCCATATCAAGGTAAAAGTGATCGTCAGTTTGAGTACATATTGTTTTCGATTCACCACGAGTTGCTATTGGAATTCTATGGTAAAGCTCATAATAGCTGTCTCTTCATCTCCAGCTCCCCTCTCCCCTCGCGTTGAACAAAGTGGAAGTGACAGTGAAGTGAGAATTTGATCGCTTAAGAGTTTTTATTTGTAAACAGGGATGGGACGATTTATGTGAACTGCTTAAGTTGATTTAAATAGCAAAAATGTGAAGATTGCTTCAAACTTCTAAAGGAGTCTGAAAGAGATTCTCTGTTAAGTTTCGAACGGCTATGCTGTTCCCTATGAAAGGTGTCGCACTAGAGCATTTCAATAAAAAATAAGAAGTTAACCATTAGTCGGAAATAATCAGAAGCGTTTCTCCTCAGTTGCTGTAAGATTTAAGATGATTGCAGGTGATGCATTACTCTTAACAATGGATATTATTATTGCTTCGTTCGACTCAATGTCCGAGGTTAACATGGTAATTCAATTAAATTTACCTTTTATTCCTTTTTAATGACTTTAACCCACCGAATTCTTCAGTTATGAACAAAAATATATAATGCTGATGGACGTCTTTATGGAAGTGAAGAGTGCGTTTTTGAGACGAACGCTGAATAATTACTAACAAATTTACCATCAAAATGGTTTGCCACTTCCATATGAAGCTGTTCAAAGTTGGTAACTGGTGCATACGAGTAAATTAAATGAAACAGCCGGTGAGCAGATCGTTTTAAGAGGAGACACAGCTGCCTGCAATGGAATACTTTTCATAAAACAGCACGAGTGGAACTCGTGCTGTTTTATGAAAAGTTGTATGAAAGAAATTCATGCTGCTGCTATATGCAGCTCATTTCTCGCACCAGCTAGTTGGTTCATTCTGAATTGCAATGGCGAACGGTTCAAATTACATCGGTAGATTGACCTAGTGCCACGTCTAAAAGTTGACGGTAGCTGTTAAAGCAATCCTTGATACATAGTTGAAAGCTACAAAGACAATATGACTAAGATTTCGTGCGCTCTTACAACGCACTTCAAGAATCGCTAACCAACAATATCCCCATCAAGATAAGCAGCAGCTGGGAACTACGGATAGAAACGACACTACAAAAGATGCGCTATCGTTCAATGCAGGCCCAGCAGAAGTATTTAACGGCCTTCTCTTGTGCAGCACAAAGCCAACGTTGATTATCGTAGCAACGGCTACCGTTGGTCGGAAATGGAGGACAGGGAGAAAAGTCAGCCGTTCCCGTTGTGTTTTATGCATATTATTATAAATTATTCAGATGCATTACAAGTAGTCCATAGGCATATTTCTTATCTCCGCAATCTGTTTCTCTCTTCTCGCGTACGTATCAGCTACAATTGCAAAATACCTTTAAAGATGCTTCTAGTTCCTTAACGCTTAACCAATGAATGCTGGAGACTGAGTTGTTTTTGCATTACTTGAAAACAGTAAAGAGTCGAATTCCCTAGGATTATACGGTAACGATGTATTTACATCAATATTGGCGTGACGAGCGATTGTCGTGGTCACCGCACATCGACATCGACGATATGACTCTATCCGGGGAATTCTCTCAGTACGTGCGTGAGAGCATTCCGCTTTTATCATTTTTCCGGCTTGTTAGTGCTCCTGTTGAAGAGTCAGTCAAAACATCAACTCACAAATGTAGGGTATTCGAGCTCTCAGAGCCAGAAACAATCAAATCATTTCATTGCTCTCAAACGCTTCTGTCATTATCATAGAACTCTACCATTCCATTTCGCGAATTCGACGCAATTTTAGTGCATTTAATAGTAAGTAAATAAACTCGTAAAAGTCTTCTTAGTGAAAGTAGCTGATGTAAAATCGAAGTCTTATGCAATGATGTGTTATCATCTTGCAACTTCGTTTTGAATCTTCATTTGTCTAAAATATGTTTAGCCGAGAAGTCCTCTGCAATCGGTGATAAAAATTGAAGATTCAGGGAAGATTTCATCTGTGCGGAAGCGATGAATAGACTAAAGCGGAAGAAAAGAAGGGGAAACATAAAGGGAAAAAAGCGCCTAAGAAGTCGTCGCACTTCATTAGGCATAAGTGTGGCAAATTCCTACCCCCTTTCCATCCACTAAACAAAAAACTCAATTGTGGATGGTCATTTCATCCAGAAATTTCTAACGTGTGCACGCTTTTGTAATTGTCTACTTGGTGCACATTTGTCGGGTAATGTAGCTGCAAATATAATAATGTAACCTTTCAAAATGCTCAAGGCTTTTATTTAGGCATATTTGGGTGCCGGACACTTTTCTCGCCAACGACAAACAGTCATTTCTCCATGATGTCACCGAAAAGAATACAATGATTCGGTTAACACGAGATGGTCGAGTTGCCTATGGAATGAGGTTGATTTTTGTCTCTTCGTTATTGTTTGATGACAATAGCTGAATACCGCTACTTTTGAAGCCTTAAAATGTGGCAGTAGATAAGGGTCTCGATGTTCTCACCACTAGAAGAAGGTGCGAACGGAGTGGGGAATGAAGTGGTGGTGAATTGAAATTGATGTTGAAACTTTTTGGTTTTACATTTTCTTTTACATTAAGCTTCTACTTCATTATACTTCTCATCGAGAAAACATTAAGCTTACAACGCACATCTAAATTAGCCACTATACTTCTCATCCACAAATCTCTAACAGTGGTGAAAAATGTCAGTTATTCGTGCACAAATTGATAAAAAATGTATTATGAAGGGACCCCACTCCTGCGAACATTTGATGAGTGTTTACTTTTATTTATCGTAAATAATTTCGGGATCGTTCTTCAAGGAAAATAATCGCAGTGCTCCTAAGTTCAGGAAATTCAGGCTTAATTAGAAAGAAAGGTTAAGAGATTTCAGGTTCACATCGACACTCGCCTGTCACATGGATCTTCGCAATTATCCACTCGATTCACAAAACTGCACAGTAGAAATTGAAAGTTGTAAGTTCGATGTGTTAACTGTCGAATGACAAAATTTTCACACTTCCTCTCGGAAGGGAAGTTTTTTGTATAAAAGAAAATACTCATTACTGAATTAGTTTTCCAGTTGGTGATCGGCTGTGTAGAACTCAAGCTGATTGTTTTCGACGTATCTTCTTTCCTTATCTTTCGCTACCTTGCGTTTTACTGATTAAAAAGGCTGAATATGCCTCTACCTGAAATTAGACTAATCAGCAAGAATGCTCCGTCCGTACCAGCTCAGTCTTTGTACTTTTCAAAGATTATTCCGTTCTATTCATCGACTGCAATCACCTGAAGGCAGTAATTTGTGCTGGTCATGTGTTCTTAACATACGCAGTAACGATTTTGATCTGCAGATGGTTATACAACCTCAGAAGTGTTGATGAAGTGGAATCATCCGTTGGCCGTACATGGTGTCGATCGTGCAGATGTGCCACAATTTAAAATACTTGGCTTCCAAACTGAGGACAGTATTGTGAGTACTGCCACAGGTAAAGGTCCATGTTTAGCTCATCTACCGCCATTCATCTTTGTCCATTTCTTCGGTCCCATTTTACATCGTTCTATGCAAGCTTGTGACGCTTTCGTACTTCTTCAGCTGATACGAGAATGAGAATATAAAATAGTTCATAATAACAGGGTAACTCATTCTCTTCTCCTCTTGGATCGATTCGAAGCGCATACTCTGAAAGCGTTGATATTTTCCTTTGTTGAAATGTAGTGCGAGACGGATGAGATCGTTGTACGACTCAACCATTCGTTAGATGAACTCATCAACAATTTAATGAGCAATGTTCCGCATCGGTCAGCGATGTTCCACATCCACATCGAAAGCATTGCAATTTGTCGATGAGAGAATCCTCAAGGGGGCAGCATCTCGTAAACGACCACGTCAATTTGGTTAGTAGTCCTGAAAAGTTGAAGCACTTTTGAGGCGTATCCACATCAACGCCTAAATGGAATGATCGTGCTCATTCCACTGCACATACATGCACGCACACAAACATTTATCATCATTTCGCGTGTGTGATGAATACGACTCATCTATCCGCATTCGATTATATTCATTCAATTCGTTCTATAGCGGAACTAATATTGGAAACATATTAGTGTTGTGGAAAGCAAAGGTAAGGTGCTATAATTTCTGGACCAGACCTTGGCCTCCTTTCCTTGTTCATATTAATAGCACCAAAACCTCGAAGCTCATCGCAAGCATTTTTGTGAAGTATACCTTAAGTGAATGTAATCTGATAATCAGTGACAATTCCATCCGTAGACGGACGGCAGGGAACTCGACGCCATTCTGTTGTCGATGGATGCTTTAACATTGCTGAACACTTCATTGCTCTTATTTTTTCTTTAGAAAGCGCTTTGCAAGCAAATTTGGAAACGTTTTGTGAACTATAGAAAAACGATTAGATTATGCGGTTTCCAGCGAAATTTACTAAACTATAATAAGCTAGAATAATTTATTCATAACCACATCCTGCACTACAACGAAACGAAAACACATGTAAAAGTAGTCACTTTAAATCCCTCTTAGCGTTTTCTAAAATCCGCGGTCCCCTTCCTCTCACATAACCGAACTCTACCCGTGATCCATTAACTCTTTATTGCCTTTCACTACCACAGATTGGTGGCTTTGCGTAAAACTGTAATCTTAAATGTTAACTGGACAGTGTGCTAATACTTTTCAGGATCATACCAACGTCTTTCATTGGTATTTCAATTGAAACGAAATGTTGGATACTTTGTCTTTCAAACGTATTTGCCTTGTATACTCATCGTGATGCTCTCATGGGTCAGTTTCTGGATCAATCATGAAGCAACGTCGGCGAGAGTGGCACTTGGTTTGTTTGTTCTCATCTCTGCGTCCATAGCACTCTTGCACTCCAAAATCACCACGCATATAAATATATTTCTTTCATGTCTTATGCGTCCTTTCTTTTCATTTTTCAAATCGATCATTTTGCTCTGCAATTTTTGTTTAAATTTCTATATTTTCAGAACAGTTTTCCACTTGTCTGTAGAAAAACTTTTTAAAGCAACTAAGGTAAATGCTTCTCATTGAATAGACTCGGACGCGATGCGAGGAAGCATCCCGTCACGACTCTGCCAATCCAGTATTCAGAAATATTCCATTACTATTTCATTAACCAATGTTAGGATTTTAGAATGAATGTTGACAAGTTTTTATCTTCTTGCTCACTGGCCCTTACCCGTAGCCATCATTACTCTCACTCGGTAGGTGCAAAAAAAGTCTATGGTCGTAATAAATAAAATTTCTCATCTCTCAATCCGAAATCAGCGGATGCCTCATAAAAAGGTTCTCGAGAGAATTTGGAATTCCCAACTTCTCCTCTGACTTCATTCAGCTTCACTCTCCTCCGTACATTGCATTTCTTTGTGACAAAGAATTCTCTTTGCATCTACCTCGTTCTCGAACTTATTCTCTGCGAATTTTTAGGTATTACTACAGTGCTCACGATGACAACAATTAGCACAGGTGTTCGTCAATCGTTGCCTCGTATTAGCTATGTGAAAAGTATTGATATTTATTTGGTAAGAATGTTCTTTCGCCATTAATTTATGTAAATATGAACAAATAAACAAATATGTACATATTTGTTTAATTAATAATATATATATATATATATATATATATATATATATATATATAAGAGAATATTTCAAAGAGACTGGATACAAAGCAAGAAAATTGGATACAATGCAAGAAATGAGTTGCAAATGTAAGCCATATTGAGTGATGAGTCCATTTAGCTCAAGGGTGTAAAAGTTAAGACAAGCGACGATTCATTAAAGGTATGTAAAAATGAACTTGGTTGTTCAAAGCAGTGATTGTCGCTGAATGCTCGAGAATATCGACTGCAATTTGTCTGCTTTCATAGTAATGTATTTCGCCACAACTTATAGCCACGAGTGTAAATATGTGAACCTTCTATCGGAAAAAATAATCCACCTTCGCGTGAAATTTATTCAGAATGAAGGGAAAATCACCTAGAACAAAAGGCCAATTTCGTAACCAGGAATATGCATTCTGCGTTGACTTCCCTGTCCCTTTACTCAGCTCCGTGAATCTGCATGTCTCCACCACTGGGACGTCAAAATCGAAAGAGGAACATGCCGAACGTTGTCTTATCGTGAAATTGTGGTATTTCTATTGAAACCGTGGTTCGTAGGATGAAATGGTAGAACTCTGCGGGTTTGAAGGGAACTGAGGGAGGAAGAGAAAAGAGAAGCTCCACACTGATGTGTACGAAGAAGTACAATGCAAGATTCATAATTCATATTATTACAGGTAATGTGTTTTGTATTTGTGTTCGCAGCGTTGCTGGAGTATGCAGCTGTGAATTATTCGTATTGGGGAGGACGGGCAAGGGAACAAGAGATCGCCGAGTGGCCTGTGAATGGCAGTCGAGCTAACTATCGCGACAAGGAAGATACCGAGGGAGCTGTCAACCTCACAAAATGGGGAGTTCCACAATCGCTTGTTGAGGTAATGGTAATGTTCGAGCAGTTCAACAATAGCTGTACACCTGCATAGGCATTTACAACTAATTGCTAACTTTTACAAATAATTCAGTGACGGAAATAAACTCGATCTTTCACACATTAATTAAACCAATCTAGGTGCTACAGGCTCAGCCCAACCCCTATAGCGTAACTTTCATCACCATGAAACTAATTCACGGATTGTTTCCGTAACCGGTCGTTTTATAAGAAGGCAAAGTACTTTTAATTTTTTAAGCCTTCAGCTTTGACTTCTTAAACCTTCTGCACTAGCGCGGACCTCCTGGCTTGTGATTGTGAACTTCTCAGCTTCTCGACAGAGACCTAATCTATGAGTTTAGCTCCTTTCCTTGAAGTGACTCTAGCTTCCTTCATTTAATAATATTAATTTAAGTTCTAATACTATTCTTTTTTTGGAAAATGCGAGTTAAACAATTTAAGCATCTGATTAAGGTCTGCGAGAACTCCTGTGCGGTCTATCATTCGTAATTATCCCCATAATCGTTGAGAGTTTGATGCGACTTAAACGAGTATTCAGAAGGACGTTGATCACCAGCCGAATTCGGAAGAGCCAGCTGACTCAGCAGCGCGAACACGGCCGTCTTCTCCTCTAGTGTCGTTGATTGGTGGCGGAGAGACAACAAATCTTGACTCACCGGACTATCCTCGCTACAACACTCAACAAGTCAGCAACAACAGGCTACGATTTCGACTGGTCAGTGCGAGGTAGGAAAAGCACATCTGGGCCAATGTTCAGAGTTCCTCGAATCCCCTTAAACTGCGATTTGTGTCTTCACAATATATTTATGTATTTTTAAATGATGCAGAAGCTGAAAATTGCTCATAGCAGGTTCACATGTCGATCCATTCACAAAGTTGCAAACTGAGTGAGTGAGCATGAAAAATATTGAGATGACTCCTTATAAGCATCTTGTAGAAATGCACAAATGCCGCAGTCTTCTCATAAGGCTTAGAGAGAAAAAATATTTGAGAACTTCGGGAGGGTCTTTATGCAACGACGAATGAGGAAGCATCAACAGTGCAAATGAATCGAGCACCCGAGCCACAGCATCGGTGTGTTTTCAGAGGAAAGCGTCGATGCATAATGGCTGGTGGCAAGCCTTGCAGTCAGAGCATCAAGATGAGCGTCCATCGTTTTGGACGAAGGGCACGCGCCGCATTTCCGTCGTTTCGAGTGCGTGACGTCAACGTCATCGACAAAAATTCGCGGGTCATATTCCCCGTCTCATTTATTCTTTTCAAGTATGTAAAATTCTCCTTATTTATCATCCCCCTTTACTCCGCCAATAAAAAACCTTCCCTCCTCTAAATGGAATTTCAAAATATCAATAATAATCGCAACAAAGTCAGTGCAAAAAGCGAAGCAGTGAACTACCCAAACTTAGTGGATTTCAGCTCGAGTAAAAGGACACTAACGCATTGTTCGGTGGCTCGTTTGACCTTTTAACCCATCTAAATATTGCGGCAGAACTGCAAACTGTTCTAATATGAAATATTTGGAATATCTTGATCGCTTATCTTCAGCGTTTTTGAAAAATCTGCGTTCTGAACATTAAAGAAAACTTTATGGTTCGGAAAAGAGTAAAACGCACCTTTGAATTTACATAAATTGACTCTAATTTAACGCAAATCGTCGTAGATGTGAAACCCAATTTTATATTAAAGTGTTCAGTAGAGTGGGAAAATTCTTTCTGTGGTATTGGTCAATCGAAATTTACCTCGAAAATAGTGTTGCCACTCCGTAAACACTATATTTTTACGATATTGGAAAGAAACTAATCAGCTTTTGCTGGGAAATTTGTTCAATCTTTCCTCTATGTAATAATCGATTCGATAGTTTTCGCTTAAAATGATTCTAAAATTTGAGGCATTTAATTCATAAATGGTTAATTTGATATCCGCAAATTGTTAGTTTTCCCTCTTAGTTCAGATAAAAGTCGATTTCTCATTTACTTTATTAGGAATAAAGAAAAATAAATTGAATTTCTCATTCGTCTATGAGTGACATAGCGAATGTGTAATCTCAACTGCCAAAGAAGATGCCGTTTTCTCAATTCACTATTATCCTCTTAACGTTAATTTTACTCATTTTCAGCACCTTCTATTGGGGATATTATACGATGTTACAGTAAGGAGAAATCTATGGTGCAGAAGCTGATTCTTCACAAGAATGCCTCATTTCGTTGAATAATTGTATTCACAATAAAGTGTTTCATTAAAATCTTATTTTTGAACAGCACAATTGCACCATTTTTCAACTTCGTAACTTGCAACAAATTCTCTATGAGAGTATTTGAGAAAAACTGAAGAACAGTAGAGTATAACAGGACCGAGCAGCAAGCAATGGTAATTCTTCAACTAATAAAGTAGTACTGTTCTGAAGTAGTATTTCGATAAGTAACGAAGAAATGTTTCCTATTAATTCGACGTTAGTTAACGGCCATTTCTGAATTTTCTTACAAATATCGCTGAAGAGACAAGCTTACTAGAGCCTCGCAAGCTTATTTCATGAAGCACAAGAATGACACGTAATAGTTGAAGTGACAATGCTGCTAATGGAATACTATAGGTTCGATAAGTGCTTTCTCTTGGAAGCCTTTCGGTACTTGATTTTTCGTTTTGTTGCTGCATCTCTGACGTCATTTCCTTCGTCTACAGCAAGCGGCTTGATCCTCTTATCTGAAAGCACTTCGTCCCACATTTAGAGCAATTACTCAGAAGCACTTTCAAATGGCAAAATTAGCGCACGAACGCACAATGTGGCTAGACGCCTTAAGGGGCATTTATGAATCAAACCGAGTGCTTAGATTTCATAGAATGGAAAGAGGCTTTGAAAAGAATTATTAAGTGGTTTGTTGCGAATTTATACGCAATCACAACTGAGGACTTTTCAGTGACCCTCCCCACCCCTTCCTCCCCTCTCAACCAATAATGCACTTGCACGAATGTAATGATATTCATTGTGTTGCAGTTGAAATTGTCTATTATCTTCAATTCTAATGGAATAGATGGATCGTATAACTTACAAGGAAGTTCACAGTTGGAATCTTTCAATAAAAACATATTCGAGTAGGGTGCATAGATGAGTTGAACAGTTTGAGGCGAATCGTAGAGTTCGCACGCGATCACTTGATGTCCGCCAACGAAGCCGTACATAACACCATTGCAATGCTGAAAACACTGCCTTAGTAAAAACACTGCCTTCGATAAGTCTGTTTAAAACACTAAGGCATTAATTTTGTTCGAAGATTTCTCTCATGATTTACTCATCGTTCATTCATCTAAAACAATTCTGATCAATTGTATGCGTTCAACGAAACTTCGAAGTAATGGAAACTAGCGATGATCACATTGCTCCATTATTCAGTTAACAGTACAGTTATAAACAGACCGATGAACGCAAAAAGAGGAGAATTTGGCACATAGCATTCTTAATTATGTTGCACTATGTTTGAACTGAATAAATTCATAACCTCATTTCTAAACAGTCAATGGAAAAAGCGGGAGAGATATTAAAAAAACTATGATATAAACGATGCGGAAGCGTATCAAAGTAAAATCTGATAAATTCGTTAAGAATACCGAATCGTGTAGGCACGTTGAAAGACAATCATCCTCTGTTGAATTGAGCGCGTCTTTAACGATCGCATATGGCCTCACAGCATCTGGTTGATCGCGATCACCGTAAACCGTAAAACATCCGCGTAATCGTGGAATTTCACTCTTTGATCCTGGGATTTATGGCAGTTTATACGTTATTTTGCACTTTTATACCGTATTTTCGAGAAAGGAATTACGATATTCGCTAAAAGTTTTCTTCACTGGACGCTGTAAATGTTGCATCGTCAATATCGCAGTTGATTTCATAATGCGCAAAAAGCAATTTCCCGTCGTTTAGCGCTGCGTTGTGAACATTTTCTCTTAATAACTTCTAAAAAGGAAATCGGTTTTAAGTGAAAACAGAAAGAAATCACTTCGGAATTCATTTTCCTCACCGTCGACGAACAGTTATCGCAAAATTTGTTCTCATTCCTCTCTTTCAATTTTTCGATAAGTCTTAGGAGACTTAGGAGAGCGATTTCAGTTCAGAAAATATGAGAGAAAATATGATAGATGCACCTTTTTGGGAGTCGACGTACGAAAATTGCATTAGAACGATCAGCACTATGCACTCGACAAACATCGCTTGCGCACTTTGATTTCGACAATGAACGAAATCGTCGCTCATCTTCACTTATATATGGATTTCGTTCTTTAAGATATATCTTTGAGGATTTTGTTCACCCACATCACTTCATCGTTTTCGTCGTTACACTTAATTTCATTTCAAGAGTTGCATCATTCACTTGTATCATCAAGTTTTCATCGGCTATCGACTAGACGAGATAATCGAACCTTCCTTATGTCCACAAATTTATAGATGTTTGAATCAAAGAAAAGTGCAGCAGTTATGATCGGATAATCTTTTATTCCGCAAATTGCAATTTGGAAGTAATGGAGACAGGGTGCTTGCTTGACTAGTAGTCAGTCAAAATATAGATCTGAAGAGTGTCAGTACTCGAATTCCACTCCATACACAATTATTTCCCACGAGCATCAATATCGCCGCAGTTTGATAACAGCGTTAAGCTGACAATTTTTCTCAAAGAATTGTACTATTATTTGCAACAAACGCTTAGTTGACTCATGTGATGCGTATTTTCATTTACGAATACAAACAATAATTCCCCTTTCAGTTATTTTTAGCATTCATGAAACATTATTGCTTTGGTGATTAAACAACGTTTCCAGCGATCGACTACTAATCTCGAAAAGCCTTCAAGGCTCTCAAAAGAATTTTCAAAGCGACTATTGAGAGAAATGCGAGAAAAAGCAGATCTGACTCATATTTTCGCCGAAGAATGAGCTTTTTTTTTGCAATAGTAGATAGAGCTTGTCGAAGATTTCCGGATATCGCGGTGCAAAATCGTCTATTTTTTGGACTTGCGAAAATGCTAGGATAATATATTTGACCAGCACATTGAATTTCGTCGTTTGGCGATGTCGAAGCGAAGTTCAAAATTTACAAAGCTCGCCTCCTTTTATGGCAATAAATGGTGGCTATTTCAGGTCTATTTCAGGTGGCTAGTTTCTCGTCATTAAATCAGCGTTCACTGCTCTACGCTGATTTTGAAACGAATAACAGAAACGAATTGATAATAATTTGCTCTACAAAAAAAGACATAACAAAATAACGTAATAGTTGGTGTCCTTTTGCTACAGAAATGCTCCAGCGTGTTTTGAAACGGCTCCGATGACTTTGTTTTGGAACCTTTCGAGAGTGGAATATTCGCCAGGTGAAATCGAATATTGCAAAAATTGGCGCAAATCCGGAAAAAGATGAAGATATAATGCGTTGTTGCACTCCTTCGAGCGTTTTTTAAAGAAAATATACTTCTGGAATTTCACCTGGAAAATTCTAATTTCAGTGAAATATTTCATCTCCTTTTGAGGCTCTTTAGAGTAAAATATAAAAAGGTTAAATATGATTAATGAAGTGCTAACTATTCAACTGAACCACTCGACTAAGTTCCAACAATCTATTTCATTGGTACCGTGATAATGCAATTGCTTTATGGCGTCGATGCAATAGGGATTTATTGACATCATTAAAGTGCTCCACTAAAATCATGGATGGGCCGAGTGCATTCAGAAGAAGGAGCTCAATAGACAATGAAGGGATGGAGTTAGTAGATAATAATTAAAAGGAGAATCACTTTATTTCGTATCAATATGCGAGCGATTTCTATAACGAATAGTTCGACCGACTTAAAGTTCTCTATATAAAAAATTACCTGCAAAAAGAAAAAGAGAGGGCCTCTTGTATTTATTAATTGCATATAAATAGATCAGCCTCCAGATCGGTCAGAATATTAACGAAAAACATCATCTCAGTGATATTTTGATGTTCATTTATCTCCTTATCTACTTTGCGCCTGGAACAATTCGTTCGCTTATATCGGTTTATTAGTGGAGGCATTCATTCATTATGATTAAGTTCAACTGAAAAGAACACTTTGCTCAGTGATATGAAGAACGTGATAACACTTCAGGTTGACGAAATGAATCGCTCCGACAAAGAATATCTTCGTTCTCCATTTATGATGATTCTCTTACAGCAACATTAGAAGTGCGTTTTGCGATCATGTCCTTCGCACACAAGGGGCATTTGTTAAGAGGATCTGCTTAGTGAACGACTATTCCGTTAAAATAGTGACGATTGGAGTAAGAGGTGTGCACTCAAGGAAGGAAGGTGGGCGACCCTCATTTTACGGCTACACGAGACGACGATGAGAAAAGAATAGGAGCCGAAAAAGTGCGCTTATCAAAGAGACAAGTGGAAAAGCATCACATTAGCTGCAATTGAACACCGAAAAAGCACCTTTATGTTTTTGGTATTGCAGTAAAGTGATAAAAGGTTCGTTTTATTGTACGCCGATCGATGTTAACGGGAAATCAAATGATGTTAAATGCATCAAACTTTTCATACATATTGCAGAGTTGATGGACAATGGGCATTATTTCGATATGAGAATTATCTAGGAGAGGAATCACAGCGATCGAATTCAATAGTCGCCCGTTAAGCAGTGCCCGAAGTGAAATTATCTGGTCTGAGAAACTGAGGCATATAAATAGACGGACCGATATGAAAGGGTATAGGTGACAGAAACATTTGTATGAACGAAGTTGAGGTAATGCGCTATCGGATAGTTGGCATAACGCAAAGGGTGCTCGAAGTTTGAAATATTCTATAAAAACGAGTGCTCTGAAGGAATTTCAGTATGGGTGGGGTCGTTTAGCAACTAACAATGAAAAATGAGCATTTGGAACCTATCGGAATAGTATACTCATCCTCCATTGTCGAAATACTCAGAGAGCTGCGAAGATCTACTGAAATGGAAGTAATTCTTTGCTACTTAAGTAACATTGAGTCGAATTTCAGCGCTGCATTAGCATTTATACTTTCTTTTTCGAGTTTTTAAAACGACAACATATTGGCAGCTATTCAAATGGACGATTTAAAAATGTAATTCTCGATTTTTTCTCCGCTCTCATTTCAGTCATCGGCGTTAATATTCGTGTGCTGCCTACTTCGAGAAGGAGACACTTGGTGGCATCTAGGGCTGTTTGAATAGAGAGCTCACTGAGACGGCTCCTATCGTTGTTGTGTCTGATCCATCGCCGATTCGCTATAAAAATGTAAGTAAAGAATTTTGATGGATACTGCGCAAAAAGTTTATTCACTTATTGAAGCCTATTTCAGCGTGACCGTTTGAGAACACTTGTTTTTGTTGCGATCGACGTCCATAAAAGGGGAAGAGGTTCTCTGATAAGGTGGAGGTGAAGGGAGCGACGGGAATGAGGAGGGAGACGATTGAGGGAATGGGAACGATGCGTCACTAGTGGGCGGTAGTCAAATATGGCATTTTCATCGCATTACGAAGTGTTCGAGAAGTGCGTTGCGCAGGAGTGCTGCAATATAACGGAGCTATGACAACAACGGTTTGTATGCATGCGTCCCACTGCTATTAGGGAGATTATTATGTATGTTATGGTGTTGTTCATAGCGCACAAAAAGAAAGACGGTCATTTGAGCCGCGATGAATCAGCGACCAACCTAAGATAAGGGTCGTCGAGAAAAGCGACCGCACCGCGTTGTTGGACGCGTCTCGTGTGGCTCTTCATTTGTCATGTGGCGTTCGCACTCCGTTACATGTCACGAATAGACGTTCCTTTGTTTTATTTTTTCAGAATCATTGTTTAGGGGTCACAGGTTGGCAGGTTTTATTCTCCTTAGTCGGAAGAAAGGAGGTCGTATGCTGGCAGCTTTTTAGAGTTGAGAATGCAGTTAAGAAAGCTCGTGTGTTACTGCCTCTCGAAGACAAGTGAATAAACTTTTCTCATTTTCCAAAACGTGTATCTTTTGTTGACTGATATCTTGAGGTGTGGTTAGCATAAGTTATTGTCAATTCACTTAGAGCATTCTAGACTCATTTTGTGATGTTACCCCCGTCACGCAGCATTAAGATGGTGCTAATCACGTTGTTTATTAACGGCACCTAATGCTTTTAACTGCTTAACTTTATCTTTTAACCGCTGTTAACTATCTCTTAACTGCTTTTCATTCGCGTTCTTAAATGTAATGTATTGGAACCGTTTTGCATTGGTTGAAGCTTCGCCTTTCATCTGCAAGTTTACATAGACGCAGAAACTTTGTTTGCATGCAAGGTGTTTCGTCACGTTTACTCTCTCCCTCCTCTGTCTACCCCCAAGTCAGTATTGTCGGATCGTTCGCTTATTCAACAGGCTCAATTATATAATATGAGCTATTAACGCCGCTATTAATTTTAACGTGTTATTTCGATGCACTTATCCGTCACATCAGCAAATTACTCAAGCCGAAATCTTCTCCACACATTCTGTTATTGCCATAAACGGTCTTCAAGGTGGTCAGCGCTTATTGCAGATGAGTTTATTGATACGTTAACCTGTTGTTGGAGATTTCAAACCCATAACAGTTATTGACCGTTCACTTAGCCAGATGGCATTTTTCCCATTCATCTTTCGTTATTGATGTAGCGCTAGTTCCGCCCTTGGACCAGGTAACTGAAGTATCGAGGATCATTTGAAGTACAAAAGTGATGATAGTATAGGTCAGATTGATGGCAGTATATTTGATTCTTACGAGTCATCATTTCGACTGTTTCAATATCAGAATCTCCGTAACACAATGCTGTCACGTGTCATTTAAGAATTCTTAAATCCTAACTTCCCTATGTATACTTCTGTGCGGAACGTTTGATCTTCTTGTTTGTATTGCTGTTGTTTTTCGTTATTGAGACAAGCTCCATTTTTAAGATGGCTGCAAAAAAGGCTAAATATATGGGTTGTAATTGAACTCTCTGCATTGTCCTACTCTTCAGAGGATTATGTTTTAGGGTCGAGATGTCAAGTCCAGTGGGGCTGGTCTCCTACACACAAGATTACTTCTGGACAGAAAGGGGCGCAGATATGGTGGGACGCGGCTCGTTTGGTCAGGTGCGTTTTCACTGTCGATTGCTCTTCTTGTTGACTTTGTTGTGATTGTCGTGCACTTGCATTATCCTTCATTGCCTATAGGAATATGCGACGGTTGGCAATTGAAAAACGAGAAACGTGAATCGGATGTGATGCATTTCGACCGAATGGTGGTGGATAATAAAAGCGGTGTGGACATAGTTTATGTTGTGCGTTTTGTTGAATTCGTTTATGTTGCGAGTGATTGAAGAGCTTACTGTTCCGATGTTGAGAAGCTTTTGTGCTGAAATTTGGGGTTAACTGCCGATGTTTTCCCTTGTTAACTGTAGATTGGCCTCTGTGAAATGGTACTATTTTACAACTATGTGGTCGTCTGTTTTCAGCGGCGGTTTTTATGTTCTGAATATCTATAGTCATTAGTTGATTATAAGGTTTTATGAAAATGGAAAATAGTAAAATTCTGAATTGCCGTTGTTATTGGAGATGATAGGTGTCTCTAGAAGAAGAAGAATTTTTGCTTCATCCGCATATGAGGGATTTTCTCCTTTACCTTGATGCCACTAATCTGCTTTCACATTTTTCTATCTGTAATCATTCAAAGGTTTTTGTTCAAAGGAGTGTTTATTATGTGCATGAACAAATTAAAGGTGCACAAAGGAAGGCATCGAGAAACAGGAGAATTTGTGGCTGTAAAGACGTGTGAGATGCATGACGACGTAGCACACCAACGAGAGATTGCTTTGTTACGAAGCCTCGACTCCCCTTATATCGTGAAATACCTCGCTTCTCAACAGGTTAATGAGTGCTACCTCATTCCGCACTTCTTTCACGAACGGTTGATTTTATCACCATCTTCAACTGTTTAATTATTCGCTGAAATGATAGCTGCTTTTTTTTCAACGAAGAGAGAGAGAGAGATGACATTTGGCATTTACATAGCCCACTTGTGAAAGAAATTCGTTGGTGAGGTGAAGCATCAAAGTGATTTGACTAAAAAATAGGACGTTTCACGTTTGACATCTCGATTAACATTATCGATATGGATTGAATCTCGACATGTTTATGTTTTGTTTTTATGGCTCAGTGCAGCAGTGATTCGTTAACGAATTATTTCACGCAAACAGTCGAGTACGGCGACTTTCAAAAGCCTTTCGGTCACATTGCATAGCACAAAACATCTTGCTTTCCTGAGAATTAGCTGAATATGAAGCCACATCTTAATTGCATTCTAGTTTTTGTTGTGAGCATGAATTTTATTATTGATGAGCAGTGCATGCCGTGCTTTGTTGCAGCGTTATTCAGCTAAAGGTACGAGGGTAGGTGCAGGTACTTATTTTCACCCGCGCATCTACACACATCGGAAGCATCTGCGGGATGTTTCTTGAGCGCGTAGTGATACGGGGTTACCTTACCTTCACTGCAGCGTTCAGAGTAGCATAACTGATCGATGTTCTGAGCAGCGAGTTGCCTCATCGGTATAGCACGCGTTTACCATCTTGCTATGCGTATCATCGGTATACATGTGCTTGCGAACAGAGAGTATTGCTGAGCCTTATAATTTTAACGTTAAATGTTGACTTGTGATGTTGCTGAATTGATATCCCAATAAAACCCTGGTTGATGTTTTAGCTGATAGATGGAAGTGGTCGATCGGCGATAATAATGGAGTTGGCCGAGAGTAACGTACGCGATGAGCTGAACAAGGCAGAGAACTATTTCGGTCTTCCGTATGAAATGCTCATTCTACTCATCACTCATCTCGGTTTGTTCTTTTTATTTGAACGAAATTTTAGCTCAAACTGTTGGTTTTCACTTTTAATGCACACGTTGAAATTCTACGCTCAGGCATTTAACGTGAACTTTGAGGTATTTAATGTGATTTTACGAATGTATGTGATACCAGGAACGTAAAATGAAGTATTAGGCATTTTGCTTTAAAACTTCCGTAAACGAGGACATAGTTGTAGTTCTTCTCTTCGAGAAGTCTGCTGATGTTTTATATGCTTTTTGGCAATTTCGATTCGTTCCTTTTTCTCTAAACGATTCAGCAGCTTTTTCTAAACGATTCGGTTGCGGTTTGTGGAGCATTTTCTGAAGAACTTCGGTGATTGATCGCATTTTGAAATGAAGAAAAATAGAGTGTTCGAGCATGTTGAGAGGAAAATAACTTGATGGTTAAAGTCTAACTGATGAATGAAAATGCGCATTACAAATAAAAAGTTGAATAATGTAAGGAGAATGTTGTGCTGGATTAGGCAGCGCGTTTGTACAAGTAGAAATGACTGCGTGACAGAATGCGGGGATTTTCGTTCTTCGATGTCGATGCCTTTAGCTCTGTTAACATTGTTATCTCCAATTCGTGGTTAGCAGAAGTTTATATTTTTACATTCTCATCGTACATTTTATTTCTTCTTCATCAGCTTGTCTCTTCGATGGATTAGTGAATAAAAAAGCGAAGCGGAACCGGAAACTTCCAGTTCGCTGAAAGCACAAGTGATTAAGAAGATTACGTCATTTCTGTAGGACATTGTGCTGAGTAATTCAGTTTCGTGAAAGGGTTCGATTTTTCACGTAGAAATGAGGTGAAGATGGTGAGTGATCAATCAATCGTTTAGATAATCAAAAAATATTTTCCGTTTGATGGCCGCATTCGTTGTATAAGATGTTTCAGAAATCAGTCCAAGCTATCATATATTTTTGATGCCTTGAAGGTTTGTGAAGAGGAAATATTTGAAATAAAGTTTGTATGTATCATTTAATCTGCAGATATGAAGGGCAAAGATCGTTCAGGGTTGATACTGAGAGCAATTTTTTCAGAACGTGGCTTATCATATCTGAACAGAAGGATGGTGGCGCATCGCGATTTGAAGCCAGCAAATATCCTCATTTGCCATTCTTGGGATGGGTTGGTCTATCTTTATCTAATCTGAGTTTTCTTTAGAGTTTCGCATATTATAGTAGTTTATTCAGGAAGTCCTTGCTCAAGGGGGGCTGCGGATAGAGCAGACGAAACAGGTAATCCTTTCTTGTGGGTGTCTAATTTTATAAGTAGTAGAGGTACGAGGGGATCTTTGTGGTTTATTTTAAAGCATAAGGTGACTATAGAACCGAGTCAATGTGTTTCATGAGTGTTAAGCAATTAAAGTCCTTTTCTGGGATTTTATCATTTGTTGCATAAGCTAGTGATTTGGGGTCGTCTCAGTATATTAGAAAATTCTTGTATGCACTGTTCACCCCTCTGTCAAAACTAATAAGGGAGCAACATTTTTTCGTGGCTAGGTGATGGATGCATGGCGTGCTTGTAAACATTAAACGTTTTGTAGAAATGAAAGCGATGTTGACAGTCACCGTCTTTGCGTGAAATCTTTTGTATCCTGAAGGTCGGGATTATTTCGGTTATTTTAAATACAGCGCATGTTCTGTCGTACGTGACTACTTTGTTCAGGATGGTGTTCAAGTTGTGTGATTTCGGCGGATCTCGTATAATAGACAGCTCAACACAGCCTCTACATACGATCTGTGGAACTCCAGGATATCTGGTATGTCTATATGAAGCGATTGTAAATGACGTATGAATCAAGTTATTTTCTGTTGCAATCGATAGTAATGGCAGTAATAGCAGTTGTAAAAACGTTCACAATAATAATTTTTGGATTTGACGTCGAATAACCACACCGCTGCTATTAGTCCGAACGAATAGAACGGAATTGAAAACTGAAACGTCGTGCTTTGAGCGTTTGTGATAGCTCATTTTGGCAGGAATTTTTTCAAGATCTTAAATTAATTAACGAAAGAAAGAGATCGATATATGCGAGTTTCCAGAATGAATATACGGCCGCAAATTTGGCACGCAATTCGCGCGCATTAACTTATACGAAAGATGAATGTGATCTGTGGTCGGTGGGGTGCACGATTTTCGAGTGTGCTACTGGTCTGCTTCCATTTCTTCCGGCCAATGGTTCGTTTAATTTCATAATTTCACTTGCTTCTTACATCTGTGTTGCATCCTCTTTGGATCTTTTATAAAGCTCTTACAGCTATGTTTTGCAGTTGCGCAACTAAACAGATCTGTCGATCTGAGTGACTGTACTGAATACAGATCGATATTGACGATCAAGAGCAGCGGTCACAATAAGTAAGTGGCTGGTGGAGTTATGATTTGCAGGACCGGCGGACAGTGCAGGTATGCATAATATGATGACTTGTCGACCTCCGGACGTCGTATGCGGGCACGCTGGTGTTGACGGAACGTTCGTGTGGAGCAGAGAGTTGCCACAAGATCGTTGCTCTTATCCTGAGTTCGTTGCCTACCTTCTTTGATTACTTCACATTATGTCATGAATTGCTACAGATACAAGAAAAACCTGAAAGCGACTGTGGCACTAAGTTCTTGCAGGTTCCAACTATTGTGGGTCAGAATTTTTCCCTTTCTGGTCCACCTTAGATATCGTCTCGCATACGCTTCGTTCTCAGTTTGAAATATTAGCGATGAAGAAAGGCCAGTTCCATTACAGTATCAACTTTTATTTGGTTCCTTTGGCTGAAATGAATTCATCGACACCTTGGTGCTCTTCTGTTCAAAAAATATTTATCTGAGTACTAGTTTAGTATTTCGATCAGGCCTTCCATTGTGAACTAATTTCTGTTTTTACAGAGAGGATACTCTGAAGAATTATTAGTCGATTGGTCTATGTACCAAAAAATATCAATAAACGAATGCTTGCTGTAAAAAAACTACATAAAGTGTCCTCTACTTTGATGATGTTGTCATTGCACTGCATTTCATTATAGGAGTCTGCAACGCGTACTGTGTGAATTCCTTCGACGTTTATTCGATAGGCGGCTTTCGACGCGATTAACGTTCGAAAAGTTTTCGCAGTTCTGTCTCGAGTTAACGTCACTTCGAAGGTTCAGACTTTTCCTTCCAAACACAATTACTCTCGAGGAATATTTCGACACATCAGCTGCAGTACATTTTGAAAGGTAACGAAAATCGTCTAATTAGACTTCTCTTCCGTCCTTATCGCCGCCTGAAGGTTGTAACATTCGGAATTTTCCCAAGCGGGCATGATTTGCTATATATAAAAGGATCTGAAGAATTTATGGCATTAGACCGCCTTTCGTTCGAAGAAATGTTGTAGTTGAGAGGCTCCCTCATTTCATTTTTTCTCCTAGTTTGTTGTCAGCTTATTAATAGTTCTTGCAATTTGAGTTGCTTATTGGGAATTATAATGTTGAGTTTGCATACTTCCAAGCTGTCAACATTACCTGACCTAGTTTAATGTTGTTAATACGCCAAGCCTTGATTGTTTTTCTCCCTTTAATATACACATGGTGGCTTCTTCCAGGTGGAATGTGGTCCCTTGAGAAGGAGGGATGGAGAAGAAGCATGGCTCTCTGATTTTGTGTTTCAGGAATTACTTTGATCAAGATATGAGAAAACGGTTCCCTGATTATGACGTCATATGCGTATTGGCAATGCCGTCGGGGTCGGCAACGGCTCGGCTCTCACCGCTGCTAAGAGGAATTGTTGAACAGTCCACTCAGATCGCAGTATTGGCGCTGATCAAAGAGAAGGACACATTTGTTCTCCCCGTGCGTCCACCGAAGCCAGCTAGTGTGTTCTTGCCATTCGTTTTTGTGCGTTTAAAAAGTTTTCATTTACAAGAGGATAAGGTCAAAGTCACCTCTCATGTATGCGTGTTCCGATGTGCCTTCCGATAATTTCAACTTTTGAGCCTGCTGAACTATAGTTGCAGGATTTGTTAAGTAGATTTTGCAGCATCACATCGAATTTAATATTTACCCAGCACTTTCGAAAGCAATAAAGGCGCCTAATTATACATAATAATTAGCTGAGTCTTACAATCGATGGAGATCACAAAGTGACAACAAAGTAAATCTTCTATAGAACAACATTAAAGTGGAAGGTCAATTCAGTTAACGCATGGTTGCACTGCTGTAACATTTTCATTTATTAGTGATTACGAATGTTATGAGTCAGCGAAATGAGATTCCAAAACCGCATGTGTCGTGCTAGTTCCTGTTCTGTGCTTTTCCGTTTGTTCCGAAGTGCCGCCTCGTCTTTGAAAGGGGAGGCATTATCTGCATATTGATGTCACCTTATAGTATTTTTTTAAAAAGGTATTTCGATCCAAGATCTAAGCACATTCACGGCACGAGGTTAAGAATAGTGAGTGTGGTACGATAAATAAATGGAATGGATGTCTACAAAATAAGTTTTAAAGGTGTAGCTGCAGCAGATGGCAACTCATAATCGATTTCTCCCCATTTTGTAATTTGAGACCGTGTCATAGACCGACCTGACAATGAAATTTGAAGGTTAAGCTGAGGATTAAAATCACGGCCGTCTGATGCTTCGAATGAAATGTTTTATGACTAAAGCCACCTGCCAACGCCTCCATAACTTTCATTCATTTGCTGACCTTTTTGTCCATGTACAACCTACATGCTGTCGATCGCAGGCTTATTGTATACATTGTTATGTATTTACTGTTTCTTTTAACCTGTTGATTAATCACTTACATTTTTGGTGGTCTCACATGTTTCATTGCATTTCTTGAACGCCAACAATTTTGCACGACCCATCTTTCCTTTTTAATCAGACATCGTTAACGCATCATAATGAAACAGTTTGCAGCGTGCCTGGTACCACTCCTAGAGGATCTTCGAGATTCAGGTCGTGAGACGCGATTTGCAATTGCAAACGTGCTACGTATAGAACAGCAGGTGAGCGCGTTCGGTGAGTTCGTTGCCTCCATCACACCTTTTTGTGATGCGTTCTGGGGCGTACTGGCAGCTCAGCAGGGAGGCATCTTCAAGGATCTGAACGCGGCTCGTAAAATTGTCGATGCGGTTAGGGTGCAGTCGGCTGCACTTAGTCTTCTCTCACAGACGCCACAAGAAAGGAACGCCATTGAAAACAACGTTCGACAAGCTGTCAATGAACTCAATGAGAATGGAGGTGAGTTGGCGTGTTCGCTCACTTTGCAGAAGGGTGCAGTAACAACAATAGAAGATGAGCTCTTGCATAACCTTTTTTGCAAACTAGGGCCCTATGTTCGTAAACCTTAACCTCATCATCCGATCTTCATCTGCACTCTTCTGTGCCGCAGTCAGTGACAACATGTATCTAGTTACTGCTAGCTGGCGGTCGTATCCGTATACCGCAGATCACTTGTTGAATTGTCATGTGTTCGAATTGCATTCTTCATTAGAAGTTAAATAGCCTTTGATCCTTATACGACATTTTCGTTTGGTATGATCATATAGGGAACGTTCTTTTTTGCAGAGAATGCCTTGGCATAGGAACAAAATGATGAGGTGTTCTTCGCGGATAGTATTTGGTTTGCTAGACTCACTGAGCAACTCTATTTGATCTCTGTCTACTTTGTGTCGTGTTACTTATCGTTCTTTGTTGCATTTGCCTGCGTTTGCTGCTGATGGCACGTGGTGTTAGAGAATTCAGAAAGGAGTTGAGATATTTCAGCCGTTTGCATTATTACATGCCGTTAATTCGCAGCTGTAGTTGATGGTCCCATAGGTTGAGTATTGCTTAGTACGAGATATTGCTGTAATTCATTTCAGCGGCAGTCAATGGCATAGGTAAAAATTTGAGTGAAATCAAAGCGGCGATTAAGACATTGGAGGCCGTAAAAATACCGAAGCATCCATCGCAAAAAGAGAAGCTGGAAACTGTCATCGTAAGTTTTATCTCAGTTCCCATGTTGCGACAGCAATAAAATTGAAAGAGGTGCCGTTTCTATTACTGTTCTGCTCGAGAAAGGGAAAAATACGTTCAACAGGATGGGGAACAAGAACATTCTAGGTGGAATTCATTCCGGACGTTGTACGAACCGTAAATTGAAAATTTCAAGTAATGGTATGTCAACAATATAGTAACGTAATGAGGTCATAATTGCGAGTTTTTTCAAATGAGCCCGCGAATGACTTTAAATTTGAAAGAGGTTGGCATTCGTATGCTGTAATATATGACTTTTCATTGTTGACATGGCTTAAAAGGAAAGGGCAAAGTCGATCCCTTCGTTTGCGTTGGCTGCGGTCTTACCATAGACCATAGTTTGGAAACGCCTCGTGGAACCATATGCAGTGTTCGTTTTTTTGCAACTTTGAAATCACCCGATTTTTAAAGTGTTCCATTCAAAATGGTGTTGTTGGTTGTATTTCTGGACACGCTTGCAGTAGGGCGGTCGATTGATATCTGAATTACGGATTAATTGGACTGTTACACTGATAACTCTTTGCTTATAATTCTGTTGATCAACCAAAACGTTTTTTGCTGCATTTCATCGATCTGTCGTCATGTCGTAGGAAAAGAGAAGAGCTGTGCTCCATTTATTGCATAAGTTTGTCTATGTATAGAATGCGGTATTTTAGAGAAATAGGACAATCGACTCCCGCGCAGGTGTTTTGCCGAAGAATAATTTGCTCATCGATACTGATTGGTAAGTTGATGTTTGTTTGTCGCTCGTTTTTGTAGTTGTGAAAATATGGGCTAAACAAAAAAAAACAGATAAATTTGCTCAGTATTATTACTGTGATGAAGGTGATCGGCAGAGAACGTGATGATTGGCCATTGAATATGAGCTTAGCCACTTGATCGTCAGGTGACGGACACCGAAGTTAGATTCAGTTGTGAGAAGTGTTGACTGCTATGCAGTCTAGGAGCTTTACCAACGACTAGTCGAGGAATAAAGTTTTATATCTCACCCGAGGTATGCCAAAACCGCCGTTATTGTTTCGTTGTCGTGAGGAGTTGCCTGCTCAATCAAGTGATGTGCATTTTGAAGCGAGAGAACAATCACTACCACTGAAGATGAGGAAGAGCGCAAAGGAACATTTAGTAACTCATCGCCCATCAGCAAATTTTCTGGAAGCCACTGCCATTTTTGATTTAAAGTAGATGGCTGAGTTTTCGTCCTTTGCAGCCGTTTGGTGTTTAATTCACTGCGTAACGTCATCGCCTTACACGAGCAGACAGCCACTCGAATTCGAGTGCTCTTGGTCGAACATATCGAACAAATTCTAAGGTGAAACAGTTTTCCATTATTAAAACATTCTCAGGCCATTATAAGATGCTGTATATGATGCGCAGAAAAGCCGGATAGAGGAACAAGTAGCAGGAACAAATTGTTTTTCCTTCAGTCTCGTTTGCTATATGCATTCATGATTAATGATCATCGGTCATTGTTTTTGTTATCGCATTATTCATACATGTATTTGGTCCGATTGTCATTCCTTTTATATATCGTGTTTAATAGAGCATCAGGTACTATCAAATCAGTGGTATTTATGCTGTGAGCGTTCTCTTAGAATGTAGTCGATATTGACATGGAATAAGAAATTTATTAATTTTAAGGTCATAAATATGAAATTATTTACTGCTGCTTGAGGGGGCACTTTTATCTCGGATTTTATGCGTAGTGTATGAGCGGATGCCTTCACTCCGATAATGTTCATCGCGATCACGTTCTATCTAAAAAGAATCAGAGATTCGTCGATGTTATCGTTAATTCGTAGACGGATATTGTTCTTTCATTGGTGCCAGTGCTGTGTTTAAGGACGCTTTTTGACCTATCACGGATCCTTGGGAGGGCGACGAAACAATTTGACGAGAGCATGCAGTTGATTCGCGTATCGCAGGAAACCAACCAGGTATTATTTACTTAATTTTTCTTTGATCTCAGTGATATCAAGGAATACTGGAGAGAAGGGATGCTGTCGTTATTATGTTGACTAACTCAGTGTGGGCATCTCACCTTACTTTCTTCGTTCGTAGCATATTTCTTGATTCGTTTTCCTGATTCGATCGTTATCGCGTCTTTCTCGATGAAAAGCCTGTTCTTCAAGAACATTCAAGTGATATAGGAGCGAATTCGCTCTCGGGTGCCTATTTTTCGTTGAAGGGATTTGAGTTCACAGCATCATCGTTGTCTTTCCCAAAATTCAGCAACTTCTCTCCTCTTGAACAAAATTTTCTCGTGTAAGTCAAAAAGATTTCAGCATCGTGTGAACGCTACCAGCTCGATCAGCAATAATAGCCCATCATTCATGAGTGCCGATTCTTCAAAGGCGTAAGTGAATCGTTTCAGCCATTTTTTAAATTGGTATTTACTATCAGTATTCATGCATTTGCTTGCTTATATATTGGAAGTTTCCTGTTAAAAGATATCTTTAGAAAATAATTATTGCTCTTTTGGATTCGACCACAATCTGCAGATGTCTTTTCTGAAGGGTTCATCAGTCGGTATCGCACTTAATTAACCAGTCGCTGAAATAAACCCCATATGAACAGATGATGAATGAGCTGATGTTGCAGTTTGAATCCTCTGATTACGAGCTAGCAAAGCGATGGGAGGACGTAATACATAGGCTATTACAGAAGTTTATATGTGGACTTCAGGATTCTGTATGAATGAAGTATTAGGATTCAGCATGTTTAGTTGTTGTTTTACCGATGAAGTGAGTGAGAAAAGAAATTTTGCACAAATGTTTGCAGCCTTAAATGTGCGAAAGGTGATGCAGAAAAGCAGCGAAGCAGTGCAGAGGAGTCGTTGAGAGAAACAAAGGATCTCTTGAGAGATCTGATATGAGACGCCACTATCTCTACCAGTGTCATTATCAGTACGCATTTCGAGTGTGAGGGTTATTCTATGATTAAAACGCAAGGTTTGACTCTACTTAAGTGATAGTTTCTTGATCACATAGGGGTACATTATTTTTGCACTGATGGCAGACATATGATGCGTGTCTTATCAATTTCATTTGA
The DNA here is from genome assembly GCA_037576465.1 of Parascaris univalens. Taxonomy (NCBI): domain Eukaryota; kingdom Metazoa; phylum Nematoda; class Chromadorea; order Rhabditida; family Ascarididae; genus Parascaris; species Parascaris univalens. The sequence continues at coordinate 130,303,415 of CM075173.1, read as the reverse complement.
GCGTATTTTTGGTTGGAAATGAATCATTACGACTGCAGATAGATATTAGCGTATCTTACTTGACACAGTGTCAAATGAGGTTGCCAAGGAGAAGAGTGAGTTCCAAAGTGTTCTCGCGTTGTATTCGTTTATTAATATAGTGGCCTAGCAGCACTCGGAATTCAGCGTTCTAGGGAGTTGGATTATTCCAATGAGAAAGGGGTTTGATTCGATTCAAATCAGGACGGCTTTGTTGGGCAACTAAAAATTCAATTCAGAAAGTGGAAGTGGGAGAGATCTGTCAGTGTGACAAGTTTCTGCTGTCTCATGATATATTATCGTAGCGAAACATTTATTATGTTTTATTTGCCGTAAAGAGCTCTGTGGGATCAGTGAGATCTTTCGATGTAAATATGGCTCTTTGTATATTCATAACATTTATGTGTGCACATAATTTCATTTTCTTCACTCGGAAGGTTTTTTGTTGCAAAGACAATACAATTTTGCGCAAAGATGTATATGTCTCAGCACGGAAATATCCACCTTAATTTTGTGGCTGACTCTGTTCTCTCTTCATTTTTAGAATATATTAGCTTCGTTTAGAGTTGATTGCAACTTTATAGCATCTTTTCTGATTTAGCTTTTTTCAAGTACTCTGTTCTGATAGTATGGTCCTAAAGAGCATTGAATCACTTCAATCTTACTGCAAAAAAACCGAGTGGACACTTTTTCTTATATATATTTAAGAGAGGCCTTCTTGCTCCTTCTATGTGCCGGACAGTGTTCTTGTTGGGAAATATAATGCTTGGAAAATATTGTTGTGAAGTGATGTGAGCGTAATGTTTCAAATTATACCTATGTCACTAAAGGTTCTTCGTCTACAACGCAGTTTCGCATCAGGAAGTATTCGAAATGGAAGGGAAGGAATTGGTGCTCTAAGTGCGGAAAACCGGCATGTCCACATCATAATGTCGAAAAAATAGCATCCTGCAGAAGTGCTCAGAAGGGAATGTGCCTGTCAAAACTGCAAACGAAGAGAACAATTGTATTTATTATTTTTTGCCTCTTTCAGATTGGCAAAATTTTATTGTGTTGTTCCTTTTGCCACAGTCATGTTTTATTCAAGGAACTGCCGACATGTCATATTGTGTTTTGTTGATATTTCTGTTTTCCTTTACCCTTCTTGTAAGGGTAAACTTTCACGGTGCGGTGCTCTGTCTCGTTTCCCGTCTCGCCCTCTCTTCTGTCTCATCCAAATGACTAGTTATTTTTCGTGGATAGTTTTGTTGTGCGATCGTCGTGCTAACGGGTAATAAGAAAGCGCCGTTCCATTTCTTGTTATTTGTTCTACCATGATACAGTGCCGGATAGAAGTCCGTTTTGTGGTTTACCTTCGGCGTCATGTATTGGTCTTGCTCATTTCTTATTGTTCGATACGTTAGCTGAGTTGTTTTATTTTTTGTTCATTTAATTTTGCAACTCAGCTTGTTCGAGAATTGTTTACGCTATTGAGTCAGCATGTGCATGTTTTCTATCCTCGCTTACCCCTTCCTCCTCCCCCTCCCTTAAAAGAACATTTCTCGTTTGAAATATCATTGATATATTCATAAAGAAAGAGATCAGCTTTCATGTGTGTCCCGTTTTGTATCGACTTTTCTTTGAGCAACTTTCTTGTCTGTTAGCATAACGACCGACCATTTATGTGCTGTTAGCAGCCCAGTTCGATTTTATGCTCGTCATCGATTCGACCGATAAACAAACATCAATTTTGCCTCACTTCATCAACGGAACGGTAGCCAAGATCGCATTTAGAGGGAACTTGAAGGAAGGAATTCTTCGGATCGAGGGTTGCCAAAATTTTATCATACGACTACAGTTTACTCACAGATGTGACATGGAGTAAGGTATGTAGAAATGCAACCATATGATCAGAGGATGGGTGCGTAATATTTCAAAGAAATTGTGTCTAAGCAGTGTTAAGTTTGATGGACAAACGCTAGTTTTTGTTGCCTTGTATTGCATTCATGAGCTATTTCTTCTGAATCATATTTTAACCAAAGCCGAAGTATGCTTCTAAAGCCAAACTGTTCATCCGGAATCTCGAAGTTTGGGTGGCTTACGTATTACGTCATAGTCCTCAAAAATATCAGCTTATTTCCTAACACTGAGAAGATTGATTTTTGCATGCCACACAATTCGTACCGCAATTATTCGACCCTTCATCCCTGAGAGAACGTGGAGTGTAATGAAACAAAGTGCCAATCAATAGTTGCAAGGAAAACGTGTGTTCGATGGATGGTGTCATCAAAAGTTTTGCAAGGTGGCGTTGATACCATTTGCATGATAAGTGCCGAGGTGCTTCGTTATCATAGATATCGTTGTATGCTGCCGTGGAAGTGCACCGTTGGGCATCGCTAACACTTCCTACCACCATCCAGTTCGTTTGTGAATGAAGTTGTCTTTGAAGGGGTTAAAGGGGTGTCTGCTTTAAGAGCTGCATATCAGTGCGCAAGTCCGAATGATTTCCATGCATTGACGAGCAGAACAGAGCATGCGAAGGCGCAGTTTGGAAATTGCAACTGCTAGCTCGTTAGTACTTTTCAGTTAGAAAGCTAATTAGATCATGATGTTAGTTTGAGGCGAAATTGCTTTCCATTAATGACAAACGCGGCAGCAGGCCGTTTTGCCCGATTGATATTAGATGGCCGTGATGATAACTTATCTGCGTTATGTTTTTGCTATGAAATAGCTGTGACAAGTCTGCAGATCTATTGCAGTATGATATAATAGATTTTTATTTCTTTTTAAGCAGGTTTTTTATCTACGCTCTTCGGGTGTCAATACAGTCAGAAGGACTGAATTGATTCGATGTCATTGGGTGGAGATTCCTATGTGAGGTGTAATATTCCTCTCAAATATTTGAAAGTATCCGAACTATCTCCATATATTTGAGTATTTGTTAGGAGTTCCTTGCAGATATCTGGAAGTAGATTTCGCAGCAGTTACTGTTGGACATATTACAAGTTAGGAGTGTAAAAATAAAGGTGCAGATGGCACAACAGTTCCACACAGTGGAGCCACTTTACACTCCGTTTTGTGTAATAACACTGTGGAGTGTTGTCTTCACAAGACGTCACAGTCATTTTGTCTGTCTGGTGTGATAAATGTTTCAGTATTGGCGATTCCAGAACACCTTACATCTCCTGCCTGATCGTACCATGCCTTACGTGAAATATTTCTTCTTAAAGACTTTCTTGAAATGGGTAGTGCTTTTCGAACATTTCGTCATAACTGCACGAATGCAGCACCCATTTCGTAGCGTTTAGAATGCAAACGTTTAAAACACTAATAGCGCAGATTTGACTTGCTCTCTGCTTCTATAAGTGCGTAAAACATGCAGTTGCATTTTAATTGTTTCAGTATTTAATGCAAGGCTACCAATATTCATAGGCCCCACCTTTAAATGAATGCCAGTATGCTAATTTTAAGGTAGTCGCACTTGTCTGTGATTACTTCCCATTGCTACGGAAACGAAATTTTGTTTTTAATTATGAGGATCCGCAATAACCATTCATAGGTTTTGGGAAATCTCAACAGTTCAGTGAATAAAATAATGCCACCAAAGAAGCTGGTCATTGATACGGACGGTGCGGCGGACGACATACGAGCGATTTCACTCGCATTGCAGCAACCCGATATTGATGTGAGTGACATTGAATATATTTCTGCGCACTACAACTTCCAAAATTTAGGCAGCATAAAGAAATATCATTAAGCGGTCATTTCATATGTATATTGTTGTCGTTTATTTCAGCCTTATCCACAAAAGTCGTATTTGTTCTTCTTCAGTCTGTTTCCTTTATGAACAAAATATATATTTTCATTATTATTGCATACTGCACTAATGTATCGCGTAATGTATTCTGCACTGAAAACTTTGAAGGTACGAAAGGTTGCAGCTTTGTTCAATAAATTTGCTAAGATAAGAAGCAGCTTTCTATTGCATAAAAGCCCTATACTTCTTTTGGTTTGGCCGCTTTCCATTGGACAAATCAACTGGCCTGTTGGTCACCTAAGTCGCGAACTGGTGATACATATATATTGAAGTCGATGATGATACATATATCTTGAAAGGAGAACGGAGCCTTAAATGCTACTTGGCGCAATTTTAATTGAGGTGTTGGCAATAACGACAGTGCAGGGAGTGGTCAATGTGCAACAGGCGGTGGCTAATGTTTCAAGAGCATTACGTGCCAATCAAGCCCATGTTAGTCCATCATATAATTATATTTGTAATACTTTTCAAGTACTGTGCATAAAGTATCTCATCCAAACGAGACTGTTGATGGCGTGCTTGCCTCGCAGTTGCTCGCATGTGATCCATAGTCTGTAACTAGCTAAAGAATCTGCTGTCCATTCTATACCACCCGAAACAAATGAAATCCTGAAAAAGTTTTGATGTGAATGAAATCGGTGTGCACTATAAACTGAGTAGGTCGAATGTGACGCGTCTATTCGATGATGTCGAAGTAGAAAGTGAATAATTTTTTGAACGATTGGGAGCAGTGAAAGGTTAAGTGAATCAAACCGGCCATACTGTTGCACTGATCCACTGCAGCCGCATTAAATAAAATCGTTTTGAGTGTACATTATTATTTGCCTGACGAGCGTTCATTATTGTAATACATAAATGACTCTTGTGACGGAAGTAGCTTTTGAATGTCTCATCTGTGACAAGCCAATAACTCACTAACCTTGCCGATAAAAGGATACGTACTCAGTTATCGTACAAAGAAATGAACTGGAAAATTTCCATAAAGGAACGAACGTCCAATAAACTGAGCAGAATTTGAATTTACGTAATGTGTGTCGATGTAAGACAATGTACATGACTCTGAGTTAGTGTTGCTAACAGTTTTCCATCAGTACACTTTAGCATCGCAAAAACAGTGAACTGAGAGATTTCCTAACATTAGTCAGGTGAACGTCATTCTTCTGTTGCATTGACGATTTTTCAGCTACCCATTTACAAAGGCGCACATGGTCCGCTAGTTAAGGCCGTAGCCGAACAGAATCTTGAGTGGTTTTTCGGTAAGGATGGCAATGGTGATCAACCCGAGAAGCTTCCCAAGGTATGCTTTTCTATGCCAAGAATGTTATGCAATAACGACCACTTCCGGTGCAGAAGTTGCGGTTTTGCAGAGCCCCAAAGTGGCCATTCTCGAGTCATCTACTTGTGCATTTGGAACTTCACTGCTATAGAATATTATTTTTTGTTAATTTATTTTGTCACCCGGTCGGTTGTCGATGAATAAATCTGAATATAAAGACATTGAAAAAAATGAAGAGTGAGCTATTATGACTAGAGGTTATAGCATTTGAAAGCACTTTAGCCACCCTGTGCTACTGGTCAATACATCAATTTGATTAGCAAGCTATTGATTCACCGTGCTTTCGTTTTTATATGCCCTCGAGCGCTCATATTTCGGTTTTTTCAAAACCAGTATTACTAAGTAGAGGTGGGTGCTAGAAAATTTGTAGAAGATGTGCAAACGAGTGAACCTGATGGCTGTTAGACGTTTGCTGTGCTCATTTTTGGCGAGGAGTTTGCATCGCTGGTTGTTATGTGTGCAATGTTTGCAACATAAAAGTTAGGAGGATTGGTTTTATTTGTCCACTAACGTATTGTGAAGTGTCCTTCAGTCTCTCCGAAGAATGTGGTTAACAGAACTTCGAGCTGGATGGACGGATTTATTCGCTGTCATAAACTTGAGATGGCATAATTCCACTAAGTTCGTAGGTATACGACAAACCTAAACTGGAGCAAGTCAAATTAGCGAATCCAGTTGAAAAACAACGAAATTTTTGTGGCTTATTCGTGTTTGCAAGAGTTTATGAATGACAGCATTCCTTCAATCTGAAATGGAAGTTCTCAAGAATTATTTCCGTTGGAGGTGTTACCGAAAGATTTTGAAAACTTCGAGTCCAATATGACGGCTGCGTTCGCCCTTGTCGACATTATGCGACGACACGATGACGTAACGCTGCTTTGCATTGGTAGATTCCACTGAATTCATTTTCTTATATTCTCTCATGTATGCACTTCACATTGTTAGGCAAATATGCTAAATTTTTTGCATCGCTTTTGCACATATATAATATATTCGTGTGCTTTCGCACAATCCATATATTTATCGCTAACATGTAAATATAAATATTTAAAAAACCCCACTGCAAACATTCTGTGTTTATATTTCTGCATTCATTTATGTTTACATTATATGATTTAGCGAAATGCCGCATCAAAGACTTCTGAAGTAATCAATGTGCACAGTTTCGATGCGAACTCTGATATTCAACGGACAGTTGTCCGGGAACGAAATAGGTTTCTACGTCGTGGATTTACCAGAAACGAAACTGAACTGGGCAGGATTCGGAATGCTGTTTTGGTTAATGAACCATTAATGCATCACCGATAGTTATTTCGGAAAACATACAGACGGAAAAATAGCGGACAGGAGCTTATTATCAAGATGGTCAATGGTTTTTTCAAAAAATGATAACACGAGAGCGAATTCTCAAGAAATTTGGAAGAATGAACAACAGCGACAATAGAGGGAAATGATGCTAAGGGAGTGAGAGATGCTCTAGCGATGTGTTTAGAGACAGTGGTACTCTGCCGTTTGCTATTCGAGACACCTTGCCGCTAAGTTTAAGAATAGGATTGAAAGCCGAGCCAGCACTAACGTCAGTCAAATCCTTAATGCTCGTGCAACGTATAGGAGAGCCAGGCAGCGTATCGTTGCCCTTTGTAAAAACCATAAAAATAGTGGATAAGTAATGTGCAAGCATGTCACATGTTAACGGCTGTCAATAACGAAATAATCACGCGGTCATTTTTTAGGACGAATATTGTGCAGCTCGTCTTCAGCTTACTCCTGACATGCTTGTGAAGTGTTAACGTTTATGCCACCTATCACACGTCGCTCATAATTTCTATCAGTTTCACTTTAGTGAATTTGGAAATGCTGAGAACACTGATCAGTTCACTGGCTTATGTGGATAAGTGTGGAGAAATGTTTTTCCTATGAGGGCAATCAGATGATATGTTGCATACAGCTCACCAACGGTACGCACAAAACCCAGAAAGCGGCTGCATACTTTGTCAGACCAAGATCAGCCTTGAAGACATCCATTTAGTTTTGCTAAGCTGGCGTAATGTTGGCGTCGCTCCATTTCCACCTCGCCACATTTTTTTTTCTTTCATCCATATTAGGTTTCATAGCTACTTTGACAGCGTATTTCTGCGCTTTCGCGTGATTCTTGCTTGAAAAGCTGTTTGCAGCAAAAACGAACAGCCTGAACAAAACATGTGGAGTTTTATTTGCATGAAAGTTTATTGTTAATGACAGCGCTGTTTCTAAGAAAGTTTCCCGGTAAATGAAGTTGCTGATCCATCATTAAGCACAATTCAAAAACTGCGCAGAGAAATTTTTTGAAATCATTTGAGTAAGAAGTATATGATAACCAGAAACAGGTGATAAGCAATGCGATGTATTCGTTAAACGGAGAGGTAGTGTTGATAAGCTCCATCTCTCAGTGAACAGTGTCTACGCAATTCCAAAATACTTCTCAAACCCCAAACTGAGCCCTCAGATCATTCCTGCTATAATTAATGACGTTACTTTTAGGCCCGTTGACTAACATCGCTCTCGCGTTGAATCTCGATCCGAAATTTGCGAAACGTCCCACAGAAACGGTAATAATGGGTGGCAACGTTTACGGTAAGTGTGTGTTGCTTCAACCTGCTTGCGAGCTGCGGTTTAGAGGCGTTTATTCATCCAGTACTCTGTTGTTCGGTAACCCATTTGTTCCTTCAATAACTTACCAAGTTTGATTATAGCAGTCGAAAGTTTAAAAAATATGAGTACGTACAGCAATAATATTGATGATTCTAAGAAGCTGTCACAAATTTAGATTAATAGCTGCTGTCCATGGACGAGGGCAAAAGTCTCACTCTATTCGTGCAGAATTTCTGTGCAACGAAAAAATAGCCAATAAGATGTTCTTTAGAAAAGTTTTTCGCTTAATTATGGCGCATTATTTCGAATAAATTCACTGAATCATATTTCTCGATCATGGAACGCATGAATCTGCGCCGATAACATAAGCGACGAGCGAGAGGTTTCCTTGCTTCCGAGGACGTCGGTTTGATTTCTAAGACGAACACAACGCTTTTTTGTGATAGCAATTTTTAAAACGTTTTTCGATATGAAACGAGGAAGCAATGAAATTTTTTCAACTCTTTTCATTTTATAAAATTTCTAATAGACTTCCCATGTTTCTGATTCGGTGTTCAGCGATTAAATGTTTTACTTTCTTTATTCTACTTTATAAAGTTTTACTCCATTCAATTTCCTAAACAGTCGGTGTTATCAATCACATACAGAAATAGGAATGCTGGATGTTGAAGGCTCGTCACCTGTTTATTACTTGAAGGTATTGGAAATATTGATGCGAAGCATACAGCCGAATTCAACTTTGGTGCTGATCCTGAGGCGGCGTATGTTGTGCTCGAGCGAATGCGTTGCCCGTTGACCATTGTGCCATGGGAGGCAACATGTTTTGAAAACGATGATATGGTAGGTCTGCTACGTTATCGAATAACGTCGAATGAAACCCGTTTTGGTGCTTTTCTTGGCAAGTCGATGCTGAAAATGTGAAAATTAGAAAGGCGATTTTGAAAATCGAAATCTGACAGTTTATATTCAACAGGATGCAAAAGACGTTTCATATCGATGAAAGCAATGAATTTTACGAAACATTTGAAACAGTGAGAGATTGCAAAACTGTAGTCTTTACTGCAGCAGAACCAGTTTTTACGAGCTCACTTTTGCTGACTTGTGAGCTCTTCCGACTATTGTGAGGATCGCTTTAGGATTCGTGGGTTTTTTTTTTCTCCAAAAAATGCATCACAACAAAACAGTAGAGATAATTGCCAGAGAAGTTTACAGGAGGAGAAGGAGGTTGACATCAATAGTCACCTGCAGTTGGGTACGCCTCTCGCAGATTACCTCAATAGTGTGACGAGCGTATGTCGACGGCATTACGCTAAAAGCAATAAGCAGTTAGGTTTCGTCGACGAGGTGGCTGTCGCATATGCACTCTCTGGCGACAAGATTGTCAAGAAACATCGAATGCTGCGCGCTTCCGTCGAACTTAGCGGCGAATACACAAGGCATATTTTTATTCTGCAATCACTGTTGTGGAATATGGTCTAGAAGTTCATTGTTTACATGTAAAAATGAAACCCCTGGAAATGAACCTCATCAACATTGATTTCCTCCTCACAACGGTCCCACTACTTCGAGAGTGCAATGTAATTCTCAAGCAGTTCCTTGCTCATCATTTGCAATTACCTCAAAGATCTCGTTTGAAATGAAAAAGCCTTAAAAGTGAAGTGCAGATTCTCAACCATTCGTTGCAGTTATGCTTCTCAAAGGCCTGTAATTTGAAATTTAAAGGATAATAAATATTTAGAAACATGACCTTGTAGCGGAGAAAAATATCATCTGAGGTTCATTTTGATGAAAAAATGATGTCAAAAACGATAGTTTCAAAGAGTTTTGTGAGCCGTCTTTCCCAACTTTATCAAAACCTCTTCGTTGGCAACAAATGACTTCCAAACCAATAATATCCTGCTTTCGATAGAAGAAACCTCTATGTCGGAATGCAAACTTGAACACTGTTTTGCTGTCATTTCAGCGGCCTTTTACTACGCGTTCTCGTTCATAATGAGCACTTTTCAGGGGGCAGGTGGCTTGTGCTTGGAGCAACAAAAGCACTGAAGATGAAAGACCATTGGTGAAATTTATCATTTCATACAGGGTTGAAATGCTTGAAGAAATGTTACGTGCAGCTGTGAGCGCAAAATGAGATCTTTCACTCATTGATGCCTCAACGAGAATGAAATGTCTATGAAAAAAGCCCAGTCGCAGTACAATTCGGCAACGCAGATAGAAAGTACCTTCGAATAAGTGAATAAACAAATAAATAAATATATAAGTGTAATGCGAATACATATGTAAATATAGATATGAATTCGACGCAAATATAATGTTAATGTGGATGTAAGTATATGAATATTTAAACTTATGAATGTATAAAGTATAAATTTTCTGATATATAAATGTATGAATAAAAAACATAGATATAAATGCCTATTATGTATATAAACATAGCGAAACGGGAATAGGCTGACCGGTCTCATTTCGGCGAGGTGGTGAGGTACAGAGGATATAAACGTGTAAAAATGTGGTACACAATACATATTTTTGGATGAACTGCACTTATTCTGGGAATGCAATAGATTTGTTGGGCATACTATCATGTGTTGTTAAAATGGTCTCTACTGACATGGCTGATGAGCGTTTTCCGTCGTTGTTTCCTGACAAGGGAAAGAATTTGTACCTATGTACCAATACTTACCAATACGTACAACCATATGCATTTAAGGTGCAGCAAAACTTCGTAAGTGATTCTTAAATATACTTATCGTATGGGACTGAATTAAAAAGCCTTTCACAATTCGAATTCTTTTGTTTCTATGCTGTTTGATCGTGAGCGAGCTTTCAAAATGCAGAGGCACAAAAAACCGTACAAGCGACCAGACTGACTTCTGAATTTGGACTTCTGGTAGTGGAAATCAGAGGATTTGCCATCGGATACTTCGATGAATCTGTCCGATCGCTCGTAAAAATGTCCAGCGAAAGATTCGTCTCTTTTCTGATTCAGGCAATATAAGTTGAAAATGCAACTGGAAATAAATGCATGCAAATTTTTGCTCATTTTTGAAATTTCATAGCTCTTTGAGAAATTGTCACATCAGCAGAGGTGACATATGTGGTGATCCTGTAGAGAAGTAGTGAACGTTATATATGCCAAATTTCGTAGCGGCATTTTCAGCGCCGTCCACTTTCAATATACTCAGACACACAAATAAATATATGTAAGAACAAGGTGTCATCATAGTAAGCACTGAAAACGCAAATCTACGAAGGTATGGGATAACTGCATCCAAATGAAAGTACTTTTCATTTGATTTCGCTCAATTCGGACGACTGACTCTCTTTCCCTGCATTTTCGATAATCGATCTCAAGTGGTTTTTTCTTGTGTTAAGCGATTTGTTGTTCCTCTTTGATCTTTCGTAGTGGGTTCTTTTTCTGCCATCCGCTGCTTAGCTTCGCTTTCCTCCCCAAATTATCACCTCGTTGTAAACAGTGTTTTCAGCAAGTGAATTCTTGGCTTGAAGTAAATTGAAGATTCTCGGACGATACCGCTCAATTCCTGATTCCATTTGCTTATCTGACGCCGATGACATTTCCATACTAGATTCTTATGGTCTCCGGGCCTTGGATTGCAATCGTTTACAATCTTTTTTGGATACTTACCTGCTGAAGTCCTTTTATCTTGTCTTGGTAACTCTAAAGATCGGTTTAAGTAATAATGGGAGGTGGTAGTAGTCTACTTTCGCTATTAGTATTGCGGTGTTACACTAACTCTCATAGGTGACAACCATCAGCTGGGCTCCGTTTTTTCAGGCTTAATGAGAACATTCGATGAACGTTTATTCATGAACGTCTTGCGCATCAATCGAATTGATATACAGGAGTTCCCATTCGATGTTGGCCGTTCACGAAAACATATCACTCGAACTCTTTGCACCATAAAGTTAATTTTATTTTCGTTAATTTTTTCTTAATGCTCGCAGTAAACGCATGAAATCAATCGACTTCAGCCGATGATCGGCCAGAAAAGCTCTAACGAATAATATAAAATAAATTCGCATAAGATATCTTTGAGATATATAAAAAGGATGGCTCAACCATATACAGTGGTATCGTACTTCTTTTTCACAGCAGTCAGAATAAAAACCATACGCACGTGAATAATCTGTTGAAGTACTGATTAACCGAGAGGCAGCCGAGTTCGTGGATTCATCTAAGCAATCTTTAGCCACCGGCGCAGTCAGCGTTTCGTCGAGAAGGAGCATCTGTCTGTTCGCATTCCTGTTAACATCACAACGTCATTATTTCATTGATCAAACTTCTTTATTCCAAGAAGTGACTGTTCCAGAAATTGCAAAAAAGCATTTAATGAAATGAAATTCGGTCTGCAGCATTCTGAAAGGAACCGCGCAACATTAAAACTCTATATTAACGTCGACGAAAATAAACATTGAGCAGCGACGAGCCAACGTGAGCAACTGTTTGGATGGAACAAAAAATCATCGACATCAACATGCCAGCCTTTCATCAAAACGCATCACTCGTTAACACTTTAACTTTTGTGAACAGCAATTTGCGGCTGCAACAAACTTCACAATGATTCTTTTTGCAGCGGACAAGTGAGGGTAGACGTGGTAGCGCACTTCTTGATTTATTAGTCATCCCTCTAACGTCTGTTCCAGTCTCTTGGAAAATCCCTATTCTACAAATGAGACCCTCACTCGAATATAGTTTGCAAAATTTGAACCATGAAAATAACTTCAAAAAGATCAAAAAACCAACAAATAAACTGTGGAAAGTTTCCCAGCTTCTGTCTTCGTGTTGCATCGAATGAGCGCAATCTCTGAAGCATTGTTATGTTGATCCTCGACCTCTTCTTCTTCATCCTCCCCTCACCTCCTTCTCCGCATAAACATCCGTAATGAAAGGTTGCCGACATTGTGAGCCTCGAAACCTTTCAGTATGGGGTGCTGCTTTTGCACGGTGATCTTTTCGATAGGCTGCCTCTTAAAAGAAACGAAGGTATATACTGGCAAACAAAAACAAACATCTTATTCCACCTTCCCTCCCTTTCACAAGACCACTCTGAAATTCCAAAGCAGTTTTTTTGATATCCAGCTGTCTGGTCACGATAACATAAAGATTTACTACGAAAGCATGACGAACTGTGCGGGCAGCTCTAATTCGATTCATGTTGCGACTTTGCTTGTCAGTTTTAGCTTCATATGTTTACGCAGTCTCACCCTCTGTCTACTGTTGCATGTGTTTCAATTAAATGGATCTCTTATCCTATAACTCGAGAGACTATGTCCTGGAGCTGCCTCAACTGTGCGTATTGTTAATGTCCGTCCTAAATCTCTTCTTAAATATTAATACAGCGGGAATTTCTGAACTTAAGAATAATTGAATGGTGGATTTGCAATGGTTTGGAAAAAAAGGAGCTACAAGAAAAGTTTCCATGCAGTGTGAAAGATTTTGATGGTTGAAAAACTTCCATTGCAATTTTTTATGTAAGAGAAAAACAAAAAAAGGTTCCTCATAGCCACGGACAAAACTGCTTCATAATTTCCTTCTTTTATTTCCTTGAAACTCTACCGCTACAGTCAATCGCCGGATGAGTTCGAGCATCGCAGCCTACCTCGAAGACGATAAGTGCTAGCCATAAATTTGAAAAGTCGTCTGTTTGGATGATTGCTCATTTAAAATGTTGAGCTCATTCAGGGTTTCGGAGTGCTCGCCAGATCGAAAAACGCATCCTTGTGAAGTTCTGCTGACATTTGATCGGAACACTCAAAAAAAAGCTTTTAAATGATCCGATGAAGACGAGGATGCGAGACGGTAATGTTCCTCGGCATACTTACTAAAGCACCAGTGCGGTGTAAAAGTGTGCTGCGCTCGGTGCGTTCGTAAGTCGACTGGAAACCTCACGAATGTCTGCGGGTGATGAAATCAGTTCAACGGAACCTACTGATGAATGGCAAAGTAAATCGAAAGCTGCAAAAAGAGGAGTATCATGTCTTGGCGACCTCGATCATATTATCAACATGGAAACAATGCTCGAACAATTACGTGGTCAACTCTCCAAGGACGGTACTTCGCAACTGAGACGTATCATTGGCAACATTGAAAATCCGGGGACATCGAAGAGGATGAAGCCGATCTCTTTGAGTGAACTGAACACCGCTGATCTATGTTTCATTATTGCTGTGTTGCTCGAACGAAGACTGAGCCTTGTCTCGGCAGAAAACGAGGGACTTCGAATGGCCATTCGAGTTGCCTACAACAGGATCGCGAAGCTGGAACAAGAGATCGGCATTTCTTCAAGGCAGACCAAGAAGAAAGATCGCGAGGGTAATGATGCAAGATCGACCGCCAACGATAATGTATAGTTTCGTGAGTATTGGAGATTGTACATCGCCTATAATAGACGGGAAATTTCCTTGTTCCGTTTGGATAAATTACTGATCTGTTTTCTGCTACATCCTCAGTTATTTCCATAGAAAAAAGCTCCTGTAGGGTGTTTAGAATGTCGGTGAGAATCGCTTCGTTTCGAGCTTACAGTTAGTCGAAGGTGGGTGACGTTTTTCTGCATTGAGCGAAGGGCGTTCGGAAATAGAAACTGCACGATGGTCGATTTACATCGCATCATTAGACGAGTTTTTATTTCCCACATTTAAAAGTCTTTTAACAGATAAGTAGTACTCACCTCTCTCTACTCACAGCAGAATAATGGAAATAAAACAATTTTTCAAACTGCTTTAACGAATTTGCCTACTGACTGCGATTACACTGTGAATTGATTTGTTATCAGTATTCCCAAATGGAGCTATGAAGAGAATGCTGAATTATCAATGGGGTTGTTTTTTCTTCAATGCCTTCAACACTTATTGCCAGGCCTTCACTGCAGCATTTCTGATGAGGTGGTTACGAGAGCTAGTTATGCAGTAATCGGAGACGTAGGTTTCTAAAGACTAGCTTTCTGGCAGATAAAGACTAAGCATAACTAAGCAGATCTATAGGAAACCCGTAGAATCTGCTCCCGGAGTTCGTTTCAAAAAATGAACTTCTGGGTTCCTAGGTTCAGTAATGACGGGAGGAGGAAACATTTCAGGGTTAATTTTCCCGTGATCATTTACGATCTTGAGAAAATCATCTTCACTCTCACGCAGTCTTATATTAGCGCATTTTGAACAATTTAAGTGCCAGATTAAGACAATAATTACTGCTCAATGCGTTGAATCTCAACAATTTATCTCATGCCCTCATGAATAAGTGAAGCTTTCATCGTCTTATTTTATTTTTGTTTTCTTTAATTCCATCTTTTGCGTCATTTATCTCGAGCGCATGGAGAGTTCAGGTTATGCACAAAAGGTCATTCGATTAATGACGATACTTCTGCGCGCAAATAATTGTTTGAGGTGTGAATCGAGTTCATCGGAATCGCTGCATCAATTGTCTGATGATGAATACAACATTGTGATGTTACAATAAGACAGACTCAACGACTTTTCGGTCTGCCCTCAGCGACGTCAGTTAACAGCCTTCCACCCTTCTTCTCACGTGCTGCTCCATTTTACGCACTTTTTGCACTTGTGATGGCGTTGTTCATGTACATATATCATGTTGACGGACTGTGTGATGGGAGGACTTCTTTGAGTGTGTGTGTCTGTATCTGCCCGTTAAATTCAGCCTGAAAACCCAGAAATTATCCATTTAAATCCCAGTAAGTATAAACTGGCGATACATACGATAGATGTGGGTATGGTTAGCGAAGATCAGGTAGAAAAGCAAATATCGCATCTGCTATCTAGACTAGTTTCCTGCTTATGACTTTTGGCAGAAGTAACTCATTCATTTTGTAGGTTCACTATGGTCTTTTGGGAGTTAGATCATTTGTCATGCCAATAAAATGAAGAGCTGATTGAAAGCAAATATGTTATCTTTAAAAGTCAGCTTCTTTGAGAAATGAAATATGAAGACGTGTACTTCACCAACAACTCGAAACAATGTCGAATACGACCATTCCCAACGTCTCCTCGTCACCTAATAAACCACCCCTACCTGCTGTCATAACTCTTCTCTTCTGAGGAATCAAGCATTTCTTGCAGTTGTTGTATAAACTTGTTTCTATGATATGTTGATGTATTTGAATTGTAATAATTGCCATATCTCTTTGTTGACGTAATTCGAAGACTTTATCTTTTGGCTTAAGTGATGATTAAGAGTGTTGTGAGCTCGCTTATCCGTTCTTCCCTATTGCCTTTGGTGGCTTGCGGAGAGAACTGTTGTTTGGAAAATTTATCGCTTGCATCTTAAACTAGTTCCTGGAAAGAGTTTACGAATTTATGGCATATCACTGTAAAATACTTCCATTACATCAGAAATAATTTTACCTGACAAAACACATTCTCCTGAATTCTTCCTTTATAATGTTTTGATAATAACTGTCGGCGCTGGTAATCATGTGTTGCAATATTTGTCTGTTTACATAATATAGTATACAATTGATTGTTATTCTCAGCGTCCTTGCCAACTCAATGTGCACATTTAAAGGACTTCATCCGGCTATCATGATCACCCGACCAATAAAAAACTTTCGATCTTGGTGCGACGATAATGGACACCGGTTATCGACAGTGATAAATAATGAATGATGATAAGTAATAAAGACATATCATTTCCGATCGCTTATCACTGGTACCGGCTGAATACTTTCTTCAACATCAAGGGCGGTGACAGAGCCCGTCTCGGCTTCGATTTATCTGATCTCTGAAGATTTGGTCGTATAAATCTGTGAAAGCGCGTTAAAAAGTGAGGTTATAGTTGCATAATTTTACTGCCGTGTAATCTTTAGTGCTTTGCAAGTTGATATTGCTTACAAATAATGACTAATCCAATAAAGAAACAAAGGGAGAGGAGTTGAAGAAAAAAAGTGACGTTTGATACTTGTTTGAGCTGATGGCAACCAAGAGTGAAAACCTCGATATAGCAAGTAAATTATGACGCTGCAGTTAAGCAAATTTTGAGGCCTTTCATCACCTTAGCAACCCCTAGCTTAAAGCGATTTTAAATAAGCGATACTAACCAGAGAAAACGCAATCTAATGGCTGATATGCACCACATCGTTAAGGGTACCCATAGGGCGAAACGAGTAAGATTAGTGGGGTTTGTGGACAGTCCGTATAGGCAGTACAGTATAAAATTTTCTCGCGCTTGACAGAGTTAATAAACTGAAGTTCCCTTCAGATCACGTCCCTTTCACTTTATTCCATATGCCCAGAAATAAACCATAGAACATCACTTCATCCAGTTTGCACACTATTCCATTGTGAGATGAAATTCTCGCGAATTGGAAATGGAACGAGCGATCACATTCTGTGATGTTACTTTGTGCTTTCGAAGGTGGCGCAAGACCACTCGTCGCCACTATGATATTCCGCTTGTCACCATCCATCCGTCATTCAAATTCTTTCTGCTGGGTTCAAACCATTCAAAAGCAAATTGATGAAATTTTGCAAGCATAATTTCTGGCTATACTACCTAGTGAAATAGTTCACATTTAATTGGATAACATATTAACAAAAATCCATCACATATTCCATACCATTCCGTACCACTTGCACTGACGTGAAACTCCAGATCGATGGCTCATTTTGCTGTAAGAAATCAATACGGACTCTGATTTACGACCTATAGGAGTGATCAATGAAATTCTATCATACGTGACTTCACAGTGAGAGGGAGCTGTCATGTGATTACACATCACGTACTCCTGGAAGCAAGTTTAGAGTAACAAAATATATATATATGTCAGCCGGCCAATACGGTTTTTTATCAATGAACGCACTCGTGCATATGAACGTTATCGTCACGATTGTAAAAAATTAACAGCAATAGACGGACGAATATCGATGAAACAATGAGATCTGAGTATAGCAAACAGCTAAGAATACAAAAGAGCACGTCAAAAAGTGAACGACATGCCTAGCTGCAAATTGTAAACGATATTTTTCCCATTCCCACGACCAAAAGTAGCACTCACATCACCTCAGCTTCAAGGAATACCCTGAACGTTCAAAGCCGACTTTCGTCACACTTGGAAGAAAAGACATAAAAATGAACTGTATGACTGTTCCAAGCGATTAACGTACGAACGGATCATAGAAAGTATTCGTTACTTTTCCACAATTTATAAGAGCGGATTATTTTATGCGCAGACCTCAGTACTCCCTCTCAATTAAGCTCTTTTCTCTCGATAAGCTTTCCAAACAGTCTTGGATCTGGCAAGATGCAATTGTTTTTGCTGCTTGTTACCCTGCAGAAGTTATGAGAATAAGTAACAATCCATTTGGCCTGTCAAACCATTTGGTCACGCAGTGATGGATGGAGGGGATCTCGAAAGTATATTTCCAGACCCATTGATGTTCTTCTGTAAACGACTGAATTAGTTACATATACAAATTAGTTACATATAATAGTTATGGCAAGTTTGCATTTTCAAAAAGCATCAAGGCAACACCGATCGTATCTATGTGCATGTATACACGTATGACTGTTTTCACTCAGCGGCTGCCGATTCTGAAACAATAAACTTTGATGAATAGAAGAAGAAACATATGACTGTCTCTAATGTAATTTTTTAAGTCGATCATCTTCTCGGTCAATTGCGCCAGCGTTCGCATAACTGTACTCACCACTGGGATTCTTCCATCATACGCAAGCCGAGTCGTAAATCATGTCTTCAAATGAGTAACCCCTTCTCTCTTTACATCACTGCCAAATGGGAGTTTTCTTCTGTCGTGGCCATTTCAGATAACATCATAATTTCTTTCGAAGGTATCACGGAACAGAATAAGCGATAGTCGAACGGCTCAGGCGCCAGTCAAAGCATTGCCTGCATGACCATAAGAATTCATTCGTCCATGTCATTCACATGCGCTGCCGTCATTTCAAAGTATATGATTCACGGAGAAAATGCATAGCAGGCTAGGCCTAAACCAGAAAGGAAGGCGAAGAAGTGGCAGGGCGATGAAAGCAGCTAGTTTTAGACATTCTACAGGGTGAATTAGAACATTCTAGTCACACCTGTTGTGTCGACCTGCTTGTCATTGACAGGACGCACAGCAATTCATTCCTTCAAAGGCGACAAATTTCACACGGATGTTGGACCAAAGAAGTACCACGATATTCTACGACTGGCAGAGCGGTGTAAGGCAATGGAGTTCGGCATTAGTTTCTTCGAAGGCTTGGGCTCGAATCACACTTTCGTTGGCGCGTCCTGCATCGAGATTTTTCCCCGCACAAGGCTGTGCAAACTTTGCGAGAAATTTTCATCTTTCTCGAGCCCAGCTGAGCTGCAGCTTCTTGGAGATGACCGAGACATCTAATGCGCTAATTTGAGGCTCAAGTCTCTTCGGAGGTTTAGGTTCGGATCCCATTTTCATCAAACTTTGACATGTGGAACACTTTACAACGCAAAGTAACTGTGAAAGCTTTTTTTTTCAAAATATCAGACTTTGAGTGAATACTCGGTCGCTGCAGGGCAATGCAAATTACTCCAATTGAAGAAACGCGCGAGCGGTCTAAAGCATCTTCAGAGGGCTGTTTCGGCAGTTTCGGCGGCGAGGGCTCGAAACCCGTTCACATCAGCCCGGAATGCTTGCGGCCTTTTTCGACGCAGAGACAGCGCGGAAAATTCCACTTTTAAAATAATAAAGTTTACTTGAACGTTCAACCAATTACGAGCCAAACTGTCCCATGCAACTGGTGTGGTAGCCGAGCTGTCTAAGGCGCTGGCTCAATGGACCAGTCTCTTAGGAGATGTGGATTCAAACCCACTCTTGTCGATACGTGCCTTGCATTTTTGCGCGAACCACATCGCAGTCAAAGTGAGAAAGGTTGACAAGCGAGTTAGTGATGCGTAAGGTAACTAGGGTAGCGCACCACCAGCCGCATGATGTCGGTGCTGAAGTGAAGGAAGCAATAGTGGATGGGAAATGGGTAGGACTGTGAGCGCCTATGCGCTGGCCTTTACACGTCTGCTGCCAAATTACATAGAGCGGCTTCGACAAGTCTTCTGCGCACTTGCTGTACCGATTTAATAAGGAACATGCCCCGTATCAAGCAAGACTCTGTACTGAACAAGGCTGGATTTGAGGTGGTGATAGAGCGGTCAGCACGGAAACTGGGCAAGCAAACTATAAAATGGAGCAATACATATGGGACGAATTGAACGGAATTGTTTCTTTTAAAGTGTTTGAATACTTCAATAACTGCTATCTGTAGTGTCCACTAATGATGAGCACTTTTCCAGGTCACTGCGTTTTCTACTTTATAATTTCGTGAAAACGGTGCACACGTGACACACTTGTATTGCCCATCCCCACAGTTTGTTCACTCGAAACCAATTTACTTTTTAGTCTCGTGCATTTTCTCCAGCTAGAAGTTCAATTCATTTAACCATTCAATAAGACAAAAAAGCTCATTCCCCTCACGTTTTACTCACCATAATTATTCCAAGCCCCTCAGCGTCTCCATTCTATGAAGCGAAATATATTTTAAAGACATTGCGAAGTTAAAACATCTTTCAACTATCTGCTGCACCCCTCTGCTCGGCCTCAATTATTAGACCATACTGCAGTGAACACACTCATTCTTAAAATGAAAAGACTGTTTCGATTATTTGAATGATCACTGCGAATAAAACCGATCAATACTCCACGCAGTGAACACTTCCGCAAGTGAACAAAGAATTACTGTCGCAACCGCAAAAGCTTCTTGGATCAGCCAATACGGCGGCATTTACTAATTTCCGAATATATTATAAAGGCATTAAAGTGGAACAGGGAAATAAAACACAACAGAAACTGAATAAACTCTGCAAACTATAATCATTCTTTGTAAATTAGTGCTCTTGAACTGCAATCACTAGCGAACTAGCTGAACATTTCAAATACATCATTGCAAGACCCGAATAAAATTCTCGAGACTGGAAGATGGAGCAAAGACCGAAAGAGGAGCCAAAGACCTTGAGGCCAGACATGACGACAACAAAATAACATTGAACTTTAACCAACGTTGGCCTTCATTTCACTCCAAAATCCTTTGATATATATGAGACAACAACACACAGTGTAAGACAAAATACACACCATTAAACAGACAAAGCAAAGTGCTTTGTAGGAAACGAATCGGCTGGACATAATGCATGGCTCTATCCTCTATGCAAATCTCCGCTATGCAAGCAGCTTCATTTGACAAGAAAGTGAGGCACTAACAGCCTGATATTGATAAATTATAGCCAAATAAATCGCACTACACTTCCGATACAAAATGGCACAATTAGGCTGGATGTGGGAGGGGGACTGGGATCACGAACCTTCAATTTGGAAATATATGAAGCAAGTCACTTATATGTTTGCATCACGTGTGAGTTCAGGTTGATTGTTACACTAGCCTATGCTCAAGCATTTTTATGAAGCTTCTCGAATCTTCTGCTTCTGCAAGCACCGTTATTATAGTGCAAAATACATTACATCACTGATCGGGCAGATCAATTTCACTTTAACGTAACGCTTAAAATGACTATTCAATAAACAACTGTTTAAACCCAGCCATGAATTAAAGCATCGATATGCGGGAAAGCGCATGATCGGCAAATAGCAGGAGCTATCTCTCTGCTTTCCCATTTGGGCTCCAACAATTTCAACCGGCTTTCAAAAGTGGCAACTTCTCCATCCCACAACAGAAAATGAGGGGGAGCTGTACTCTTGTTTTGAATGCTCCATTATTCAGAACTTAAAAACATATGCAGTACCGATCCGTCGCTCTAAACAGTTAACACAAATTACTGACGCAGTTAATGGAAAATAAAAAGAGCATAGAGAAAATTTAGTGAGACAATAACAAAGAAATAAACAAATGCGAATAGAACTAATAGGTATTTGATAAATGATTTAAGAAAATATGTAACGATATTATGCAAGGGGTGTAGGTTGCGATGACTGTGGAATTGAGATATCCCGCGGAGAAATACACAATTCCTGGCATTCCTCTCAAATAATAAACATCATTGTACTATGTATAAGTGGTCAAACATGTGACTTACTTCAGAAAGGAGCTTCACGAATAGAAAAGATCAACTTTAAACTTTTGTTGACTAAAGTGGACAATTTTACTATGACCGATCAAAATTTATGTTTAACTTTAGTAAGTTTTTATATACCAAATTCGAAAAATTTATGAGGATGAGAGAATTCACAAACCTGATCGAAGATCACGGCCGCAGGGTCAGTAAATAATAGTAACGCATCAGATTCATCACAAGTATCGTCACGAAAAAAGAACTAAAAGACATTTCCTTTCCAATATGACGCCAAACCAATGCAGCTGCAAACGACTTTTTTTTAAAAACACGAGCGGAAGTTAGTCCTGAACTGGAGTTTGCAAAAGACTTCAATTAAACTTCAGTGGTGTTTTGAGCAAACAAAAAGCCAGTGCGAGTAACGAAAGCGTACCCATTCTATACAAGTCATAAAATGAGAAATTATAACACACCTCAGAATGATTATTTGTTCCTGCTACGCAGTATCCTACCAATAAAATCTAAAACGCCGCCAAAATGAGATTTTTATGCAGGTGGAGAGGAAAGGTGGCAATATAACAGTGAGTGCAAATAGTATCAATTTGAAGAATAGAAAAAATCAGCTGTTCGATTCTTCAAGAATAAGAGCAACAACCGCATTCTGCGACACGTCTCGGAGAAGCCGAATGAAAGTATCCCAGGAATGGAAGTGGAAGGAAAAGGTGGAACGGAATATAAAATGAAGACGACTTGTGAACGATGAACTCTACCACGGCACACGAAAAAACACTCGGTATGAAATCACAGATGAGTCACCAAACACAGTGGTACTTTTTTGAAGCTAAGATAAATTTAGAGCGCAAAGCCCTATTCAGCATGGACATGTTCTTCAGTATCCATCCAAGCACAAAACAAAGCAATAATATAGACACACTTTTCGAAAACATCAACACCCAGCACTCAAAATTCTCGATCCTCATAAAACAACTATGGCAACAACACAGCTCTACTCTAATAACACAGCGACTTCTACGTAAGAAGACGACTTCAAAGTAATGCGCAAGGCGACTTCTTAATCTCAGCTTCCTCTCCAACCATCCTGATATTAGATTAGGTCCCACATATAAAGGAATTGGTGAGTGAAGATACAAAACACCTGTTTAGCAAATTCTGCGAAATGGAGCTTTAAAGCTTTAAGAAACTTCAAGAAGATATTGCACGTATATCTCGCACTCAAGAGAGAGCAAAGAAAATTCAATTCATATCCATAAGCGATGATACGCCGTCGAAGTGGCACAATCCTGGCGACGCCGAATACACCGTAAAAACCTTGGACTGTGAAGCTGCAGAGAGTGCACCAGCCGCCGTGAGTGATTCTGCAACTGATCGACTTAACAAATCAACAATGACTCAAGCCAGCTTTAATCAGTGTTACTGGATCACTCAATACCTATCTTCATGCAGCGCTCCCAATGATTTCTCGAAAAAACACCACTACTTCTACAATAATACATTTAGAGCGCAATTTCGATGCCCGCCTCAGCTCGCTGAACTCTCCTCCCTTATGCTAACTGTGAGCGAACAACTTGTACACTGCAGTGACTGGCTAATTCTTTACTTCTTGGCTGGGAAGATGTAAAAATTACGCCAATAAATGATGTTATTTATAAAACAAACCACTCAAAAGGTCACGATCCCTGGCCAAATCGTCTAAAAAGTCTAGCGAGCCTGCAGCCTCGTCACTACTCTTGAAGCCCATGGCACCTGACAGTGTGGTGGCTTGATGCCAACGCAGCTCTCTTTTCAACACGCCAACGTCCTCGGCCAATGGTGAAAAACGCCGCAAAAGTGGCCTCACGAATATTGATGATCTTCAAAAAAACATTGAAGTTACTGCAATGATGGGAATTACTTCCAAAACTCATCAAACTAAGAACGAGTAGACAGACAACAGCACATAGATCGCCCTGCATGACCGAACAACATCGCACAATTAGCACGACCCTCTCATCTTTGTGTTTCGTTGAAATACCATACCACCAAAAACACATCACATGATTGCATTAGTGGCATTTCTGACGGAAATTCAATTTCACTTGGCAGCCACAACTTCTGCTTTCACGTATGTTCCGGCTAGAAAATCAAACTGAAAGTGACATCATTCACATGAATGACCACATTTTCTCAACTAATCCTCATTGATTACTCTATTTTATGTCATTTAAATAAGAATTCATTTAATAAAAAAATAAGGCACAAACACTGACTCCACAAAGCGTAATGTTTTCCTTTCCTAACAAGGCTTAAAAGTCTAGCCAACCTCAGCCAGCACTGGACAAGGGATGCATAGGAGAAGGTGGAGAAATGATATGCGATCGACGGCGTTATCGTTTATCTACACTTCTTGTCGTGATGGAAGCCACCACAAACTACCACATCCAGAATTTATTAATCTAATGCAGTAAAACTTAAGCTGTTATCCAGCCGGTGGGCAATGTATGTCGAAGTGTGTACAATTTTAGCCAGTCTGCAGTGCTAAGTGATGCATTGTAGAAAAAGTTTAATTCACATCTCATTTTTCACACAGGCCAGCAAGCTGAAACTACTATTCCACAATCTTAATACCAGCTGAGCGCTTCTAGCCAAAGGAAAAGACAACAAAGAACAGATTGGTGCTTTGAAACTCCCGATAGCATAAAGATTCAAATTTCTGCACAGCCACGCTCTACAGGTCGAACTGCCTTCATGCGATAAAAATTCCTTCCAGCAAACCTTGTTAGAATATGTACGATAGAAATTCTAGTGTTTGCATCTCCAAACTCTAGGTCTGCTATTTTGTTTTTCTCGCAGTGATGCATTTCCATCCCTTCAGAGCTATTCTGAGGGCGAGACCAGCCCCTCTGTTCCCTCCAAAAAATATGGCACCATTCGCCGGACCGTTAGCAGCATTTTGAATCGCTTTAATACTTTCATTGTATTATTCGTCACCTTAGCTATAGCCGAACACTAGTTCCGACATTAAGGCTAGCAAAAATAAAATCGCTGAAAACCCCGCCGCAGCTTACTCAAAGAGCTAGAAAACTCGATTATATCTCTCAGATCATTGCACCGTCTAATCCGTGATCATATCGATGGTTTGGAGGCTACAATTATGAGAACCGTAAGTGTTATGGACCAACGAATGTTCACAACAGCACAACTAGAATTGTCACAATTCCCTCCTTTCGTCCATAAGCATATGGGTGTGCACCTTCTCCTCCTCTCACTCGACAAATATGGTTTGTGCAGAGAGTGAGCGATGGACCAAGCCGACATTACCTTCATCGACTTGGCATCAAGATCAACTGCGATTACGATCTTTCAGAAATGTACCAGTAAAAACCTTCGGTTGCAATAAAATTTCAGCGTCCACTCATAAGAACGCACAAACTCGCTATCGCGTTAGCAATCCCCCAACTTCGTTCCCTATGTGGAATGGTATACATACATAATATTGCGTTTCAAAAGTAATCAGAAAAGACGCACTGAGTTAGCAAGAAGGAGTCGAAAGGAAAAAGAGGCTCAAAGGGCAGCTTTTCTTCTGCAGATGCCATCGGTAAAACGTGATTGCAGTATACCAACTGGAGGGACCTGAAATGCGAAAAATGTCTGTACAAAGGAGGATCATTTCGGCTCATTTACAGAAATTTGTGAAACTGGCTCATGATCAATGACGACCTGAATGTATCTCATGTTTATCGACATTCCAATGAAAGGAGATGAAAAGCCTGATGAAAACCGAACCGCAAGTCAGAACACTAAAAATTACCGCAGACCAACAAACCCGAAAAGTTATGTCGTATTTACGATTCCTGCTGCTAGCGCTATAAATGTCTGATGGCTTACCTCGCCAATTAATTACGAAATGTATAATTAGCATAGACTAAAACTTAATACGACAGTAGAATAACTATTAAATTTCAAAAAGGCAGAACGTTATACTGCCTTGAAAGGTCAGCTGCTGAACGATACTCACAATACGTTCAAAATTCCGCAATTATTTCTTTCACTTCATAGCATTTCATGAAATACATTCCGTTTCATGACATTACTCTATGACTTCTTTATGACATCTTACGAACTGCAATTTATATGAATACCTTATTTCTCCACTGAGGCTTAATAAATAAAATTCCTTCACCGTCACTTCTCTTTGCCACTTTTGTACAACAGAGAAGATTTCACCATTAGTAAAATTAATTCATCAGTTCAAAATTAAGTACTTAAGCAGCTATCACCACGTCACGGATAAATTCTACACCAAATAATCAAACCGCATTCCTCCGCTTCAGAAATTATTATGACGAAGCTTCTTATAAATGAAAGCCGCCGATACGAGAGAACAAATCTTTCAATAAAGCAACCTGCTAATTATGGCAAAGCACTGAGCGACAGGACGACTGATGAACCTCAACGGCTCGAGAGCACTGTGAACGATGTGACCAAATCCCCACTGACGCACTGCCTCGAGCTCTAAAAACAAACAAATACACTGACAGAAAGAATATATACAACACTGTGAAGCAACTCGAATCTTGTTTAATGTAACAAATGCACTTCCTAAATACGGACATTACTGATATATTTAACGTGACACCTGAGAAAAATAGTAAACTATGCACGTTCGATTTCTCTCCGCTCCAATCCCACTTCCCCTCCGTTTCTAAGTTCACTGCAAATACCACATATGAGAGGCTCGGAGGCTTAAAAAAGCACCTTCTACTCAAAGAAAAACCTATTTCCCATCATATGTAAACATTTTTATCCATCGATTCTCATACATTTCATACAGTGACCTTCTTGGCACGTTTGGAAGCATGAAATTTAAGTCAGTTTAACGCAAATTTAACTGATTCGAACAAATCCGGAGATGAAAACACTATAAATTGTAATTATAGAAACTCAACCATTTAACTTTCTGTAACATCATACGCTAAAACGCTAAAGTAAAGAACTCAAAGAAGTCAATTAAATTTAACTCTTGAATGAATGAACCCCTTTCATCTATTCTCATATGCCACTATGTTCCATCCTACTATTATCCTTATTTCGTATAAATGGAAGTTTATGATTGCTCAGGATTGCAATACGCGATGATCGACTAAAAACATCAAAGCATAACAAAAAAGTTCCGTTTAAAAATCAAATGAACCGTTGGTATCGACAAGCTCCTTATAACGGAAACAAAACGTTAGCAACAACGCCTGACAAAGCGCATAGAATGTTCCATGTCTGATAATGCCAGCCGTCGCTGAATTACTTCGATCGACCACCTCATTAATATAGTTCCTGCACAAATGCATCATCCGCTCCATCCACTCTAGCGACATGCTGAAATAGAAATTCTGAATAAAATCTCACATAAAAATTCTGTGCTTCTTACTGGAAACAACAGAACATGAAAAACTAAGTATATTTGTGTCTAAACATACAATTTGCGCTTAATTAATTAAACAGTCAGTATAGTTTGCCAAGCGCCACATCCATGATACTCAGGAACAGGTTTTCGAATATTTTCAACCCAATGGGATGTCACTGTTCGCTTTCTTGTTTCGTATTCTTAATGCCACTTTTGCTCAGTACTGACTACCACGCATCACCTTACTAGACCTAACTCATAAAAAATCACAAGCAACATTGCGATAACGCATCAACACATGCATAGTAAAAAGTTCACGTTTATCTGTCGCTGTATCAAATATGTGCCTTAAGATTAAGATTACTACCTTAAGATTAGCGAGATCTCCCTCCCCAAGAAAATGCTATGCTCTCGGAAATTTCAAACGAGCGAAGGCTCTCCAGAAACCAAGATAGGATCGGTGAATGCTTGCTTTTAAATCACCTCAGATCGACTGTAACGGCTCGTGACAGGAACGCTCCCATATAGCACGCTGCACCTTGCGCCTTCTTCCAATCATTTGGAGACTGTCCTGGGCGTGTTATTAAACTCCAGAGCCAGCGCAGCATCTCGGCCATGTATTCCTGAAACCATATTATCCGTGTAGACATAATCAACCTCCGAAGGATACAACACTGACTGGAGGCCCTCCACGTTTTAACGTATTTTGGCACCTTCAAAAACGACGCATTCAACGCTTCTTCTGACAGTGCGTCGTCCCAGCAATGACAACTATTATTACCAACAACTCAAGTGTTTCATTAAAGGCGATGCGCAAATCTGCCGCATACGCACTAATCAAATATGATGACAATGTGCATTTGCTTAGCAACAGATAACTCCAAAGTAAGATATGTTAATATACTTGCTATAGCGTTTCTCGCTCTGCATCACCTTCGTTCAAAACCTTCCAAATGGTGCATCTTTTCAATCCAATTCGTGCAGTCACAGTGATTGGCTGGAGAATAAATATTAAAGAAATAATTCAAAAATCAAACCGGCTCATGACTGCATGAGACGAGCCACACAAATGATACATGCTTCACGTCGTGTGCCATTAAAATGTGTTCTTCGAAAATCGAACGCAATTGCATATCGAGCTCATCGTGTGAACTCTGCTTCGGGAGCCAATCGATCAGTTCACCTTGAACAGTAAACATTCGTACTTAACATCACGATTAAACTAAGACGTTTGGAAATACAAATGAATATGCTTCAGATGAAAAAAAAAACGGCAATAATTATTCAGTGAATCTGCAAAAGTTCTTTCCAACTGGAACCCACCGATTTCGGATGGGAGCTCCTTATTGTGGGCTTTCGTGATATATGAGAAAATATATCCGAGACAAATATCTAATTTGTCAATTCGATCCTTGCTTCTCTCATCTTCACGCAAAATACCAATACGAAGCGGATCATCTTCCTCGTCCTGTAACAGCTGGGGTACTTAGGGCACTTTAGTCAAGTAAGACGGCATGTACAAGTAACTAAACAGCTGGGAATTTTGAGCATTTGGAGAAACACTGAGCTGATATATGACCGCAAATAGCCAAACCTCCAACAAACTAGCAAATATTTCGAAAGAATATATAAGAGACAACAAAAATATAAAAACGATGAAGACAATAAACTCATAGAAACGAAGAATAAACGCAGGAAAATAGAAACCTACCAGCAGAAATACACCTGAACTATCATTAGAATCTTCGTTATCTTCAGGAATCACATGTGATTCAATTCGCTTCGAAATCATCGCCTTAAAATGTGAATGATATTATTACTTCCTTATCATCAACAAATACGACAACCTAGTTTCCAAGAGAAGCAACGAAGATTTTACATTTTGCTTTTATACTACTGTAAAATATTTCGATATTCATTCTGACGTGTTTTTATTCGATAGGGGTCATTTTAGATCACTCATAATGGAGTTTAATGACTACATTTGCAGAAATAGCTGATTTAATAGAGTTGTGATAACGCAACGAGCTTTTCTCAACAAAACGTACGAGCAAGTAAACGACGCAACATCGAAACAATGACTAAATATGAGGATAGAAAATAGTGAAAGAAACGAAGAAAGATCGATGCAGTACTTAACGGAAACGTATTTTTCCTCGTTCCAGGTCAAATCATTTGCACATAAAACACCTCATTGGCGGAGCATACTTTCCTGTTCTTCTCCATTTTCCTCAAATCCGATGACATGATCCTGGTAAGAGATCAACCTCCCTTTCTTTATCCTCTCCTTCGCAACAATCCGAGTGAGTGGTTTCAACAGTGAATTTTGTTAAAGAAGCAACTCTCCGAAGCTGCGCTCATTTCGAATTGTTTAAACTGTCCGTGCAAAAACAATTCAGAAGCCTTAACGTACATCAATTTGTGCGAGACCATCGAATATTACCGACCAGATTTCGACACGCACATCGCTTGCATATTCACTCAGAATCAAGGCGTTCCTTACGAAACTTTCATAGCGGAGAAACGGTTGAGAAAAGTGTGGATAGCTGCGGCGTACTAACTTCGGCAACAATTTAACTGCCCTGCAACGTACACCTGAGTATAAACAAAATAAACTTAACGCTGGATAAGTGGATGAACAAACTTAGCAATAAATAAGCATGAACAGTGGAACAAACAAGTAATGATGATCCAAGCAGTGAATAAAACCTCAAAACATAATAACTGAAAATAACTAGAAAATACAAAGAAAAGGAGGTGAGATACACTGGAGTGTTATTTTTTTAAACGACAGGACTGAAGCGAGACCCGAATATTTCAATTTCCCATCGTTTTATCTCTAATAACGATGAGAGAAACCTTCTAATAATACGGCTAGATGTAAGCAAACTGTATAAACGAATGTGCAGTGGAAACAATTTAGCAAAAAACTAATCGACGCCAACGTCAAACTGAATTCCCTCATGTAATGTCAAAAAGTCGAGCAATGCGTCTCCAAAATATAGCAGTGTTAAATGCCCCATACGAATACTCATTCTGAGGCGAAAACGTACTTTCTCAATGCCGAAACATTTCGATTTCTTTATAAAATAGTGGAAGAGGACAAAAGCTAACATGGGGAAGCATTTGAGGACGAACGCTAGTGACTGATGTGCCAACGAAAAGATCGTCTTCTGCTCATCCGCATTCAGCACTAACTCGAACTTCTGCGATCGCTGCGACGCACTTTCATTTGCTACATCCTCTGCAACATCATCACACAGTAATTCAATAAAATGTTTCCGCAAGCTTTTTATTTAACAATAATTCACAGACTTCTAAACAATTTAAATCGTTTAGTTCGCTTCCCATGTGGCTACAAAAAAACTCGCCGAAGCATTTTGCAGCGGAATGCTCACTGCTCATTAATCAGTTCATCGGTTACCTACGGTTACTAAATGAGTAAACCTTTGTGTTGTAAAAGATTAGTGACACACTACGAAATCCAATCATAACAGCTCAAAAATACAACGAGAAATATGCAGCAAATATAACCTGAAAATATACTTTCGTGTACGGAGATGAAATTAACAAAATTGCGGTTGTGAAGCTGACAACGATTAAGAGGAGCGACATGACAAAACAATAGGAGATTAAGGGCTGCTCTTGTTTTCCACTGATTTTACACAGAGCGTGGTTACATGACTAGATCGAAATGGAATCGTTCACCTCCACATGATAAATATAGTGTACCTTTAGCAATATAATAAGCAAACTAAGCAGAAAATCTTGACTGAATGATCGCCGTGTAGAAAACAACTGGGCTAATGGCGTCAGACAAACTGAATTATTGCTATCAACTTGCTTCAAAAATGCTTTATCTCAGAAATTTTTAGGTCATAAAATTCCTTCAATACCAAAGTCCTGTCGTAAAATCGGCAATCTGCAAAGAATTAGATTACTGTGCCATACTTGTTCCTCTTCAAATGCTATAAATCATATGGAGACAGGCAGAAAACTAAGAAAAGATGGCATCACCTATGAACGAAAGAAAAAATCGTGAGACCCGACAGTCAGAGGCACAAAGCTATAGAAGAAACCAGCCAAAAGTATAAAATTTTTCAAAGTTTAATTATAAGCGAGTTCGGGAACTGAGGCGACGGCTGCATTTTTGTAAGTACGATAACAAAGAGTGAAATACATGAAATACAATCACGCTGGTTATGGGCAAAAACCTAGTCGATTCCAAAGGGTGGCAACTGATGACTGCAGTGAAGAAAATGATAATAAACAAGGCCATCATCCTTTGTAGGCCCCATTTCCTTTTCTCCGTCAGCCTAAAATAAGGCCAAAGAGAGTTCGATAAGAATTACGCATGCGGCAGTCAAGTACTTTGCTACTTAGCTGCTTTCTCCCGCTCCTCCCATATCGCTACAATGGCTGTAGAATCTTCTTCAAATCAAGGCCATCCCGTTAAAAAAACTGTTCTCTGTGTTAGGTAGCTCATCATGGCCATGCTAATATCCCACGAATCAAGTTAAGGCAAGATTTTAAGGAGATACCATCATTTGTAGTATTAAGCCGTATCTTCGCTGCGAAATGCTCCATAAAGCATGCGATGACCGTTTCGGTATGACAAACATGTTGAATGCCAACCTCTCGCAGCAAATTGACGAACCGCTCCCTGCTATGAGAAGGTATAATATGCCACTCTATTCGCTGAAATTTATACCTATTCAGTGCACCGCTCATTCCTGAACGTGGCCTTGCTTCTCACTCATAAAAATATGAAAGGCCTGGTAACATAGCAATGACCACTGCATATAGTTCCCTTTTTCAGATCCGTTAAAAGAACTGAAATTCAAATATCTCTTGCAAATAACGAATTTTAATTGGAATTTTGCTCCAAAAATGATAATACTTAGCAGGCATGAATTTATAATATTGCAAAACATGAACCGCGGTAACCTATATTTGGCCATTTCATAAATCGAGGCTCCCATTCTTGTAAAATAAATTAGTTCAAAGCGTAACAAAAACGCCCATTCCTTCTTCTAACTGCACTTCGTTCCCGACTCTTTTTATTCTTCTCTCTCTTTTTTCACACCATCTTTCCTATCCGGTCAATTTCATTTTTTTTTCTCACGTATTTATTATCGTTTTCCAACCACACCTTGAAACCCCTCAACATCTTGCAACCATTCTCAGCCTCTCCCATCTATGCGAAAGCGCGCAGCAATGAGTTCGCCAACTTCCTCATATCCCTAGGCTTATAGGTAAAAACCTACTAGAAGTCGACTGAGTTTTTCAATCATACTCTGAGCAAAATAATTATAAAAATTATTTTATAGGCAAACTCTATAGAAAAATAGCCTAAGTGAATATAAAAAAGTTTTCGCCGGGTTATTTCCGCGCTGGTTTCACCACCTAAGTTCTCGCCGCCGTCGAGATCACAGTGACGCTTGTAAGTTCGAGGGATTCTATGCCACTTCGTAATCCTTGAAGGAAACACATATCTATGCCGTCCACTTATGAATACAAAAGAATGCACAGTGATTATGAACAACGAACGTGACCGGAAATATATCAAAATAAGAAGTCGGTTGTCTGATGGTCGTTTTTATTTTAGTAAAGAATCAGTTCCCCAAAGCTTTCAATTCATAGGAATTTTTATGTTATACGCTTACGGCCTCATTTCAGATAAGGAAAGTTGGCAGGAACGATTAAACGCATAATGCGCAACTGAGTCGCAGAAAGAGCGTATAAACCATTAAAAAATAAGGCGAAGCAAAAAAGTGGCAGAGAAAAGGAGAGAATACTTGAAGTTTCCACTGAGAGGCTTTCAGAGCATCAGTTTCTTCGAAAAGGTGAAGCGTGCTATTCCCCCAAGTCAGAACGAACAACCCGTTGTTTCTTCGTCGAAAATCAACAATCAGGGGTCTCACCTACTTCATACAACATAAACAATGTCTCATGAATGCTCAAATGAGCATGTTCTGCTGAGAAGAACAAATTGCGTGCAGAATATGCACAGCCTCCTCCTCCATTTAACGCGCTCTTTAGACGTAACTTAGAATGTGTCTCTGATTATCGGTAGCAGATTATGAACCCCTCGAAGTTCAGTGATATCATCGATATATCAGCAACACGTTCACTTTTGTTTAACAAAAATCGCTGAGACGAACGTCATCTTTAAATTCTTATATGAGGGTACGCTCATTCGACTGATTTGATGCGAGCGGTTTGAAACCAGAATTTGCACCAGAAGACTATCGAAGCGTAGATTATGACTATCTGCAAGGTCGACCTGTCCTAGAAAAAAAGCAAGAAAGCGGAAAGTGAGAGGGGTACTGCCCTGTTTACCATATTCAATTTTTTTGCACACCACTCTAAGAAAATACTCACTGCGAGTTTCTTGACAAGTAATTTGCACGAAGCATCAAGTAAGTGTGGAATATCCACGAATTGGTCGATGAAGTGGGTTACTGCGTCCGGTTGCCATCGGCCAATCAAATCGACCGCCTTACATAACTTCTCGTATGTCGCAATACCGGCCGCTTTACCCTAAAACCATTTCATTGCAGCCTCTTCCACTCTTTTAAGCCTTTGCACTCTTATCAGAATTATTCTAGGTAATCCTTCAGCGCGGAGGTTTTAACAGCATTTCAAAATATGATGTGGGGCGGCACGGCTTTTCAATACCGCAGTAGAGATGAAACATCCCACTACCCCAAATGCAGAAAAATTCTGTGAGCGTTTTGGAACTATTTTTATTTGAAAGTGGATGGCGGAAAGATTAAATTTTTTTCAGGTGCAGAGGTTTCGCTCTGTCCTATCTTAGTTGACTCCACCGACTAAGCGAGGAAACGTAGCCCCTTCACTTATAAACATCAACGGATACCGTCCTCAGAATAGAAAAAACTATTTTCGAATTTGTGTACTTTTCATCGCACACAAGTTTACACCATGTAACGTGGCGAATGTGGAGTTGCTGAGTTCGCAGACGGCTCCTCCACCCCCCCCCCCCCCCTCACCCCGTCAACCTCGCCTAATGAGAATCATTCAGTACGTGCAAAAATACCCCGCTGAGGATCACTTCATTTCTCTTCAAGGACTCAAGAACACTATGCTGTCTCTTTTAAAGAACCACATCGACAGCCCTCCTTCTATAGCCAGAGCAAGACTAAACTGAAGAAGCGGTGAAAAGTTCCTGAGAGAAGCGGACGAGATGGCGACCTTCTTTCTTTCCTTCTCCCAGCCAACAGTGGAAATAAAAAACTGACCGCTTTGAAATCTAAAATAATGGCTTCGCCTGACACTGCGTCCTCCGTTTTAATGGACGCGGTCATTCTTGCCGTCACTGCAACAAGTATGCTCTCTCGAGGCCACCCACTGAAACTTTTTTCGATTACACCTCTCCATTGAGGACCACAAATCTGGCATATTTATTAGTTAAATGCCGGAATGCGTGCAACGATAGACACACTGCTATGTGGATGAAAATAGTTTCGCCCATGACAGCATTCGAAATTAAAAACGACTAAGCAGTACGCATGAGGGGCAATTGTATTTTAACAATAGCGGTGGAGGGCTGTCGGAAGGAGATTAGAAATTTCCACCCGACAATGCGTCCAAACTGAGTTAGTTTGTGAGGTGATAACGCTTTATGCCGTTATCACTTCGCAAAATAACAAGACCATAACCTTAAAAAGAGGCTTCTACTTCCGATTTTATAGGCAACATTATCTTCCCCCTCCCAGGAATCAAGGGATACCGAAACCCTGGCGAGAAAATACAGCGAATTTGCGAAGCACAATTACCGGGAAAGACCTAGGAGTACTGCATGAATATCGTTGAAGCAAAAAACCTATTAAGATTTCGTAACACCTATCGCATCGCAACAGCATCCACTGATAACACCAAACAGAAAAACATGACGTGAACGAGCCAGAAAGAGATGTGCCTACCAGCTCACAAGGAGAGATAAGACACTGCTATTTGCAGCAGATCTTGAGCTTCAAGCTAATTGCCGGAAGGACGACCTTTATAGATGACCTCCAGCTCATTTGGTGATATCTACGCATGTGAAGGATGAAAATTACTCCGCCGAGTTTACGCACAACAACCACCTATCCGTCCCACTCGACGTATATGGTTGGAGCAGGTTTGACCGCTCTTGCTCTGGCGACCGCTTTTTACCCATTCCTAGCCTTGTTTAACCCATTTAGTCGCAGAGCTAGCTGTAGCCACTACTTGTCTAGCTCAAAAATGAACGAGACTTGTCCACGGATCAGTAGTTCATCGGGTTCGACGCAGCAGAAGTTCTCTCAACTAGCAGTGCAGGGTACTCCCATGACTGTGTGTTTGTTTTCCGCTTCCGGCTGGCTGTTTGCAGCTCATTTTGTGTGCTACTTCACACGACAGTTCCATGCCTATCGCTCCGCAGCGAGAGATAGCCTCACTACTCCTCTCATCTGAAAAGCAGCAAGCCTCTTTCAAACGCACTAGCACTCTGCAACAATTCCTGCAAAACATAAACCAGTTAACGCACTGCAATATGAATATGTCATACTCTCAGATTTTGTCCTATGAAATATGCAGTGCCGAATCAATAGTTTAATACAACGGCCTCACTGAGATGTTCAGCAACAAGATTCAACTAGATAAGTTCACGGCATTCATAGATTATCGCTGTCTAAGCCGATTAGCGGTGAACGGTTCAGAAAATCAGCCATCCGATCGATCTACGGCTGGCTACTGTTGAAGGATCTACAAGAGCATTGGTCGACGAAAATCAAATCCCTCGTGTCTGGTAGAGTGTCTATAAGTGAAGTGCCACTGAAGAGGTGAAAGTAGAAGGCTGAAGAGTAATTTAAGGTTCATCATAGCAGGGCAGCTTCGACAGAAATGTAGCGAATTAGGTGAACGACGATATTGTATAAAATAGCATCCACTCGTGGAAGAGGTTGAGGTGACCCGATGTCAAAAATCTCTTCGAAATAATCATCCAATAAGGAATCGAATGAATCTGATCGTCAAAACTTGAACAAATCCGTATCACTCAACTGAACTTCAATGAAGTTGTTTGAAAACTTCTTTTAATTCGAAGGTGTCCCATAATAGTATATGGTCGTCAGTAAGCGATATGGGATATGGACTTTAATCACGTTCTTCAGTCGCGATCTATTGATTGCTGGGAGGATTTAAATAAAAACAGAGCGAATGTCTTCGCTTAGAAATAAAAAGAAATCGTAACTAATATAAAGAGCGGAAGATGGCACTGGAGTCGAAATTACGTGCTAACATTCGTATAGCGTCTGTCTCACAAAAGACCAGAAGGTAGTGAGAACAGCTAGTTTGTTAGTGAGAAGATGTGCAGGTGCGTTGTATCCTTGCGTTCAGTGCATTGTGTCTCTGCACTCATTACTTGCCTAAAACATTTCGACCTCGGGACATCCACAGGTTTTCAACCTATCGACCGACGCAAGCTCTCCGATCGTTTTTGACGTTGGGCATCATTTGTTTTGCGTAGTGCAGTGCTGATCTCTAAGCTGAGTAGAACGGAAAGGTTTCCACAAACAGCGGAGATGCAGCCACTTTAAGAGTCTCCATATAGAGAGAGAGACTCCAGAATATGAGGAAACAAAATGGGATACTCAGTTCCTTCAGGGATATTCACTGGAATTATAGGCGAAGAAAAGACGTGTGTTAAAATATTCGCGCTACTGAAACTTTCTCACCTTCAGCTTCATTCTTTGGAGTTCAGTGTTTGTCCCAAATGTCACTCAAATTGGCATGTTCCTGCTCTGAACTCAGCCGTCTTTCCACTTAGAATGGAACTTTGCTATGTTGAGGAGAGGCAAACATAATCACAAAGAAACAGCCTCTCTGATCGGATACTGGCTGCTTTTTGACGATTATACAATGTAGGCAGATTATAACAGAACCTCATCCATAAAGCTCCTCCGTCAACACTGAACAGCCTTATTATGTGAAGGGGATTATGCGGTAATACGAAAAGGATTTGGCTGTCTATCGTTAAAACCGGTCAGGAACGAATTTTTGGTAGGTTTTCCAGAAACGAAAGTGCTCGGTGAAATTCGTTGAGTTGCGCGTGCCATTCATATTTTCTGTAGCGAATTCAAATCAAGCCACTGTTCCTAACTCAACCCATAATAAAACCTCGATGGGAGAAGAGATATAAGAGGAGAGGACGAACGAACCTGATGTGTTCTGCTGACCACAGCTGGGCACTGGTCGAAAAACAAGCTCACAACCGTGTGCTCATGAAGGAGCTGCTCAAATTATAAAGCCTATGCCGCTTGCTTTTTCGTGGAAAAGAAAGCTGATATGCAAAGTGCTTTTCTTGAATTTCACCGAACATCCATATTTCGCCGATCGCAGCGGCTAATTAAAAAACCAAAAATGAATAAGCAAGAAAGTGCTAGATCTGAGCGTGCACTTGGAAAATGTGTGAACAACGTAGGCACGGCAAGCGATCAGTGTAAGAGGCGATTCCGATTTCCGACCTAAATTCCATCAAAGCCACCTTTGATCTTTGGTTCAAAAAATATATAAAAAAGATAAAAAGGGAACCAATTCACAGAGCTGAGTAGGAAAGTGTAAAATGAATTATGCAGTGGCAATCTCGACGTGCACGAGACGTTCGGCATGGACGCTAATTCAACACCTCTCTGTGCTCATATCTTTTACGTTGTCGGTGTCCGCACGAATGGAAATCAACTTCATAAATCTATTCACTAGAACAGCAGTGACCACAGCATGACACCAGTACAAATAACATCCTGCTGAACCGCTAAAATTGCTCACCAGTCAGCATCAGTTCACATTGAGTCGCAAACAAAAGTCCAGTGGTTTCCAAAGCAGACGCCATGAACGTGATTGCACCAATAAAACGATGACAACACGACCTACCTACTGTTATATATGGGAGAGTTGGGTTTTCGGTTCGGATCCGGTAGTGATTAAAATCGATTTGACAGTTTATCGAGATCCTCTCGAATGTCCTTCATTTATTCATGATAATATTTGTAGAGTAAAACTATTCCGCTGTGAAATCAACGCAACTATCACAGTCTGCATATACCTTATGTAAACGAATTGCACTAATTTAGCTTCAAAAGCAGTGCACAACAATTGTGCAGATCTTCAACGTCGACGGCACTGCATATTTTGTATATTTATTGCTCCATTGTTAAGCTAAATTTTGCGGTTATTTACCCAACTTAAGAAGGAGATATAGGCAACTGCAAACCTCTGAACGTCGAAATTCTCTTGCACGATAAAACGGCATTTTATAACCATAAGTAGAGTGCACTAATACATCGGAAAAGAGGAATACGGCAAAAAGAGCACCTAATTATGCTTCGATGCTTCAGCTTATTGTGCTTCTCTTCAAAGATTTTCACAAACTTATATTCGCTTACCGCACTATGAAAAGTTAGAGGTCAAGACCCAGTCGATATGTTCAGGGCAACAGAATGTAGTGTTGCAATAAATAGTAGAACGAAGCAAAAGCTACATGGACATTATACACCACCTCCTCAACATTGCTGGCTTACCACCGCTTATTCATTTGCCTCGAATTTGAACGAACTCAGCTTAAAATTTATGTGAAAATAGCTTCTATTCTCCGTCATGATCCGGACTGAAGTCGCTCCTCAATCGGACCCCATAGTTCGGGCTTTCTTTTACCTGTCGCAACTGCCACCTAAATCGAAGTTCTCGCCTCTTCAGCTGTCGAATTGCAGGGGTAATTGCAGCTACCACGTTTTAAGTAGTAGAATGCAACGTTTTATGTTTTCATGTGCTCTAGAAAAAGTTAGCGGCGACCTATGTCCAGACCATTCGAGAACTCGAACCTGTGAAGGGAACGTAACAGCTCGACCTTTATTATTCAACCGCTGCTTATGAGTCGAAGTGATAAACGCAGCAATTTTATCATTTCTGAAGATCACTCTTCATCAATAAACGCATAAACTTCCTACTCCGACTTATAAATATGCAATCTCTCTAACAGTACACAAAATTCAAGGGTACACAGACACTAAATATATCTATGCAGTTCGGGGAACCGATGTTGCCGACTTCTGATACTGCACGAAGCCATTAGGAGTATCACCACTATCGGTTATATTTGCTACAACAAAATTACATCACTGACAAAGTGCATGATGTTGCAAGAAAGAGGATTTCGCTTCAAACATAACAAAACGTTTGCGTCACATTCGATGGAACCCGACAAAGAAAATCACCTGCCCTTCGAAGAGATATTGGAACATCTTGAAGCTCATTCGCGACAACAACACTGCAACGCCCACTGAAAACAATGCGATGGAATGAACTGCAAATGCAGAATATGTCCCTCGCGCATTGAAGGCTTTCATCCAACATCTTCAGATATGAGTTTTATATACCTTTAGGAATACTTCACTTATAAAGTAATATAATATATTTTCTTGGATAAAATGGGGTAGATTAGGCGAAGATCATCCAGGAATGTATGCATCAAGCGAATCAAAAGCATTTATTACAAACCAATGCAAAACATAATATAAACACGAACAAAAGTAACCATAGTTATTCAGCTGCAAAGAGTTCGGAAATGCTTTTTATACAACGACATTCGGTGGATCAATTCTTGATTTCACTATGGGAACTCGAATAACGGCAATTTTAATTTGAAGTATTGCAAGCAGATCTTCTCAAGTGAGAGTTTCATTTGTGACGACAGTTGGATGGACGGTTTAGTAAGAAGATAGCAAAGAGAGATCCTTTATATTCACTTAAAACGGTAGAGAACTGCCCAAGTGGGAAACATTTTATGTGAATAAACTTACTTTATATCTTAGCAACTACGATTTGTATCTATGAATTCTCAACTTATTACGAGCGATTCTATGATCGATTACTTCCAACTACTACAATAAATTGACGCTACTGAAACCGCTCCATCAGAATCTTTCATTTCGATAAAAACATCAATGAATTGTATGTGGAAATTAGATTTATCGAAACAATACCTTTTGTGAATACGAACCACTCTTGGTAATTATGTTTCTTGCAAGAAATTATGTGCACACGTTCCCCTACTTTTCTTGCTCAAGGCCAGTTAGACACGCCTATAATAGAGCAATTCAGCAAGTAATGGTTCTTCAATCCTTAACGATACAAGATCGACTAAGGTGCGGATAAGGACTCTGTTACTCTCCTCACCACTCGTGTTCGTAATCTCATAATAAGTTTGTAGAGAACTTCCGGGAAGTTTTGGAACAGTCATAAGGGGTGAAGGTTAACAACGTGTAAAAGAGCATATAGTCAACAAGGAGCGAATCGCTGTGAATGACAGTCAAGCTGGGAGCATATGAGTCTTCAATGAGCGACGAGCGGAATGTTGTGAGTTTGAAGAGGACACAAAAGGAGAAAAACCTTTTGGGATGACAGCTCAATGAAAGCAACTTCACCAAGATCATCGTAACGTAAGATTCAAAGAGGCGATCTGATTTCAAACGAAAGTAACTTTCAGGAATCATCAACGCCTTTCAACATGTCGAAATGCGGCCAAACCGATGAGAACACATCTGCGTGGTGCATTTCTCCGATAAGATACGAAGGATGCATCCTGAGTCGAATACCTGTAACTTGGTAAGGGTATTTCATTGAAAGTAACATTAATGTTATATTAATTGTTATATTGTTACGATGTTGCTCAGGGAAAATAATGTAACAGCAAGCACTGCAAAGTGGCGGATTAGGGCAGATCTGACAATTTCAGCCTTGCGCTTTGCTAACAAAACTGCTTGTGTCTCCTCCTCATCGGATATACTATAATTGACTGATGATCACAAAGTGATAAGAGAATTTCACTAAAAGAAAAAAGAGAAGGACTGAATCCCTCGCAGGTTCGACCAAGCTCTAAA
Source organism: Parascaris univalens (assembly GCA_037576465.1). Taxonomy (NCBI): domain Eukaryota; kingdom Metazoa; phylum Nematoda; class Chromadorea; order Rhabditida; family Ascarididae; genus Parascaris; species Parascaris univalens. The sequence continues at coordinate 130,262,248 of CM075173.1, read as the reverse complement.
GCCCGCAACAGATCATTATGTAAAAAAGAGCCCTCTGACAGACGATCAGAGGTGAAGAAAATAGCTTTCAACTATAAAAGGTCACAGGTAATAAATACATTGCTGATCATGAGCATATAAAGCGAGCGGAGAAGTATGCCAACAGTTTCATAATTAAAAAACAGATACAATATGCGGAACGTCATTTTTCTATCTCATTGAGCGAAGCGACTATGCAGGCTTTCTGTAAAACATTCCTCTTTTGTGAATCGATGGGGAAAAGATAAAAGCTTCGGCTAAGTAGGACGCAAGGAAACTTTTAGAATCTTTAAGCACGTTGGTCTTTTTGAAGTTGTGTGAAAATGGCAGAAAATGTGTGAAAATAAGAGACCAACTTGTGATGTGCACTTCGACCATTACACTATCGAACTCTATATTAAAGGGACCCCAAGCTGAAATTACCGCAAGTACAGACGAAAGACAGACAAACAGATAGGCAAACAGATAGACATATGCAAAACAAGGTTGGCATTATGCAGCTTTACGAGAGCACATTCAAGCACTTGCGCCATCTTAGTGAATAATCAGGGAGGGTATCAAATCGAAGGCTGTGCTGAAATAAGTAAAATTGATGGATAAATTATGGAAATTGTGAGAAAACTGTTTGCAGCAGAAAGTGTGTTTTGATATTCGATGGAACATATGTGGTGCCTTGTTCCACAAGTGATTCATCCACAAACTGCCTAGCGGCCCTCTCAACGATGTGGACGTCATCGGGGGTATCCATTCTGTCTCTTCACTCCCTCTCCCCTTTCCCTGAAGAGCATAGTAATCCCTCCACCGTACAGAATTCTTGACAGCTTCAAGCCTTCCTTGGAAGCAACCAAACAACTCTTATCTAATTTGGTCCGATAAGTCATCTGGAAAAAACCCCATTTTACTTTTCTAATAATAGCTAATGAAGTTCACGTTCACGCTTCAGGCTTGCCATCAACAACACTGATGCATTGAAGCATTTCTTGAGGGAATTCAACCTGTGTGCAGATATCGTTCGCCTCAGTTTGCATCTTGTTCATGAGCGTGAGTTGAGCCTTCAAAAGCCGCACGTTCCATGCAAAGTTCTCCGAAGCTCGTGTCGCTTTTAGACCATGTAGACCAGCCTCGAGACAGAGGCGCGACAGATCATCGTAGCATTCACTTATTCGTTTTGTTGCATCCTCCAGCTAAAAACAACATTGCAAAGGCGTATACACATTAATCATTATTTTTAGCGATCGCAGAACCTCCGGTACTTCTCTGTCCTCCATTTTCCCCTCTCCCGAACCTCCTCGCACATCTCCTCACATAGCTCGCTCTAAGCTTCAGAGGAGACGCAACTTTCGCTTCAGCAGGCTCTTCCTCTCCCATCAAAGCATTCAAAAATCGCTTCTTTTTGAGTGTTCAAAACGTAGTATGAGATCGCTGTATGATGCCGAAATTGTAGAACAAAAGAACCCTCGCTCCATATGACTCACCTCCCCTCCACTCGCCCAAGAAGTTCATTTAGAGGGGGTATGTGAACTGTAAACTGTTTTTCCATTCAACATTCATGAGGATACCCCTTCGATTCGCAGAATGGACAACACTTTTGAGAGAAAAGACAAACACGGTTCTTGCAAACGTGATGTTTTTGTTCCATGCAGTATCGCTTCACACTGCGCATAGCTTCACACTCTTTATTCACTCGAATTTCCAGTTCGCGCGTGATGCCACAGTAAACCATAGTCATAAACGACCGAATCTTTAGGCTGTTCAGTATGTTCGGAGAGAGGTTCATAGAGACGAGAGCTTTGATGAGGAAGATGGTGACTTTCCACTGCCCCAAATACTTGGGAGGAACAAGTAAGTGATGAATCTAATAAATCTTATCGTGAAATAAGAATATATAAGTAATGACAATTGAATTGTCATGAAATAAAGAGGAGAGAGTGGACGCAAACCAACGATAGGGGGGCGTAGAATGAGTGGGATCAAGTTACTCTTTTCAACAGATACTTATAATCGGAAGTAGAGAAGCTGTCAACTATATTTAGTTTAAAAAAAAAAAAAAAGCATATAGTTATGATTAAAAAGAAGACCTTTGATAAAAGTTGATCGGTTTGGGCTAAAATTGTTCCACAAATGGCGAGCAAATTCGAGAACGCACTGAACGTTTTTTGCAACTGTTCAGGAAACACACCGCGTGTCATTACGATTGGATACTGCAATAAAGAATTACTTCTGATGAAACTTTCTACCACTATAATGGTTTTAATCAATCTCGTTGGAGCTTTTGAAGACAAACTGAAATTAAATTCAATCGGGAAAATGTTCGGTGTAATTCAATTCTGCGAAGAATTCGACGATTTCACCGCTTTACTTTCTAGGAAACTATCGACGTATAAGCGAAAAGCGCGCATTACTGTAAGGAATGCGTTTCCCGATGAATGATACTTTGTGCTTTCCTATCTCAAGGTACGCCTGACTAAAAGGTGGCGCCATTAGTGCTCTGGAAACGACGAAGAAAAGAGGTGTTCCAAGATAATTTTTTCATAGAGTGATGAATAGACATAACCTCTTCAGGAACCACGCTTGTCGCACCTCTTCCAGAGAGCCATCTTAGTTTCTCGTTGGCACTTATGTATTTCGCAAAATAATTATAAGCAATTCTGAGCTAATAACAAAAACAACTTTTGAAGATTCAAATTCTCCCTCTCTTCTGAGACACGTTTGATAGCGACCGTTAAGCAAATTACTGAGAGTGAGATAGTTATTACGCCAAAATCCACTTCATAATGAAATATCCCACTGGTCTGTAATTTGCAAAACCAGCAATTAAAATACCCCCTTCTCCTCACCTCACCTTCGATTATGGGTTAGGAGAATAGTGAAAAATGGTCAACGACTTTCGGAGAGTATCTACAAGTTCCTGACTTATAGGATTTCCTGAACTGAGGGCTTCTTCAATATAGAGCTCCCTTAATGTGGTCAACGCCTACTGCAATGTATCAATAACTAGAGATTTCGATTCATTTCATTCTAAACGAATAAAAATCCGAAAACTTCAATGAGAACAGGAAATTCATTTGTGCGTAACTTATTTGCAAACCGTATATAGATTAAATGAACGCATGATGGGATGTTGGAGGAAAAAAGCTTTGAATTAGCCAACGAGGAACATAATTTAATGCTTGGAAGAATTTCTAAGAAATATAAATTAGAGAGAAAAGAGATAACACGAGCGCTCCCAAGTGATGGGCAAATCTTCAAAGAGTGGGTATCGAAACATTTCAAAAAGGAAAGGATCGCTAACGTTGTTATCGTCAGTCGAAATAAAGAAACTTGGCGTAGCATCACCGCTTCTTTGTCCATTCACACCATCCGATGAACATGGCGACGCTGGTGGTGTAGCTGAATATAAGTGTAAAATATTTCTTTCCATTCAATGTTTCTTTCGATAATCAGTTATGCAAATAATGGAAATGGTTTGGACGATTAAAGAATAAACGCATTTAAAGATTGTAGTTATAGAAATTCATTGAATATAAGTCTCCTTAGAAAATAAATCACTGTGGAACCAGCGCCGTTCTTGAATGGACGACAGCCTCTCGTGACACGGCACTTATAAAAGGCAACAGTTTACATCCACAAAAACGGAACATATTATTAATTCAATTAAACATAATGCAACTCTGCAAGGGCGTCAAATATGTCTGAAGAAGAGTGTGTGTTCCTGATCAACAAATCACCTCATTGTGCCTTAAAAAACAGATAGGACGAACCGTTGATAGCAGCCGTTTGTGCCCTAGTATGCATAAGCCGTAATCCCTGTCGAATCGTGCCAGCTGGACCAAGACCACACTGTTCCTGCCAGTCGACCTAAACCTTGATGTTGAATAACTCCAATTCATAATGTGCAGTTGACGTTTAGGTCCGTGCAAGAGTAAACGATAATTTTTCTCAATTTTAAATTGCAGTTCCATCATCAACGACAGAATGTTTTTGGATTCGATAAACAATACCACTGCTGATATAACAAAATAGAACCTTTCTTCGGAGCTTAAAGTTCTTGATTCGGGGTTAGACCCGCACCGTTTAAATCCTTCAACTAGTGACAAAGTACTTTCAGCTGCTTATATTATTGTTAAAATATTTCCTTCACTAATATGAATACTCTTGTTCATTTGTTACTCATGCCACCCACCAAAAAACATTTGTGGGCGATATTCCGAATTTCTGCATATCACAACTTAGAATCAATCCACCGGAAACAGTCTCTCTACTTGAAAAATTGTGCCCAGGGGATTTTGATCCTACGATGCAGAACTATTCAACCTCACATTCACATGCGCTACAGACTAAGATTTTAATACGTCATCATGCGAAGCACTGCCCTCTAATTCCTCTCCCTTTCAGTGAGACTGAATGAGAGAGAAAAAGAGCATGATATCACTCTCCCTATATGTAACTCATTAGTGCAGCAAGTACTCTAGACCATAAGCAGTAAGAATAACATCCCACTGAGGCCGAGCTTTTATAACGATATTTCAGTGGAATTCTGGACATCCATTTTCGATGGAATAAAAAATACGATTTCCTAACAAATAAAATATCAACTTTCACATGGTGGATTTCCAAGGAATGGAATCCGCAGTGAAAAGCGCTCATTGAGGTACGGCGGGGCGAAATGAAGAATTTTTGTGGCATCTGCTTCCACTTTCTTCACGAAAATTTTTCTCTTCATTCTAGTGCTGGTGCTTTTCAATTCGCTCGAAGAAACGACAATCTTTGACGTCCGATTCGCCTCTTCGATTTCATCTTTCGAGAGAAGATAAAACGGAACTCATAATAAAAAGAAGATTAATTCTGAAGATGAATGAGGGCGCTTCAAATGCGGCATGCTGGCAACACTGCAACTCCACAGTTCAGAATATTGCTGTGAGCATATATTTTAAACGCTGAAAAGAGGGGAATAATAAATTACTACAAGTTTGAGACACATCTGCGATCAATACTCTCAACATCTGAGAATATAACGCGGCTAGCATGTCGAGCTTTTTTTTCTATCATAAAATCATTCATATAATTGCAGTTTAGACCTAGTCTAAATCCTTTGGGAAGTTAAAATAACCGGCCACTTATCGGTATATTCGCCTTTCGCGAATATTTACTTATTTGTTTATTTATACATTTAATTATTCTGTTCATTTAGTGTCTCGGACCAGAAAAGGCATACTGTAAAGGATTTTGAATGCGCAAGTACATAAAATCATCGGTTGGTTCGTAGCTGACTTCGTTTATCCCTTTCCTTCTAGTTTCGTCCTTTTTTCAGCCCTCTTTCCCTCTTACAATTTCAAGGGAATATTCAAAGGCATCTCCTGGATATTTATGGAAGAAAATAGGCGAGGCATTCGGCGTTAGCATAGTCTGGCGAGAGATGCTTTAATTACCATTGCAGCTTCGAGCTTATTGCGCATGTCGACTGAATCAGCAAGTGGTGAGACTGCGACCTTGAAGAGATCGTCAACCGATTTAATGCCGATAAGCTTCATACCTGTATGCACACGCTGCGTTTTTCGCTTCACCGACATGCCTCGCTTCTTCGCCTTCTGAAACCATTCAGTGAGGATGAGAACAAAGAGACCTTATTGATACTAATATAGGCAAAACACCAACAACACGGATAGGATGAGTACCTCGAAAACCTGAAAACATAGGAACTGATCCTGAAAGGAATTATTATTATATTGGGCAACATAATCCCATCCTCTATACGCAGGGGAATTACGAATGTTTCCAAAGTTCCAGGGCATATTGCATTCTGTTCGTGATACTCGGAGTCACTGCCATGAAATGGCTTGATCAAACGACAAAATAATAGAATTTGTGAAGTGCCTCTATACTTGAAATTTTTGAATTAATATTTTTTGTGTAGCAATAAGAAAGCTCAGCTTATGGTCGGAAAAAGCTTATACAAGGAGGCGAAAAGTTCATACAAAGCATTCCATTCTATGAGAGAGTGAAAAAGTGAACAAATTCTCATCCACCCGAACGAATATCCATCGTTGATCATATAAACAAACGCTGTGTCTATTGCGATAAGTCTGAGAGGTTTGATTATCTCACTGATGATACGAATAGAAAAAAGCCAAAAAAAGATGCAAAGGATAGAAAAGAGAGTCGAATATGTTAGCCAACAGCAAAACAGTGGAATGCAAAGAAGGAAATGTGCAGTGCCAACGAAGTAAATCATCGAAATAAGCATGCAACTTGAAAGCGCAATTACGAATAATCCATTAGCAAGAAGCCGCAACATACACGTGATCGTATCCTATCGCATGAAAGCACACCTCCACTGAAACTTCAACATTCCCCATCTCTCTTTAAAAAATCAGAAGCTTCTTAATTAATTCAGCTATATCCCGATCGAAATAGATGCAAATTTTATTTAGCACTGAAAAATCGAGGATAGTCAGGGCAAATATTACTCCACACGCGCACCTATCCACAGCAGCCCACATTACTCGCCATTATTAGAGCTCAGTGAAAGTGATCGTCGAAGAAAAAATTGTGCACACCACAAATACTGAAAAGAAACATCCCATTCATAGAAGACTGAAGCAACATCAGTTGCGTCTCACTCAATGACTTCAACGAATGAAGGTACTTCAATTTTAGCGAAAGCAATCCTCATTATTCCAAAAAACGACATCCTATCAATGCTTTCTTTAATGTTTCAGTGGAAAGTTTCCTTTTACTCATACAACTGTAACAATACTAATATAGGACTACTACTGAATATTACATAAGAATTGGAGTCGGTTGATTTGTTGAAAGCGACGAAAATTAGAGGAGAACTTCGCTCTGTAACGGCGCATTTCATCAGAGATACGAAAGAAAAAGGGCAACAACGACAAATTGCTGCGCATTTTAGAGCTTTCAGCGAAATGCTTCCCGAAGAAATCGAAAAAACCGCCCACTCAAGGCATCTACTCCATTATTACTTGTAGATAAAGCTAAAGGCTCAAGATGGATAAAGCTAAAGAGTATGAGGATAAGGGAAGATATAAGAACTATGAAGATTGCCACAACGGCACGTCTCATATCAAAATATCCCAGAAAGGAGCGTAACAGAGATTAAATTGGGCGGTCTCATCGATTGTGATCAAATAGTTTGCTTTTTTGAATCATCGGTGTGATTCCATCTATATTTCGAGAATGTATCAGCAACCGATTCCACATTTCCCTCCTGGAAAACTTCATTTTTTGAGTTCTCTGGGAACGCCGTATGTTGGTGTATTCATCACTAATATGCGAGAAAAATTCAAAAAATAAAACCGAAATTACTAAAGTTAAAAATTACATATAATGGATAATTAAAATTTTCTACATGGCATTTGAAAAAGATGGATTCGAATGGAATGTAACTCACTGAACTCTTCAAAACAACTAGAGCAACATATCAATGCCTCGACAGTAAAATTCATGAGCTTATAACTGTACAGGAAAAAACATAAACAATACTGCTTCTGTAAACTGCTAGCTTGAAACAATGAGTCAGAAGGATCGGAAGAGGACTGTGAAACCTATGCATCGAACGGATCGGAACCGGATCAACGACCTATATATTATCCGAGGGATCTGAGTAAAACAGAATAAAACATGAAGGTTTTACTGGAACATAAATCACTATCACTAGAAAGGGAGCCACCCATATATGAAACCTGAATCAAAATAGAATAGTTCAATTTTGAAAAATTCGTGTGCAGCGTACGCAAATAAGTGCATATCTGCAACAAGCCAGTCACTCGTTCCACCCATAAATCATCCGTTCCACCCATAAATCACCCGTCCATATAACAATAACGAATACATACATGGTTGTGTAAATCATCCACTTCAAAAGGCTATCGGTTAACGCATAAGAGCGTTTTCAATACATTTGTAGAAAACGAAAACGAATCGAAACGCCCGTATGGGAAATGAATGACCACAGAGTAGGCATTTATGGAGAAAATGTTTCAGGAAAAAAATTGCATAGGCCAAATAGCGGTAAGTCCAGTTTCTTGTTTATAAAAGAGATTCCATAACTTGTATTCGTTAAATAGTGACCAAGCTTCTCTTCGTCTTAATTTGAGTCCCTCGCTTCAGCAAGGAGTTTTTCCCCTCCTTTTTGTAACCAGAGCAATTAATTTTCGAATCAGAAAGCATCTCCCTTCTTGTTGATTTTCGCATTTATCATTAGCAACACGTCGAATTCAATCCATGACATTATTCAATGAAATTTAACGCTTTCTATTCCTGTACTCAAAGAGAAAGCGAGAAGAATTTTTGATGGAAATATCCCTTATAAGAAGTTATTTCTTTTTTTTAATTAGAGTGAGCCTTAATTTCGACCCCTCCTTCATTTTCCCCTTCCTCTTCTTTATCAACCTTAATTCTGGCTTCCTTTTGTTGACTTTTTCCAACAAAATGTAACTTGACCAACATAACTGCATTTAAGAAGTGATTGAGGATTCAATAATCACAGATTAATGTCCCGCGAATCTGCATGGGCAGTCAATAAAGCTTGAATAATATCACTGATTGGCCGCATGGATAAATCTCCGAAGAACATGCTTTATATCCCTCTGATACTAAGCCCTCACCACAGAGATTCAGCCAAAGCATTAAGTAGTCTTAGCGAGATGTCAAACTTCAGCAACATTCGATCTCAACCAAGCATAAATAATTCGGGCTTAGTTCGACTAAAATCGTTCATTCATTGCTCTTCATAAGATTTGCATTGAATAAATCATTAATTTATGCGGACGCAAACATCTCAAGTTTAAATGCATGCTGACAAATGTCCTGACCCAAGGTTCACGTTATCGAAATTAGTGATTCAAGTGGTGAATAAAAATCGGAGGAAATAAGGTCGCAATTCATAGCAGCAATAATGTTTTTTCCTTCAAGCGAAACTTCATGGCTTCCACCACGCAATATGCATATAATATCTCCAACAGATTGTGTTCGGCTTTAATGAGAGTTACAATTTATTTCGGACATATAGATCTCAGTTTATGCCGCTACAATAAATTATTTTTATGGGTTCCCTTTTGGCTTGTAAGGCCAAAGCGGACATTTCAGCGTAAATGATAACGGGAATTAAAATCCAACTTCAATGTATAGTAAAATATGAAATTCCAATGCAACGGTCGGTCTATCGAAATGTTATTACCACCGAATCCACGTGTGAGAACAACTGCGAAAGATATCGAAAAAGCGGAGCAGCTATATTACAAAGAAGAGGAAAGCAAAGATGCGTTGCATGCATTCCACGATAATAGGACTATATAAAGAAAGGTCTCAGTGGAGAATCCAGCTGGCAAGAAAATCCAACGGTCCTCCTTGAATGATGAATTCCTTCCTCACTAATTTCACTCCTCTTCTTCGTATAACTGATAAAGAAACAATGGATTTTAGTTACATTGCGATGATAGTGCACTTTGTTAATTTGAAGAACTTTTTGCTAATTACAGTTCCTTTTACCTACATCTACGAATGATGTCTCGATGTTGCTCTTGATTGTTCGATAAAAAAATGATGCGTTGTGGGAGGCGTAGTGCTCGAACGCCGCGAACAGAGAAAGTGAAACCGACGAGACACCATTAAACAATTACGACGACAGAAATAGATCGTATTTGCGTCAAAAAACCCCTTATTTTCGGCAGTTAGAATAGTCGAGGCATGGGTTTGCAAGCGAATGTTTCTTGAAAAGCGTTGATACGATGGTCAAACGACTTTGCAACGCTAATTCGCAGATTTCAGTCAATGAATGACATTCAATAAGGCGGCTTCCGCGACACTATTGAAGCTCTGCGACTTTGATCTCTTGTAATACGCATTAAAGAATGTCGAAATAACGAAAGCCAACAGTGGATTACTACTCGAACGACGCTCATAGAACATTATGAGGACTTGAGACAGCGTTTATCTTCCCAGAAAGGTTTATCAAGTGCGCCAGAGTGCAGCAGATTTTAAGACACTTACATACCGAAAAATAAAACCTCATTTCCTACCTTCCCCATTCTTAGAAAGTCGGCCTACTTTTGAAAACGAGGACAAGGAGAAAATTGCCCTTTAGCAAATGCCGTTGTGGCCTTTATCAACAAATTCAATATCCGTCCACTCCTATTTCCCGCTCCTTACTTCTTCCCTCAGTTGGCAGACTCCCTGAAAGTATCTTTCGAAGTCCATAAGCGGGTAGAAAGCTATTCAAAATCCACTAGCGATTGCATCGAGTTAAAAAAACTCCGCAGGCGTCGGGTTCTGCTGCGTGCAAAAACTAACAAGTGTACCCACCTCATTTCTGCTTTTCTACTAGTTACATCGGGTTTCTGAACAAGCATGGTTTCCATCAAGCATACATTAACACGGCTGCCCTCGCAATGAGCCACTCACCACTCCGTGCTCAAAGACAGTGAGTGCACATATTATTCATGTCAATTTACCCTTAGTTTCTGCTTAGACGGGCCTTGTCGCAAGCGATGCTCAACTTTCGCATACGCCACATAGCCATCACATTTTTATAGGCTTGTTATAAACTTACTGCTTTCATCCCAAAGAACATCTTAAGAAGAGGGCAATTCTGAAGTAAATCTCTACATGAACCACGTCAAAATAACCAATGTGAAAAACTCCTGAATGCCACACATATAATTCTCTCCTGGATCCTTCCGTTTCAGATCGATTTAGAGAATTTCAACCGCATAAACAGTATTTTGTTAGAAAAGCGAGGAGGTTGAAGTAAGCAGAAGATTCGTTCCTTAGCTCTCAGATTACACCCGTCTGCCTAATCCTGCAGAGGTCGAAACCAAAGCGAAAACATTTAGCTTTTCAAAACTGTTTTTTAAAATGTACTTAAGGACCACAAGACGTCTTTATGAAATTTTCTACCGGCCGAACGATTTCACTGCAGAGTTATTATTCTCCATAAATAACTTCACTGAAGCAAATAAACCTTGACGATTGCCTGAAGCAAAGTGAATGGCTGTGTATTTTACTGCGACTATGATGGGAGGACAAATTTCCAAGAAATTCAATGACATGAATGAATCATCCGATCAAAGAGAATACCTCTAGAAAAGTGAGAGAAAGAGAGGAGAAGAAAAACTGCTTATTTCAAGTTATGGTAAAATACTCTCGCAACTTGAGGCTGCTTTTTAGGCAGCACAGCTACGCGGGGCACAAGCAACGGGACCTAATGAAAGCAAACATTCCGCTTTTGCGTTCTGCCAGCTCGCTTGAATCTAAGCAAATCCGCACATCCACTCATAATGGAATAAGCCCTAATTTGGCACTCTGTGCTCTTGAACGCCACAATGAAAATAATTTCCTTGCATTCTCACTACATATATGCGACTGCGCCTTTTAACTAAAGTTTGGAACACTGCGATAAGGGATCGATACCTCACAGAGAAATTCTAAAAAAAGGATCGCTAAGAGCATTTCTCCTAAACAGCATAACTTCTCGATATTAGTTGTTTTCAGTGACTGTCAAGAATGTCCATTTTATGACTTTCATTTTACTTCACGAATAGTCGAGTGACTTCAAGTAATATACGATAATTGCTACTTAAAAAAAGAAACAGTCTTTCGAATGAAATGCACATCCTAAACTGAGGTAATATTAAATTTAGAGTTACAAAGAAAACGTTATATCATCAGATATCACAAAATCCTAAATAAATCTCATGGTTTAAGATCGTCTTTTCCAACTCTTTATTCCTCTTCCCTCCTCTCCATCAGTGAGACTCCTCCCTACGGATCTTCCTCCTGCATCATAAAATTAGAGGTGTTTTCAAATGCCTAAAAACCTTTACTGCATGAATATATTCCGCTACAGCTGTTGGTACAAAAACAACTATCCCAATAAAAACCAAAATTAATTACCCTTCAAAATTATGGAAAATTCAAGTTCCATAAACTGTGCTCGATGGTTTCGGAGCACACAATTTTTTTAATTGAAGGATCACCGATTAAAGAGTCAGTTCTATTATTTTGTTGACGAACGCAAGATGCATAATGAAGGTTTTAATGAAGAAGTGATACGGCATAGAGATTGGGCACAATGTGGTTTCAAAATATTACTGCATCTGTCCATTCATGTAGAGAAATATCCTTGTGGTGTGTCCCTTTATCGTTAAAAAATAAAAAATCGCAAGGAGAAACCGAATTAAATTTGAGAGTTCAGTCGCTTCAAACGTTCACTTATTAATTATTAGAGGAAATTTATATTGTGCGAATAGCAAACAAATGAAATGTAACATATATTCAAATAAAAGCGCTATAAATAAAGTCGATATTTATCATTAATTCACTCTTATATGCGTATTTGGTGATTGCTTTTCTCTCAGCTTCAGTAGTATTTAGACTTTCGTTTAGACTTCTCCACTGCTTACGAAAAAACTTTTAGAAAACGGGATCAAGTCTAAACACTCTCCCTTTCCACGCATTCGAAGAGACCTCCATGTCCAAGTACTTCAGGCAAACGTGATAGAGAACCTCCATATTCAGATGTTTCAAGCAAGCGTCATAGAGAAAATCTCCTCAAGAACAGCTAATGAACAAAAATCTCGCCTAGACGATTATAAAATTGCTCCGAATTTTGGTCAAAAAATCAGTGGATGAGAAATTTATTGAAAATTGAATGAGAAATAAACCAAAGCAAAAAACTGAATGAATCCATTTGATGTGAATTTTTATGGTCAATGCGACAACAATGAGGGAAATTTTAAATTGGTTTCCGAGGCAGACAGCTGACGATCGATGGTGCGTCTCTGCGGATGAAAATTGCATTGCCATAAACTTCAGCGGATTCATTTGCTTCGGAAAAATACAGGAAAATATGGGAGTGATCCCATATCGCTGCTGGCTCATATCCTTAGCATCTGATTAAACCCCAAATAAGGAATTCTGTTAACACTCAAATTCGAAATGTGAAAGAAAATCCCGGAAAAAAGAAAACTTTCAACGCTCACTGATATTATAATGCATGCAATGGACGCTCTAATTTATATGAAATACTGTAAATTGCACAGTACTCTCAATCTCCCAAAAAAAGAGGAAATCATATAGAAGGTATTTGATGTTTAAAACACGAAAATGACTTCTTTTCTAAGATGGAGTGCATAATTTACGAGAAAATCAACTTCGAGTTCACTTTCATACTATATCATTGTTAAGAGGAAGCAAGGCGAACTTATTTCATATGCTTATGTCTCTCATTATAAAATTACCATCTTTACTCATATACACAAAAAAACGTCGAGCTAAATAATACATTCACTTTTTGCTGGATTCGCTTTTGAAGGAAACAACCTAGAGTGCTTGATATTAGTTGCAACCCTAAACCTTTAATGTTGCGGCTCATTTTCTTACTACAAAAGACTTGGGTCTTGGAGCGGTTGCTACACCCAACGAATTATGACAACACGGATGGCTCTATTAAACGTTGTGATATCAAAAGATCATAAAAGATACGAACTGAATCAAGTTCCAGAGAACCTGACCCATGACCACGAGAACTGTGACCAAACTCGCTCCAATCTTGAACAGTTTAAAGAGATCGGAAGACCGGGATCGAGACATGGTTTTACTCATTTCCATACGATCACGCTTCAAACTTTGTGCGCCGCTTTAAGATCTCAAAAAAAGGCCTAATCCAGACTGCGACTAAAAATACTCTCAAAAAGAGGAAGATAAAAGAGAAGTCAAGAATAGAAAATCGAAGTTTGCAATCATTGTTTCAGCCCCTCACATTAGTAACTAAACTGTATCAAAGCGTAAGCGATCCACATTATTCTGTTGACTGACTGATGATCAAACAGACGGTCATGAGTTGCGTTAAACTAAGAACGAAAGCACCAAGCGAACGCACATTAAAGCTAACGGAAGGACATCAGTTCGCGCAATGCACTCGTGATGGAAACATGAAACTACCAGAATAGTTGTCACGCGTTTTTGAGTGTCTTCACGCCTATTTCTTCACGCTCAAGCAGCTTTTCGCTACTTCTCCTAAATCCTGTAATAGTCGACCTTCTATTGCTCTTTCGATGTGTTCTTCGCCCAATGCATCAAATCGTTGAGAATATTGGAAAACACTTTAGTTTTTGTTCAAATTAAATGAAAATACAACCTACTCATGATAGATGAAGTAAGCGCTATCCGCATAATAATGTCAAAAAAATAAATATCTACCTTAAAGTTATCTTAACATTAACACAGCATAAATTCATCCTTTCATTTCTGATCAGATGCATATTTCAATGCTAAGAAAACTGAAAGCTGGGATAACTGGCGCATTAATGTTACCTATTGAATCCTCATTTATAGAAAACAGAGGAGGCTAACTGAAGCGTGGACAAGCAACTCCAGTTACTTTAGAATCGAAAAATTGCAATGTTTAAATAAATGCGCATCTACAGACGATCCTTATTTATAGATAAACTGCTCGAACAAATAATGTGTTCCATACCACGTAATAAATACTCATCTGGCGACGAGCATCAGGTAATCTTTGTTTATCTCTAAAAGCTTCAACGAACTTAGTGCCCAAATTAGATTCATTGGTCACCGAAGTGAGGGTAATTTTGAAGAGATTTCGGTTACAGCAACAAGATTTCGAGCAGAAAGTGAGCTAGAGAAGTTGGTATGATATGCGCTCTGATTACCTCACTAAACTGAGCAACTAATTTAGTAATTCGTCAAAAAGAGCAAAAAAATATGTTCCTGTTTTGATCGAATCGAATCGATCACTAGATAGAATACTCTGAAAAAGCTTCACTTTCATCAGCTCACACAAATTCACGCCTGATGAAGTCGTGTCTGTGCCAACGCACGTTTGTCGCATGTTTCTATGTTCGAGAGTTTCAGTTACGTGAACCATTTCATGGAATTTCATGGGTAAAATGTGCACCTTAGGTTAGCACCCTACAACCAATAGGTTGATCTGTCAACTCGGAATAGAAGTTCCAAACAAAAGTGATGCTTTCACATAACGTCTGCTTGCGAAGAAGTATCAGTGAAAAATGAACGTCTTGCTTCGCTGACTTTCTGATAATCTATCGAGGTGGTAGTTGAATTCAGTATGATGTCAATATGTGTACCACGAAAGCTCTATTGACATACTTCAGTCATTCCTAATAAAACCATGTAAAGTACCATTCAACCGATTTGGAAACTGCAAAATGTTTTAATTTTTTGAATGCGTTTAAATGTTTATTTTTCCCTGCTAAGTTGGAAAATCCACCTTACGAAGGTATTTTGAAGAAACTGCAATGTGAGAGCAGGGTACATTTATCAAATTTCGCAGTTCGGGCTTTCTTGGTTTTCAAAGTGAAACTGTCGTTGGAGGCTTACGCAGCGATATACAAGGAATTCTTATTTCACAAAGAAAACAATCCTCAATAAGCATTCCATTCCCTCGTTTCCCTTCTCCCTTCTCCTTCAAATGATCGGGCCTTTCGCCGAAATTATTAATCAGTCATTAACGCCTCGTTGACGCTGAACACTCGACAGCAACAGCCCACTTTGTTTCACTGATATTTATGTTAGTGCGCACACGCATATCATTTCCACCGAGGCTCTTATTCAAAAGTATACGAAATTTTGATGGAGTGTGACATTAATTTATTGTTCAATATTACTACTTTAAGAAAGCATCTTATCGATACTGGCAATTTCCACTGCCCAACTCATCAACCTTTTTGCTCAACTTTAATCACTTATACGAACTTAGGCTTTCTGTCTACAAAACTCGACATTCTTACTGGATAGGAATCTGGCAAAATTCCAATATGGTGGTCAAACACGTCGGACTGGACAAACGATGAGAGGAGTTGCATAAAGCAGAAGATGGAAAACGGGAAAGAAACTAACCCCACCACCACGACGATTTGTTATTGCAACATGAACGAAGAGCGTGCAGTTGTCGAGAGGGTCGCCTTCATTATTGAGCAGAGGAATATGCCGATAACCTTAAAGATTAGCATCGCTTTGCTCACATTCTTATTAGGGAGACATCAGCAATTTATGTTCATGATACAGATTCAAATGACGGCCAGTTTTGGATGCACTGCTGAAATATCATTGCATTATGCAAACAGCAGGAGTGATGCAGCTCCAATACAACATGACAGCGAACAACTGTTCAGTAATAAAGCGCCTGCTTGACCAATGAACGCTCTCGAGTTCGGTTTAGTCTGCGGGCGAGGTTGAAACTAGCCACCGAACAGTGGACACTTCTACCTTTAATTAATTAGAAGTGAGAGTAGACGAGTGAAAATAAAGGAAATTTAACCCTTTAACTGCTGAATGAGGCTTTCTTCTTTTCAAACAGCAGTCAATTTAGGCAAGAAAAGACTATTTATAAATAAGGGGAAAATTCTTATGCGAGAAAAGTTTCTTGTACGGCGATCTGAAACAAACAATTTGAACAGATACTAGATGTACATGCTTATCAGTAAATTCATTCATTTGTTGGCTGCTAAGAAACTAAGGAAGCGATTTTATACATTACGTCCACCTGTTACCACTTCAGAAATCCTGGCAAATTCATTTAAAGATCTCCTATTGTCTTTATTCGTGACTCTAACGTTTTAATAGCGTAATCGCACGTTAATCACTGAAACGTCCAAATGAACTCATCTGCGTATTTTATTAGTGATGCCCGGTCGATCGCGTACATAATTGCGAGTCTCACCGAAAAACAAAAAGATTTGGTAGGGCAATGTATGGCTACTACTCCCACTGCACTTTCCTCTCCTCTAGTGAGGGGTTACTGGAAAATGTCGAGGTTTCCAACAAAAAAGAACTCGAAATTTTAGGGCCAACCATTGCAACGAATCCAAAATTCCTGAAATTCTGAAGAAAAATGAGCCTGCTAGATAAAACGCGTCACTGCCAGAGAAACACGTTTATAAAAATCGAAACGTACCACTTTGAAGGCATTCGAAAGGAACCGTATATTGACCAATAAAGTCATCATCTATGAAGTCATCATCAAGCACAAGGAATCGAACCAAAGCTAGTTCAGGCACACTAATTTGAAATTGAAATGACTCATCGAAGGCAGGATTCACGCCTGAAAAGCGAAATTTCCACTCCATGATAGCAGAAAATTATTCATCGAGCAGGAAATGAAAACACTTCGTGACAGTCATGCATTATATATTTTCTTTAGACCTGAAATAAACAAATATGAAAAGTGGGAACAAGGAAAGCCCATAAGTGGAGGAAATGTCACGGAAATCCAGTAATTATGTCGTAGATACTTCCCCTTAAACTGCTAACAATGAGACCTTAGAAGTAACGTCCAGAAGCATTTACTGTGATTTGCTCGAACTGATAGCTCATGAGGGGAATAAACAGGAAGGTCAGTGCATGGCGTTGCTTGCTTATTTTGCCGTTAGATCATATGTTCAGCAACTTTCAAATGAATTAAGGATTCAGTATTACCTCCCTCCTGTCTCGATTTTTTATCCTTAATAAAACGGTTTTCTGCTACGTCGGTCTAAACTACCACTCTGATCTCATGCGTGAGCGCGCAGAGTAGTAACAAATCGGAAAATCCAGAGTGACCATTAGGTTACTCTGGATTTTCCGATTTGTTACTATTGTATATTGATTATGGAAAATCTTTTCATGTTATATGCCATAGAAAATTTGTTGAAACTGATACAAATAAAGGCCGAATTCGAAGACTATTCAAAGAAACAAAAATTTGAGGTGGAAGGGAACTGAAAAAAGTGACACGAGAGATAAACGTCGATTCGGATTAAAAAACTTGTAGTAGCAACTGTCACCGAAGACAATTTCCTCGCTTCGAGAACAGATAGCGGAGGAGAGGAAAGGGTGAAGAGAGGGAAGTGTGGTGAAATGCAGAAAGCACACAGCTACGCTTTTTCAAGCATCTCTCGCAAGCCGCCTAACTTCACACGTTGCAATGCCCTTCAAATTGCAATGCCAAATGAACGGCGAAAAATAAATTCAATTCAGCGACGAATTGCAATGGCTGTGTTTCAAGTAATTTTACATTTGCCAGCGCTCTTACAAAGTTGCACTTGCTAACGCGTATTCGTTAGTCGGTTGAACTATTCAGTTGTTCTTGTCGGATAAATGTTTACGTCAATCAGATCGCAGCCTTGCGATTTTAGATCGACCATCATAAGAAATGACGCTCTCCACTGCAAATATAAGACTGTTATTATATCTATTAGATATACATTCTGTTATTGGCAAATTTTAGTCAGCTGAAACTAATAAAACGAAAATAGAACGCACTGTCATTTCGGACAGTTTTGGTGCGCTCTTCGGCACAATCAGCCGGGATACCAAATATTTCGACAACAACAAATGGATCAGCTGAGTCGCCCTTGGCCGTTGAACCACGAGGTCGAGGGAGCTGCTGACCAGAAAGCACCCGTAAATGCAAAATCTGGAAATCACCTCCTTAAGACTGAAATCTGGAAGCACACGAAAATCGAAAAGATGAAGTGGAGAGATGACGGAAGGTAAAGACGGAAACAATGAGCAAACGCTTATGCAGCAAATCGCAACAATGACAACAGTGGTGCTTCACAAAGAAACAACGACGTCCTAAAACGTTTCGGATAAATGTTGATGGAGGAGTACGTGTGAGCAACTTTTATCGTCCTACTTCGTATGGGGAGGGGGAGGGGAGGGAGGGCTGACGCTGCAGCCCTGATGTTCTATTCGACTTTAGAGCGCACACATTATTTGTGCACAAATTGCCGTCTTTGAGATATAATAACTCGCCACCTTTGGCACCTTGAGGACTCATTCAAAGACCGTCCAATAGTACAGAGATTATTCAAGTACGTAATGCAGTAACGACCACTTCCGGTGCAGAAGTAGCGATGCCCAACACCACAGGGATCTTGGTATGAGATAACTGCAATACTGTTATAAAACGGAAAGGAAGCATTGAGTGCGAACAGCAAAACGCTTAAGCACAATTATCAGCTGAAAAAATTTAAAAAATTCACGTAAGAATACCTGTGGTGCAGAAGGCAGTTTATCACCCGGTGTGAAAACGTCATCTCTCATCATCGATGGTTTCAGAACATAGCCACAGCCTCCATTCTCCGAAAATTTGCCCTCCTAAAAATGAATACGATTTGCAGGTTGCAGGTAAAAAACCCACGTAAAAATAATATTGAGACGTAACTACCTTGCCATAACCCATTGATTAGTCCTTCATTTGTCTCACATTTTCTGCTCACCCTTCCTAGAGAAATGTGAAGCTCGAGAGCTGCAGCTCAAATCCTCGGAGAGGTGTATGCCCCTTGAAAAAAACACTAATTTTTCATAGCGTTGTTGATGAGACGCAGCTATGAAAGAAAGAAATAAAATTGAAGCGTATGCGCTCAAAGATATGGGGAGAAGTAGCAGAGAGGGTTGAAAGAAAAAGAAAGTCTTGTGCAAAGAATGATTAGAATTACATTATCTTTCGCGTTATATTAACAATAAGCACAGCACACATCAGGATATTACAATAAACGTTTTAGCTTTTTTATGGGTAGGAAAAAATATATCGTATCTTCGATGTTGTGCTGTTGTGCTATCGTATATTTTAACTTTGGAGGATATTAACATGCAATGACTTGCAGCGGAACTAGGATCTTACACATTCTTAAAACTTATTTTCCCTTTACTGTCTTTGAATTGCAAGCTGTGGTCGATAGAGTTCTTTCTGCTCCTCTCCGGCTTCACAGCGAGGATGGATTAGAGACCTCAAAATTTCGCTGCGAAAAAGAAAGAAGGAGGTAGAGCAGCCAAAAAAGCTCACTCATCTTTCTTCCATATTTATTCTGGTTGGAAGTTCTTTCAAATCGTTGGCTACGCATAATGCGAGCAGCTTGCCTCCTTCTTTACATATTTCTTGTTTCAATAATATAGGCGTTTTTAAACATAAGATTCCACATTGCACAAACATCGAAAAAACTGCTCCAACTTGTCATTGGTGATCGGCGATCAAGTTGCACTGACCCTTCACCTCCTGACAGATAACATCGCATTAGAAGATTTTACTCCCTTTTCAGATGACGAAAATTTGTTCAAATGAATTCCTCGCGATATGGTCTATTTATGCAACAATGAATCAATCGCCATGTGATTATTTGCAAAGCCGAACGCCATCAGCAGTAAAACAATTAAATTTCAGTAAAAATGTTACCGAGGAAAGAGTTCTTTAAAAGAGCAAAAGTAATCATGCAATATTGCTAACTGGCAATATGAAGCTACGATGGATGAAACGCGCCGAGCTGTCAAATCAGGCAAGGGAAATAAAAAAAGATTAACTTGGAACTCACTTGTAAGTCCATCATAAGGCCCGGAGTTTGATAATTGAGCGCGACTAATTGAACTCCGAAATTCCAGAATTCCTGCGGATTTAAATTTGACGAGTCCACCCTATAAGAAAACATTTGCAACAATTTGCCGCAGAACCGAAAAATGAAAATCTAGTCCAAATAACTGATGGAAATTTTGAACTCAAAATGCCGACTGCGCCGAATGCGGCTGGAACTCGTATACCGACCTTATGCGTAATCTCATCAGCAGCTCCTTCGGGAGTGAACACAGGAGGTTTATGCTGCTAAAAGATCAGGAAGTCATCTCGCAACGAAGATTTCGGTTCTGTGTCATCTAATCGATGCCTCAGACCTGCGAGTCTTTTTAAGGAACTTGGTTCAGAAACCCTGAAAACGTTTACGAGCACAGCCAGCTCCATAAGAAAAGTTTTGGACCATGAAACTCTGAAGTAAAATATCATAATAATCTTCTAGTAGCCGTTACACCTATATTCGGTCTTACATCATCAGGATGTATTCAATTGTCTAACGTCCTTCGAAGAGTTTAACTACAGCAGCCAAGAAGTGTTAACCTTATAGAGTTGGGTGTAACTCTCGTGACGAAATCTTTCGTGACCTGAGTGAATTCACTTGCATATGTGTGAAGCATACGCAGACAATCACTCTCTGACAACGACAGCACATGACGGCGCGAAGAAACTGTAATTTAAATAAAGCGCCGATAAAAATGCCAAATCTTACGTGTGAAGCTCGAAAACTATACACCAATTCAGTGGTTAGCAAGTAATCTTTATTATCACCTCTCTCCCCTCAGATCGATGATCACATACTTCACAAGCTACAAGTTCAAATGAAGATTTAGCTATAGAGAAAATATAAAAACAAATAGTAATATTCTTGTCATGATCAGCACAAGTAGTGGCTTTCAAATCAATATTTAGCCGGGATTAGTAATTATAACTGGGAGACGCAAAAAGTTGTTTCGCTAGGATCATAAGGACAACTCATTTTACTAGAAGAGAACAGAGACTACAATTAAGAGTATATGAGAGGATGTTAGAACGCAAAATTTTCGGCAACAAACGACACTCACTGACAACTTGTTTTTTAAAATAACAAGGGACTTTGCAAACAGATTCTGACTGAAAATTTCTCTTGCAAATGACTTCTCGCGTAGTTCAACTGCAGCAACACGGGCCTGCAAGCCACAGAAGCAGCGCCACCGAGCGACTAAATAATCCAGTTAAGGTAAATTTTAAGAAACTTGGAGGTCCTCACGTATTATAATCAAGAGAACTTACATTCACCACAAGATGCAGATGCCAATTTTTTAAGAGCGACAGACATTGCCCATGGGCACATTAAATCGGACAATTGCTTGCATAAAACGATTCTTCGATCTGTCTTCCTTTGCTCGGTTGTCACCTTATTTTCGGCCACTTCGACACTTTCATCCTCTTCGCTCACTTCACCGCTCTTCTCATCCATCGCTTTCAACCTTTTACCCTTAGGAATACAAGAAACTTTGAAGGTACAACAAAGAACCAAGTCGTAGAGAAATGACGGCCTATATACAACTGGAAGCCTTGGATGAGAAGTTTTCGCTAATGCACTAACTGTCAAAACAAATGAAGAAGGGATCAAATACAACAATCTATGACGTGCGAGAAAATCGAAGGCTCTGATTACTCCATTCCGGTAAATTCTTTAGCAAACTTTACTTAATTAGGTCTGCAAAAAAATTAGGATTTAAACGTTCCCCGTCTGCTAATTTTAAGCAATACTGAAAAAGTGGCATACGAGAAAAGTTCATTCACGAAAAATACTGTAGACAGCAATCATATATTTCACTTTTTGCGCACAAATAGATTTATTTGGTCAATTCCTGCCTTTACGCTCGCTCCATTGGACGCTAAACGACGACAACGATTTTATGTAAGGCTCACCACGAGAATAATTTTCATCTGAAAGTCTTTTGGTGTTGGAAAACGTTCTCCGTCGATCCAATCAACGGGATCCTCATCGGGTCGGTATAGTCTGCCAGCGAGTGTGGAAGTGAGCATATCAACGAGCACCAATTGCCATTTGACGCTTAGATGCAATTCGAGTCGTATGAATAATGGATACCTTAAATGCGTTTTTAATGCCTCAGCTGTACTATCTCGTCTATGAAATGACTTATGTTAGAAGGCAGGACAGGAAAGGACAAAGCAAGAGTCTATACTAATATTAAAAATGCCATCCGTGGAAGAGTTTAACGACTGTTAAAAGCAGTCAACGGAAATTATCTTTTCTGCTAATTTTAGATAAATACAGAGACACTCTATTTCGCAACAAAATGTTCTCTTACAATCAATCCTGAGGAGTTCACACATCTTCTAAGTTCCCCTCATAGTACAAAAAAGAGTTCAATAATCACGTTTTCCTTCATTTTTCAAATATGCGCAGCTCGCGAAATGGCCATATGCGCGGAAAAATACACAGAATTCCCAAGGCATCAATTTATACGCAGAGATGGATACATGACCATAAGTCCATAAGGAAATTGTAGGGAAAGGAAATGACCATAATTCACCGTGATTGGATATGGCAGTAAAAAGGATGGGATAGAATAAAGGATTCCAATTCGACACGTATATACAATGGGCGCATCGTCAACTCAAGACCAGCATTAAAACTTTCTTCAAGAGAAAGTACACTTCTAAAGCAACAATATTACATTTTATGCTGTTTTTCGCTACTTTCCCATCATCGGTACGGAGTAAATATTCTCTATGCCAAAAGTTTTCTTAGGCATAAAAATCAACATTGCCCCTATTCGATTGCTTTTTTTTTCTTAAAGGCTAAACCCTTAATGCGTAATCAACAAAAACTGAAATCAGAACAATCGAAGGAAGTGTTCGTGCATCTTTCCGATCAACTCCCTTATTTGCAATATTGATGTGCGGTATTTGTGAATTTATAACCTGGTTCTTTCGAAAGCGACTTCGTTAATTGTATTTAAGGCAGCCGATAAGGCTAACTTCGATGTTGGTTTGGAACCGTGAAATATCATCGGTTCACTTTCACCGTCCGCTTCACACGGCTCCCAAACATCAACTGAAACTGTGTGCATCACAAAAAATCATCTACAATTTCAATTATTGAATTTCCCCTCAATGGCACTATTAAAAAACAAAATATACGAGAGAAAATTCATCTCGCCAAATTTCACTCTACGATCTCCTGTTAAACCATTGTTGTTTATGGTGTCATGGTTACAACAAACGATTACTATCATTTCATCAACAGGCGGGTCAGTTTGACAAAAGTCTGATCCAAGTTTCGATCCTATCGACTGAATTGGCGCCGTCATTCAAAAAACTTGGACCGCTTATCGGAAAAGCATCTCCACAAACAACTTATGTCGAAAAATTCTTTTATACATTCAATTATAATTTGATCAGAATTGTCCATCATTGTATCGGCTAATGTAACCCTGCTCAAACATGAGGTAGATTGCCTACATGCACAATTCACCAGTAAAATACTTCTTCCACTCGGAACTGAATTTGGTCACTTGATATGTAAATGTCACATTTTACTACCTAAGATATCTACAACGTTGGTCCAGCTTAGCTAGGCGTATTATGAATAACTGAACTAAAAAGCGACAGAACCGATCGCATATGATATCACCATTTCCAACAAAGTTCTGAAACGTTCATATCACACCCCACTGATCAAACCTAATACTTTTATTATTTGCATCAAATATTGAGCTCATTTTGACGAAAAAATTCAAAATGAATTTTGAAGAACACAGAAGGAAGGAAAAATTTACTTTCGATAAACCTGCAGCTTCTCTTCAATGCACTCAAATATCCATCACTGCTCGATGGTCCCTTTAGCTGATCCTCCACCAAATAGGTGTTATATGAGGCGGCAATGAAATAGTGCGCAAATGGATGATTCATTTCATGACATACACACCTGTGTGTCACATCGAATAGGCAACATTCATCACATAAAAGATAGTTTGTGAAACCTACAATATCCATATGCTATTATCCGTGAAATTTCTTTGATTCATATTCTATAACGATTAAAGAGTAACTAACTTAGCCAAAAACTTCGGTTGGAAACTTCACGCTAAAAGCCCTAACTGAAGGCGGAAATTTCTAAGGCAATTGCTATTTTGAAAGTTTTTCCAAAATCTTCAATCACCAAAATTCCCACTCCCGAAAAACTAGGTAGAAACCAAAACAAAGCTAACAACTGAAGCATTCGTCAGCGCAAACCGAAAATTGCACTCAAAGGTCACTTGCACTGTTCAAAGACTAGAATTTTGGGACGATTTTCATTTTTTACCATTGCTCGACGGGTCATTCGTGGAGAGCGCGAATTCACCTCCAAGCTTAACTTTATTTTTGACTATCCAAGTCTTGCTGTTCATAGATATAGTTGTCCGCAAGAGAAGTAAACAAAAAATCACAACAAGCTAAAATAAGAGCAACACAACGACTGTTTTCTATTAAAAATCACCCGATCGACTTGACGCAGTCTCTCTGGGCATCAAATATTTAAGCAAACTTTGTCAGGTGAGGAAGATAACGTTAAAATTTGTATTAAAATAACATTAAGAGCGACTGTACCATCAACAGTCATGAAGTTTTTTTCTCTTGCTTCAGGTGCCGGCTCATACCGCTCGATGATAGTTTCACATATACCGCGAGTAACACCAACCATCTGAAAATTTCTAGCTCAACCTCTCAACGATTCGCATAATTTTATGAAAATAAAATAAAAACCGGCCAACACTTTGTACTGCAAATAATTAATTATAGTTTTTAAGCGCTAAGGGGATGATTTTTCGAATTAAACGTCGTAGTTTCTTATGTTTACTGCACATAAATGATTAAATCCGACGTAGACAGTTATCGCAGTAATATAGAAGCGTTTAACTGGATAGGTTAAATACGGATCTGAAAAAATGCTGCATGGCCTCAGAATGAAATAGGAAACGATAGTAACGTAACATACGCCCTGCTCGGTTTCAAGAAATAACTGTAGATCCTGACAACTGAGGTAATCTTTATTCGCGTAGCGAACCATCAAAAAGTAAATCTCCGGACGTGTTGCGACATCCTAGAAAACAAAACATTTCATGCGTATAACAAAAATTTCAATGCATTGATGCACATTACCACTGAAGTGGACGAAAAGTGGGAACTGTTTGGCTGGACAAAATGGACGAAGCTGAATGGAGAGTTTGCGTTCTTTAATCATAAAAGAATTTCCGCTCAAAGAGATAACGATGCATGGGATTTCTCTTGCATAACTAAAGAGATGTCACAACATCCGCGCTTTTGAACATTTTGGATAAGTGGTGGACATGAAGACCGATAAGAGAACTGATAACAAAACTGCTGTAAAAAAACGCACATTCATAATTTCAAGGCTTTAAGAATTACTTTCCAACTTGAAGTTTTATATAACAATCTGCCCCCGAAATTTTGCTCACTTGGCAATGTAAGCAACACGGAAAGAGCCTTTCAAAATGAGAGCAGTCAACGACAACGTGAATTGATCGCTGAAAGGAATCTTCCTATTTTTTAGCGCTATTGCCAACTAGTATATCCTCCCAATAATCCAAATTTGAAGCTAAAAAATCGAACCTTATAGATTTCTACAAACTGATTCTTCATTATCCTTCCACGCCGATTCTCATGAGGTTGCAAAACGCTTACTTCCTGAAATCGATGTTGGCACAAATTTTACATCTCGCAGTTCCAATTGTTCGATTGCTCTGATCATTCTCATTTGTCCAGCAAATCAAATTTCCACATTTATGAAGAATTCACTCGAAATAACTCAATCACTGCGCCAAAAATTGGGTCTTTAGTAACATGTTGAGCGAGTAGTGCTCGCTTAGCTGCAAATCATTTTTGGCGGGTTTGCAATAATCTTTGCTAAACAACATTCAGCCAAAGGATTTATTTTGGCTTGGTACAAAAGCAGTATGCATATTTGTTGACATCCCACCTCCTACCCGTTAATCTCAACTGGGTCATATTTTCCAACAAAAAACACTGATAGTGCTTAATAATTTGGCCAACCCAAATGACATTATGCAACTACTACAGAAATAAAGAATCTCATATATATTGTGAATTGTACTAATAGTGTTACATCTACTCCTAACCCCACTCGAACATAGGCAAGGATTCCTCGAATCTTTTATTACTTTCAGTGATCGTAGAAAATTGATTATAGCTACAGCGAACAACATTATAGTAATAAACCTGTAACAGTGCTGCCCTAGCGGAGTTATAACTGCTATCGTTATCGAACATGTCCTTCGAGCTGTAGCTGACATGTGAACAGATGAAAAAAAGGAATGTTAAGAAAATGGACTTACTTTAACTCTATGCTTCACCCTATTAAGATGCAATCGCCCACTGATCTGCCTAATAAGTCGAACAGCGCATTTGTCGCTTATGTATCCACTGCCACTAATATCCGCTTCGTCGAACACCGATTCGAGCCACCTGCAAATTCATTTCCTTCAACTGCAGTCACAGCTCGTTTATAACGTTTCTTAACTTTTCCACCACCACATTCCCCGTCACTGCCGTCCTTAGCAATTGATTCAGGAAGGTTTTTAACTGATTTCCCGAATATCTCGTTTGGTTTATGACCTACTCAAAAACTGATAAACAGGAGCTCAAGCTGATTAGGTGGGCGGTCAACGATTTTTGAACCTCCAGGTGACCGGTTGGTTTACGCCAACATGACAACGTTCAACTTGTTCCAACTGGATTTTGACTGCATGCGAGTGAAACTTGTAAGTGAGAAACGAAATGTTTTATAAGTAAAATGATGCTGCAGTGAATCAAAAACAGAGCAGTGACCTTTCACGAAGTGTCGCCAACGACTGTGAACCGGAAGGCTGGCAATCAGCTGAAAAGGAAATTATAAAAACTGACCAATATTACATATCACGAACTGCTCTCATATCCATTAGTCAACGTAGTTAACTATGTGCATAAGGAACAAAAATTTAGTTGGCCGAATCACTCGTTCCACTGCCACATCGATCCAATTTGCACAGCACACTAATTCACTTGCAAATTTGTATGTCAGTCTCATCACAAGGTATGTGTCGATCACATCTATTCTGGATGCCCAACTTGTCAGTGCTAAAGATCTGTCGGTTTTTAGCTCGAAGCATTGCAACTCTCCACTTTTTTGATGGGACTTCACAAAGTACCCCTCTAATCGAATAGAATAATCGAATTTTGCTCCTGTCTGTGAGGATAGAGCACCAAAGTGAGGTTTTGTAGAAATTCTTTCGCATGTTAGATTCCGGTGTGTCCTACTGGAGCTTAGTTTCGCACATCTAAGCACTAAATCTAAAATATAGCATGCGTCTGCGCGAAAAAGAGTCTCACTCTTTGTGGACTCTCATTCACCTATGTTCCCTTTATTTAAAGTATCCTATGAAACAAATGTAGAGAAATAATAGGCATAGGAGTGGGAAAAAACTTAAAAATTGCATATTCAGACAAAAATCTAACTTCTTATAATGACGCTTTGGTGCAAATAACCACGGCACAAATAAAGTCGCTGACAGCAACGAAACTTCCCTTTAAAGCAATATGCGCAAGCGCTACTGTGTTCCCAGTAATCCCCATTTGTTTATTCGTTTTTTTCACCAGCTAAATCCCAAAAACTTTTTCAGAAAGGAATACATTTTTCCCTAGATCATCATGAAGTTCGAATTAATGATATGCTTTCATAAACCTGAAGCGCTGCATACTGCTACTACACTCTGTTAAACGCCTGAGGGAGAACAACCCCAATAATCGGCTTCTCCTAAATCTTTCATAAAAAACCATTTGTTTATCGCAGCATAACATTACTCGATGGAATAGCACCTTAGCAGTGAACGAGAAATCTAAAAAACATTTAAGAAACGGCATAGCGAAAACAACTTGCCGATGAAGTGGGATTTTCGACTCAGACTTGAATCATGATGTGGAACACCCACAACGCAACAGCATTTTGTTTATTTTTAGCTTGTTAGTTAACAAGGGCAAAACGTAATAGACAGACAACAAAAGAATGCGAAATAAAATCTCCGCCTAGCGCACTTTTATAAAGTAGTGAGGTTCCAGGTGAGGTGCAGAAAATGAAAAACGACGCAGGAAATGGACCAAGCAATCCTTGGACATGCACTGATACTGCAAGGAATCGCAATTCGATGTGCAGCAGAGGCGTTGGTTTGTTCATTGACCACGTTAGGTATAGCTATTAGCTGAAATCCACAAAAAGGCTTTAGGATATACCTTTGTGACCCGAGGATAGGGCCATCAACCCAGTCACCCAGATATTCGCATCGTCGGGTGTCTGTGCGATCAGGTCCAATGACTCGTAATCGTCACCGTGAATTATCGAAAAGGCGCACTCGTCCTCAAATAGAAGATCCCTAATTATGGCTTACGCTCTTCTTAGGCGTTTCCGCTACATTTACTGTCGAGATGTAAATATTGCAGGAAATAAACGGTTCCTTAACCGTCATTGAGCGAAATCTCAATAAGCTGCAGGACTCAGGTGGAAGGTGTTGTAAATTGCCGCTGATCAAAACAACGTTAAATGCGACTGCAATTTTGTGTACAATTTATTCGACAATTTACTGCGTATCAAAGCTGTGTTGTCATCGGCAAACATTTTAGTGAAGCCAGTTCAATGACTTTGCGCTCGGTAACATTCCCTACTGACAAGAGTAATAAAATTGGGAGCGCAGCAGAACTGGGAACGATAGAGGCTATGGAAAGTCCAATCAATAATGACTTGGACGGAAATTTGAACTCACGAACACCATGCAAATTAGCAGCATCTGTCGAATTAGAAAAAAGTTTCAAGTTTGCTATTTGAAAAACAGGTACAACAGTGCAGTTCGCATATGCAAAATGGTATTTCGATGTGTGACTGTAAGGAATCTCATTCCCAAACAGTGCGTTTTTGTTAACTCAATGATAATAACAAAACTCAACAGTTATGTTCACCTGCACATCCGTTATGCAGTTTTCTGTCGCCCGGAAAAGCTCTGTGTTTCTACCCACTCGTATTTCTCGAATCGAATCAATAGCTACTGAAATTTCCTTCATTGTTAAGTTAAAAAATCAAAAGTTAAAAAACCAAGCGAGTTAAAAATCAAAAGCGGCGAGCTCGACTTTGGCTCGTCTATGCCAAAACCTTCCCATGACTTTCAGAGACTGCTGCAGCAGCACATGTGACAGTTGTTTTTCGTTGTGTTTTTTAAGGAGGAACATTTCGAATGCCAAGTGTTTGCAATCAATCAACAATTGGAATAATTCACATGACAAATATTGGAAACCCATCAACAACTTAATTAATTCGCATCAATAACTCCATGGAAGCAGTGTTTCTCTCAAAGAGAAACCTCAGAATTAATGGTGTCATTATTGAAAGGCAATGGATAGTTACAATTAGAACTGCTTCTGCTTTTGTGAGATAGCAGTATCTAATTTCTGGTAGAAAGAAAGCGGATTATGTAAAAATCATAACGTCACAGGCCACGATGTTGACATTCCCTACAACTACCAGCCATCTTCTAACATTACCTCATCTGCACGCTCGTAACTTTTTAGGCATTTTCAGCTTCTTTGTTGTTTCAGTGGTTGCAGTGAAGTTAAGTAACCCATAGCAATCTTCAATACACGTATTACCTGCTGTAATACTTCAATTTCAATATGTATTAAGCGTATTTCAATATGCGGAATGCATTAATTACTGCAAATCAACGAAAATTAGTCTACATATTTTAGTGAACAGCAAAACATCAAGGTATATTTGGTGGTAAGGTGAGCAACATATTGGCCATTGATGGTCACCATAAGTTTTTATTTTGAAAGGGGAAGCTTGTCTTTATTTTAAGGAGGAGAGGAGCAGAGGACCGTTTCCTGTTCATTTTACACCCAATATGCTCATTTTAAACTAACCTGAAAGAAACAAAGAGCCAAAACCACTCACACAGTGCACCACTTTTAACACCCGTGCAGGTCAACTAAAAACTAATTAGAAGCAGAAACTACAAACAGATCAACAGCGGTAAACTGACTGACTCCGTGCTTTGTGAGGCTTCTTGTTGGTGGGTGCCCAACGAATATACGAGAGATCAGCGTCAAGACTGAAGAGCCTGCGGAATTGACGCGTATTAGCTCGAAGCTTAATGAACTCCGTGCCTCGTTGCATGATTTGCAAGCAATCGTTCACTACAATAATTATTCGTCATATCAGTGATTAGTGATACGACATAGAGATTACTTTGAATGCAAACGTGATATCGCACTGAGATCACGTGACTCTTATTTACGATAAACCATTTTAGGCTTTTGTTTTCAAACAAATTGGATTACGCAATCTTGTTGAAGAACGTTTGCTTCGCTCCACAGGGTGACGGATTTTCATAAGATGCATTTGCCAGATGAAATCAATTTCAAAACGCGTCCTATCAGCGCAGATAATAAATGAAGCAATGCATGAGAGCTTCCCGGAAACAGAGCTTCAATTACTAATGACCACAGAATGAAAAATATTGACGTAAACAATAGAGCAAAAGATGAGTTAGCCAGCAAGTCAGAAGTTAGCCAAAGACGGCGTGGGAACTCTATAGCGCCCACATAACAAACTTGAATTTGCACCAGTGATGAAGGCAAGACCTAATAAAAAAATTCACTGCAAAACTCTATTTCCTGTCGGCCAAAAAGGTAAAAAAATTATTTCCAAATACCTCTTTCTTTTACAAGCCCAATCCTTGTAAATATTTCAGACATCTTCCTAAACTCGGCTTCAAATGATAAATTACCAAATCCATGAAAAAAGGAAACATATATTGCACTTAAAGAATGCAGTAATGGTACTGCTGCTGTTGATATACGATGTCCCATTATGTGCACTTTCCCAACAACTAAAGCAAATGCAGCAGTGATATGATTGCAATCGAGAGGTTGTTAGCGAAAAAGAAGTTGCGTTTTTTATTTCAAACGAAACGAATTGGATTTTCAGTATGTCAATATCGAGTAATGAAATGGACGTTAAATTCTATCGATAAAATGCTTTTTTGGCGAAAAAGAAGAATACCAAATTGAAGCCGCTTCAGTGACTTTATTTCAGTCTTCCTCTAAGGCTAAAAAAAGTGCACTTAAAGTCTCTCCCCACAAAAAAAGGAAAGTGTTGAGAACGACCATTCATTCACAGAATCTAAAGAAAAATGTCCGCAATACTGAAACAGTTCACTAAATTGATTCTCACGAACGTATTAACTACTGAGATATTTTAATATCAGCATTGATATTTATGACCAGCTGACTAGCTTTCACTGAAAACCTCAACAATTCATATCAACAGATTATATGGACAACGAAATGTGAGACTACGTTTCAAGGCTTGAGATAAACTTGAGATAAAATATGTTGACCGAAAGTGCTGAAATGTTCGAGTTACCAAGAATCATATGCAAATTAACTAGAATATAGCAGATTAGCAACATTTGGGATACTTTACACAGAACATTTTTATAGCAGTTGGGTGGCTATGACGGCTTTAAAAAAAAGTTAGAATGGAATGGAAATTTTACAGAATAGCCCTGGAAAAACTTTCATAATAATTACGAATATTTACTAACGGCTAAAAATTACTTCCACGGTACACGATTTTTCACTCCAATGTCTAAGGTAAATCTTTTCTGATGTCGGTGCAGATAATTTGGCCATGCTATGGAGGTTTTCGACCATCTATCAAATCTATCAAAGGTTTTCGAACGTTTACACAAAGGGTCGTCATTTATTCGCTCGTGGTGACTTCCTTAGAAATGTTGAAATCTCGCAAAAATCGTTTATCCTCAAACCAGTCGCAACACTATAACCAGAAAGGAAACAACACGCATCTCAAAACACAACATCTTCATGATGACTATAATAGCAAGGCGTTGAGGTGAATTTTAGAGCGTAAGCGGACGATATAAACTAGCGAAAACATGAATCACGTCATGGTCTATGAATTAATTTTAGTTCTATAACTCTGTGCAAATAATTTCCTTACCATTGGAGCAAAGCAGCACATCTGATGACTGCAAAGTACGGCAACTTTCTACATTCCACACTCCAACTAAAAGATTAACTAACAAGGTGGTTAAAACCACTTAAAGGTGACCAGTAGTTCCGTTAGCGATCGAATTTTCATTTCACGCTCGCCAAAAAAAGAAATCTTTTGCTGGAAGACCTTATTATAGGCAGTCAAATAAACGAAAATATGCAGATATCATCGGAACGCTGTCAGAATTAAAAATAACTTTAGTTGAAATGATGTACTGTCGTTCGCATCGGAGGGACATTATGTTTTTAAAACAAAGGATTATGAACGAAATGGCTTATTTCTGATCGCATAAATGAAAAAATGTGATTTAGTTCAAATTCGATAAATATGTTAGCGAAAAAAGTAAATTAGTATAACGGCGACGTATGGAACAAATCTTCTAATCAACTCTCTAAAACAATACTTCTGTGAAAATGTGCTAGTAAATTTTATCTGCGACTTAACCTTCTTTTTCAGGACTAACTTCATTATTGAGGAATATGATTCCCAGTTCTTTTATGTGTACTTTACCGTGCACTTGAATAAATCAATAAAAATCAAATTACCTTGATCTTTCATGCCGCTTTTACCAATTCTGATATGCGAGTATTCCAAAACAAAATGCTTAGTGGCTGGTGTGAACGAGGCGATGCTCCGACTGGCAGTCTATTACCAATCAAGGATCTCGAAAGATGCTACGGAAATGCTCAATATTTAAGGCTATTTCAACCTGTCTATTAACTCTAATAGCACTAAATATTTTGTATCGATCATAGACACAATGTTATTCTGTACTTCTCCGTTCCAAGAGAACAAAATTGGTCTGCACTGTACACTTATTCAAGTACTCCACAAATTGAAAGGCCCACTGTAAGCCTGCAATCTTTTCTTTTCTAAAATGAATTTAAAAAAAGGAGAAAGCGCTAACCGTTGGAAACCTTTTTGACTTGGTTCTGGGTACTGAAGCTGACATTCTTGCCTCCTGGTGACCGACTTCTGCTTCCATGTTTTATTAGTGAACTTCGTAAAGGAGACGATCTGTAATAAGTGAGAAATCACAAATGTACAGAAGAGACAGTTTGTTAGCATCTAATTTGTGCATTACGTCACTTTGGTAATTATCGAAACAGAAATTGCTTTGTGCGAGTTTGCAACACAATGATAGAAGTACTGCGGTCTGGAGCGAACATTGTGTCTACTGATGTGTGACTGCGCCTGCTTGCACCGCTTCACAGAGCAAATCCAAACGAACCTTGAAACATAAAATTCTCTAGAGGTAATCACCAACTTAAATCTGCACGCAAATATGCATTCAAAGCGAACTGCCGAATCGTTGGTCATTTAGGCGTTTTCTAAATTTGAGCTTTATATCCGACGAATTTTTCAGGTCCAACATAATCGTTTATCCACTGTAGTGGCGAAGAAAGTCTTTAATAGCAGTCAGAGAGTTTTTAGCTGAGAGTCACAGCAAATGGAAGCAATTTAACAGGGAAGAATTTGTAATGAACTGACTGCACAAATCAATAGTGACAGAACGATCTCTTCCAGGTGATTTTAAAAGTACACTTCCGATAGATTCCTCAATTATGTGGCATTTGGTATTGATTCGACAGTAACGAGCCTCTTTTCATTTATGGTCGTAGTGGCAAGTGGGGGGGGGACACGTCGCCACTGAATAAGAAACAGCAAAGTCTGCGTCAATAAAAAAATGAAATTTCACATGGAATATTGCTTTGTTTACGTGAAGTTACTCGCAGAAATATTCGACACAAAGCGCTACTTTATGCTAAAAACAATGAACGACGGACGATGCATACCTAGTCAGTTTGCGCGGTGGCAGAATGGAGAGGGGACATAGAGAAGATGAAAGAAAGAGAAGAAAAAGGGATTTGTTCATTATCAGGAAATAATAGCTCTAAAACAATACAAGCTGGATTTGATGGAAAACGAACTTCATAGGATGAAAAGCTGTGACGAATTATGAGAACGCAAAACGCGATCGACTGCACTGCCCTGTTATCACTGGCATGTGTATGAGCAGAAATTTAGGCGGAAGGACAAATTCGAAACGAGGGACCACTTTATCTACTCTTAAGATAAGGCGGCTGCAACCAGCTGTTCATTCGCTGAAAACTTTGGCAACGTGAATACTTCCCAGTTGACACCACCCACAACTGTAACGAATCTGAAAACTGTGAATAAATGGATTCCCAGGTGGCTTGCTTCTATAGAAATATGCAGGTTACTAGGAAGTGGAGTTACAAATAGCAGGTGACCAGTTCTCGGCGGAAAGAATTCATCGATAAATGGCCATCAAAAGTTGAGGAGGAATAAAAGGCAGAAATTCTTCGCTCAAACTAGGCGCGCTGCATTAAGCTAATTTACAAGAGCAGTGCTCACTTGATAGCAGCCTATTCCGTTCTATCCTCTCCTATGTTACTACAGCTTAATGATTAAGAGAGTGGCAACAAAACTTAGTATCCACATGCACCATTAGAAATATATGTTGGTAAAGTATGTAAAAACCCTAAGTAATTCCTTAACTGACGGAGGTAAGGTTAGGTTCCATAAGATTCATGCGACTTAGCTCCAGTACAGATTCAACGCAGCCTAGAAAATAAAGAGGATGGCCATATCGAATATTCCTGTTTCACCTACCCCCACCCCTTGTCTCCTCTAGTTTCCGATTCCTTTGATCTGTGACCGCAGATGATTAATAGGAAATGAGAGCCGTGCTACGCAACACATATTATAAGAGTTGAATTCGACGCAAAAAAAACCGATCACAGCAGTTTCCCTATCATAAATAAAGCAAACCTAACAACTCAACGTGCTATCACAAATTTTTATTTCATTTGGCGCTTACTATGAACAGAGAAAAGTGAAAAGAAACACTAAGAAGAAATGAAGGCGCAACGATGGAGCAAATGTAACATTACACTGTGAGATGAGCACTTCAAAAATAAACACATAAGCAAGCAGATGCAAGTGTCATATACGATAAATACACTTGAAACTGTGTACAACTTTGTTGTGTGCAACGATTATTTTGGCACAAAAATTGTTACCTGGAAGTTAGGTGGGCATTAACCGTCGTAGGTATCCAAGGATTTGAGCCATGCCAGTAGGCTCAACTTATATTTGCCATTGAAAGCACATTTGAAGGGTGCACTTTTCTATTAATAAGCTATGTTCTTCTATACAATAGCGAAAGAACAAAGTGTCAAATCACTTCCTTCTCTAATATTTAAAAATCGAAAAGTGTGGAATGAATAAATCGAAGTGAGGGTAATTTTTCATTCCGCGATATGAAAAAAAGAATGCAATGTTATGAGACAGTTTCAGCAGGTGGGAAGACTCGGTGAGAAAGAAATTTCTCAAGCACACATCGCTGCTCTGACCGATTATAAACAATTGATAATAATACTCTCCGTTTTATGATAATAGTAAATGAGGCGACAAAGTTAGTCACATTGCTGGAAACTTGATAAAATACTATTATCCTATAAATTAATGGCCAACATAGGAAAGATGTAAATGAGCAAAGACAATTTTGACCACTTGCCCACATTTGTCCATCCCTCTCCCTTCTCCTGCCCACCTCCTCATCCGGATGAATTTCATTGCTGAAGCGTGAAGGTTCTGAAAAAATCCTTGTGTAGAAACCGGCAGAACACAATAAACTTCCACACATATTCGACAATTTTTCATTAATTTACATCAACAAACGTGAAAAATATAAAGCTGACAATGGCTATTATTATCTCCTATCGTTATTATCCATGAAATAGAATTTTATGTTCACTTTGAATAAATTTATACAGTATGTTCACACTTATACCAAAATCTATCAAAGGTTTTCGACCATTTACACAAATGGTGGTCATTTATTCGCTCGTGGTGATTTCCTTAGAAATGTTGAAATCTCGCAGAAATCGTTTATCCTCAAACCAATCGCAACACCATAACCAGAAAGGAAACAACACATCTCAAAACACAACATCTGCATGGTGACTATAGCAGCAAGGCGTTGAGGTGAATTTTAGAGCGTAAGCGGACGATATAAACTGCGTTCGGATAAGGTAATAAGGATGGACGTGTTGACGCTTGAAAAGAACCTACTCTCGTTATACTATTCGAACATGCTGTGGCCGTATCACATCACAAATATTATTCGTTGATAAGTAAAACTGCTTATTTTGGTTACTCATTCGTTACTGCTCGGTTGACTATCAGTGGTGGGCTCTATTCAGACTGTCTGCCTTCGTGCCACCGCACTAAGCAAAATAAACTTGAGCAACAAACAGAAAGTAAAGCTAATAAAAAGTAGTAAAGTGAAACAAAATGACAGGGTAGCGTACTCGAAATTGGAGATGCAATCAAAGAATAAAACATGGTTCAAATCTACACAGCAAAACAACTTACGCAGGTCACACACGTACGAGTACCTAAATATGGATAGTATAAAATATGTGGAAATGTGAAGTACACTCAGACTCCATGAAGAAAAATGTAAGAAAAGGAAAATAAAATATATTTCGATTTTTAGAGGCATCACAACAAGCAACGATAATTTAGTATGACAGAGCGCGAATTCCTAATAAATACACCTAACAGCGGCTCCTTTTAAAAGAAATCATATCCGACTATGAAGTCGGATTCTGTCAGCCGAAAGGGACAATTGAAGGCTTGATACTTGCCGCAACAGGCAGAGATTACATTTCAGAGAGCGTTGGCGAAGAGCAAGACTAATTTTATGGCTTAACAAAAAGGCACACAGTTATCGTTGGTAGACCCTTTCTTCGAATAACACGACCAAGTTTTATCGACAATTATTTTCAAATGTTTGGTTAGCATCTCTATAGCGTGAATTCCAGAGGCATTGTTTTCCTCAAAAAACGTAAAAAATCGATCCAAGTCCCCACCTCCCCTTCCCTCCTTTTGTTTTTTGCAAGATTAACGTAACTGTTGAGAGAACATGCGCTCCCCTACTGCCGTGTAAATTACGAAGGTGATTAGTTATTTGCATAATTGAAACTTTCTAATATCTAATTCAAAAAAGGAGTATAAATGTTTGATGGGCAAGAAGAATACGAATGAATAGCAATGCCACAACGGTATGCCTTCAGATAGAGCATCACGTGGCACTGAATGGGCTGTCAAGCAAAAGGTATGAAGATAAAATCTGGCTAGGATGAAATGGAGCTGAAAAGCTTTGAGAGTGGCACGTGCAGAACGAGGGAAAAGGAAATTAAGAAAAGTTGTCCTCCCCCAATCGGGTTCGTTCGTTATGTTCATTTTCAGCTATCCTTCTCCGGTCCTTAGTTTGCACATCAGCGATTGTTTGCTCACTTACTCCTTTATTTAACGAATCGTTCACAGTTAAAAAAAGCTCCCTTACTTAATACCTCAACTTTATTTCTCGTCTTGGATGCTTTACTTAACCACTAACTGCTCTTGTGCTTCTTCTTTCCCTTCTGGTTGGTCCCTTTACTATTCTCGCTCAACTATTTCATACCCACTCCATATAAGCCTCACACGTTAGACGTTCACCGCCTTCTAAAGCTGAATGATGTGATATCGTTCTCATCACTGCCGTCAACTTCTTAGAAATGAGTCCGTATCTTTGACGGCACAAATTTGTACGAAGTGCCACAAAGGTATCATTTATTAAAGACTTTCTCGATCCTCTCTTATTAATTAGCTAAGGTGCTTCTACTCGCCGAAGGCTTTAATTAAACCGCAAATAATTATACCATCCGCTTTCCCATCATACACTTTTCTGCTTCACACGTTTCGATGAAACAGGGATGCTCCCAGCGACGATCGATAATATATTGCCGATGATAGAGCGAAGATCACTGATACAACGATCCCACTGTTCGCATTGTTTATACAAGCAAATGAAATAAACAGCTGCTAATGTGACAGCCTTTAACTAAAAATATGCGCAACTCTAAAGAGCAGTCTGCACGCGAACCTCTTAGACGGGAGATGTGTCAGAGTGTGAACGTCTAATTGCCTATCGCTTGTGGGCACTCTATTCAACATATGCAAATAAACGTAACCAATATATGGTGAAATAAACAACTTATTAGGCGAATCTCAGTTGCCAGATCTTCAACGCCGTTGAGAGGTAAACCTTTATTTTAAGCACAACATTCAGAACAAAGAGCCCTCTGAATTGAGTTATTCCTTTAATGATGATGACGCTGAGGTAGAGGTGTAGCGCGTTGCATAAAACACTTCTAGATCACAAAAATTTCTAGACTACTTTTATGCAAGTTTTTTATGAACTTTGAGACGACTATTAATTTTGCAAGGGGAAATATGTACACAAAATGCTTTCTTCAAGTATCCTAGAAGCTGATTGGTATTACATATATATATATAGACATCATGAGTTCATACACATTTATTTATTTTTTCATTTATTTATCCACATTTTATTCATAAGATATGTGTGTCATATTGTGGAACAGGGTGCTTGATGTGTTCTACGATGAAAGATCGCTGCTTGTCTCAATCAACGCTTTTTCAGATCCCTTCGTTGGGCAAAGACATTAACGTCACTAGCTTCAGCGACAACTCTTGGTTTTCTATTTCAATTAAGCAAGAGTATAGCAGCTTTTTCATTGATCGCGGACAAATGAGGGAAATCTTTTCGGTTTAAAGTTGAAAGTAATTCTTAAATGCCTTTCAAGAATAACTCCTACGCCTCTTACTTCAGCTAATCTATTTCGCCGAAGCAGAAGAAAAATGTCGACCAAATCTTTCATATTATTTCAGGGTAGTTTTTGATGTGCTCAAAAATAGATTCGATAGGAAAGGAGTCTGGAACGGACCGTAGACTTAATCTTATGCACGTTACTACTAGCACATATTTGTCCACATGTGCACACGTAGATATAAAGTTCCTCTGCTTTCAGATTCGCGTGCAAAGTTGAAGCTCTCGAAAATTTTATGGTCAATTTCGTGACAAAGTCACATTGTGAGGATTACGTCCTTGTAACAGTGGTGAGAAAGTGAATCTTCATTCATTTAGACGTATCCGCTCGTATCGAACAGCCCCCGTTCAGAGTGAATAAAACTGCTCATTTGCAAAAGCATTTAGGTGGTATTTGCCGTGCAAATGCGAGAAATTAGAACTGTGTTCAGTGGCGCATAAAATGCAAGAGCGGAACGCTATTCTGTTGCGCTGTTGAATAAATCGGAATTAATTTACTGCTATGCTACAACACGTGTTTCAAATTTTCAATTCTTCCTTTTCTAGCGAAAATGACTGGCCTAGACTGGCTAAGATTCACAGTCAAACAGGGCTTCATTCGAACCCCTTTCACTTCTAACTGCCTCGTAGAAAGTTCAACAACACTGAGAATATTAGTCAGCCGTTTGGTTGCACATTTCCACTGCCACACTCCATAAACGTACCAGTACAACAGCAAGTATTTATGAACTGAAGGTGATGATATGACGATTAATGCAACCTTCTGCAAGTCTTATGAACATCTCGCCTTACGAAATGCGGCCTGAACATTGTTGTCGCCAACTTGAGGGAGGAGTGAAAGTTGATGTGTGCGATAAAAAATATAAGAAAAAAGAGTGAGAGCGGTTTCAAGCCCAATCCATTTCATTTATTTCCTCCCCCCCCCCCCCCCCCCCAGCAAAATGTGCCGTGAAATGTACTTCATAAGAGTCTAGAAAATTTGAACAAAAAAGTTACGAAGTTATTCGCCTACTGGAGTTCAGCTCACACCACTTCTCCCTCCTTCCTTTTCACCACAATCTCCTCACCTGGGCCCCTTCTAACGTCTCTGACCCTAATACTTGATACAATACAGGGATGTCGAACATCTTAGACAAACGGGGTAAGGCGAACCCATCAAAAAAGGGAAAATCGAGAACGAATGCTTCGTATCACTCCCTTTTTGTCTTTTTTTGGCACATACTAAGGTGAAAACTTATCTGTCCGAATATGCCGACGCCAAGCACAAGCACAAGCAACAGCCTGAGTATGGTCCATGCCAAAATTCAGTTTCGAACCACCTAACCGATGAAGCCGATTCGTGTAAAATTCACAAACACACCCCTACTGTCGTTTAAGAACGTCTGCGTACGCGCAGGCGGAATCATGTACATCGTCCAGATGGTGGAACAGCGATTTGTTTACTTGTACGCTCATCGCCGGATCAGGAGGGAAATGCAAAGCTTGCTAGAGAACTAATATTCAATAATTTTGCCATGAGTGATGGTGAGTTGATATTTCTAACACAGCAGTGAATCGTGTTTGGTAACCGTTCCGATATCTCCCCACGTATAGGCAGTGGAATGTTTTTACCTTCTGAAATGGTGGCAAGGAGCTTATAAACACGCGCCTATGCAACCCAGCAATTGCAAATTCGACTTAGTTGAGAGCAGAGATATAAGAGATGAGGAATGCTTATGGAATATCAGTCATGACGTGTGAATTGGATAAAATCTTGCTTTGCGCAATTGTGCTCAACAACTCGAAAAGTGAGAAGTGTTTCTGGAATTCAATATGTGCTAAAATGTTGGAAACGAGTGCCATAAACGACGCTTAGGGATGTTGCGTGCTATGCTTGACTGCTTTAATTCAATGCGAAAGAGCGCTAATCAATACGATTAAAGAAAACCTAATAACGCTTAGTGATGAGACATATTGCTGCTGGCTTCTTAGGTGCTGAAATACGCAAAAAACCTTCATTGCGAGGCGCATTAAAGCAAAAGTCTGTCGAGGAAACGTGGAAGGTGAAATTTGCGAGCAGTCGTCAATTTTTGCATTAATGAAGTAATTCGTATGAAAATAGAGAAATTTCTTGAAATATCCCTTTCTGACTTCCTCTTACGAATATCGACCATCGAAACGAATATTTATTAGTATTCTGAAAAAAACCATTACCAATGAGGAAATATCATGCAAAATTTATAACTTCTTCTCCACTTTGGGAATGTTATATTATCCATCTTGAGAGCATGCTAAATTGGACGATGATTGAGCCATAGCTTATCACCCATCGATCTCCCAGGACTCTCAAAATGAAATCCTAAAGTAAACAATATTCTGGACAAGAGAAACGTTGATATATTCTTCTAAACGCTTAGATGAGCTAGCGGCACCGTCCAATGAACAACTGTTCTAGTCTCTGGGATGCTTATGTGACGATTGATTGCTGCGATTTCAAAAACTCGCCATTTCTCCAATCCTAATCCAGTATTATCAGCACAGCAGCACTCAGAGAATAGGACTCCTCGAATTTAGAAGACGGTTTATTACCACTAGGAATCTTTGTGATCTAAATATGTACGCTCCCGCGAGGTTCACTGTCGAAGCAGAAACACATCTCCTGCTGTTGTGTAATCCCCGTCGTACTTTAACATCCCCCACATCGACCAAAGTTACGTCGCAGTCAAACATGCAGGGAACACAAACTCTTCACACATGTTCGACTACAACTTTCCCAAAATAAAATATCACTAGCGTAAATAACGCGCAATACCAATGCGCATTACGACCTTCCGCTTGCATGTTTAAATTTTCTAAAATTCCTAGGAAATTTTATATTCCAGCAAAAACAAAAATTATGTAATCAATGACTTAAGAAGGCTTACCGCGGGAAAGGGATACTCAGTTTGCCATTCACTGAAGCTGGTTCGAGAAGACCATCGGCAGTCTCTTTGACCTCTTCCATTTCGAAACAACGAACTTTCCGTTCTTGGATGGGTTTCACTAGTATGACTTCCACCGTAGCATACTTATGCACACTGTTAACGTATATCCTGAAAATATTTGGTGGCGAACGCATGATAAAAAAGGAATCCGCATATCCAATGCCAAACGAAATGCACAATAATGGCGAACGAATATTCTCCCTTGACGAAAGGCTTATTTGATCGGAATTTCGCAACGAGACTCATGAATGAGAGAGATCTTAATTTTCAATAATTCTTTAAAACGAACAGCGGTTTTATTTTACGATATTTCAACAAAAGTTATGAGCGGGAAGTGTACATTTATTTAGCACTTTAGCATATATCCTAAAACGTCAAAAATGAGCACCATCAGCAATAAGACCGTTGTGAGGAGCTCTTTCTACTGGGGGAAGGAGGGGGAAATATGCTAAGATGATCGATGGATGACTCATTTTCGATGTCTTTGAGCACAAATGCTTTGAAGGAGTAGAGCGATAAAACTGAACCTCATTCGAAACTGCTAAGAAAACCTGACGAATTAATTTGAACAAGCAACTCTCTGTGCATTATTCTATCAAAACAGTCGATAAAAATTGGGTCGGAATGGTGCTCAAATTCATCGAAAATGAGAACATAATAATAAAGTGCAATAAAAGAGAGTGGCTGATCGCTGTCCCTGAAAAAAAGTTAAATTCGTGAAAGTGAGGATTTTTCTGTTATAAGACTAAAAAATCACCCTCATAGTAGGAAAGGATGAATTATTCTTTTGACGAGAATATTTCTTCACTCGGTCAGTTAATTAATTAACAACGGCACAAAATATCTGCAAATGCATAGGCGGTCAGCACAACAAAAATTGCACAAATAAAGAAACAAAGGAGATTGTTTGAGTGATAGGTTGACGCACTCACATAAAGTGATGGATGCATCAACCTCTCGGCCGTATATGAGCCGTGCGTTTGCAGCCACTTCGGAAGCATTGTAAAACAGTCGCATAACATTCTCTATTAGCTATACTTCAATACTCGCTGTTTCTCATGTTGTGCATCCACATACGCGCGTCTGCGTCTCATCTTTGAGCAATAAACTCATAAATAAACCGTCAAAATGACCGACAATCTCTTCACCTATAAGCTCGGTGCAGTGATTGTACTATTCACAAATCTTTTAATACCAGCAATGTTCGAAGAGGAGGAATTAACGAAGTGGCCAGAGCGGAAATGGATGTGAGGAAGCCACATAACATTTGAAATAGATATAATACGTGCGAGGGAAATGAGAATCGACCACAAATAAAAAGTATAGAAGCCTGGGATGAAAGCTCTTATTTAAGCTGTGGATTTACATTATTATGCAACTCTTCAAAGATCACCACCTATTCAAAGAAGACTTAAAGAAAGAGGAATTAAAAATATTCAAAATAGCACCATTTATGAGACCGGAATGTAATCAGTAAGGGAATCTTTATGAAAGGAAATGAAAGTAAGCTCATTTGTTACGCAATTTGCCAAAAACTTTAGAGCCGAAGAAGGACGTCAATCGTATTTACGACAACGACGAGCGAGTCTTTATTGCCCAGTGAATTTCGATCGCAAAACTTCCAGCTATCGACGGGACGCCCGCCGACGCGACATCAATCCATCAAATAGAAAGTGCGATGCAACACAACGGGCGACCATTGTTGAAGTTCAAATAATTGACAGCCTCTTTTTGGTGAAAGAAAAACCATTGACAGTTAAACAACCAATTTATTGCCACTTAAGAGAGCTAGTAAGTCGAAAAGGTTGAAGGTTAAGGCCCGCTGGCATGAATAATAATGTGTAAAAAAATGAAGATCTTTAGAAGTGGAATGTCGAAGCTGGGTGAAAACACTAACATTACTTGTGAGGATCTGATTGCCGGCAAGGAGGTAAGCATATTCAGGGATCCCTCTTAGATGGAGGCTTTTCTCATCCGAAACAAATAAACGTTACTTTCAACTTTCAACTCATAGGAAAGTTTTAAAATCACATAAAATATAACATTAATTACTCTTAAAACTAAGGTTTGTGATATGTAACAAAAGATATGAGAAAAGTCACAAAAAATTGACAAATGTGACAAAACAAAGGTAAAAATATGACGAAATTTAAGACTCGCACGCCACATTTCTCGCTGAAACCTCGAAAAAACATAAAAGGGTGGCAGTTTCTACATGCTGATATCGCCGCCGACGTGT
Source organism: Parascaris univalens (assembly GCA_037576465.1). NCBI lineage: Eukaryota > Metazoa > Nematoda > Chromadorea > Rhabditida > Ascarididae > Parascaris > Parascaris univalens. The sequence continues at coordinate 130,217,806 of CM075173.1, read as the reverse complement.
GTGCTTTTAAAAGTTCCGATTTGCAGGTCACAAAGCTAACGCAATGATATTCCGTGAATAGATCCTCGATTGAAGGTGGTCTCACCGAGCAGACTTCAGTCCTTGATAATGTTACGAGTGTGACGATGATGTGAAGTGTTATAAAATTTGAAAGCTAGAAATTGAATTACATTTAAAGTGTAAAAGAACGGATCTTTTAACTAAAAGAAGAAAGAATAAACAACGGGGTCCAAATGTATATATGTAGAGAGAAAAAATGTGCCCGTTACTTGTGATCCGTTTTCTTAAAAGCGGTTGGTCTACGAACGTAAGTGCGAAAAAATCCTGAAAGCGAGGCGGAGATACGAATCAATATGCGTTAATTCGCAATTCACTCGACCAAATCAACGCTCCGTCTAACGTTCAAGTCCCAAATGCATCATTTTATAGGATCGAACAGCTCTATAAATATTCCATAAAGGAAACTATTACAGATTTTTCTTGCTGCAAAAGCAAATTTTACATAGAAAAGCTTATGGGCATTTAAAAAAACCACCGCGTTATGTGACACAATTTCTGGGGAAATTGACAGAACCTTATAAAGAATCCCATTTGCAATATTAACGGTTTTCTTGGGGTTAGCTTGGAAGTGAAATCGAACTGGAGGCCTTTAGCTTTAGAGTCACTTAACCTGCACCCTCAACTCTCGGAGGCTCAAGCAGCATAATGCTCAGCAATGCGATCGCGCGGACCCCTGATCCCACTGTGATTTGAACAATATACAAGTTACAAAATACAGCGCATGATTTGGAAGATGAATGCAAAGGCTCATCAAACAATACACATCGGTGAACAAAATGATAGCTTCATTCCGATCCAAAGAAACTGCGGACTCATCGACGTACTATGTAATATGCATAAGAAGGGATCGACGTAAGCGCAGTACTTTAGAACATTAGACAACAACAGTTCTATCATAATAACTTGAGGCATCATTATTCTGGAGTTTTAATAATGAAGTGGGCTAGCTAACTGACTCATGCAAAGTTGGAGCATGTAAGTGACTATGTGAACGTTCTGTTTTCAAAGGCAATATGCAAATTACCTTACAATTTAACAAAGTTGCTGTAAATTAATATACAAATTCACACCCTACTTCATGTTCTTAAAGAATTCGAAAACGAGGCAGCATTCGATTGGGTCACTTCAATTGTCAATTAGACGTCACGCATCGACGCATATTTGGGTGTGCTGAAGAGATGTCAAGGAATCGCCCAATTAGCTGCCTTCTTATGAGGTCGAATCACCCGCAGTGTCGCAAATTTAATACGACTTGGTTCTCTGCTTCCTCTTCAAGGACAATAGTTAAACATTTCAAAGGTTACTAAAGTGAAGAAATTTCAGGACGTTTTAGGTTGAAGAAAATGATGGCTGAGGAGAGGGGGGAGGGGGTGGGAAGAAGGAGAGATAATTTGGAGACCAACGAGAGAGCGAAATTGCTATGTCTACTACAGCAGGCTGTTATATAAAGTGGTGATGCTTATCAATCTTCAAAAGAGACCATATCACTCATAGGCCATTTACTTCTCTTATTATTAATTAATTTCAAAAACTTCATGCACTGTCACCTCTCATAAAAACATTACCGAATATTCCCGTCAGCAAGATCTACAAAACAAACGACAATGTGAGACGATGAGGGCCGATATAGAAAAGGAAGAAAGACCTATGCGACACAATGTGACACTAACATAGTGCACACTGTCGGATGTTGGATGTATGCAAAACAAATTTAATTCGCGTGTTTGATTCTCTTCTAACGAGCGCTCCTCGATCGTCTCTTAGGCATCATAAGCACATAAAACACAAACGATTTCACAGTACAAAAGAGGGGATTCTTTAATTATTATGAGAGGATAAAAATATAAAAGAAATGACTGAAGAATTAATTTCGACAACTACGAGGGGTGAATAGGAAAGCTGCGGGTGTAGTGTTAGCAACTGCTTCAAGCAATGTTTTACTCCTCACGCTGACTCTAAACAATTAAAGTTTCCATTCAATCCATGATTTAGTTTTCATTTCTTCCCCTCCTCTACGTTACACATTGCTCTTCGACTTTTAATACAAAAGATACCACAATGGAAAGTTTCTCCTCTAATTTCCTAAATTACTTCCTATTTGCAGCAGTAAACTTTATTACGTTTATGGGTGAGTCACCTAAATTGCAGCAATCACTGTAACTGGTGAAGAAAAAACTTGTATGAGCAAAATTTTCTCCCATATGTTCACCTCACATTTTGTCATATTAAGCATCATTTATTTATACACTTCATTAGTTTATTGCTAAATAATACTCCTCTTTTATTATTTGGTCCTAAAAATATCACAGAGATAGCTGACGTCGTCCGAAACCACCCTGATTTCTCAACGCATCTTCTTATATAAAACCTTCAAGCCTTTTATGAAAACTACATCAACTCGACAGGTTATTCAGTGAGCCGCAAATTAATTCCTAACGTTTGAAAGGTTCGAGAAGGTTTAATGACGTTTTGAGAAAGGTTAATAATATAACAGACTGTGATCCTGAAATATTCAAAAAAACGTTGCGAAGAAGTATTGCTTCAAACAGTTTCCCAAGAAATGAAACTGAGAAAATGGCTCACTCTGGAGGTGCAGATAAACAAATATATAACGTTTCACTTCATAAAAAATTATCTTTTTTTATTTTTCCACATATATAAGTTCAAAGGCAGGAAAACAACCTGTAAGTAGCGTTGAAAGAATTTTTCAAGGAATTTTCCTGAAAATTTATCTGGAATAACTTGAAATTTATTGCTTTTCTCTCGAATTTTTCCAAGTTTTCATTAAGGATAGCGATAATCTAATATGAATAATGAAGTGATGAAACAACAGCGCCTCACAAGCATTTAACATTTAGTCCATACTAGTTGCATTTCTAGTGTTCTATGCGTAGACGGAAGTTAAACAACGAACTGAATGAATGTCGCCAAGTAACATTATACGAAGCATTAGACAAGATTTTATGATATACCAATATTGCATTTGCATAACACAAACGAAAATAACAGCGTGTATGATTTATGTTTCCTATGCTTACTTTAAATGAGAGAAAATACACGGCAGGAAATATGCTTTATGCTTAAAGGGAACAGGTTTGCCGACAATTCAAACTATTAAATTGAATGAATACAGACAAATAGACTAGCCTCGATTTATTTCATCGCAGTTTCCTGGAAATAACAACTTAACATCTGCATTACTTCCCGAACGATGCAAAACATGGAAGGTTTAAAAATAAGGGAATCACCTGAATTAAGCACGCGAAAGACCACATGGTTGTTTCCTCACAAATGTTTATCGATCCACAAAAATATTTTAATGTGTTTAAATTACTTCCTATATGTCGCGTATCACTCATATTTGTAAAGTAACTACAATGAACTCTTCAACGTTCAGCGCTCAGAAATCACACCATGACTTGGGGCACTTGCATCCTCCCCCTAGTAACAACTTTAAATATATGAGGTTTTAACAAGAGGAAAAAAATTCACCGACTATTCCTGGTCTCCAGATGGGAATAGCTTCACAGAAGCAAAAAGGAGGAGAAAAATAGCTCCACAGAACGAAATCAGTCAACATGCGGCATAACGCAAAATCCATCCGTCATATTAATAAGGCATTCAGAACAATAATTAATTGATTTCTAGGAATATTTAACTCGTAATTACAATACAAAATTCTACAAACATGCAAACAGAACACTGAATTCAGCATGGAGACGCTCTTTTTGATAGAGCCGCTCAACAGCACCGCTGACAATAAAACGAACGAAGAGGAAACAGAAAGAAGCAATAAATGTTGCTCGAATACAGCAATGCCTCTCTTCGGTGGGATGAACATGTGCATATATAATAAGTCGCTTCAAATTGCCACTTCTTAGTGGCATAATAGGTGGAAAGAAAGCCGAGGATATGATATTGGCAGCAATGAAGATGAACAGCGTTGCAAAGTTGTAAAAACAACGTAATGGCGCGAGTGAATGAGAAGAAAGAATTTGTATAATAAAACGAGAAGAGCTTCATGTGGAACACTTCTGTATACTGCTTCACTCGTGAACGACTAAAACATTCCAGAATAGAAATGAGTGAATAAAATGCCAAAAAAGCTCTAATAGGTTTAATTTATGCGCAATTTTCAATAAAGGCTGATGTAGCGGATGCGCGCAAATAAATAAGTGAAGTGATGGCTGATTAAACCTGCAGAATAAGTTAGGCAGAAGAGAGTGAGTGCTGATGAAATTAAGGCGAACAAACAGGAGATTGTTACTGCCCGCCCACATATGTTAAGCACACAAATGGAAATGCACGTGAGTGGCAGAACGTGACATAAGGAGAGCCTATCGGGGCTTTATCTTTCAAAAAGCGCATAAAGATACGAAGCTGCCATAGAAGTTATGCGCACAAGCAACTTCTGCGGTCAAAACAAAGTGACCAGCCGTAGATATTAGAAGGTATCAACAATAACGCTATCTGAACGAACCCACAAAGCTGTGATAACTGTTGAGCACTCACCCGGACTGTTGCTGCGACGTCGCTCTTTTGCTTATAGGTGTGTGTTTGTTTCCGGTCGTGCAGTTGCACACTTGTGCCGTGTCATGTGCGTGACTAATAAGTATGCGTTTTTTCCCGTCATATAGTATGATATTACGTACGTCTCCGGTAATTATGCCAGTGTTTTCTTCAACGCGCTCTAACCTTTCATCACATTGTGTATATCTCTGATAATTAATTGTTTTTCCTCATGTTTCACTGTCTGATCATGGTAACAAAGGCTTAATTACCCAACTTTGAGGCGTTGTTCACAAAGCAGTGTTATAATGCACACAAGTCGTTGCACAAGGGAATTTAGCAATTGCAAGATGAATTACCTCAACGTCATCTGTATATTTTTGAGTAACTGGCAGAACTAAAAAAGGTAATCACTGACGAGCGAAACACGTCAATATTTGGAGTGACGTCGCAACTGGCCGGTCGCAGCTGAAGGGAACTTAGTGGTCGGGATCATTACTCTAACAGTGATTGCGGTTGGATCGGCGTCCACTGACAACGAAACAGATCGACGGTCGACCAGGAGCGCTATACGTCAACCCAGATCCGACTAAAGCACACAGCGAAAAACGAAAGGCATCTCAGTTGGCATCGAATAACACGGACGTTGGCCCAACTTCTAGCAGTAATTCTTCTGTTTTGTTCATTTCTGTTGTTTATTCACGAATCTTTGAGGACAGACTATATTCCAATTATTGACCATCTTCATATACACTCAAACAATGGTGGTTGGTACACCTGATATTCATTTGAATGCGTTTTAGACGAAAGTATACGAACACGGTGGTACATTGCTTCAACTTCTTTCTTATATTACTCTGCTTTGTCTTCTTATAATAAATCACTTCTACAATTTATTTTGCTTCGCTTTGTTAGCAGACATAGAAGTAGGAAAGAATCTGATATAATGATGGCAAAGCTATACTTCAAAACTCACCCTTACACTAGGACATACGTTGTTTATTGGAACCATTAACAGTGTAACTTTTTCCCTGCGATTCTTTAGCCGAATATTGAGAGGACTTTTTGATCTAGAAATAGATTTCACTAGATGCAAAGAGTACGAAATTTAAAACTAGCATTCTGCTCCACCTCATTAATTTCAAGACTTGAGCTTTTTGAGTCATGGGCTAGGGACGTTCAGGATCGACTTCGGCATATACGGGCATCTTTATAGAACCGCTCCGAAAAGAAAAGAATTTCCACCTTCTAGCTAAACAGGCAGCAAAGAACATAAAAAATAAATCTTTTCCAGTGAGAGTTGCACCAGCTTCATGATGCGACAGCTTCATTCTTCACCTGGCACTTCAAACAGCTAACATGATGTTAACCTTTTGCAGTACTCGAACTCTGGCAACTGAAATGTGACGACATGAGGCAATGAAACGCACATCTCTCACTATTAAATGCTAAATATTGCTATATTGGTGTGAATTTATGATTCTGTTAGTCCTCTTAGCCGACATTGTATATCAAACATCGTTTTTGATATCATGATGCCTGTAATCAGCCTAAATTTCAATAGATATTTGTTGGACAGCTGAAGTAAAATAACAATTAATTCTTTCCATCTCAAGTATTACATACATGCGGAGGCCATAACAGCTCTGAAAAAAACCAGTATCGAACACGAAGTTTTTGCAGTTCTGAAAGTTTCTTTGGTGTAAAAACGTTTGCATTTTTGCGACAGAAACTTCCCCATAGTAAACGGTACCTTCCAATGAATGGAACACGAGGAATGCTTTCATGCAGACCACTACTGAAAATTTAAATAAACAATCGACGTTTGCAGTTAACAGAGGCCGAATATTGGAAAAGACCTAGAAACCCGAAATAGGATAAAATTTAAGTTCTACAATTAGGCTTATGGACGTCTTAAAGGCTCCACCTATTGCCAATAATAACAGAGTGACAATGGCTTTCTACTACGTCGAAATGTGTATTCAAGAGTGGAAAATTCCCTCACCAAACTGCACACCTACGAGCAAAAAAAATTAGACGAGTTGATGTAAGGAGCGTTTTCAAATTTTTACTCATCAACGGAAAACGAGTAAAGAAATCTAAAAGTCCATAAAAATCCCATAAAAGACTCATACTCTTCACGAGTTCAAACTTAACAAAGCGATGTTATTTTATATGCAAAATCTCAACGTGTTCTCAAATAGGCAACTTTCCCCGAGTTGAAGAATTACATTGGAATGGTGAGGTCTACGTTCTGATCAAACTTCGTAGTGCCTAGATCAGTGTTTTTAATTCCAAAGCAAGACGACAGACACGGCAAATGTGACACTGTCATAACGGACTTTCTAAATGCGACTTCATGGCAGCGAAAACGTGGATGACGGAGTTATTATTAACGGCACTGCGCACTCTACCAGTGGACACGTTGTGGAGGCTCAATGACTGACATGCAGACATCTATAATGTGTGAGCGAATGATCCAACGATGGAGGGGTTTTTTCTCTACTGGAGGTTGTTTGCCTAGAGATCCCTATAACCTCGTACAATGCACACAAACCATATCACCAAAAAACTCCAGCGAGATTCAGGTTGTTTGGCTAAATCCAGGTTGCTGGCGAAGTCGACTCTCACGATAGATAAGGCGATATAAATGGCAATTTTCATATGGATTACAATAATTTCCTAAATTCGATTGTGTTGTGCGAATTTCTCATGCGAGTTTGATGTTTAAGCTCAGGCTTATTAGCGTCTCTAATGAGTGTTTTTAAAGAAGTTCTCGTTAGAAAAAGAGACGAGGAGAGAACATCTCTGCGAAGTAAGAAATCACCTCATCACTGAACCACATCAGTGGCTTAGCTCTCAGTAGTCTAAACTAAGCATCACAAAATTACCTCTCTTTGAACAAGCACTTTGTCGATGAATAGATTACTCCCTAGGAAGCAACCGATCCTCATCCTCCTGCCCTCATCAGGATGACTGTAAAAATGAGGAAGAGCTGCATATGTCTTATGAAAATTGACTTTTACGTAAATAACAACATGCAGGTGGATGAGCAAACATCAAACCAGTGGATAAGCACATAGATGGCGACATACTTCCGTGCAAAATCTTTCGTTCACAACAACACGGAAAAACCCAACTTTTTCTCCCATCGTTTCAGACTCAATTCCATACGTGCTGAAGTCGGTGGGCAAAGTAGGTGGGCAGAGTGGTGAAATGAATGGCCAGGGTGGTGTTGGAGTTGACGGACAGCGTGGAGCGTGAACCTTTTGCGTCCCACCCATGTCCTAATGTCTCGGCATCAATGCAATCGATCCAAACGCCAACTGTTTTCATTAAGAGGTTGCTACTTTCATTTGTCTCTATATTGCTATCTCCTTGACTGCAGCGTAGCTGGATAAATATGCCCACGAAAATGATCCACAGCATATGGGAAAATTTCCCTGGAGGGGAGCAGAAAGCACTAACATTGATGGGGCATTTGGCTAAGAGATCAAATTTTGTAGGAGACAAATCTCAGTGAAGCGAATTTAGAATATCAAACGGGATGTATGCCCTTCTACTCCTCCCCTTTCATTCCCCCCTTCCCCCCTCCCCCATTCTCGTCACTTGGCCTATCCTAAACTCTTAATTTTCATTTCTCATATTATTGCAGTACCATGCATTGACTACCTAAAATAGAGGAAGCTTTCAGCTTCAAATCGAGGGAAAAAGTTAATTTCTTTTCCCTACCAGCTCTTTCCTTGCTGCCGAATTTGCGCTCCGTTCCAAATCATCTCCACCCGAAAATCGTTTCGACGAAACATCAAACAACCGGAGGACAATATAATGCAGCACCCTGCATGTGTCAGTGTGTTTGCTCAACGAAAGTAAACGACTCGCCGATCGACCATCATGCATTGCAAACGAAGATGAGTGTGCAAAATAAAGGGAAGCTACGTGTGCCTCTGTGACAATCATTTCACAATACGTCGACACGTGACATTTGCGACGCGGACATATGCGCCTCTCACCACTTCATGAAAAATATTACAGCTGCAAATGCTAGCAAAACGAAACGTAAACATTAAATTCTCCTTTCGAGTCGAGGAGTGGGAGGAGGCTGAGGGAAAGCGCAAGGATATAATATGCAAATTTTTAAGTGAACTCAATGCCACAGGCTTCAAGATTATGTTAATGAGGCAGCAGTCAGGCCATGCTAAAAACATCCTATTTCAGTTTCCGCAAAGTGGCTGACTGGACACCGGTTTCGAATTTATTTTTTTTAACAAACCAAAACTATTTTGCTAAGCATTTGGTTGAGTGCGGTTTTCGATCAAGTGTCCGCAATTTAGCCCCCCGGATCCATGTTCATGCGGCAGATTCAGCCCGTCCCCGATAGCAACCTAGGAATGGATTTAACCTGCACCATACTGCTAAATCAGATGCACCTTTTAGGTTCTCACATTCTCACATTGCGTCACATTAGCACGCGGGGACGCATCAAAGAAAATAGCAAAAGAAAAGGCGAGCCGATAAAAGATTCCGCTATGGATATTTTACAAAATTTAACAGTAAAAATATAGCATTGTCACTCTGTTATGTAATCTCCATTGCTCGGTTTGCACAGTATATTCAGTGGCAAATTCTGGATTTGACCTTCTGGATAAGGCGACGAAAACTGCCCAATATATAAAAACTGAATTTTTCTGTGAGATGTGCATGACGCACCGTAATAACAAAAATAAATGATTACGATAGCGTTGTGTAAGACACCACGCAGATGGGAGAGTATATGTCATGTTGAATACTGCATGCTCCGTTCGTTCCCGTCTTCTTGGAACGAACGCGATGGCGTTTCCTTTCGACCTAATCTCGTTCATTAATATTCCCTCACCGTTCGCGGAAGTTTCCTTGTCAAGCAAAAGGACATCATTCGTGATCGGTGATTAGTTATTCTCAGAAAAGCGAGCAGGTAGGTCTGTGATCGACCAGGTGAGTGCAACATGTAGAAAGAGGAGATGATTTAGCACAAAATGTACGTACAAATTGAAGCAGTTAGGGAAATGTGAGCCACCAACAAGCAAATGGCCACCAGTTAAACGGCTCTTAATTTAGTGAGGGAGCATGCTTCAATAAGAGTTGCCCTACACTTGCTATGTGCAAATAAAAGAATTTGCAGGCAAAAGAAGAGATGCTGATTTATTTAAACGATAAATGATGGCAAAATGAGATGAAGTAATATAAACGAGTGAAAAATGAAGCTAATGAAAAAAGACAACGGCAAATTCAGACAACAAAGGAAAAATTTTGATGCTCCAACACAAAGGATCCAGTTGAGCTCAACAAGATCGCAAGATCGCATATCATTATTTTCAAAAGCTTCAGCAGTAAGTAAGAAATGAATGTCACCTGATCTGCATGAGTTGTATGAGTTCGAAATAAAGACTCAATAAGTTAATGATTTTCTGGCAGCAAAGCTCCCCACAGATTCGGGAACAATGAGGCTCTTCTCTGAAAGACCTCTCTTGGATATCGTCGATCCTCCCTCCCTCCTCCCCCTCCCCTTCTACTAACTGCAGTTTCAAATAACAAAGCCTTTATTCATGGTCTAAAGCACGGTGCACTGCTGTTGAAACTCTTCGAAATTTTTCAGTGCAAAACCAAACCCCATTAAATCACCATTCACCTCAGTAATTCATCATCCTCAGATTCCAGGAAATGCAGGACTCTGAAGGGTTTTATTGAAAGAATAAATTATAGAACAAATGAGGAAATTCCTTTTTCCAGTTAGGGTAACATATGCGTCTGGGCGCATAATTCAAGCAAAGAAAGCATCGGAGGAATTGTTGGAATTTACGGTTGAGTGCTAAAAATCTTGAGGAAGTTTTCATTGTGGACGTTAGATGCAATTCGTCAACTCATTTGGTTAACGCAAGGGCGAATCGACTTCAACATGCAACAAATCCAATTTCCCTACTCCACGCCTGTCAATCTTTCAGTGCACTTGTAAACTTACGCTTTAAGCCAAAACCGACTCATTTCTCTTTGCCTTAGATGAATGACGACTATAAAATTTGCTTTATTGTAATTGGGGGACCTATAGCAAATGTTAATTCCAGTGACGAAATGTGTTACAATATTCCAGAGATACAGTATTACTAGGAGGGATTTAAGGAAATTTTAAACAACGCGACACAAAGCTATTTATGTTATATTCATATTCAAATTCAAATATTCATAACAAAACCGCCGAGGCAATAATAATTTAACTTTGAAGCAATACGCTAAAATTCAAGAGAAATTAGGATTCTCATAAGTTCTATCATAGGACGAAGACTCATTTTCTGTTCTAACGTACAATTTCGTTCCTTTTCCATGCGGCAGATCTTTTTGGTTGTTTTGGAAGTAACCCAGTATTACTTTCCAGAAAAGAATATAGACATAATTTTCCGGAACAATTTTTTGGAAACGAAAGTGGAAGGGATGAATCATTCACTTGTAATAAAAATTTCACTTCTTCGCTCTATAAACGAGATTATACTGTTTAGTGCAATAAGCAATGACAGTGATCTTTAGTGACACAGCAGCTACGCAGCTCCCATGTAGTGCTTCGACTTTCACATTAAAGTTCTTTAATGAAGGGGCTCGAATGCCAAATTTTGGGAAATCGTTTCTTAGGAAAGAAGAGAGTGAATAAAAATGGCAAAAAAATTAGAACATGGTTAAATTCACAAACAAGAATATTCTATAAGAAAGTCTTCTGGTAAATGTGAAAAAGGAATTCCCAAAGATGCGACTTTCTGCCCCAATGAGTTCAGTGTAGTCTGTGAAAAAAGTCCTGTTGAAGAAGCACTCAGTAGAGAAGATTATCACTTAAGTTGGGAAACATTCATGCACGCTGAACGAAAGAAAACAACAATAAAATGCAACAGCTCTAGACATTCGAGTGATAATTACGCTGTTTTATTTCAGTGGCATCAATTTCGCTGCATTTACGAATTAAAACAGCTGACCACCGCTAAGATATTCGCATTCGCTAATCGCACCAACACCTAAACATCTTACTGAAATTGATATTCGAGGCAACTGTTGCACCGTCCGTACGTAAAACATGAATCTCGTAATGGTTCACTGAAATGCTACGGCCGATGCTCGCATACTTTATCGTAGCTCGAAGACAGCATTCATTTTATGGGAAGAGGACAGGTAAGCTTCTTATGAGAGCAGAAGAGCTGTGCTTAATGCAGGAGACGATACACTCGGAGCGCATTCCAAAACAGTATTTCCATTATGCAATTTCCTCGTTTCTCATTATTGTTTGTCTGTGATTGCTCTGACCGCAAAAAACCGCATTACTTCGCTCTGATCGCCCGTCATTTTTCGAGTTCCTAGGTAAAGTTGAATGGCCGTTGTTTGAAGAAATCAAGAGAAATACAGTAATATGTCGTAGATCAATAGTATCGGAGACACAAAGGGCGATGACCATGCGACACAGTAAACTCTCAACAAATGCCCTCAGAGACGGTGCGCATAAAACGAGGCACCATTTGCTTATACGGATCGCAGCTTTTGAAAAGTAATGGCGTCAACACAGCGATCGTTAGAACAGCAGCTGTGCGCAGTCACCTTGAGCGTTAGGAGCTCCTGATACGCCCTACCCCGGAAGACGGCATTATTTCTACCAAAATCCTCCATTCTATTGTTGATTTTATTGGAGCTTGATTTAAAGAACATTAATCGCTACCAAATTACATAGCACCTGGCAGAGACTGGGAAGAGAAGGAACCTGCGAATCCTTCAAGCACAATTCAAGGACAGCGGAACGACATAGGGCCGAAAATCCTTATAATAGTCACACAGACAGTAGGAAGTAATAAGTAAACAATAAGTAAACATCGCAAAAATCATCTTTCACTTATCTCTTTTTGTGAACAGCTGAAAACATCCGCGTTTTATGAGAAAATTATTTAAACCCTCTTCCCTCCCCTACCTCCAACCACGGATGTCTAATACAGTGAAGAGGGTTGAAGTTACATCTTGGACGAAATATTTTCAATATTATACGATGAATCGGCCAGTATCATTCGCAAAGAAATAAAAAACAGCAGTGAATTATTCCGTGAAAATAGAGATCACCATGGTGGCGAGAGGACAGGCAGTGCAGCAATCACCGCATATACAAAGTTGATGTGGTTTTGGCTAGCGTTCTCCACTAAAGAGGAGAAAATAATGGAATTCTTCCTTCCAATTCTACCCTATCAAAAAAGTTCCTGCGAGGTTTTCAAAATTAAATGCGCTTTCATTGATGCTTGCAAAAAAAGGAATGCAATAAACCTGCTAATTATCGCCAATGATGTGGACTTAACGCCTTTTCTGGCATTTTATAATCACCCCATTGGTGGGGAAATGTCTTACAATGTGCAATAAGTTTACACAAATGAAAGCGAGTTAAATACCCCTAATCTGCATGAAACACTGCTTCGTCTGCTCGTCTACGTTATCCAGGTCATCCGCTCACTGATGACCTAAAGTCCTGAATCACCTTTGATAAACAAATTGGGAGAACTGCTCTATACAAAAGTTAATAACTACAGCGAGACTCACGAAACACAGTTTGAATTCGAATCTGTGAAGTCGAAATATAAGAAAGGAATGCTGTAAGTATTAGTTATGATGAAATAAATTGGCTACAACATTGGCAAATATAAAAGTAATATCGTCCACATAATGGTTTGGTATGCCAAGGCGATTCTAAAATTGTCTTCATAGCTACTCAATAGCCATAATAAGGATGCAATCAGATATTATTATTGGTTAAATTGAAGATATGTGAAATTTTCAGACTATAACAGTTAAATTCTAGAATTGATTGCCTCTTAGCATTCCATAATTGATCTTTCATTCCAATCAACATCTGCTTGCTATCCGAATGAGTTCTCTGGAAGAGAAAACAAGCTTATCGTCATCAAGAATGGCAACTCTGAACAGAACTTCAATAAATAGATTTCTCCGTTATGACCTTCCAGACTGTCAACGAGAGGGAGCAATAATGTATGAATTGCTCCCTAGAGTCACTGATGCTTTAATATTCTTTTATGCAGTGACCGAAGATGTTTTTAGGAAATAAGCGTTAAGTAATTTACGTAATAAGCTTATAACTGGCGTCTATTCGATCTGCTTTAGATGATCACTAACCGCTGTTTAAAGAAGTCCTACAGGTGCAAAACAGTTACGTCAACATTCTCTTCCGCTCCACATAAATACCTCAAAAAATATGAATAAATGAGATGCGTGAAAAACAAAACACTCAAATTAGTCTCATTTCACACGTGCGTCATACAATACGCACGATATGAAATGAAACATGAACAATATCGATACGACACTGTGGTGCTAGAAATCTTTCGAGTTTCACTGACGTCAGTGGCATTATTAATTGGTGATATCCTGCACCCTGCACCACTTTGTTGGATCGATCTTTACTGCACATACTTTCACAGTGAGACATGTAAATTTGCTGAAAAACCCATACAAATGAGTCTGGAAAAGTAATGCAGACTGCTAGGAACTGAGAGCGGCCAACACGGTTTCCGAGGCAGAGCACGACGACCAACGATCGGTTGCACAATGCTGCATCATAGTTGCAATCTTATGTGCGCAAACTGGAGGACAAGAAGAGAGTTGGATTTTGTCTCATTTCGTTCTAAGGAATTTCTTAACGGGAAATTTTTCGGTAGATATTGTTTGGGAAAATTTTAACTAGCAAGTGTTTTTGCTTTTCAGCGTTTTGCCGATATTCCACACACAAACATCCTTAAACCTCTATGAACTAGGCAGTGCTATAAAACTTTATAAACTGTGCAGTGCGACATAACAAAGATATAAGTGATGCGGTTAGTGCTTGAATGTGAAGCAAATAGAAAAGCGCCCAGCGGACGTTCGCGATATTCTATACAAACCTCTTTTGTTGCCTTTTACGGCATAAAATAGCGATGAACATCAAAGCTGCGAAAATAATAGATTTTAAGCCAAAGTGAACACCATTTCTATGGTTTAAGTGAAGACGCCTTTCGGAACTTGATCTAAGTTATAGAAATGTTCAGTAGCTATGCTACCGAAATAGGATAGATTTAACAACAACAATCAGTGTAAATCTTTCCGACATTCTTCGTCAGGTAGTCGATGAGTTTTCTTGAGGTACAGCACTAGGGGACAGAGCTAAGCCTATGCAAGAAACGGTGCTCAAACCTTGCTAACATCAGGAGAGAAACTGACATTTGACAACATCACAATAATAAAACCTATGAAAATCGACATCGTTGTGTTTTTGCGTTGAACCTTAGACGCATTCCAAAAAGCTTTTCAGTTTAGCCATTTCACGTTAATCCGCTAATTAGTGCATATATTGGGCAATATCAATGAAAATATTTGAAATATGCGAAATACGCAACATAAGTAAACATATGTAGCGATAATAAATGTGTGATTTATGGCCTTGAAAACATTTGCACCATCTGTTAGTCCACCGTAACAAAGTGAAGCAATAAGCGCAGTTCAATTGCCATTTTTTTCAAGCAATCAAATAAACAAAACGGAAACTGATATCTCATCGTGAAGCATTAAAAAATCAGTTTATTCACGGGTGAGCAGTTATTTAGAATGCTGTAATGTTATAGGTGAATAAATCGAAATTAAAGATAAATTTTTCTCCTGGAATGCTCACTGTTTAGTCATCGAAAAACGTTTCTTTGCGAAACGTACACACACATAATAAACGATACTCAAGCAAAGATTCTGTGAAGCTCAAATGGCATGCACGCTCGGGTTCTGTGATTCCCAAATACATCCGAGCCAGAACGAGTAGCATTCCACTTTCCATATTTGCAGAGAAAAGAGATTGTATAAAGAGTGAATCTTAGACTGTAAATTTGACAGATTGTATGAGCACGCTATAAAATTCATATTAAGTGACCAAAGTCAATGATATGTTATTGCCGGCAAATATTGCCGGACTTTCAGAAACTTCCAGAATCGCTGGAACTTTATAATATGCCTCTAGGTAATCGAAGATGTCTGTAGTTTTGAACGTACTACTCTAAAATATATAAATTTTTGCGAACAACTGTTAAAACTGAATTTACGAAATAAGCACTGGTGATATCAAAGAAGGATCGAGACTTGTACAGATAAATAGAGATGCTATATCTTACCAATTATCAATTAGAGATGAGGTTGGTTCCTCAGCAACATTCAACCGTCACAGGTGCGCTGTTGATGATCCCACCTCCAATGTTTTCCCCGCGATCTGTACGGCTCGCTTTTCATCGATTTTACTCTTTTCCTTTCACATTACACACATTACTTGTCTCTTTGCCCTTTTATATTTCCAAGTCGTCCTTAACTGCCTCTCAGTCATTATTTATACTTCACATACACATCAGATTCTCATCGGAACCCTTGGAATATGTCTGTTCCTCAATAAACATTTAACGTTTGAACACGTAAGTTGGTTGACGTTTTTGCGTTATGAATTCCTAGCTTCGCCCAGTAAAATCACTCTGTTCTAAACAACGGATGAGGAAGCATTTTCCAAGTATGTATAAAAATGATGTTCAGCAGAGATAAAAGTTTTCGGTCACAGTTATCCTGGGTGAATAATCAAAGAAATCGACGATCGCTTCGGGTAAAGTTCACACGAAATTGACGACAACAAACACTACCTTCTGTCACCCGAAGATGGGATTCCCTTCTCGCTTTTGGTAATATTCTTCCCGCGGAAGCAAGGACCTCTAAAAATCTCTGATACAATCATAGAGATTAATGTTAGAAAATAACACTAACGAGTGATGATGATGAAGGGAAAAATGGTCGAATAGTTATTTTCACAGCAGAGGGAGACGAAAGTACAGTCGTCTGCTGATGAAATATGATGGAACAATTTACAGAATATCGAAGCAAAAATGATCCATGGAATGTGGTGTCCACCAAAGTTCACGGCAAGAACGGTAAAATACTGTGACGAAAATTATGCGTTAAGATCGATCACGTGTGCAACCACAAAGTCGAATTTTGTTTGCAGTAAATTTATCAATTTGGCAAGTAGATGAGAATTATCCAATCTTCTGCTAGCTGCGTTGGTAATGACTGAACTTTGCAAAAGTAGGCATATACTTTCAGGTCTTTTATAAGCCTCATAATAACTTGTCAAGCGTGCATTTTTAACGCTAGGCTCTAGCATCAGTCTAAGATGTCATAATTTCGCACTTCAGAGTGGGTGACTGTGCACCATTGTAACCGATTAAACCCATATGGTATAGACCAACTTTTGAGCTCTCAAGTGGATGGGAGTACCAAAAACGATAGTCAATTCACCCTAAATACATCAATTACATATCTGGTGACACCAGGTGATTACTTCGGAAAAATAAACTGGAGAGGTAATTTATAGAACTCATAGAAGACGAAAACTGCAAAATTCGTCATGTTTACAGACTTCCTGTGCCATAAATCAGAAATGACTATTACCAAGCACTCGTTCACTGGATTTCCTGTCAGGAAGAATGATTTATTCCGTGGACCATAACTTCGGAAATACGCACTGTGGAGAGAACGCTAGTTTTTTTGTTTCAGATAAAGTACGACCGAATGAGAGCGCTGTTCACTTCTGCACATTCGAAAAATCACCTCTCAAAAAAAACTGTCGCGAAATTTACTTCCCACAGGCTGCAAGTATTCGTAACTAAACTAATCAAGTACTATGGCTAGAACCATATTAGCGTGAACTACCTTACGTCAATAGCAGGTGGTGAGCAATGAAGCACATCGTTGTGTCATGAGTGGCTTTTTACGATTTCCTGTAATACCTGGTAAAAAATAAACAAACGCCTTTGTGAGCGCGAAGACAAGCGTAGATATTTTTGTAAAACTGCCAAAAACTTGCGGGACGCTAAGTGCGCCAAACTGAAGCAAGCTACTGAAACCTTACAATGGAAGACTTGAAAATTTATGAGCTACTGGGGAGATTTCGAATGTTGGAGACATTCTAGGCATGACCGAACTATCCGTCCTCTCTTTCTCTCTGAACGCCAACTGAGATTTCTGGGCAGAAATTAGGGGAAAGAATGCACCAACTGAGCTCGTACTGATCATGGTGACAAATAAAGGAAACGATAAGGCTTACTGACGACAGTAAACCTCACTAAATCTTACAATACTTTTGCTGTTAAAGAAACAATATCGCACCACATATAGGAAATCGCATAGAGATTTTGCAGCTAACAAAATGCAGGAAACAAGTAACCAAGACGTACATAAATTACCCCCTCATATCGCTTTCGAACTAAGAATAAAGGATCTTCTGAACAGGATGAAAGCGTCTAGAGAAAGCGTATGGAGTTCTCAGCACAATGGAAACAATCCTTTGAAAATGTGAAGACCAGCGAAGCGAGCAGAACAATCGCATCTTAAAAAGTCTGAACAGAATAGAAAATCCTTTGTCTCGATAAGCGAAATGAGTTGAGAGTTGATAACTTTCTTATCCTTAAACGAGCGACCGCGATCGAAAATAATTGAATCTGCTAACGGCTTCAGTGTTTTTAAAGTTGTTCTTGAATTCTCTTTCAAAAGGCTTGAAATCTTCAACATCCCCGCCTCTTTAGGATAAAAACATCCTTGTTTAAGCCTTTTACGACGAGGTTGCTAGCAAGCACTAAAACTGCCGAGCATAGATAGGATTAGGCTTATGCAGGATCACTGCTGTTGAAACCTCTGTGATCTTGTAAATATGCCGTCGTTCTAGTGGAAGTTAGCGTCGCCATGCCACAGTAGCTTTCCCGATCAACAGTACGAGTCAAAGAGATGATTTCATTCGTATCAGTCAACGTTTACAAAAGTGCTCGAAGACGCATTTTGGTACTTGAATATCTATCAAAAAGCAGTGATGAATGCAACTCGTTGATAAGAGAAGGGGAAAGATGAAATGGAGATTTCGTTCCGAAAGTCATTGGAAAACTCGCATAATTCTTGCCTTCTTTTTCTGCATACTCTGAGATTTCCACATCCTTTTCTCTTTGCTTTCCTTTACTTACAATCTTATAGAACAATTACAAACAATTCACTATGTCACAAAATTTGCGCCTTGGCCAGCTGTTGAGAAGAAAAGAGATTTTTTGTGTTCAACAAACGGATGAAGGGTTCGTTGACTCTAAAAGTATGCATTTCGCAACGGTTATTCTAGAGGGATGTACTTGCTCTAGTGAATACATTAGAGCAGTCAGCGTTGGTAAATAAGAAAGCAGTGCATTCCCACCATCAACGCTGAGCTCAAAAATAAGCTCAGTATTCATTCAATGCATAAAAGTGCGTACGTTAGTTCAAAACTTCCACATTCTGCTTGATTCTCAGTAAAGTTGCGCTAGTTGATTATTAAATATGCACGAGTGCGATCTACGAAAAAAAATAGAGATTTCAGGATGAAAGAAAATAAAAGCCATGTGAAATATTCTCTACAATAAATGATTTACAGCTGCAGCCACTTGCATCCTGAGAGATAAATTTAGAGTTAAGCACCAGTAAATTGACAACCTTCATTGCTCATCCATTCACGCTGAATTTGCTGCCGCGAATATAAACAGCCTTAAGCTTTAAATCTTTCCCCTTCAATCTGTATAATTCAAATGCAGCGACTGCAGTATATAGGTTCTTTCGAAAAGAGATGTAAAATTCGGATTATTTTCTTCAGTGCATCGGATTCACAAGTTCAACCGATCGAATGGTGCTATTACTTCACACATTAAAACCTTAGAGAAAGATTAACAGATTGAAATTGTCTTTCGTGCTGAGACGGTGAAATAATTAGTAATTCTTTGAGTTTCTCCATTCGTAATGAATCTAATCAATTTCATTTCAAATTATTCGAAAAATGAAGAGCTATCTTCTGCAAAGACGGCAAGTTTTCTATATTAGTTTTATTTTTCACTCTGCTGTCTTCACTGAATCGGATCAATTACAACCAAAAATTAGTTGCAAAATGAGGTGAAATCGGGACTGGCGACAGTATAACTGGAATAACAGAGCTCATAGGTTCCAATTGCATCACGCTTTCTCAGTAAGGCGCCGGTTAAACAGCTCGTAGTAGTAGTAATGTGCACCCAGTATGATCCCTAATATATGAAGACAGTGCTAGGTTACCGGTATGACAAACGAATAAACCAAACCGGTGCCTGTCGTCGTCAATATAAATCGCTCTTCCTTACTCCCGAAAAAAGCATAAACGTGCCTGTGGAATTATGAAATTTTTGAAATTTTTTAAACCAATAATAAGGTCGAAAGGATTCTTTGAACTGAAGGAATCACTAAGCTCCAGCTGCACGAGACGTCATAAACCCAGTCTCACAATTCCCATCGTAAAGTTGGTAAGTCGAAGGAAATATGAGAAGGCAAGATCTTACGGCTATCGCTCTGATAGACCATAACATCGCAAAAATTTGATGTGGGAAGGACGAGAATTTCCGCTCAAAAGAGATCAAATTTCATTCTGAGGAAAAACTTTTGCCGCATCTCGCTCGCATCACTGACTGATTTTCGACGCGCTGTCGAATAACTGCAGCGTTTTTCTGCGTTGCTAATTTCGACGTTGTTTATAAATAGGCAATGAAATTCACATTTTCATTGTACTTCGATAGCTGACGAGTGGAATTTTCGGGGGAATATTAATTGCCAAATTTGCAATGATAGATGCTGACAACGAAATCACGCGTAGCTAACAATGAATTGACCTCAGCGATGAACAAATTCCTCAAATGGTAAATAAAGAGGTCTCATACTTTGATGAAACAAGTGCAGAAGCTTACCACAAAAACAGGTGCGACGAACGCTTCCTCATCCCACTGAGTTAATTAAACACTTTCTCAATGACCAAAAAATCAAATAAAGCACGGAAATTGGAAATAAATCAGACAAACCACATCCTCAGATCATCAGACAACCTGCTAGTTTGTGAATAAATCAGGCCTGCTTATAGTCTCATGTTAGTATGTAAAATCCGTTGAATAGGCTGAATATGCTTTACAAAATGAAACTATTGGGAGCACCGTTTAGAGAAGAGTTATGCGTATGGAATGGTAATTTTATCGCAACGCTCTTGGGTTGCAATATTCTGCGACGTAAATATTTTATAATAGACAACTCATAAAACAAAATTCTCCTCGAATAAAAAGAGCTGGCAGAAGGGAAATGGAATGTGTTGAAGACACACTCGGCGAACAATAATCTTCTCGCAAATGCGTTCAAGCGGGATCGTTCTCAACACCGAATGTAAGCTTCCTGCTCCACATATTCATCCTCAGTTTAGCGTTATTAGCCTTACAGCCAACAGCAATTTTCCACAGAGAATCTGCGAGATTGTTGTGATCATATCAGTGTGAAATTAAAATTAAGTTGAGATAAAATTAGTGCAGCTTTTTTCAGTTCCTCAATGCCGATATCCTCATCGGGATCCAACATGCTTTATTAGAATAGAAATTTTTATCTAAATTATGATGCAAATTATATGCCTCAAGTTCCACAACTTTAGTCATAAGACTGATCTATTATGATCAAATGAGTTCTTGCGATCTCTGTGACCATGGTGATCTTCATTTTGTGTGAAAAATTGTTTTGCACACATCTGTGTTAGTGCTGATGTTGACCTCTGTATACGTTCACAGCGGTTTGCCTTAAGGGCCATAGGAGAGGACGTAAATGGGATGCCGTCCGCTTGCTAATCGGTTTATTTTCTTGTCGTCTCGTGGGGTGGGGTTCTTCACATACGAGTTCGTTGCTTCGGTGAGTTTCGCGAAGTTTCACCGAGGTGCCAGTAGAACTGCAATTAAAATTCGACATCTACTCGAACTGGAATTTTATGGATTCCTTGCGCAATACAATTTGCAGGCACAGATTATTTTCCTTAAGGCTTCATTACAAGGTCACTGTGACAATATTCTCGTTATCCAAGGCTGACTGTCACTTAAAAATCCGTCACTTTAGTCAAACTGTCGTCATAGGATATTCCAGGGAACAAAACCTAAGTTTCAGCACTTGGATAACCGCTTTTATTAAATGGGACATATTTCTGTCGCAAAAATATGCCAATTTTGTTACACATTTTAAATTCAGAGACTGCAAAAATAGCAAATTCGATGGAGCCTGGGTTTTCGTGATAGCGCCACTCAGTAATGAGGGCAGTCGAACAATATTATTTGACGAAGGACTGTGCTAGGGTGCAATTGAATTTGCGCCGAAATCGAATGAATGGGGAAAAACATCGATGAGGTGCCGGATATAGATATTTGATTGAAGCCGAGTTTCATTTCATCCGGTAGCGAGAAAAACATAAGCAGAATCGCATTCGGGGGAAAATGCATTATATGTGCAGCTATACAGCAGTAATATTTCAGCACTTCTTTGAATTTAACGTTCTCTAAATAAGGTGGCTAAGCCCATCGACAAAAACAGTTTGAAAAAACTTTTCGCTTACTCTCACGCAGTAATGCAACACTGCGAAATGCTTAAATGCGTTGAAACTAGCGATTTTTTAGTGGCATAAGTCAGTGCGCATTATTGGCCAGAAGAAAATGCAACATAGTTTGGAAGTATTATGTATAAGCTTTCGTCACTGATCATTGTCGAATTCATCCCACAGTCGCCGACTCAAATCGGAAGCGACTGCTAGCCTAATAGAGCGATCGATAACTTATGCCAAAATATGCCAATTTTGTTACACGTTTTAAATTCAGAGACTGCAAAAATAGCAAATTCGATGGAGCCTGGGTTCCAGCTAAATATATGACTTCGAAATTCGATTTGCAAATAATATTACATGCGTGTGGAACGTCAATTTGTGAAAGATTCTCAACTATAATTATGGGGAAATACTCACAGTTTATAGAATGTTTGCAGTGAACGCAACACTTATTCGGAAAATGCAGGAACAATGACTAGGAACATCGTGCAATTCACACGTTTAATTTATCCTACCACCAATAATTTCGCATTTCATTTGTCCGCTATATAATGATGATTCGACATGACTGCATCTGTTTGCGGATGTGGGCGAAAGAGCACGAGAGAGAGGAGTGGGACATTCAAAAGATCCAGAAACAAAGACATCGAGAAGCGCAAAGGAAGGAATTCATGCAGAAACATCATGCGCGTTAGCTCACTGAATTATTCGTTGACCACAACAATGCACAAGAGGAGCCTAGTTCTTGGTCCGCCTCGACGGCAGTGAATGAGCAATGTTCTCTTCGTGGTGTGGCCGAAAATAAGTGCGATTTCGTGAACTGTAAATCAATACCCGGAAGAGTTATTGACTGTTGACCTTTGAACACTTTTTAAGTCGTTCAGCCAGTATCGTAGAAGGTGCAAAATAGATTTTATACTTTTATTTCGCTACTCTTTACCGTCCACACCTTCTCTCTCTCCTCTTTCTTTTCTATTAATTAAAGTCACGCGAAACAAACCTAGAACTTATGAGAGTGCATTTTTCTGCAACCTCCCACACTTGTTACATGACCGTCCAATTGAAACATGACATAAATATAGCGGACGAGAGGAACACAGTCTATCCAATCGTGCGAACCATCACATCGGAGCCCTCAGTTCACTCTAGAAGATAAATGTCAACTGCGGAGCACAAGGACCCTTTAGATGCTCCGGTCTAGCAATAAAATGAGAAGAAAAAAGTTTGCTGCAAAAGGTGCGGAAAATGTATGCGCGCTTGGTGAAGAATTTCATAAGTGCACAGTTAGTGGATACTTTATATCAAAAAAATATACATAAATATGTGCCAAGGGACATTTGCATTACTAACCTTCGTCGCCAAAATTTTCCCCGTCATATATTTGCACCTGAGGGACGTATTTAGAAATAAGTTATTAATTTCGATTTCACTCGAGGTGAGCTTTCTTCACTGCAAATCAAACGAAAGGCTATTTGTGAATAGAAAGCCGGATGTAACTCCCTAATTTGCTTACCGAAGTGAAAGCTACTCAAACTCACGTAGTTGTCCTCAAGTGAGATGTGAATGCGGTTCGGCAGGCAGGAATTTGAACTTTGTTGAGGTTGAATTTCAAAGATTATTGAATAAAGCGTATTCAAAGATAATTGAAACTAAAGTTATAGGGATCCGAAAAAATGTGAGACGTTCAAAAAACGATCATCACTTGAGAAAAGAAAGTCATCACACAGGTTTAATTTTCATTTTTGGAAAGAAGATAGCTCGAATCGAGAAGACAAAGCTTTGTCGTTAGAAGTATAACGTCATCAGCGGTAGTTCATGATTCCATATGTATGACTACACAAGGGATGCAGTCAACGGAAGAATTCTATGTGGATGCATCTCAACTCCAAGATCGATATATCCGTTAATTTTCAGCATCTACGAGCTGAAATGCAAAAACCAGAATATTGTATCAGAAAAGGCTCACAACACTTGCCCGGTAACAGCGCTCTTGCACGTTCTCGAAAAGATAACGGATAGAGGTAACACTTCCATAACGCGGGAGATGAAGGTCGAGGAATTTGAAGATGGTAAAAAAGAGTAGTAGCTGTTCTTTGACTCAAGCTGTTTTTCTAGTTTCTATGAACAGAAATTCGAAGTGGATTATTCGAAGTAAAAATAACGTTCGAAAAGGAAAAGTTTCGCGCTCTTGATAAAATTAAAAACCCTCACCTAAATGGAGCACGACACTTTGGCTTTATTGCTGAGGAGCATAAAGCTAGAAATGGTTGCGTCGAGACTTGCCAACGTTCTCAGAACTCGTAGTTGCATAAAGCACCGAAATAAAGTGGCTGTACAGTGAGGAATATTCATATTTGAAATTTAAAAAGAATTAGTATTGCAGAAAATGACTACAATAAATGCGACATGTTGCCTGGTCGAAATCTGTGTGATTAAAGAAAGATTTAGGATTTCGCAAATATATCGGAAGAAGTAACACGAAGTAACACTGGATGATGTTTTGGTGAACATCGATGAGCACTCCGCTTCAAAATGCAATAGAATATTGAAGTTTTCACAACAAAACTCCCACACTAGGTGTATCGGTACATGTCTTTTGATATACGGTTCATCTCAGACCAGCGATCACCTCGATCAACTTAATTTGAAATGTAGATAAATTTGATTGAGAAATTGACTTCCCCTCTCCAGAGGTGCCAATTATGCTTCATTATTTTAAAACCTATGCGAATGACCGCTGTGAGCACCTATAACAAACATAGGCAAATTCGGTTGGTGCAGCGGCAATGTAAATGAGTCACAAAATCCTTTCGTATAAAAGCAAATCACTATTGCCACATGGCACTGCGTATTCATCGACTGGCTTATGGAAAAGTCGATATCGGTATGTTCACAGTATATATATATACAGAGAGAGAGAGTGTACCGATATTACAGTCTCATACATATATATATGAGATTGTAATATCATTCCTTGGGTAATAAGCGGGGAGGAAAGAAGGAACTGAGAAGACAGGAATAAGCTGAGGGAGAACATTCGGAACGCTTAATGCTTGAGCTAGCGTCTAATGCAATTTGCACTCTGCCTCGCTTTGGCATTAGTAAGTAAGGATGATGGAGGGCTACGAAAAAGATGGGCCGATTCACACATCACAATCGTTAGTATTTTTGGCAATTCCAGTAAGCAACTACTTCACTTACTTCAAATTTACTGATTTTTGCAATCACTGTAAAGAAGTAATTTGTGGCAACTTTTGCAGTAATTTCACTACTTATATTTTACTCCCTCTCCACTTTCAAGAACAACACTGCACAAAAGTAAAGAACCAAAAGTGGAAAATATTCGGCCAAAGGGAGATGATGTCGAAGATATGTGGAAAACTAGTTCGAGCATCATTTCACAGACTTATAGGACGCATTTGCACTATAAAAGCAAACTAGCATCCTGCTGGTAAGAACCACAATTGCTACAGATTGTTCCTCCTATCAATATCTAAAAGTGCAATAGCCGCGTCGTTTCATAATAAAAGGCCTATATGATAGTACGCCGTGTTCTGACCTCATTTAAGCTGTAACGCCAATAAAAATGAAGCATCTGGTAGTTGACAGCAGACATGATCGCATTGTTGCATTCTGCTAACCTCATCGACGATTTTCACTGATCATAAAATCACAAAACGTACAAAATAATGCAACCATATGTCTAGCCACTCGAAAAACTTGCGCAAAAAATTTGCATTTCACCGCATTTTCACCGCCTGTACATGTGGCCATTTCTCTCTTTCCGGGGGTCAAGTAAGGAAATGGTATTCATCGAACAGAATGATGTCACAGGATATCTGCTTAATATTGTATTTCGAGCTGACCAGCAAGATTTAAAAATGTATGGGCGTCTAATGGTGGGAACGAATTTGCACACATAGGTGAAGAAAAAAGTTATGAAAAATCGCATAAATAAGTTTTAGAATGCTACGTTATGAGTTGTAAAAACTTGAAAAATATAGTGAAGAAAGAGAGACTGATGGTGAAGCCTAAAAGTGAAACGGGGTGTTGTCGACTAGAAAGCTTAAGGCAGTGCCTTAAGCTGGATCGATAGAAAGTGGCGAGACGATTTTATGACGGTCAGATGGCGAGCTTAGTGAAAGCTAGCAGATTACTGGATAAATGTGTTCCATTAACTCGCAATTACGTTTGAGAAACACTGAAGGAGTCTAATTTTTCATAGCAAGGATTCACTGCAGTTCTTTTTTATCGCCAGTACATTCATAATGACACTGAAAAAGTGGAGATGTTGATTGTCGCGACACTTAGCATTAGTCGCGATACTAAGATAAATGTTTTCGGCTATCGCTACTAGAGTTGTGCGACAGGTCGATTTGGCTGCATTTTATTTCTCAGAATGTGCTTCCCTAGTTTTTCCACCTTTGGATCTGAATAAAGTTCATAATAAGCTTGATTCCCTTCAGAAAACAAGCATACAATGCTGGAAAATTGGCCACTCACTCCCCTCCGCCATCTTACCGAAACTTACCGAAACTCTCATTAGAAGTTGTTGGACAAGTGCATTAGTGTTCATACGTGGTGGCACACTGATTCATATGTTAACGGATGTGAAAGAAATGACTTTTTAATGACCTCAGTAGTGCAAAGTATTATATAAGTGAATGAAAACGCGTGCAGATTTTACACACATTGAAACCTGACATAAGTTCTGCCAAAATATGTGGATCAGCATGCATATTGGTTGAGCGAATGAAACTGTGATTTTTCTTACACTCAACAAGTCTCTTAGCTCGAGCTTAGGAATCCAAAGCTGGATCTGTCGAATAGGCAAATAGTGCTTTCTGAACACAGACTTGCTTAAGGATAGAGAAAGTAATAGATTGTGCTAAAATGCGAGGTGAGCGGTATAGTAAGGTTACTTCTTCAGTAAAAAATTTTGATCGGTTTTACGGGGTCACAAATTCAGAAACTTTTTCCTAAGTTCGTTGATATATACAGAATAATTCTCTGTTGCTGTTAAGACAGCAGTTTCCAACACACTTCTTTCGAAAAACATCATCAAGGAAGGTAGAATGGAATCGACCTACTGAAGTTTGGAGAAAGAATTTGTGTAATGGAATTAAGATCGCAAACCTTGGGCTGAAAAACCTTTTTGTTCACTATTATGAGATTTGCACATGGAAGAAGACACTTAAAATTTTATATACTGGAGAAAGTGGCTGGAATTTAGATCATCTGTTATGTAAATTAGTTTGGCATTATAAAGTTCTCAATTAAAGTGCAATGTGAACCTTTGATGAATGGTAATTGAGAGTGATGACTGCGAAAGAGCAATATTGAAATCACTGGGCAAAGTGCTTTCAGTTAAGGATTATAAGCTGCACGATGAAATCCTGAAAAAGAGGACAAATATAATCATCGAACACTCAATATTTTTCATGCATTTCTCAAGGCGATTGACATTCTTGAAAATAAGCAGCTTCTAATTTTATTCTTCCCTCTAAGTTTCGCAAGACAATCTTTCACTAATAGTGTTTTGTGCGTGTTTTTAGATAGCAAGCAAACTACATTACTGAATTTTGTCACTTTTAAACAACAAATTATCCACATCCTTCAGTTAATAGTGCGGTGTATGCATCACGGCAAAAGTGCACAACATACGAGCACATAAGGTTAATCATCATTCATCAATGAACGTACCGATGCGCACAAAAGCGACCGCAAACAGAACAACGGCTAAATTAAGAAGAGAGCATTTATCCAACAACATCGCTCAAAATTATCTAAGCAAACGCTGCATAGCAAATTTTGTTTCAAAACATTTCTTTTTTCCCTGCAGAGAATAATTCTTTCTCAACGAAAACAGAAAGGTTTCAGAATTAACTAAAATCCAAAAAGAAATGAAAAGTTCATCTATTGGCTAATTCTCTCAAAAACCTCAAAAATGGTCTCACCTTTATATCATTAAAGCGATTTATAGCGTTCATTTTACCTCATTATAACCCTCGAATTGGTAAGGCAGTGTTAAAGCTGTCGCAAATTGACTCAGCACTTAGCATAAATAATAGCGTATATAACACGAATCCTGTTTTCATGGCCTTGACGATTAACCCACTGTAGTTGTAATCCTCTAGCATCTGCGAACCGATCGCTATATTTTATATTTGGTGCAATTTCACATCATGGTTGAGTGAGTTAATGTAACAAGACTAATTAAACAACAGAAAGGCCTTAGGAGGATGTTGCTACAGAGATTACGCTAATATAGTTTCATTCCAATCATACAAAATGGAAACTATTATCACAGAAACAACCTTTCACTAGCCATTGAATTTATTGACCATAACGCAGCAGAAACGAGCTTCAACTTCATACTGCTTGTGCCTTTTCTTTATACCTAAGATGGATTTCTCTCCAGCATTTCTCGATAATAATTTCACTCCATTCGAATAACCTTTTTTCTCAAAATTAATTGAAAAAATGATTACTTCTCATAAGTTTTCTTCTTCAATAATATAACTGAGAAGGACCGACTTATCACTGAATTATGTGATAAGTTTTTCATTGGAACGATGTGGAAGCGATGTTTTTAGGGCGAATGAGCAATATTAACAACTGAGTATTTATTTATGTGAGAAATGCATTCATAAAATACGACCGAACATTTTTACGATTAAAATATACAGAAAGAAAATTTTGCAATTTCTTATCAGTTGGGTTGAAAATACGAATAAGCACTGCAATTCAACGGATTGAATTCAGTGGATCGCTATGTAAGAGAAGTTTCCCGATATTAAAATTCCACGAAATTCATAGAAATATATGGATTGAACAACTTAACTAATTTACCCACATAGTGCGAAAAAGGAAAAATTTAAATTAGCGGAAGTTTTATGCGAAGTAATAGATACTATTGGGAACGAGGCGCATTCCTCTCAAATGGTGTTCACCTCAACGAGGGAGGTAGATGGCAGATGAAAGAAACATTTTGAGACGTATATCACTGCGTCATATTCCTTTATACAACTATACTGTAATACTCATGAAAGCTTTCGGAGAAGAAGACAAGAGAGAACGTTTAAACATTCAGACTGTGCTGCTTTTATTCTCTTAATGATGGTCTCTAAACGACATAACAACTTCACATTGTCCAGTAATATAAAAAAAATACAATGTCGAATGGTAATACGATTTTGGGAAGAAATCCTTTTCTCTAATCAAGGAAAACTTTCTTTGAAAAGTTGATGTTCAAAAAGTTCGAAAATCGAGCAAAAAACGCCAAACCGTGGATCTAACGAGGAGGTGAACAGCACGTAAAATGGCTACTGAAAAGAGTTTCTCTACAATTACTTCACTGAGTTTGGGGCATTAATTCATTTCATTTACTACCGAATACTATTTCCCATAAGATTAAGTGCTTTACACAACAGAGAATGCGGTCTGATGTTAATTCATAAAACGACTACTATTCTGCAGCTTCAACAAACCGCAATCAATTTGGAAGCTCTCTAAAGAATATTTGGCGCACAATTGAAAATTAACGACGCTTAAACGGGAAAATAGACAATGGAAGCTCCAAAAGTGACTTTTGTAGTTGTGCTCAGCATGCAGACTGAAGATGTGCAAATATTAGCGCATACATAATTAGTGCCAGTTGATCAAGAGCGGAAATTTTGTTTATTGAGTGGAAAAGAGAGGAAAAGATCAATCACCTTTTATATCATTAATGAAAGACACCACTAATTGTAGAAGTAGAATTCTTCGAAGCGCCACCTGATGGAAAAAAGCAGAACGAACTACCTGCTAGCTATTTGATGCAGTGCTCGATTTCTGAAAAGAAAAAGGATTATGAACGTTTCGTCATCAAACTATATTTGCAGCCAACTGTCACTCGAATCAAATAGCACAACAAATACGCATCGCATCGCTGGCAAATTCTCATCATTCTGTAACATAAAGGAATAATTTCATTAAATGGAATTTTCTTCTGCAATTAGCGTGTTTCTTATCTTCCAATTTAACGAGCAATACAATTCAATAGGTCAGACTTTGAGTCGCTTGAAGCTTACGGACTGAAAACTTTATTCTTACACAAAAATCGAAGGAAACAATGCTCTATTCCCACTACGTTATACGGCAGTAAGGTGACATTTCGTATGCATTAAAGAATGGCACAGCTGGAATAAACAAACGGCAATTAGCATCTCCTTATAGAAGCTTCCATTATGTTAAATAATCATGTGATGACGTAACATTATTATATCAATAATCATATCTCATTACAGCAATTGTTAGCAAAAAATCAACAAAGCATACATTTGTATATGCATTATGCATTTAGCTTTCACCTAGCCCATTATACAAAAATGCGAGCAAAACAAAAAGCGTTTGTAAAAGTGATCGATCGGTTGTGAAACGTAAAGTAATTGATCACCAATCGAATCTGCAGTAAACCTGAGTTACCAAATTCAATCCCTGCAAAGAACAGGCTTGGAATTGCAGTGCTAAAGCGAGAACAAGTGAAGACGATTGGTAATTTGAACAGATGATATCGAATAACGCATTAAATGCAATTTGGAGACGATACCCTGCTTAGGAAGCTAGCTGATCAATGAAGCAAGCATTAAGATTGCTTGCCAGTTGGATGCCAAGAAGAGTGTTGTCGTATGGCCCCAAGGCGCCCGCGAGGAGAGCTGGGCAAGAGAAGCGATGACAAACAAGCAGAGCGAGCAGACGTCGTTCTCACTTCAACGACTTTACAGAGAGAAAAAGGAGCCCATGAAAAAACGTTAAAATTGCCTTGTATTTATTCTAATGGGTAAAATTCAATAAACAGTATGTTCTTTGTTTTGGCTGTTAAACCACAAAATTCTTTACTGACGAGAAACATAAGAAAGAAAAAGAAAACAAGATACCGAACATTATCGGAATCTATCTAAGGGAATGAGAACTTTCGAAGTACTGACTGACCTGAACTAGAAGCCCGGGGATTTAAAAATTCACGCTTTCAAGAGGAAAATGCCATGTGATGAATTCTAATAATGGCAAATCAAATAGCTGCATTCTTATAGCTATGCGGAAGAAGATAATGGATAAGTGGGATTAACCACGATTATTGTGATGTGCACGTTTCAAACGCATTCTTCCGAGGCTTGGGCGGAAACTCATTACGAGCTATTCGGAACGAATTGAACTCTAAGCCCACTCGTAAACGTTGTAAACAGATAACTAAAGCATCGTTTTAACACTCCCTTGTTTCTATTTAATTCATTAGAGTTGTCTTTTTCACAAAACGAATATTTCCTCACTTAGGTCTTCATCATCAATAACCTAAAATGTTTATTTGAGGTAATCTGGTTGTGGCAAAATCCGCTTGACGCTGTCCACATATTGGTGACAGCTCAGACTTATGCTCGTAAATGTTTCTATCTTTCAGGTAATGATGCTTCCTCATAATGAACAAAATGAATCCACTTAATGGCGATGAATAGAGTTTTAATGTTGCCATATTGCTATATCAAGACAGATCACCATTACACGGTTCTACATGATGAAAATAAGTTCATAATAAATTCATTCATTAATGCAGAGAGAATATGTGATAATTCATAGCGCATAAGTGTGAAATCAAATATGCAGCCCAACGGATGAAACTACGGGAGGGAGGGAAGGGGAAGGGGGAAGAGAGAAACAATAAAAGGAAAGAAGCAGAAAACAAATCCGCGAACATGAGTGAAGTCAGTAGCACGTCACAATGTAGAAATTAATACAAATGGAATGGCGCACATTTGCAGAAGCGGCAAGCTAAATAAAAGTGCGTAAAGAACGAAGATATGAGAACGGTGCAGCTCGGTCGTCTGTCTTCTAACGGAGGGCATCAATTCATGAATGATCGAGCATACTGCCTTCTGTACAACTAAAGAGTGAAGTGCGTTTAAACGTTTTTGACCACATTTAATTAATTAGTGTCTCTGCAAGAATTAGATAGAGATGGTCTATACTGTGAGCTCGAAGAGCGGGCGTACTTCAAATACAAATTATGCAATAAGTACAGACGTATGCTTTGAAAGGTGCTTTCAGGATTGGAGAAACTGTTGAATTTATTTATTTAACAGTTATGGAAATATCGTCAGAGAAAAAATCGGTTATCCACTGCAGCAGAGATTGTCTCATCCCACAGGATTTTAATATGGGGAGAAATATCGCTAGTGAAACTAAATCATACCCTTCCTGATGTCAACAAAAACAACATCAGTATAGACGCCACAGCTGATGTTAAAAAGCCAATTTCAGTGAGTCCTGAGAATAGTACCTCCAGGAGGTTTATGATTAAGGAAACTATAGTGATAGTGAAATAACCTTGAAACGGGAGGCAATTAACCCCTCGTGGAAATGGAACAATTATTGGAAATTACTTAAGAAATTATTTGGAGGATGTACATCATCGAGGCAGCAGCCTCATTAAACCAGTACCTAAAATACATGTTACTTTTACCTCACAAGAACCTATGGTGCTAGAGGATGTGGCACTGCTCTCGAATGTGCATTGTTTCTGGCCAGTAATTCCACTCCACTCCTGTGAATTCGGCAAACGCGCATCTCAGTTTGATCTCTTTTTTACTATTTTTTGTGAGGCCGTCAATGATACGTGCGATGGAACAGCTCGATCTTTAGCTCATTATGGATTCCAATAGGGACTGAACTAATTTAATACCCGGTAGTCCTTGCTGTTATATGTATGCATTTACCTTAAGAACAACATATGAAAATGTCATATGCGCATGCCTTGCATCTTAGTCATGATGTTCGTCTGCAGTTAGATGTAAGCATCTGCTGGAAAAAAAACAATACCAATTGTTAAATTTATTAAGTACTCCAAATTTAATTCCATATCCATATTCTCCATATCTCCCCCACTCCCCTCCACCCAGGCCCTCTTATCAGACCCTCGATTCCACCGTTGATTCGTTCCTCGCACATCAGAAAAGAAATAATGTTTTTTTTTTCCAAACAGATAAACCAAGATGCGATCCTCCTACGCATAGGGTGTTCATTTTTAAATACACTGTACACTGCGAAAGTCTGATGATTCCTGTGTCCATGAGGACTTTTCTGGACGTTCACACTTGCAGCATATGTTAAAAACAGTTGCAAGAGGTAATAATTCGACCACGTTGCCTTGTTAAGCATTCGTTGAGGGAATAATTGGATTATTTTGTACGTAGAGCAGCATTTCATCTGTTTCGCATGTTTATCGAAGAAGCAACAGTTTGCATTAAATCGGCGATTATACCGTCGACTCAGTGGAATTTTATTTTGACAAATAATCTAATAAGAGGCATCCGTATTCTCCAATATACTCTTAATATTACATCTGTTGCATTTTACCGCTGCTCGAATTCAGTTTGTGCTTCTTCAAATGATCTTGCTCATTAATATATAACTACTGAAGAACGCTGATATAAGTATTTGTAATATTTATTGAACCGTTTCCCATCAGCTGATGAGTGATCGGTGTCGTTAAATTCTACTCGATGGCAGTCTTTACCACTTACCTTCTAAATATACAATTGATGCTCATTATATTCGGTCGATCAGAACGATCCGACGTGTAGATCTCAATGAACAGAAATTTTTGACTATGACTAGTTTTCGACAGACCATATATACCCTTCGAATACTGTCCTCATAGTATTCACTATTCGAGTCAACAGTCAACCAAGGATGGTGAGTTGAGTGCTTGAACGGCCACTTCGTCGAATTTTTCAGGACTGCCTCGAGTTTGGAGTGTTGAGTGGAAGAGGTCTATATCTTACGCACTTCCCGCATCAGTTGCCGAATATTGGATGCAACTGCTGAGTCTTATAAATTAAAGTGCTTTCGAAGTTCTCAACGTTATAAAAGTTTTTAACGTCAAAACGAAAGAATGAAAGCAGCATTGCCCGAGCGCAAAATTCAGATGCGACACGCGAACCCGCTTGTTTTTGTCATCGACACTTTTCATCTACCGCTCGACGTTTTCGCCCGATGTTTATGAAAAAAGTGATCAGAAATCCCTGAAACTGCGGGTAGGTTTGTAACTGCACTAAAGCAGTAAACCATTGAAAGGCTGCAGGATACGTCTTCATATACGAGTTGAACGCAAATAAAGAAAAAACAGTTTTCTAAAAGATAACATGCTTAGCACTCAGTCAAACTTCATTGGCTGAGAGCAGTTTCGATGACCCCTCAATGTGCCAAAAATCTTAGTGATTTTATTGTCAGCTTCATCAACGATACAGGCGTATTTCCTGTTGCAGAGAATGGAGCATTAAAGGTGTACTCTTCATCAACATCACTCTAAGCGGCGAAGATGACGAGGTATTGCTAGGTAATAGCTTCGACAGTGAGCAATGATTTTTAAGAGGAAGTTCAACAACGAGCGGAATTCTCTCCGGATTTAGTTATTAGATGGATTTGGGTATGATTTCATACGATTCTACTGATAGAATTATTTCTTCCGGATTTAGATCAAAGATTATTAAATAAAAGATGTTAAAACGCAAATATCTCTGTCGCGTTTTCTTTTTTAACAACCTTAACGAAGTGAGTAGAAGAAAATTAGAGACGGTGCTCGTTTGGAATTTGTAAAATTTGTTGATGCATCATCTTTTTCCTCATATTTGAGCAATTATGAATAGTAAATGCATCAATAGAAACCGTTTATACAAAAATCACGCCCAATATGCTCAAACACAGAATTCATACTCACGTAAGCAGTGAGATTAGTCATTTTTGAAAAGTTCAGCACTGTGGCGTTCCCAAATATTATGGAGTTGACGGTAAAATATATTCAATGCTTTGTTGGTGATAGTGTAGAGTAATATATTCATTGTTTGCAAGTTCGAATACTGGAAGATTTGATAGGGTGAAAATCACCTTTATTGCAAGTACTACTGAATTATAATTATTCTTCGTTAGGCCTCCGAATGAGACCACTCACATGAGAGCTCTTGTTGAAGCGAACAGAGAGATTTCATAGAGAAGGGGAAAAATGATTTGAAGGAAAACAGCATGATCCAGCAGATGATTTCGAAAAAACATATTAGCATAAGACCTGAAATAGTAAAAGATTAAACAGGTAAATGTAACACAACTGTTGGTTTGTGTCGTCAAACGATATCGGGTCCGTGGAAAGGTGTTATTAACTCCTTCGCTGATCGATGAAAACATATAATAACAATTGATTGCTGACTGCTTATCGAACAGTAGCTATCACCTCAGTCTAAGCCGAACTTAATCGTTGCTATAGACATGCGTGTCTGTCTAATGAATGAACTCCGCGCTACGAACATGATCTATATAATTCCGAAGATAAATATAATATCAGAGCAAATCTTATTACTCATTGAATGTCATCCTGCAATATGCAAAAGAAATTATTACTTCATAGGTGAATGAATAGCCAAACAAACTAAGAAACTTATCAAAGTGTATGTTTTTTGAAGTAATTCAAAAGATGTATGTATTTGAAAGAAAGCAACAAAAGAATGGCTAGAGCGATTTCCTATCGCCTGAATGTTTTAATAAACCCTCAACAAGCAAGTTTATTTTCGTTGTGGCCAATCCCCTTCTTTCATTTAAGTGTATGAATATCTTTTACACTGTACCCTTACAGAGTGAAGTTTAATGTTTGGTTTTCAAAGCACAGTGATGTGATGAAAACTCAATTAGGAGATGGTCAAAGATAACGATGCTGGAGTTAGGGAATCGAGTGAAGATTCCAAAAATGTTCGAAAAATCTCACGATCATCGCCTTTGCTGTTCGTAGCCACCAAACTCATTCACTACAAAACCGTATTTGCAAATTAAACACGTGGCACCCATAACGTGCATATTCCTCTGGGAGGTTTGATATACCGTTAACTGCAACAATAAGTGCATAAATTCAGCGATTTGTGCACCTATGGCATCTGCACTGAATCACCGTATTCGAAAGGAAATCCGCGAATATCGCAGTTGAAAGCGAGTTCAAAATTTCCATCGTCGCTTCATGTGCTTATGTTGTCGACTGGTTCATTGGAATGGGATTTAATGTTTGATTTATTTGCGAGCAGCTGTCGCTTTCACATTGCGCCAGATTATATCACATAAAATTTGCTGAAATAACGAGGTGGCAAGACTTATGTGAAACGATAGCAACAAACGTCTCGAAACGGTTGCATTCACGTTCACCGTTCCCTTCGAAGAGGTCTTCGATGAATTCAGACGTGGAAAGTGGGATTTCAATTGGCGATTTGTTTCGGCTTGCTCAGAGTGTTCATCGAAGACCTCTTAGATAGGAAGCTGACAAAATCACACATAGTGCCACAACACAAATAGCAATACGGATCGATCGGTTATACAAATGTACATTTAAAAAGCCGTCACTTGCGGGAAACCACCTGCAGCAGAATGGCGCGTGAAGACAACAGTTAAAGAAGTTTAAACACGGCTCATTTGTGGCTAAGTAAGCGATATCTCGAATGTGATAGCACAGTAGATTTCTCTGCTCCAAGTTCGTTGCTTTTTTCTGAGAAAATGACGACGAAGATAGACAGGAAACGTTCCACTTCGATGGATTGTTAGAAGTCTTTCTTCGTCATATGGTGACAAAAAGAGATTAATGGAATTGCCAATCAGCTTCGTGATATAATTTTGTGGATAACTTGAGACCAAAAGTGAGAGCGCCTCACATAAAATTAAGTGTAGGCGACATAAATTAAGTGACGGACGGCAACTGTTCGTGCGTGGTCGGATGTCGAAAGACATTCGCCCTTGATAATCCCGAGATATTCGGCTGAGATGGTACTCCGCATACTTCTTTTAGAAAATCCTGCAGTCAACGGTGATAATTCCCTCGTTTGTTGAGAATATAGTTTATACAATTACCACGATATTCAGTGCAAGACTGAGGACGAAATGTTGTTTAATAAAATAGGTTCCATCAGGGAATACATCCCTCAGCAGTGTGGGTGAAGAATAAGTAGGGGGGAGAGAGGGAAAGGGAGGAGGGGAATGTTAGAAATGCGTTCAATAAGTGCATGCCTGCTAGAAGCAAGTCACCAGCTCATCGATCTAGCGGTAATGTCGGCAATTTCTTAGAGCAGCAGAATGATTTCTGAATACGACTTGTGAACCTTGGTATTTCTGTATAAATCATAGTTATCAAAGTCATTCAGAGGTTGACATCACCACGTTGTACTAAAATGATGAAAACGTGCTCAACGTTATTCCCATACGGGTCATATTTTTAGCTTTGTGCTACTTGCTGTTGCCCCAAATCTGCGGCTCTACTTCCGCCATTTTTTCATTAAATACCACTGCGCATACTTGAACGTCGGCAAGCGCTTGCATTTAATTCGGTTTTCGATGTGACGCGTTCGTGTTCAAGTAATATGCTGGTAATATTCGTTATAAATATTCGTTATAATATAATATTCGTTATAAATAAATGAGTGGCAAAAAAGTGGTCGGCGGATGCGGTGGAATAAGTTGCACAAAGTGGGGCAATTGTCGAGAAGGTAGTAGAGGCAACTCTGAGGACGAGGAGGATCAAGGCGAAGAGTTTATTGGGGAAGTCCATTGTGCACCGCCAAATCAACTTCAATCAGTGCTGACTGAAATAGCACAAATGAAGCCCACCAGAGTGTCGCCCTTATGCTTTACTAAATGCGTTTTCGAATAGTTCATTGTTATTGAAATACGACGTCAGTTCGAAGGAATTCATTGGATAATGGAGAGAATTTCATGGAAATTGGCGGAGATGGATAATGGAAAACGAATCTCTTCAGATTCCTCCGAAAAGACGACAGAGAAGGATCAAATACAAAACATTATGTAGAAACAACTCTAATTCGGCGAATTCCATAGGAAGGTGTCGTAATGCGGTAATCAAATTTTAAAACAGCCCTTTTTCTACTTCCTTTTGATGAATTGTGGCCAGGCAACACTGCAAGCCATATGGCAATCAAAAGACATACAAACTTGTGCGGCTGCTGTTTTCACCGAAAAACTGATATCTGCGCATATGCAAAAACAGGTATACGAATATTTTTAGGAAAATAACTCTGCTCGCATGTACATCACTGAGAATTTGCTCCACTTTTCAAATATTTTTAACCAGTAAAACGTATTTCTTAACCCGATGCAACTGAAATGCCATACGAGATGTCACAGATCGAGAATGGGGAGGAAAAGGGAAGGGGATGTTGGATTTGCCACTACGTACCGTTAGATGATGTGTTATGATCGGAAGTGTGAACATCATTGATTGCTGAACATGATTGCGGTAGGGGGAAATGGAGGGCAACGTTCTCCGATGCGATGCTTCCAAAATGTCCCGCTGCTAGCAGAGGTAGACGAGGTGTGAGTGCTTTTAGTGCGTGGGATGCATTCCGCCCACCGAATTGTTTGCTGGTGCCTGAGGCGAAGAGAGCACCGAACCGTCGCGTGCAACACTAGCGCCGCGATCACCACACCCGATACTCTCACGCTCGAGCGTCTCCTTCAGGTATGAAGATTTCTGTAATGAATGCCGTGCTCGCTACCCCGTAAACGTATCTTTGACAGACAGTACTTCCACCAGAACTTCGACGCTAAGCGCTAACGAAAAACACTCACCTGTGAAACCCGCTTCGTCACGTTTTAAATATTATCATGCTAAACAGCCTTTTGATCGTTATTCAAGCTAGAAAGGTGCTCTAATTATGAATGATGTGGCGAATCTGTCAGCAGTTAATATGTGTTAATAATTGAAACATTCGATTATTTGTCATCACTTAAATATGAACATTCGCCCTCTGGTTTAGTGAATTTTAAACTTGAGTACCTTCAGTTGCATTTCCTCTAATATTAGTAAGTTTCTGACTTCAAAAAGTAAATGAGCGAAACAGTTGTGAACTAATATTTTCATCAAATCGTTGCTTTTTCTAAATTTACTGAAAGCGTTTGAAACATTTTGGAACAGTTAAACAAACGTTAGGCTATAGAACAATAGGTACAACAGATGAATCTTTAGCACTTCTAACATTGATCTAAATTTTTTTCGGAATCTGTGTAACCTTAAATAGTACTCTCCGAGCTTAAAAAACTCCAGCTAGCAAAAACGAGCCGCTTCCGGGATTTTCAGTCGAGGTGGTTGGCTGAAATTAGTGTCAGATATCATCATCTCGACACTCTCTTAAGACTCACGGAACTTCTTGACATTTCCAAATTAGTGGAATATCGGTCATTATGGTACTTCACGTTTCAAGGCTTGCCGAATATCATCAAGGCGTCATCCGTCCTCCTCCTCTTCGGCGCA
Organism: Parascaris univalens; assembly: GCA_037576465.1. Taxonomy (NCBI): domain Eukaryota; kingdom Metazoa; phylum Nematoda; class Chromadorea; order Rhabditida; family Ascarididae; genus Parascaris; species Parascaris univalens. The sequence goes on along the minus strand of CM075173.1, from coordinate 130,178,429 downwards.
AACCATTGTTAAAATAGAAGTAAAGAGGTTTGAAACAAGAGGTGTCGCTTACTGCAGGGGGTTAGTTCCATGAGGTGGCCTATAACGAATCCAGTGAAGCTAACTAAAGGCATCAAATGAATCAAACGACATTCACGCCCATTCCAGTCGCAGAAGAAACATAAATTTAATGGCAGACTTTGAGCCGATTTACCAGAAATATATATGGATGCAGTCGCCCTATGCGATCATTACTGGTAGTGAATGGAATTATAGTTTCGTAAATGCAGTAATCCCTATGGATTTTAAATTAGCTTATGTGACAGTCAATACAAACCACAGCTTTCAGTAATCGCTCTCTAGGAATGTAATTCCAACAGAGCTGCCCTCTCAGGGTTCGCTCATTTTATTGTCGCCGTTAGAAATCTACGCGTGATTCAATTTACTTTTTTCTCAAAAAAATTTTCCAACACTCTCTTCAAACAGTGATTGATCAGAACGTTTAGAAAAGTACCAAAACTATTGGTCGTTGAAGCAAAGCTTTACTACAACCTCATCCAGAAGTTTTCGCTTCCCGATCACAACGACTTGCTTAAAGAAAACAGTCCACCATAATTGGAACGGTCATCAGCTGCGAGGATGAATTACTATATCAAGCGCTCGAGATCGCTCGACCTTTCCTGCATCCCGAGGCTAGTGTGGTTATTCCAATAAATCGTCACATATTCTCAGACAAACATCACTCATATCAGTTTTCAAATCCCTTCCATATACACGTTTATTTACGCTTATCGATTAAGCATTCATTGCAGATAAATTTCTCATCATGTCACTAACATTTCCCCGTTTAGCTGACGATATGGGATAGCCTGAAGATGAGGGCTTAGGCTTGTCTCCCGCCCATCGGGTGCTGACAAGTCGATCCATCGTTGTTCCACTCTAGAGAAGAGTTCCGGCTTGCTCCATCACCATCGTCTCAATGAAATTACCGTTCGGAATGACTCTGTAGGACGCAGCCTGAGTTTTTTCGGGGGCCTCTTAAAACAGACCGCGCTGTATCCACATATGCTATTCAATTTTTCTGGGTCTTCAACAAGTTACAAGACAAAAAATATCGGCTGTTCAATGGTACTAAAGTATCGGTGCTTATTTAAATACGATATGGGTACTTCCGATGTGGAATAATAGATATGCCCGTCCCTCCAAAACAAAGGATAATTATCGAGCAACGCAGCATTCACAAAATGATATAATTCCCACAGAACTTGGATGGCGGTTTGAAGAGAAATGCATTTTATTCCAGAGAGAGTTACTTGGCTCGGTGGTCACGCGAGACGACACCCATTGATTCGCAGGACGCGTACTCAAGACGCGTACGAAGATCCTATACGCCTGTTCGCGAAATTAGCGATTATCGGGTAGATTATTGGTTTATATATTCCATATTTCTGGCATTTAAATATGTAAGCACTCACTAGCTGTTCAATTAGGCGTCTTATACTCTCGTAGAATAAGATTTAGGGATTTACTATAGTCTAACTGGGAGGAATTTCACAGGAAGTCGAACTGTGATGATTCTGTGCTAGCGTTTATTGAATCTTGAAGCGCGAAATTTAGCGATGCTGCTACACCTTAAAATAACCACTTAATTCCATAAAAACTAAGACATACTTGAACATTGACTATTACTTGAATAAAACCCCGGACACATTAGAGATTATCCCTTATATTAAAGATCGAAACGAGGAATAGGCATTCGACTGCAAGACATTCGACAGGCATAGCAGCGAATCGGTTAGACCGGGCATAATTCATCAGGGTAGACCCCAGTGTTCGTCTGTAGCAAGGAAGCAACCTGGTAGGGAAATCGGTCTTCTAACCTAATCTTAAAGCTGGACCTTTTTCATAATCGATCCACAACTTCCCATACCGGCAAGTATTCTGAAGAACTAAAATTTGCCCTCAGCCTCATAAGGCAGTTAATCTCATGCAGCGTATTTCATACGAAAACAAGCGTTGAAGATAGCAAAAACACGAATGTTTTGTATGGCTTTCAGTTCGTGCCAGATCATCGTCGTCCGCTGACCGCATATCGCGCACGAACACCTCTCGGCGTAGTAACGACACCCTATCACACCAATGTGCATTACTATCAAGAGGAACAACCGTTCAGGAAATACGATTTGTTCTCTGTTCGCACTTGGGCTTATCCTATATACAAGTAAGCGAGTGAATCAAAAGGCTTTGCATGTAGCAATAATCAAACGGCATTAGCGTCAACTTCTTAGCGGTCGATTGGGGTTTTTACTTGCACGAGCACGACTAACAAGAGAGGGTTGAGTGAGGGGTGGATTCGCCTGCTGCATTTGTTTCGACTGGCCGAACGTCGTGTGTGTATTTGAGGACCTGCAACGTTCACGTGCTATCATACGAAGCCGCCTTGCTCAACGCATTTATTACAGCAACAGGAGAGAGGAGATATAGAGCAAGAGACTGAGCTAAGTTAGAGCGAACCACTTCCCGACAATCGCACTTCTTTTTCATGTTTACGTCAGTATAGGCTGATACTGATATGTGGTCTAAAGGACTTTGTTTGTTGGGCCGTTGATTTGCCACCTCTCGCAACAACAGAATTCCGCTCTCAATGGTGAGGCGTTAGCCAGAAGCCGTTGTGGCACAGTGGCGCCCATTGTTCCCACAGATGCGTCCTGAATATTACCCTCATCCATTTGATAACAGCGAGAAACGACAGCTTGGTAATCAGTGGGCTCGTCTTGCCTACCTGTAAGTTTAATTCGCGCTGCTTTTATCGTTTCCTCAATCTCTAAGCTTTAAGCAACGTTTCATGTCTTCTACCGTGCTACTTTCCAATCGTGTTAAGGTTCTAACAGGATTATGGCCTCATCGAATCCTCGATGGAGTATACCAAGAACATGGATAAATGTTGCAAAATATTTCGAAATCTGTGATAACTATAGATTCAGTTTCTGAGTTCAGACGAGATTACCTAATGTGGTGCTGCCTGAAGCAGTCAAGTAACGAATATAACTGAACAATCCATTCTGCCTAAAATATAACAATTCCAGCCAACCCACTCGTATTCATTGTCTTTCATGCAAAAAATAATAAAAACGGCTTCATAACTGAAATGAACCATCACTTTTGCATATCTTTAATTCTACATTCATGACCCATCATTAATTCAACCGACTAGCTAATCCTTAAAGAATGCCCTTACGCGACGGCTGTTGACTACGCAGCGAGGTGGAGAACTGCACTAACACTAAGTGTGTACAAGTGCTACCTTTGAATAAAGTCAGCCTCCTCCTTCGCAGTACTTTCCGGCGATGTCCGCTGCTTTAGTGTGTACTCAAACGCCATTTACTATAGGCTGAGCTACTGTTCTCCACTATTAGCACCTCTAAAAGATGAATAACGGCCTCATTATTCAATATAAGTTCCCTAATATTCTCAAACAAATGGAATATTCGCCTAATAATATCACCGACGATTTCCTCGATCTGAGGTGGTGCTTTTGAACTCGGTCTATAAAACTGTAAAAGCTTTTATCGTTGATAAACTATACTGACAAGAAAATGTTCTCAGCTATGGCAATGCCTAATGTGTGGTATTGTCTTCACTGTGAATCGTAAAGCTTAGACAGCGGGTTATTGATATCATCTTGTCACTCCCGTCAGCCCTTGCAAAATGTTCGCAAATGTTCCCTTTAGCGGTCCTATATGTGGATGTTACTTCATATTCGTGAACATAATGTTCTGAGATATTTCTTTTTGCAAAGCTGCATCCCTCATAATGTGAAAAAACAATTATTTGCTGTTGAAATACGATATGATAGCTTCGTGACAGAGGAATACTCTTTACAAGTATTCCCACTGTTTAAATAGATACTCAATGGTTAGCTTCAAACTGCATTGTTATCTGCATCATCACCGACACATTAACTCATCTAGCAACTTCCACCCAGAATTCTTCAAGACAAGAGAATCGAATTTTTTGGAATCGATTCTGTTGTTGGAGCTACCTCCCATCCGTCGTCACGTACGTAGGAGGCTCTCGTTGCATCGAACAGCTGTTCTTTCCCACACTGCATTAGATTAAACGTTCAATTATCTGTAACTGCTGCATCGTCTTTCTTGTTGACGGCTCCACCGTCAACCTAAGTTTTCTTCACTATTCTTTTCAATGCCAGCGTCATATTTCATCCTAGGCTTTTTTCTTCTTTATGGCCTTCTGAAGTTTTTGCAGGGATCCGGCTTTCGACACCACATTACTTGCTTCATGTAGCACAATTACATTTCACGCAAATATGTATATATACAGAAATATATACATATATTCTTCAACCGAATGTTACCTCCGCGATGGACTGTCTCGTTTCTGCTCAGAGAGGAAAATTAACCCTTACAAAGCATGCGTTTCACAAAGTTCATATGTGTTTGACAGATAGGGAAGTGAGAAATGAGAGGATGGCAATCGGGTAAGCAAATAACGTCATTTTTTAGATATCTGCATTCACGTGACTATAACTCGTCGCGTCCATATTCGTATACGCGTATCTATGGGAATACGTCACTCTATACGCCACCAACGATGGCTGCTGAAGCGAGAACGATGACCACTCGACGTGGCTATTCTGGCTATACATACATGGCCGCTGAGCACAGCTACGACGTAGCATCCCGGCCACGCTCTCTAAACAACTATCACTTCTGGAGATCACACGTTGCCAGGTACAACAGAATCAAAACTTCAGAGTTCGCCTCAACAGTAGTGCCCAGCTCGATGAACATTTACAACTGAGGTGTGAGTCGGACTCAAACAACAATTTTTCCCCTCAGAGTCGATCACCTTGCTCCTTGCCTCTGTGGTCTGTAATGTATCCACACTGCAGTGACCGTTAGAGTGGTGGAACACGATGCTTCCCTATCATTTATGAGCGCAATATAAAATGCCCCCAACAGCGGATGACGGATGTTTCAGTGAACTGGCATTGAAAACCGACTGCAGTTTACAAAACAAGTTAATAAATAGGAATTTCCTTGACTCTTTCCCATCACAAGCCAACAGGGAATCCACAAAATCTTTATAAGTAGTAATTTCAGTTCTCCATGGTACTGGACATATTACGGTAACAGTGGTTTACGACATTACAACAGTTACCGTCCGCGTGCCTATACAAGCCGTCTATCGACATATTGGGCGCCCTACTACTAACATATATAAGCACAAGCCCTGCGGGCAACTCGTTCGCAACCTGCGACCAAGCGAAAAGCATCAACCTGCCGCTATTATCTGACAGGTGCTTTATGAAGTGAACGGTTATGCTTTTGGACTTCTCTCAACGATGAATGATAAAAAATGCTGCTATTATTTCCACGATATCTGCCATTTTTGTTGGAAGAGGCGACCGAAATTGAATCTTGAAGATAACTGCAGACATTTCCAGGGAATACTTCAATTCTCCTTTATTAATCAACAAATCTAGCTCCATTTCAAAATTCTTATACTCATATACTCATACAGAGGTCTCCCAGTATAAAGAGCTCCGATACCGGTGATATGATACATGATATTACTTGGTGGTCAAAACCGATTCCACGGTGACGAGAATGTTGCACTCGTGCGATCATAAAGTACTATCACCACTATAAGTCATAAAACCTAATGGGCCTTTAAGTGATGGAATGACGGAAAGTGTATAGTCGAGGTTTATCAACGAAACCACTGATTAACAATGATAATAATAGTGGACTGAAGAAATTATTTCAGGAATTGCCCACTTTTTATATAGCAGACTGAAAGAAGTCCATATAAGCGACTGTTCACTATATGAAACTGCCACAATGTACAGCAATGAAAGAGAAAAACGACGCTTAGATGTATTTTTTGTCCACTCGCCATTTTCATTCACTTAAGTGTTGTGTTCGTCTAGCAACTAAATGAATGGCTCTCTGCGCTCGCGAACTATTTGCTCCCTTAGCTTCGACGCTTTGCTTCGCTTCATCTATATTCTCGTAACCATAACAGTCTCTTTAGGCGTGTGCATTAAGCTTTTTTTATTAATGGTGCTCATATTTGAGTGAACGAGCGTCGTGTGTGTGTGTGTAAGTGCAGCTACTCCCACATTTCCATCTAAATTCAAAGTGGAAAGAAATCCACAGAGAGAAATGTGATCTATGAACTCAAAAGTTAATAATAGAATAAAAAAAATGAGACTATTTCAGAGATTTCTCAAAACCCACTAAGAAAACTCAATAATAGAACAAAACGCTGTTACCTTCTGAGTGCAATATTAAGTAAAGAAAAGAATGCTCTGATGAGTGTAAACGAACGCATCCGAAATTATGTGATGGATGAGTGAGTTGTACTCAGATCGTTTATTTTCTCGTGTTGTGTGTTTGCTTTCCAATCACGAATTCAATAAACTCTATGCGGCGTTCCACTTCAATATCACCGCCATCGCTTCAAATATGAAGCAAAGATATTCGGCTCCCTTTGTTGCTCATTCTTATCGTCTGCTCATAAGCGGCATTCAACGCATAGCTAACAGTAGTATACAATGATCGATGTTACTGCTCCAATATTCGAATAAGAGGCGAACATTAAGGTGGACGTTATCATTAACACAATTACTTGCTGAAATACAATCATTCATCGCAACGTCCCCACCTATTTGGTGACATAGATTGGTGGATCACCTACTCATGTAAGAACAAAAAATTCAAATATCTAAAAGGAAAAAGATAAAAAGCATTTAAAAGTGGACTTAATCCAGTGGTCAATTCTGAAGAATATAAGTGCAAAAGAAAGGAATTTTGGATAAAATGAATAAAATAAGATGGTGAAAAACTGGAAATAGAAATGGACGAGTCAAAGTAGAAAATAAGAAGGAAGAAGCTACCCGTTCACTGATTTACTCGATGTATACCGCAACATCTTGCAGTAACTTCTGGAATATAAGTTGTATCTTTAACCTCTTATTCCCTGATAATTATACAACAATCTGTTGAGACCGGTTCATAAAACTTAAAAAATTCAATTAGCACTAAATCTAGTATCTGAACTGTATTATCCTAATAGGTTTGGCATAATCACTAGACTAAGTGAAACGCCCACCAGGAAGATTATGCTTCCATCCGAGTTCCCAAATAGTGCCTTCGTAACCCTACCCATTGCAATATGAGGCTTCAAAAATTCCCAAGAAACATCAAGGGGCATTGTAAATGTATAAACGAGCAATATCTCCCACTTTCCATCACTCCATATAAAGGGTCATACGATTTTTTGGGGCAGAGGATCAATTTCGTTCTAATATTAAAGATAACGGTAGCAGAATACATTTGCAAGTAGTTTTGTTCCACCGATAAGCCACAAGGATAAAATTGGTGCCCTCATGGAACAGAACGTAGCAAGCATTATTATGCAGATTGAGAAAGATGAGAAATCCTGACAGCCATGATTGCCTCGATACGCTCTCTAATCGATACTACAGCCCATCGCTTGTGTATCGAATATGTTCAAAACAACTACAAACCTCCTTCCAAGCAGAAAAAAAAAAACCCTCAGCAAGTCGGGATTTTTACGAGCATCGATCCGACGACTCCACCCAAGCTGAAGCAGAAATATTCAACAAGCATGTTTACCATTATGTTGGAAGGGACATCAAATGTTCATTCATCTTCTGAATATCGAGCAAATGCATCAATCCATTTTTCATTCCGTCGTACAAACGTTTTACTTTTCTCATATTTTCAGCAAAACGCTAACAACCGAAGTAGACTCATTAAAACTCGACAAAGGGTTTGTGGAACACTCGTCAACCATATTAGCAGAAATCGAAGCATCGAAGGGTAAACAAGGCAACTGGAGAGGTGTTACAACAGGTTAGCGTGCGTACCTTAAGACTGCAAAGCAGAGAAATGAGATGAGTGGGAGTGCCTTAAGACTTAGGAAGAACTTTCACTTGCAACAGCAATTACAAATCATAATAAAAGTATTCTGAGATCTCCAAGCGGATTCCAAAGGTGCAGCAACGATCACTCTGCCACCGACGGCCCTTTCTGATCCAAATCATAGGATCAAATTCGTTACCGCTGCGACAGGGCGATAACAGCTGAATTCTTGATATTGTTGGCATTAATTCAACACATACTTCTACTATGGAGGGAGCAACCATATGAGCAACTTGTGGATACAAGATTCAAACGAGATGAATCCCCAACTTTAAAAAGTAGCTTCGACTTATCGCCTATATCTTTCGCAAGTTTCACCGATTGCTACAGGTTGCAAGGGTCACTGACAATCTGAGTTAACGTTTCGCCCTCGCTTGTTGCGTTCTTCGATATTTGAGAAAAACGGCGCAAAATCCGGTTTGAAAAACTGCGCCACGACCAACGTGCCTAACCTTTTTCTGTATCCGTCATTATCACTTTTGTTTCCCACATATTCCCAAAGACAACTCCTTTCCACATAATTTTCGCTAAGAAGAAATGGACAAAAGCCAAAAATTAGTTTCATTGTGGACACAAAGATCACAACTTACACGTTAAGACAGGTTATGATTTGAGAAACACATAACTACATTGGCTCGATCCGCGAATTCGAATGACCTCGAGCTTTTTTCAAAAAATGCCTGAGAACATCAGGAAAGTGCCACAGCTAGACGCGTTCCTTGGAGGATAGAAAGTCCTGCAGGTTCGAAGCGATTGAATAACTTTCAAAAAGTCACCAATGCGGAGATGACCGAATGTGAAATCCCCTTTCCTCCAAGCCAAAAATAAAGCAAAAAGGATCAAGGACGCTGCGACGGTCATCTTTCCCATACTTCCTCCCCTCCGTACACTTCTTTGCGCTTTATCTTTACAGAATTTGATAGTTGATTAATTTTTTAAAGCATTAAAAACATGTGGGTACAAAATTCCCCAATCCGTTTGCGCCTCATATCTAAATTTCTTCAAAGGTTTAAGAACTTTGCACAGCCAATGAGCTCATAGCTTCAGTAAATATTGAGCAATAAAAACTACAAAGCGTAGAAGCAATAAAACCTTATTATTTCGATTCTCGCGTTCATCAAAGTTTTTTACTATATTCAAATGCTTTAACAAACCATCAATTAACCACTGTGCCTACAAATCTGAAGATGCTGGTCGCCAACTTATGCATTCGTGCAACCATAACTTCACCCTCTAAAGTTTTAAACAATAGAAGCGGAATAAAATTAGCCAACATATGCCGAATATAAGAACGACGTAGAGCAGAATCTGTTCATCGCCGCTAAATAAAAGAAGTCGCATACAAATATGCAAGTCATAGAAGATTTAGATAGTGCCAATGTGCATCACAATTATGGCTTATGGAATCACTGCAATCGATGCGATGCATACATAAATGCTAATTATATCTAAAGAGAGATTAATGTGATGCGAAGCAAATAATGAAACTTTAGACGAAACTTCCCCAATAACTTACCAACTTTCGAAGTGAACCTTTAAAAATCGCCCAACACAATGAACACAGCCGTAAAAACGAACACAAAGGGAACCTGTCGCAAGCCATAATGAAAAAACTGTGACAGCCGCAATACTCAAAAAATTCTTCCAGGCGTAAATCTGAATAGAACATCTGATTTGCTCGTCACTCGACCTTTATTTTACTCTCGTAGAAAGATAATAATTCCTGAAAAATGGAACTTATACTCAAATATTCCAATAATAAACTTCAATGACATTTCATAAACCCTCCTAACGCCAAGTCTTTAAGTATCGCCGTGCCCATGCACTTTCTCAATTAGGCTTCATCCCACAAGAAAAGAGAATCCCAAAAATGTTTCTCATTTCACGTGCTGACGAGTGATTCAAATGTCATGGTTTGGACACCTATCTCTCGAGTGATCTGATTTGTTTGCTACTGTCAAAATCAGATACTCACAAATTTCAAATGAAAAAAGAAAACGGGAAACATTAATGTATAGAACGAGCACAGATGCATTAAATGGACAACTGGAGAGCTATAACTTAACACCGGAAGTTTTGCTTCAGACCGTCCTAGGTTTTCCTTAGATCCACCCTAGATCTACTTTAGATCCCCGCAAACTGCTTCCGCCCTTGTTGTCTTTCCACCAACAATCACAGAGTATACCTTCGGAGCGAAACCGATGAGTACTTCAGTGGGAATGACTTCAAAGCTCAGGTCATCGTATTGAACAACCGCGCTCACAGACCGATCGCTGGCGTCCCGCCAAATACCAACCACTTTTGAGATTTTGAATCCTTCATGCACCCCGTAAACACCAGCCGCTCTTTGCGGAATAACGCTCCTCTCATTCGCAACACATTCTTTCAGCGACCTTTTTTCCGGTAGCTTCCTCAGTTCCTTCACACTATCATCTGCAACAAGTGTAACTGAACTTCCCATCTGACCGACAATATGAAAAGTACAATAGTTAAGTGCTACCCTAAGCGCTTTAGACGTTTTTGAGACCTTAAAATACAAACGGCACTCATTTTTATAGCAGATGAGCCACTTCACTGCCGCAAGGGAATTCTCCACAGAGAGCCCTGACGTTGAGCTCGGCTCTGAAAGTAAAATGACGTTCGCTGTGCCTGAAAATTTCTGCAGTTTTAACCAAAAAATTTACCCTCCTCTCTCCCCCTCCCCTTCTCTACAACCTTCAGTCCCTCCCCAATTTCGTCACTGAACTCTCCACAAAGATCCTTGCCGTGATGAAGTACCCTTGAATGTTTAAGGATTCATTTGAAAGAATTTTGCGAATAAGGTTAGCAATTTCAGTTCTTTTGTTGGCTACATTCCTACAACAGCAGGTATACTGGGTGATTCAGTTCCAACAACGCCTATAAAACGGAAAGCACATACCTCGCTTATCCATTAGCTCCTCTGTTGGCACAGGTAAATCAGCACGCTCTCCAACCTCCTCTGTGTTCTTCGTATCACCTGTCTCCTCGATGACGTCTGATTTCGTCCTCGATGTTTTTTCGCTATTGCCAACTAGCGCAGCCGAAGCTTCCCCTGACCCCTTAAGTCAACAGCATTTTGCTTAAATAACGCCTCTAGATCTGAACCATTCATGTTCCTCGATGAAAAAGCTAATATTCAAGATGAATATTCAAGGACGATTTATCTCATAATTTGAAAGGAAACCGAAATAACGCCCACAAAACTTCGGCATTTGTTGTTAAGAAAAGTTAGCCAAATCAGTGCAGTGATCAAGAAGTGAGGACAACATGGCGACCGCCAACGTGAAATGCAGGAAATGTCCAATTTGGGAGTTAAAGAACGAAAGGAAAACAAAGCCTCAAGCTTTCTAAGCGGCGAAAACAAAAACAAAGATATGATCGCGTCGAAGTCTCCTATTTGTGGCTTTGTTATTCACCCTGACAAATACCTCGACAACAGTTGCGTGCGCAATAGTGCAGTAGACTGAAGAGGACGGATTCATCATCGACCATCTCTGCTTAGTGAGATTGTGGAGACTCTTAAGTAAAGTTTTCTGGAACTTAATTTCGCAGGTTAAAGTATCCTAAATTGCTTGCAAAAGCTATTCGAGAAAGGACACAAATAGCTATACTGTAGTGGTGCAAATGCGACCTGGAATATTGAAGCTCAGTTGAGCTTTTGGGTGATGGCTTTCGCTCTTCACTCATCCTCGACAGCAATTCCACGTTCATTCCGAAAGGGAGTATAACGCGTATACCGCAACTATGCAGTGAGGAACGATTTTATGTGGAAAGTGAGTGGAAAGAGAAAAAAAGGATCCAACTCGTGATCATGCAGCTAGCAACTAGCGCGTTTGTTTAAAACACGTTTGAATTCGAGCACAACGACGCGAAACTAAACTAAGAATTACTATCACACCAAACATGGACTACAACTGAATTTCCCAATATTAGTTCCGGCCGCTTTTTTGATCGTCGACATGAATAACAGACCTCATCGCAGTCACAATGCGCCGCTGCGAGTGCAGATCACTAAAGAAGCGGGCAAGATGAAAGTCACAAAAACAAGTAAACCTGTTTCGGCTCAACTGCCTGTTCATTCCGTGCTTGTCTGGCCAGTTCCTCCTTTTCGTTAAGCGACTCCTCAAAGGCCGTAATCAATGACATTGCTTCATACTGAAAAAAAAAAGCCTCCAAGAAGTCTCTAAAACAAAACTACAAATGGGCTCAAAGAATTTATGGTTTTCTTTTTTCTTTTCAGATATTACTAAAAAACTCCATACAATTCAGTGCATGCACAACTAGTGGCGAGACAAATAAGTATCAAGAAGAGTTTTACACTGACCCCTTCCCTTTCCAATTCTGAGACATAAAAACAGACATTCATGAGGAGGAAAGATAAATAACGACGTTACTTTACTTCAACCCAACAAAGATTTACTACAAACAAACGTCTTCTCATATTGCTACCGCCTCCACTTGACGGTAGATATTGTATGGTCACGTGAACATCACTACGCTAAACACTTCACCTTTTCGCTCATCGCTTCGCATCGGATACAGCGCCGTTTGCATGGATGCTAAAGTCAAATCCCTGCCTCCATCTTGCCGAACCGCTCCACCTAGCGTTCTCTTCAGGTTAAGAACGGTGGAATAAATCCAAAGCTTCCCGTTCTATCAAGAACAACGGTGAACCAACTCGACATTCGTCACACGAAAGAAGAATGAACTTGCAACAATAAAAGATTCATTTTCAGGTTGCTGCTGGAACAACTTAAATCCTCTTTTTTGAAAGGAAAAGAGGAAAAGTAAAGAGTGACACGAACATACCCCAGCTGGCACTGCACATATTTCGTCGCAATTTCAAACAAACACAACATTTCTGCAAACTGCATCGAGAAACAATTAGGGAAAAGTTTGCTAATTAAGCGTGACTTTAATTGACTGCAGTGAGCAGTCATCACAGATGCAATTCTCTGCACTTACTTCCAACTCACCAAGAAATCAAAATAATCATACAAGATTGCTTAACGGCTCCCAAGTGTCATCTTCATCTTTCTCATATCCCTTCCACTTAACGCGATATTGCAATACACCGTTGAAGGTACGTTTGTCGACGATTTTATCCACGAGAAATTCCTCATCTTCCAGTTCCAACTCATCGTCCCAAATGAACTTTTCATCGCCTTCAACCGGCATCGTCTTTTCGTCATCTGCTGCCTTTGACATCTGTTCCGCCTTTAACATCATCCACCAAGTTTACAAAATACTTCAGCAAATCATGTGGTCCCCTCCCCCGCCAAGCCTAATCTGATTTATTGTAACGTATGCGGGCGGCCAGAAATGCAAGCAAAGAATATTCCGCATAGGGCATGAAGAACTGCATGATTAAAGATGGAAGGTGGAAAAAACTGTGTGGAGAAGTTAAGACAAACTAACTATGGGAAACAATACATCATCAATCAGGTTCATGTCGAGGGATCTAAATAAGTGCGAGAGCCCTCGGACTTTTAGTTTTCTCGTTGAAGAGGTTCTCTTTATTCAGAAAATATGGAAAACAGACGTAAACCTCATGCAAGCCAATCACAGGTCCTACGCAATATGGGTCGCGCAAAACGCAGACGACGCCACCTAGAATGCATACCTTAAACGACGCGCATAGATGCCTAAATCTGTGAATTATTCACCAACTATAAATTGGATGAATATTACAGGCGTCATATGAAGTTGAACCCAGAAAGAGAACCTTTGTGGAGGGCGTTTAAGACTAGCATATCATCCATACACGCCGACCTAATCAATAATATTCGCCACTAGGGTGAAAAGACTCCACTAAAAATTATCTGAAGTTTTCGGACACTTTAAAAACGACTCAATTTCTCATCAAATGAACGATCTGAATCAATATTGTTAGCCGAAAAACTACGAACTTAGTAGGAAAGTGAAAAAAATCAATTCCTTCAACCTGTTTTGATAAGCTGGATATCACTTAGGTCCGCTCACTCCTCGAAAGAAGGGAGCAGCTGCATATTAAAGTCATTGCTTACTCGGTAATGTCCAAATGTGCTGTGACTGCATGTTTTCTGAGAAGACCTGCTTCAGCTATTATGGGCCTTGCTAGTAAGCGTTATTTGATTTATCAAGCCACCTGAGTCCACTGCGCATTTTCTAAGCAAAAGAGAACTACCAAGTGGCGCCCTCAACAACAAGACATTTGAGCATGCACGCCGCTATTAAGAATCATCTTGAGTATGACCTTCCCTATTCATTGTTCGCTCCTCTCTTGCCTTTCCGGGTAGGATTCTTTCCGTCATCACTTTTTGTTGAATCGTTGACGAGATTGCAAACTAGCCTCAGAACACATTTCACTGATGGTAGGCTGCTCTCCAGTTGACACGAGAGTAGAAGACAAAGTTTCGTCGGTGCGCTGATCCTCTTCAACTGTTCTCATTTGTGCCACTGTCGTCTCCTTTACAGCCGTCATTGTCGTGCTTTCTGGAATACACTACATCAACAGCACGAAATAATACTGCCGCATGCACTGCTCTCCCTCAATGGAATTTGAGATAAGACCGAGCGAAGTGTGTTAACTGCCCACTCCAGTATGTTGCCACTCCCTTCCCCCTCCAATGCAATACCGAAATACTGCCTTTGAATACATTTACGGCAACACAGAGACGCTGCGAGAGAACAGCACATGAAGGCTTATTTATATAAAAGGTTCCTGTGTGCCACGTAGATGAAATAATTAAAGATGCTTGAAGGAATTTCCACTCCTTAATCAAATGAAACGAGATATCTTTTCGGAAACTTCATTTACAACCTCTTAGCAATCTTAATTGATTGAGAAAACGGGATAAACCGTAACGGATTATTTACTGCTAAAGACGATTCTAATCACAATACATTCTTTTATGTTCGGCCATGATCTGCCATTGTTAAGCGCAAATTTACAAGAAACACATCGAGCTGCTGACCACCCAACCTTTTGTGACGTTGACTTCAACCTTTCCCGTAGCGACTGGTTTGCTGCGCAAGCTGCATCCATAGCCGTACTCAGTGGTTGTTTGCGGTTGGTAATCATGTCCTAGATGATCCGTGCAGTATTCGGTTTGAACGAAGCCATTCGAAAGTGTTGTAGTTGTGAGGAATGCCGTGCAAACGGGTCGCGAATCGCCTTTAGATTTGTCTGCCGAAATACTGTAACTTCGGAAGGAAGAATCGAAGGTTAAATAGCGATGAGAACGACCACGCACCCAATCCTAGTCCGCTTGTAAACTTTTCAATCTTATCGAGAACCTCTTATGCTTCATAGAACGTTGCCCTAATCGACAACTTGCGGCTTCCATCTTGGAATGCAATCTTCTGCGGCAACAAAGCGAATGATACGAGTTAAACAACTACCATCCAGGGAGTCGCCGACGTAGGAGGCGATACGAGTTTCATCGTTCCTGATCCCTCCCACTCCCTTACCCTCAAAAAAAAGGAAGTTTATAGGCTACAACAATTCGACATGCTTTATCGGATATGATCGTCTTTCTTAATGACCCTCCAGCTTCAAACATAATTTAATTTTTTTTTTAGTGGTGGCATCAAAAAGCTATTTTTGAGAGGGAAAAGAACATATTTAAAGAATCATCCCCTCTTTTTTGGCTTCTTCACTGCATGGAAAGGAGTATCATCACGCGCAAAGTGAATCGGGTCAACTGAATGTAATGCCTCTGTATCGCTAGCACAATTAGCAACTGCTTCGTGCGAAAATTAAAAAGGCGAGAAGTTGTAAAAGAGGGAGGGGGGAGGGGGATGGAGCTAATAGACTCCGAAGAGAAAAAGTTTCAGTGAGAGGAGAAGCAGATAAACTGCGCGTATGAGAATACAAACAGCTGGAAGTTTAACGCGAAGCTTCGCTCTTAACCATTGGCCACACTTCAAAGCACCATGCCAAAAGTGCAAAATATTACATGCAGTACGCAGTTTTCCAGAACCTTTGAAACCTAAACGAACACCCGCCGTCATCCTTACCTTTCGAAGCAATAAACCTCACAATCCCTCGAGTACAGGTATTAGTAGCCCAATTTCCGCTATCTCTAACGCCCTGAAGTGATCCCTCTCATCGCTAAGTCTAAGTCCAGTCTGGTCTCGCCACAAGACCATCACAGGCAAGCTCATTCCTAATGTTGCCCTGCCACCGACCACGACCGATAAGCGTAAATGGAGTGTTGCCCTGCAACCCACGCGGATGTAAAACGCACCATCGAAGACGGAACAATTCACCAGTGGTTTAAACACTAGGGAGATGAAGACCTCCCGACAAAGAAGTAGGCAGTGAAATTGCGCTCACAGCAAATGAACCTACAATGAGCAGCGATAGTCGGTAACATCGGCTTGTCGATTCATGAGGACAACGGGTCCGATAAGGCTGCAACGTTTCGTGCTCATCCACTTCTTGAATTCCGCCCCACTTAAGCACTCGTTGTGAATGGCGAATTTATTCTTGTCTGACGCGTGCATTTCACGTGAATGAGCCACAAGTTCGCGCAATACATTGAACTTGCTCTCACAAAGTGGACACATAATGCGACGCTGAAGCTGAAACATCTCATGTTATGAGATGATTGACCCACAATGCTACGAACGATCCCCATTCCATATCGAATATACAATAATGTAATTAGAGAAATTAAGGGGCTAGCCTGGAAAGAACGCCTTTCGGCTATAGTAATTAATAACCTCTACTTATAAGTAATATATAGTTCTTAAATAGTGTACCTTCATCAGATATGTCAATTCCTTGCTCTTCATACATCCTTCACCTTTAATTACTTTGCTATATTGGGCACTCTATACATTTTCACCTATATCGGCGATACGATTTCCTCATATTTGGGAAGTTAACTTAGTTACTCTCCCACCGTAAATTGGAAAAAACAATGTTCGAATAATGCAAATGAAAGAATCCGACCTCATCTTCATTGCTAGTCGCTTGATGATTCTTCACTTCGGCATAACGATCACGCGTTATACGTTGCACCTTAGCGATGGTTCGTGCTTGTGAGGGTGAAGGCGATTGCCTCTTTCTAGTTCTACGCATCATCCCCTCCTTCACTAAACGATCATTTAATATTTGCTTCGAGTAAATGCGATGTTATATGCGTTTAGACGGTTATCAACTTTGATGTCTGAAAGATGATACTGGTTAGGGCGGCGTCAATCTTACGAGATCAACGCACTCTTCGAGACATAACACAGAGGATACGGCTATTATCGAAGTCTTGAAGAGATCAAATCGAATTTTTCAACGAAGAAAGCAAAGCTTCGACCCTAACATCGTCAAATAGATGAGGAGGACGAGAGATGGCTGAAAGACTAAAAGAAAAAACGATGTGAGGACAAGATTGATGGATGTATGAAACGAAAAGCAGCTCGACGAGTGAGGCAAGCGAATAAACAAGAAAATCGTATAATCGTAGAAATCTGTTAGGCTCGTCGAGATATCACTTCCTTCTCCGAAAGCTAAAAAAAAGATCAAGAAATCCCTTTTGCACGGATCTCCGTTCACGGAAGTGAGAAAGAGTGCTCGACGGCTAGATGGCTTCTCTTTAAAATTAAATCCTTTAGCCACTCATCCTCATAAATTACAAAGAAATAATGGAACATAGGCAATAAACCCGTTGGAAAATCAACGTGGAGCACGACTCGCATTAATCGGGAAAAGAATCCAAACTTCGAAGCATCTTGAAGTGTCACCACAAAAAGCTTTCAGATCGAGGCAGACAATTGCTGAAAAGTAGAAATTGGGGACTCTTTCTTCCCCACTCTTCAGTCTGCGCGTACGTTCGTTTACCCAAACGGAAGGCAGCACCTCGTCCTCTATGCTGCCGACGATGCCTTCCTTTCCAACTTTCAAACAATTTAGCGGAATATGGACACAACTCCATGAGAGAGGATCCAATAAGACTATTGCGAGAGAAGTGTTGAATCCTAAGATATACTCTCAATGGAGACCCTAAGATATACTCTCAATGGAGACCCTAAAATGGAGTTCGGCGAGTAGTGCCGCCATAAGTTGTAGGCTGTGAGAATCGGTTTGGGACCTCACAACGCGAATTTGCCGCTCCCGATCGATGACACGCGGATTCGTCTGGCATTCCGTATGGCGGCAGCAATTTTTGCTTCTGTCTTTGTGGTAGTTGGAGGCGGTGGATCGAGAAGGAGTAGAATAGACGGTCAGGTGTGGTCTCCCACCTGGCTTGAGGTGCACGCATACATGTCTCGTAACTGCATCGGTTTAGAGGTGATGTCGAATTTGCAAATACCGATTTCTTAAGTTGAGGCAAATCGTTCCGTCCTGCATAGATGGTTGGTTTATTTGGAAGACGTGTAATATTGCACTGCTGGCGTACGTGGGGAATAGTTGAGTCGTCTTGTTCTGCGAGCGGACAGTCTTCCTTCACATTTTGGTCCGATCGATGAGTTTATCACAAATGAAGCACCTCATGCCGCGGATGAGGTATCTAGCGCGTATGAAGGCAATGTCTAGAGGTGGTACAGGCCGAGGTGGTACAGGCCGCTTGGCCATATCCGTCGGTCAATTCCAAGAAGAGTGCCTATTCACAGAGAAGTGGTTTTGATTGACTGCATATGGGGCATAGCTGTTCACATTGTTGGATATGGGCAAATGTTGAGGGAGTTGCATTTGATAGTCGAAAGAAAACGAGAAGGCTATAAAAGCGCTTTGTGGGTGCATATGGTTTTTTAAGGAGGAAGAGGGGACTCTCGGCGAAACGATTCATTTTGCCCGTGAGAGATGATTTCATTACAAAGAAAACGTCGAATTCATCTCTTTTTCGTTACTAATCGCATATTTCTCTTCAAAGATGCGTATTTGCAGTGCAGTGCAAGAATTCCTCATTGATATTACGCGTGTGTTGTGTTGGATGACGACTTGTGCACAATCAGTAGTGGGCCTACTCTATGGAGGGAATTGACCGTATGGCTTTCGCCGAGAGTAATCCCCCACCGTCGATCGTGACGAATGATGACGATTCGATCGAGAAAATAGCGTCGAGCACACTCGTCGAAACGGTACTTTCCTTCTTAGCACTCTCAAGAGGCTTTTTTTACTTGTCAACTTTTCGTCGAGAGTATGGAAATTGTACATTCGAAACTACTGAACTGCTCAATAAAATTTCCCCCCAAAGGTGCGTTGTCCACTTAACATCTCAGTGCTATTATATAGAGTTTACTTTATCGTTAGTGCTCATCGATGAAGGATGGCTAACGAAACGGCCACTTACATTGCATCAAATATAATAAACTTTCGCTTAGCGCGTTGAAGATTCACCTTTTTATTTGAAATACTATAGATCACATTGATTTCCATTGCTTTACATTGGTGAGATTGCGATGTGTTGGCGATAGATTCGCTTTTTATCGTTCGCTGCGATGTCAAACAACTATGAGTGAAGCCTCTGAGTGGTTTAGTTCTTCAGATCTTCTAAGGACGGAGAGGATGAAATGAAGTCGAAGAGGATACTACTCGTTTTTTGAAGTGTTTCCGATGTTGTTGCTAATATATTTCGTCTAGAATTCACCTTCATAATGAAATTAATTTATATCTTCTGTGGTTTTCCATTAATAGAAGGCCGACGGGGACGAGACATTGAATGAGGACGGCAGCCCAGCGCACTCATCTGTGCCATCACCAACCAATGCGTTATCCTGTGAAATGTGCCATAACTACGAAACAAACCTCACTAAACTACAGGCTTGTTCCACTTTTGATTTACGCTCTATTCCACTCAAATATTTAGTGTAGGTTATCTGTTTCATTAATAAACACATGGTACTTCCTCATCTCATTTATGGTACTCTTCTAGTTTATATTAATAAGCGTCTAAGGATGTTTTAAAGGGAAATTTGCAAAAGGAATTTAGTAATCTTGAGTTATCTCTCAAAAATATTTCTGCTATCCTCAGATCTCGATGAACTTTTTTTTTGGAAGATCTGAGATGTTCCATTTCGATAAATAAGCGTATATTAACGATAATTAAAAGCAGCAACGGCAATAGTGGGGAAAAAGTAAGTTGGGAAGGTTGTGGATCTTTGATTTTATAGGACAGTGAAAGGAATCTGAAAGAGCAGCTTGCTGCAGCACAGCATCTCGCCGATCGATATCAGACTGAATTATCTGGCGAACGATTGTACAGGTATGCGTATCTCTAGAGTGATCTCAACAGATCCTTATAAGTCAAAGCTCGGCCTTCCTTTTTGGCCAATTTTTCAAAGCTTTCGAGAATCTTTACGATGAAATTTTACAAGACTGGGTTAAGTTGGGCGTGAATGCTGGTGTGCCTCGAGATGATTTCAAGAATTAAATACCTCCAACAGTTAGGCTCGACGATCCACTGACTGCTTAAATGGCGTTCTTTTTTCTCTTTATTGGCAAATATTAGAGGACGATTGGCCTCAGAACGTCTATTGCTGTACGGGATGCGGGAGGTGTGAGTTGGATTCATCCATATATGCATCAACTCGTCAGCTGCCGTTGGATACGATTTTAGAACTTCATAGCCGCAACACTCCCGAACTTATAGAACATCTGGATTTTATAAAAATTCAAGGAATGAGCTGGAATCAAAAATGAACAGTCTATGTGCTGACGCAGAGAGGGAAGCCAGGCTGGCGATGAAAGGCAATGAGAGGACTGCCGAGGCGCTTGTTCACCTTGATGAAAGGTTTCTGCTTCCTCCTTATTTTATTGCCTCTAACACATAAAAATATACTTTTGCGGAGACTCACGTATTTTACATGCCTTTTTCTTACCGCGCTGAATGTGACCTAAGCAAATCGCGGATATGAGAATCGAGCTGCTAGTTGCGGAAGATCACGTTATTAATTCACCTAAGAGAGGTAAGCAAAACAGAGGGCTCTAGGCATGGGCCTTTCTTCAGTGTCTACTGAGAGAGGGCACTCAAAAGGACAAACTGACGACAGGGAGGGTGGAGCGCGGAATAGCACGTGCCCTCTGAATAATTCCATGGCTTAGATGAGGTTTAATTCAAGGTCCGCTTTGTTTTCAGAGCTTTTGTTATAGGCCGATCGGATGTATAATGCAGGATCTATTTTCGTAGAAAATATTAGTTTTGTTGTCAGGATCGAAAAATATGGAAGGAAAATTCAGAGGTTTTTTCAGCATGATAAGTTCGACCGGTCAATGTGGCGAACATGGGGAATTCCTGAACCGTAAATTTTGTATTTCCTAGCAGGAAATTACGACCGTTGATCGTTAGGAATCTTTTATTGAGAGGGAGGGAAGCAGTTTACTTATTCACGCTGCAGCCCTCCTTCCTTCTCAACATGCAGCAACATTTCACCCTATCGTATCCGGAAAACTTCTGAGAAAATGTCGGGCCAGTTCTGTGGATGCACAGGTTTGATAAGATGCTAGTGAATGCTTTAGATGCGAACGGTTGAAACAAGAGCAGAGGAGAAAGATTTATCTCTTGAAGGATCAGTTGCGACAGATGAATGAAGAAATGACTAATCTGAGTCAGCGTCATCTTGTAAATATTTTCATATTATTCTTTACATTTCTAATTGTAATTACTTCGTTACTCAATACTCTATGCACTTCGTTTTATAGTGATGACTATTTCTAATAGTATATTGGCAATGATGGTACCATCGTATAGCTATTAAAGGTTTCATTTGTCGACATTTCTCACAGCACATTGCGGAAAAGTCGGAAAACACAACTAGTGAAGTGTTTTTTGCTTGGAAATGCGTTTTCTTTCACCTAAATGCAGTCTATTGTAGTTTCTTGTGAATGTTGTGTAGTTGAGGTTGTGAATAGTATCACTTCGGCTCTCAGTGGAACATTTCTTTGCAAAGACATGAAGCGACTATCGATGTGACCACCAAACGTTTATGCGATGAGATTTTTAGGTGGTATTAGTGATGGCAATTCACTCGTACTGGAGGAGGTATATCGAAACGCTCTAAAGACACCTAGCAGGTTTATAATTGAGGAGACAGGAGAAGACACCTAGCATATCAAAACTTTCTCTTTCCCTCTAGTCGGCGATTAATTTTAATGCAGATATTTTCGAGTGGAGTTATATCAAAGTTGTGGATTTCAGAAGTTATTAGGGTCCAATCGGAAATGTGCGACGGAGATGCAAGCTCAGGCGATCGAGCTGCCTACCGATGTGGATCAGTTGCAGTTTCTGTGCCTTCAGTTGAGAGAAGAACTCATCGAAACACGAGCTGCTAAAGAACATAACGTTCGTTTCTCTTTTTAAATCAATCTTTTACCATCCTTCCATCATATTGTCTATTGTCGTTTTTCGGGGCAAGTTGAAATTCATGGTGATAGAGTAGTGAGCTTCAGTTTTCATTCACGTTGTTAGCCTTCAACGGAACTGGTGTTGCATATTTAAGCGAACGATAGTGGGTACTCATTTTCGGCACTATTGCTGGACGATGCTGAAGCATATTCCCATAGATATAAAGGATGCCTGTTAGAATATGTCTGTAGCTTTTTCTTTCCGACTTCCATCATTCCCCGTCCCCCTTAGAGGTGGAACTTGTGGCTTGTTGAATGGGCATCGTTTTGCCCCGTGTCCGTATGTTGCAACGGGTGAACAGATGAACGATTTTACAGGAAGCGGTATTACGGGACGAAATAACAATGCTGCAAGTGCAGAGGAGAGAGGACGAAATGGAAAAGCACCGACTTGAACATGCACTCACAGAGCAAGTCAACGGGGTCAGTGAGGAGCTCGGACTTGCGAGGAGTGAGGTGAAGTTACGTGATGTTTTAGGCTTCGTTGGTTCAGGCAACAAGAGTTTTTTGAGGGCGCTTAGGGAAGATGACGCTGCTTGTGGTACACTGTTAGATTGATGGTTAGACCTCATGGATAAGTCTCAGTGTTGCGGCAAAGAATATCTAAATTATTGCGCTGAAAGGTCGAACAAGGGAACTGATATCATGAGATTTGGTCCGATTCTGAAGCAGCGGATGGTCAATTTTACCGTAGAATTTGTTTCAAGGCTTCCAAGATAGATATTATTATATTAATGCACAGATCACTTTCATTCCTCTATCATCCTATCTTTCTCCTAGTTCCGCAGTCGGTGATCTTCTGATATCCTTTTTTGTGTTAATGCCATTTGCTTGTAATGTACCAGCTCGTTGCTGTTGCAGTTAAGTACGCTTCATGATGCGTCACATAAGATGGAGGAAATGGATAAGCGAATAATCGAGTACCAGGCGGTTATTGAAGAGCTCGAGAAGCAAGTGAAGTCGATGCAGAAGGAACGAGCTGATCTCGAAATGACCCTTGCTGCTTACAAGCAAAAGTTGGTTCTGATACTTTTTTGCCTATATGCAGTTGACTAGTTTCCCTTTCATCTCTACTTCATCAGAGGGAACTTAATGCTTGCCTCTCTTTGAATATCGCAGATCTGTGCGACGGGAAGTAAACGGAGGTGGGAAGGGAGGGAAGAAAGAACGACCATGAAACCTGCATCCGCTCCTTTTTGCGATAATTCAAAACAAGAGCGAAGGAAAAATTTATGCAACTTTCATCACGTTCCCTCAAGATCTTTCTTCTGAGAGTACCTTCTCTAGTACTAGGCTATTAGCTTGGCGATTATCGCTAGCGATGAAAAAGGAATGAAATGTTCGTCGTTGCATCCTTGCCATTATTTTCTTCGAATCGCTGAATATCGAGATTTCTTTGGACGCTTCATCGGACGTCACTTATGAAGAGATACATCATAAGAATCACTGTGATAATTACACGTCCGCTCTGATACTCAGATATATTAGAGCGCTTAATATTACTGAGTGTTAGGGAGTGTGAGTGATAAGATGCGCCATTTTCCAGTTCTGTTCCGCCAATGATTAACACTGTTGTTCTCTAGAATGTAATACTTTATGCCCATATATCACTAACGAGAAAATCTGCGCGCACTTGGGTGTCGTGGGTTGGAATACTGGAAGTATAACGTGTTGCATGGTGCTTGGTGGACCATTTTCAGGTGCACAGCGTTACAGCAAGAACTAGACACTTCAGAGGCCGTACAGAAAGATTTCGTCAAACTATCGCAGAATCTGCAAATTGAACTTGAAAAGATTCGACAAGCAGAACAGGTGTGATACCGCTTTGTTAGTATGCCAATGAAACAATGGGAAGGTGTCGAATGCCTGATCTTCGTTCATTTCATTTACCTGCGGTTATTCAGTTTTTCATCTTTTGTTTCGATGTTTGGCCGCTCGACAGTAAGGTTGCTGATGGGTCAAGTGCATACATGGAGATTAATTCTACAGCTTTATATAAAGAAGGTGAAAGAAAACGTGGGTAAAGAAAGATGGCGATATAGCTGAATTCTTTTCCACTTCACTTCTCCGAATCTCAGTCACTTCCTTCTTCTATGAGTTTGGAATGCCCCGCAGAACTTCTTGTTGGCAAGTGTTCGGAGGAGCAAGTTATTCGTTGAGGGGATTATGCAGCTTATAAAAATGATCTTTCAACCAATATGAATTGTGCTCCTTTTCTCTCGATATAAAGATTTTATAGCCGTCGTTGGTGAGTGGCAATAAAGTGTGGGAGAGCTGAGAGGGTTGCGATTTCCCATAAGAGATGTCGTCATGGCCATACCGCAGCACAACATTGCTCTTACAGGGCGCCCTTGGCAATGAAGAGTTCGTCTTTAAATGAGAATCGCTTTCTCAACTTCCTCTCAAAAGTAATAAAGAAATTCCGAAAGGTGTGGTGGCTACAAATTATTCAACATGTACTACAGGAAGTGCGTTGGCAGTTCAACGATGATGTGCATGTATGCAATCAATGTCATTCCAACTTCACAAAGAATAGTGCCAAAGTACACTGTCAGCATTGCGGTAAGATCTTCTGTGCACAATGCCTCACTTGGAAGGTACCTGCGGGACCACATGGCAGACTCGCTAAAGTGTGCAAAGTATGTCACACGCTACTTATCAGGTTTGTTATTGTTCTTATTGGATGCTATATTACGGTGAAACTTTCTTAAAAGTTGTTTGCCTATGCATCTCATGTATACGGCAGATATATCAACTCATCGAAATATCTGCTCTTACCTCTGTGAAATTCCTTTGAGAATGGAAAACACATCATAACGTTTTCATAATGCAAAATGGAATTTCAGGGATTCGGCACCGTTCTTCTCGCACTCAGACAAAGATCCTCTGTGAAGATCGAGATCAGTGATAGTCGGCAAGCAGCAAGTATGTAAATGTGATTAATGTCGCTCTCAGCGTCATCCTTTCCTCGAAGATTCCGTTGGCTGGCAATGCATGTAATTATATAACCAAGGTTTGTATTGCTCGACGGCACACACCCATTGCATTTTTGAAAACATCCGTTCCCTTGTTGCGGCGCAACCCTCATGGGGTAGAAGGTTAGTAAGCCTCTCAGTGACGTTAGACGGCCGATCGATGTAATTTCGGTGTTCATTTTTATTAAATATGGAACACCGATAATAAAATTGCGTCTCTTGCATCACCTCCTCAGCATTTCGCATTTTCACCACAAAGGTTGGTAACGACGGATTAATGTTGGGGGCAACAGAGTAAGCGATCGGCCTTCAAAACGAAATATGATACAAAAAGATAGCCCGACCTGGCTATATAACTTCTGTGTCATGTTTCGTGTATAGTTAGCTCGCATTCCACTCCAGTGAAATAATGCTGCTGTGTTAGCGGTATTATGGGCTGCGAGGGGGGAGGTAGGAACCGTTGCAAACGTCTGTGGCAAGATTTTTCTTGATGCAAAGTTCGGAATATAAGCTGAGATGACTGAGGGGACCACCGGCTTCCTTAAAGATTAACCTTTGGCATTTCTGTTTTTACGCTGCTTATAGGCATGCCCACCTTCTAGCTTTATAATTCCCATATCACTTTTTGACAAGTTAAGCATAACTGCCCTAACCACGTGAACTTTCGCATGATCCACGGATGGTCCTCCCTGTCACCCTTTTTAGGGTTCACTCATAAACTATGGTGCGTGTCGTCGGTCATATGATTTTGCGAAATCCTGCTTTTAATGGATATAAACCGTCTACGAACCTCTTCACTGAAGGCAAAAAGACATCGTTCCCGATTGCTATAAACGGGTGAACAGGCAGCACGGACATAAGTTTGCAGTATAAAACATTAAAAACCGTTGAAATAGCAGCAAGCACACTCTGTGAATGACAGCGTAACTGAAGGAAGTGCATATGCCTTCGTAATGGCTCTTCTCACTCGTTAATAAACCCTGTTTATTCTCTACAGTGATTGTAGGAGCTTCACTGCAATCGCCGAAGAGCCATATTGCAAATTAGTCACTATACCCGCAGTCTTCACGTTCGAAAATTGCAGCAGCTGTCGAGTATGCCCTTGCCACGTCGTCCTTACTGATTCCAGCTAGCATAGAGAAGCGTTATCTGATGAAAGATAAACAACCTTACGGCTTTGCATTTTCTGTTTCGAGACAAACGAGCTAAATTATTAAAGGCGATCTATAGGGAAGGGAAAATCCTAGCCGAATTCTGAGTTTTGTTTAACGAATGAATAGAGCTCTACTCGAACTCGATTTGGTTTAGATAGAAGATAATGCAATCCAGGAATAAAATTTTGGCATTCTCCATGGGAAGATTATCTCAACATTCTGAGCATATTCCTCTTGGCCACGTATCATTCGGAATCGACGATCGCCTCATTTTGCATGACCGCTTCTATGATTTCATCAAGTGTGAAAGCCTCGGCGTAGTGCATGATTCCCCCAGTTTTTTATCTATAACGCCTGTTGCCAGCATTAATGGGCGCATAACTAAGACACACATGTTTACTTGGTGCATACTGCATATTTTGCACATGACAGAACAAAAGTCCGGCAATATCGGTATCAACAGAACTAACTCACAAGTACCATAGTATCAAAAGATGCCATCATCACTCATTAATACATTGTT
This sequence comes from Parascaris univalens, assembly GCA_037576465.1. Taxonomy (NCBI): domain Eukaryota; kingdom Metazoa; phylum Nematoda; class Chromadorea; order Rhabditida; family Ascarididae; genus Parascaris; species Parascaris univalens. The sequence goes on along the minus strand of CM075173.1, from coordinate 130,151,478 downwards.
TTCGCGTTGGTATAGGCGATGTTTGCTTCATGGAGAATGAGCGTACAATGGCAGCTTGGTCGCATGCAAATCCAATGGCACGGATACGTTCGTTCTGGAATACAACATCCCACACATCCACTGCCTCGTTTTCCTTCTTCGTGATCTCAGTTGGGAGGTCTCGTTCGGTACCCTCTTTCCATACCACAAGTTGCAGCGATGTGTCCGCATCCACGGTTATCGTGAAATGTCCCTTTAGAACGAGATCCGTCTCGAAAAGCCTTCAAACGCTTAATTTTGCACTTGCAGATTTCACATTCAACTGTACAATGGCAACAAACATGCTCATTGTCCCCTCTTCCCCCCCACCCTATCCACTTCCACTTCTTTACGAGACCCTTCGCACAGGCTTTCAGGAAATGTAAAGAAATTTGAAAAAGAACGATGTGGCAAGCAAAAAATGAAAGCCCCTCAAAACAACTGTGAGAAATACAGGGAATTCTCTGAAAAAGAAGGACGGCCGCCGAAATATTTACTAAATTTGCATCCACAGAACATATTGGGAAGCACAATTCGGTATCGGAGGAGAGGTAAAAAGTAGTGGGTCAACAAACTAAACATAACATTCATACAGTTTGGAGCAGAAAGGTACGTTCGAAACTGCGATGAGGAGAGAGAAGGGACGCCTAGCACAACATTAAAATTTGAGGGGCACGTGCCCAATATTGATCCGCTTTCAGGAGAAGCTGTATTTGAAAAAGAAAGGACCCTTTCGGTTCTAATGGACAGTTCTCCCCCTCTTCATTACTCAACTCGGTATCAAGCAATGGACGCAAAAACGAGAATGTTTGACTTTCTGAAAAACTCCACCATTCGCAAGACTAAGCAGCACCTCATAAATCGATTTCGCTGAGATAACAATAAACTCGTGCAGCAAATATACGAACAATCGTTATGTATCAACATCCTCCGACACTGAAATCACAGGTGTATGGAGAGCAACTTCATCAAGTTAGGTATCTGCGGAAGACACTACGTCTTTCATCAAATTGTGAACTGAAGGGCTAATTTCATCGTAATCCTTGCTTGGCACTTCTTTTCGTACCCACACCGACATTTATCTCCAGCCTCATCTAATTCCTATTCGCTTTCGCTCAATCTCGGCCCATATATATAAGCAATTTGCGAGTGAAACAGGCTAGCAATGTAAAAACCTTTCTAATCATACATCAGCAGTCCCAACCACGAAAATGAACCAATTATGATGAACATACTTGTATGTGGCTCGACCAGGCAACACCAACGAGGAACCAGTTGTTCGGGGAAAGGCGCCATTCGACAGATAATGAGGCTGAAGTGCTGCACTTGAAAGGCTATAGCACTAAAAAGAAATAATAAAGAAAGAATACATTCGACGGTATCGGAATGCCATAACTGCAATATAGAAGGTTCACTATAGTGCCGAGTTCATGTACTGTTTGTTAAGAGAAGCTATATAAACCGAAACAACGGCTCTGATATTCAGCGACAACAAAAATACTCTTTGGTGGAAACGCTCTTTCCCACTTACCTTATAATTTCGTTCGCTTTCGTGAAATCCGATGGAAAAATTCGTCTCGACAGGTAATGATGTGAGAGGATGGGCATAAACGAAAGTGTTGAGGCGATCCCAAAACCTGTAGAAAAGAAAAAAATTGAGATGTCTCGACGAAGCTTCTCGTACTGGAGCATCTTCACTAACTAACCAAATTACACACCGAAGCTAAGGTTAATTCTTATGTGGAGAAATGGAAACGACAGTGTTATTTGAGAATTAACCCTTAAATGCAGTGGAATTACCAAAACTGGCGAACAGAGAGAACCGGACGTTGCCAATACGGCCGCTGAACAGTCTTCGTTTCGTCACTACTTTCACTACATCTTTCACGGCTCTCCATTGCTGCTATACTATGTGATTCCTTTCCAGTAGTGAATTCAATTTCGGATAAAAAACTCGTCCTCCCTCCACTCTTCACTAAGCTCAGCGAGCGATTTGAGGTATCTAACCGCAAAGATATAGTAACGAAACTGCGAAAGATTAAGGGTCGCGAAAGGTTTAAAGATGGATTATCCGAGGACCTACTGTTACTGTGGATATTTTTCGGCGTTTTCAGAAGAATTTCAGCCGAATCAAAGCTTATCAGTTACACGTCACTGAAGTAAGAATACCCTAGCAGTTTTTCCACTTTCCTGCAATTGCACTGTTCTAATGTGACTCATCACAGTTCGCAGATTGATCAGCCAAAAAACTTGAGATTGTTTCGGGGTTCCGGCGTGATGTGAACGCAGTTGCTTCTGAGATGCATCGGCGCATAGCATTTATGTCCTCATTAAACAAAGCACTTTGCGGTTAAATCTGCGATATTTGGATGCCAGGTGCGCCTAACTACACAGATGTCCTTCGCATTCCTTCCTCTTGTAATAAGCACTTTAAATAACTCTTTCGGAGAGAGATCAGTTGGATAGTCCCATCAGACATCCTCTCGGGCTGTCAACTCTTCAAGATCACAACGATTACAAACTAATAATGAACACTGCTGTGAGAACTATCTTCAAAATGAGAAGCCACCTTGTTTGATGCAAACGATCCAAGAGAGAAAAATATGAATGTTGACGAGAAGCAACGAACCTCAACGAGTTCACGATGATATCACTGTATGCGAGAGTTTCGGCCACCCATCCGGGTGCGAATAACGCCACCGATAAATCGTTTTTGCGTATTTGTGAAAACGCCTCACAGCAATTCCATCCACCACCACCTTAAACAAGATTACATTAAGTAACCGCCTCACAACCACATTAATCCAAGTATATCATCAATGTCGATGTGGTTAGAAAAGAATAACACCGTAGATGAATGGAACTAAGCAATTTCTTCACAAAAAACAAGTCGCTCACTTGGAAGCCTCAATAATTTCGTTTCTCTTGTACTCCTCGTTCAATTAAACCCCTTCAGTCATGTATAATATAGAAGATTAACAAGAGGGACATATAATAATAGCAAGCAGCACAACGAAGTACAACGAATAAGAAAATTGTTAATGAAGGGCCCACTTTTAATGCATTGTAATATCCTGAACTAAAGAGAGCTAAAAAGTAAGGTAAGGGCTCTCCGACTATAAAAAAGTATAAGCGAACGCTAGAGCCGTGATCTCAATGAGAGACAGAGAAAATAAACACTCTCATACCCGGCATCCTACCCAACCTTTAATATGACAGATGCACAGAAAAATCGACGCGAATGAACTTATCACTGGACTGATTCAATAAACTTTATTAACTATAAACAATGGTTGCTGCTGAATTAATTACTTAAATTAATGAATTTAATGGCCATTGAATTTGCTTTACTAATCTGATAACTTCTACTATGACACTTTATTAAATAATTCTATATACCATAGCATCCTCGACCAAAGCAATCAACACCCACATAAACACAATGGCGACGTTCCGCAGCACGTTCTGTGCTCTGAAAGAGCTTCTTCGGGTCCCAACCATAGTTCAAGAAAATACCATCGGTGCAAGAAAACCATCGCCTGAAAAACAAATCTACTTTGACGGAGGCATCCACGAAAGTCGTAAACTCGAAAGGAAAAGTTATGATCGGCTGGCGGTCGAGAAGACGTGGAATCCGTAGTCTGACGTCCCCTCCCGATCCCTTTTTCTCCTAACAAAATAAGCACTACTTCTCGAAACAATCAAGCGATGCAACAAAACATTTTGCTACTGAAATCACAGTATTACAGCAATTGCATTTTGATCTTGTCGTCTTCAAATTCTCTATTAAATCGACTTCACAATGCCGGCACGAGCAACGAAACAGTACCGGTAATAATACTGGAACATCAGAAAGAATCGGCTCACGTTTGGCGTTTTAGGGGTTTTCCACCAGAAATAATCCAAAGAACAGATCTAGTTAAGCTGCATAAAAGATTTCGCTTTACTTCACCTGAGAACTTGAAGCTCCCAGCTTTATCTCATTAATTATCCATAAGTGCTTTGTAGGTTAACAATCCTGTCCTAGTCTCCATCCCCCTCACTAGAAAAACCTCGATATGTCTTCAGATGATGATTATTAATTTAACATTTCCAACTTCTCTCTAAAACACTAATTAATTAGCTATCTAGTTCGTGCCGATGCAACGAAAGAGAGAATCGACGAGCACAAAAAAAGTCGGGTGACATGGCTCAGTTATTGCGCTCGCTGCCGTTCCTCCTCCACCCTCCCTCCCTTCCGACGATCGCCAGTAGCCGTCTAACACAATGCACCTTAAGCGATGAGTGAAGAAACAGAAACCTAACGTACTCGTTTAGATCATTCAGCCCGTTCTGCCACTCCAATTTGCCCTCAGCAGTGACCGCGTCATACCAAATGACTCTGCTCACTTCGCCTATTGCACTCCTCATACGTTCAGTGAGCATAGAGAGAAACTTTGCCAGCAAATCGATCTGAGAGACCTTAAGATCGACCCATGTATCACTTATAAAAAACGGTCGATAAGCAGTTAAAGTGTTCGTTGATAATTTAGTAACTGGGTGAATCAACAACCGAAACGATCAATATATAGAGCGAGGAAATTCATAAAATCTCACTACAATGTTGTGCCTCATTCATTCGATTAATTGGAGGTGAAAGGTCATCAGAAATCTTTCGCTGGAAGAAACTTTAAAAACGAAAATATCGCCAACTCGGATTTCATTTTCGATGTTAATAAGCCATCCTTCAAAGTTGCAGCGAACTGCGATCTCAGTCAACTTCGACACCGTCCTTTCGACGTTCTCAACGCTGCTCAACATCTCCGCGCATATTTCCGCACCCGTTTCCCATTCAGTAATGAAGGTTCCTGAAAGATTTGCGGCTAGGAGACGGTGAAAAGGAAATTGCGTTCAGTGACATCGCTAATAACTGATGAATATAGGGGTTTGGGAAGCCAAACTTAGACTCTTTGCGTCCCACTTAATGAGAATCCTCTCTAATTGCTAATATTAATCATTGAGCGTTGAGAATTCGGAATAAGCGATCAAATAAAAAATAAAAGCAAAAAATATTTATGGAATAAATCTGCAAAGGAACTATACGTGTCGATCAGCTATACGGACAGACACTGTTTGATGTCCACACTGCACTGCATATAATATTTATTAAGGAAAAACTCCACCTCAGGAACCCCGGCTTTACTGCTTTACATAATCTAGTGGACTGTCCGCACTCTAAAATGCAAAGAGGAATCTCGTGTCGAAAATCATCAAAGACGTGATGCTCGAATGAGGGCGGAAGGTGACCTCAGCATCAACAATCTAAACTGCGAAATGGCGAGGAGTATTTTTAGAGATTGCTGGGAAGCGATAACGGGAATTCTCGAATAAATTTCACCGCCTCCCAGCAATGGCAAACTGTTGGCGTTGTTTACGACGAAAGAAATACGTTTCTCGGAAGAATTCATAAAAACTTCGAAACTTCTCATTTGCATCTTACCTACGACTTCGATATCTCCGACTATCTTCCATCCTTCTCTGGATATACGGCTATTAAGAAACAGTCAAAAACGAAACAATGTACCCTTGAATATTCCCTTCCAAATAACTACGAAATGTCTCATGCCGATAATGATCACCTGTCAACGCGCTTCAACATCTTTCTTTACGCCCCATCATCGCATAAATTAATAATCCTCACCTAAAACAATGACGCCATGTGCATGAGCCTGATCGATCCATCCAAACGGCGGAATGGTGATGAAGTGATGAGAGAAATAGACGAACACATCCATGTACCACCAATGCAGCACCACATATGGCGTAGAGGATATCGTTACTCGACAGCCGTTCATACTGCAGTCCAACCCTCCACATCTTCCCCGAATTACGATCATCGGTTTATGCAGAATCTATTTTCGCCTTATCGACTTTCCATTACAAAAATTACTCGCAAAACTCGCATGCACCGATGCAACGTGTACTTAAAGGCACCGTCTGTGGCAGATGTCGATGAGAAGCCCTGTGGAAGCAGGATAACCCTCGCCCGTCTCGCAGACTTTACTCTCGTACGGAAAATTGATGATATACCACATTTATAGAGAAACCACTTCTATCATCCCTTCGGGTACGTCCTTAATTCTACGCATGCGTATCGAGAAGATGGTGATTTTACATCCAGAGCGCAGCACGTTCTGCTAGAGGAATGTCGCTTTGCTCAGGTGGCCGACCCACTTTCGGCCCCTCTCTGGTTGAAGGGATGATCAAGAACATACGTTGGATTACTATTGCACTTTCGATCACCCAACTGTTTTCCACTTATTTGTGCACTTCATCGAAGAGTGTCATGCAACACAAGAAGCAACGTAACCTTCTTCCAGGTAAAATCAAGAGGTCTATATTCCATATAGGGCGGATCAATTTTTGGCTGAAATATAGCGAATAGCCAATGAGGTCAAATCTAACGTCAGCAGTGATCTAATCTTCTCTAAGGATATCGAAGTAGAGGGTCAATGCTGCATAAGCTTTATTCCCGTATTCAGCAGAAACGCTTCCACCTCACTTTCAGTGTTCGGGGTTATTTCGTACTTTAATGAGCTGTCTACCAAAGATCTATACTGATGTTCTCTAACGATGAGATTCCTTTATCAGCACACAACCACAATTCATCACCACTATCGATAAAATGCCCTCCGAGCGAAATTTTACCCCACTTAATGACTGAACGAACCACTCACAACTAAAAGATAAAACCCCTTCCGCCAGAAAAGACATAGAGGCTTAAACGAACGGCTCATTTATTATACAACGAGATGATTTGTTGATAACTACCTTTCCTCGGGGAGATATCCTCCCTTCATATCGTGACATACTAATGTCTCGGCGTTCTTCCTGCGCGAAGTATAGTTGTCGAGTGCCTTCCCTACAACGGTGTCGTCGATCTTCTTTCTATCCCATTCCCATAGTTCCTTGAGTGAGTGTAGTGGCTTTATATCGTTCGAACACATCATTAGCACAGCTGATTAGTTCGCCGCCTGTTAGATCAGCACTGAAATGAAGCACTTAAGCACTTCGCCTCGCTCAGAGATGTGCTCAGGCTAGAAGGCCGACGCCATTTGAACACCTTTTCAGAGCACACCACATATGAAACAACGATAACATCGCTTGAGGCTTTGCAATGCAGCCCACTTACGAAACATCTGAATACAAATCCTTTATGAACTTAAATCACATTCGTTTCAGAGGAGTGCCAAGCGAACAGATCTCAAGTGATGGCGAAACTGACCTGTAGAATCCAATAGTCGCATCTGATCTACTACTTTAAAAGGTCACACATATCGGGTATCTCTTCAGGGATTTACGAGATGATCAACTCTTTGCTCGTCACATTCCAAAATTACCCCTCACTATAACCGGCAATATATTGAGCTCGAATCCAAGAAGATACTCCGACAATAGTATCAACAAATGAAGCATGTAGCACATTTTGACGAAGGTTTATCGAACTTCAATGAAATCTCTTTATTCAGTTAATGAGAGAAAATTAATTAAATGAGAAACAATAAGCAGAACAACAACAACAGTAGAGTTTCACTTGCGTGCGGTCACTCCTCTGTCCGCGAAGTGCAAAACGTCCTCAACGTCTTCACTAATGTGCTCTTTCACACAATAATGCTGAAATTGACGCTCTTCTCTCATTGAGGCTCGTTTTCATGTAAAGACCGCTACCTTCTCCTCTTTATATATCATAATTTCAATGAGGCTAGAGATATTTTAGCAGAAAGGATGCAGAAACAGAAGATTTACTACAAGAAAACCTCAACGGCCACTTTGCAAAGAATAAATTTATGCGAGCATTGTTCACGCCACATTCACCTCCCCTCACCCTATAAACAGTGCTCACACACCAAAACACCCTCGATGAGTTATTTGAGGAATGAAGTCGGCTGAACTCACGACACATATCGGCCCCGATCATGTGAAACGTCATTTTCCCCCATCTATTCCTTTTCCCTTCCCGCTCCCTCGTTTCCCGAAAAAGTGGGGAAAACGAAATTCCCAAAAAAGAGATGTAAAGAGCGAACTAACAGTAATGTTAGATGAACTCAATTAATGCAGATATGCTGATTAATTTCGCATTTTCTCCGAAAAAAATGAAAGAGAACCCTACGAGAAAAGTTTTACCATAGGGGAATTCCACACTCTAACGGATTACACTTAGCGCAACTTCTGTATATCACCGACAAAGAAAGAAAAACAAATTTGCATGAGGAGATAATCACACAAACAACAACATTCAGTATCACAGAGAACTCACCTCAAATGGAAAAAAAACCATCTGTCGCCAAATTATAAGATAGAGGATTGCTTCTCAAGGAGAATCCACCTATGCGATTCTCGTTTGATCACTGCTCACTTCTAAATGAGCGGATCTGCTTAGTTGAGATAATATTACGAACTCGAAAGTGGAGAATTTGTTGTAAAAAAACGAAAAGATCATATCCCCTCGTCCGCTCATTTAAAATTTCGAAAATCATAATCAACCGTTGCAGAGCTTTTTCATCAGCTTCATCGAATGAACACCATCTATAGCTCATCCTTCTCGTCGTCCTTCTGCTCCTCTTCAGGCAATGAGCCATCCGGCATTTCCGGAAAAGGTGTTACATCTACCGAACTACAAACACCTGAAATATTTTATGATCTGAGTCATCACAAAGTTGCTAGCTTAAAAACGAACGAAGCAAGTCGAAAGCGGAACGATTTTTTATGCCGCACTCTATCGGCGATCGATCCTACTAACGTCGCTGTATATCTTCATTTAGTACGTCATCGAGTAAATTAAAATAATCACCGATTTCAGAAAGATCCTCCTAAGACTCACCTCAAGAACTAACCATGCACCGTCTTGTGGACGCACTTTTCTTTCTACCCGAATTTTAACGTGATTGGGAGACCTTATTAAGCACTTCAGATATGTTACCCATAAAGCAATCAGCACAATATGAACTGCAACACGACTCACAAATATTTCGAGTTTTAGATGCACATATGAAGTCAGGCTGAATTTGGAACGGACAATAAATGATAACACACCGAGCTGTTGGTGGCAGAACTCTCGGGTGGGTTCCTTGTGTTCTGACTTCATGAACCCGACCAGTGCCTCTTCATGGTCATCCAAAAGATCGCTGCACTGAAAAAATAGGTTAGGTATTTGAATGCAGCGAACTGACATGCGTAAGCAGAAGTCTCTGGAGAACTGTAGTAGATGAACCGTAATAGTCACAAAGGAAAGTACTCGTATTTTATCAAGATATCGTTAGACTGCAAGATGGCTTTATTTACGAAGGGCTGTGAAGCTGCCGCGTGGTGCTATTTTAGTTTTCTTGAAATAGAGGGCCTGAGAAATGGGAAAAGAGAGGGAGCATTCATCCGGCACATCATTGGTCACAATGCATAACTAGGTGACTTTTGTTTCGAACTTGCGACCGGAAAAACAATTCAAACGTGTAAGAGTAGATTCAGAATTTGAACGTAAAGCTTGCCGACTCGCAAAGCACGGTAACTAGAGGACTTCACCACTTGAAAACGGGCAGAAACAATAAGTAACCATAGTCTGCAGATATATTATACTAAGAAGCAAAATCTCGCACTGTAGTGCAACAGATAAGGAACACTTACTGCAGATTCCAGTTTCGACAGCGTTGGCTTGGATTTGTCACCATCAATCTTCGTCGCATCAACACGTCGATAAACGGATTTGCCTGTGGTTGGATGCACCACTAGTGTATACTCTTTGCTTTTCGCACATATATTATCCAACAATTCGTATATATGAGCTTCGGATCGCGCGAAGGGTACCTAAGAAGATATGATGGTGATCGCTAACAAAAATTTGAAGCAAATGAATGAATGCTAGGCAAAACTTTCGTGGTCTATTCGTCGGTTCCGAGATATTCCTTTACAAAAACCGCAACCCATACACAACCATCTCAGCTGAATTGTTTAAACAATTCCTCATTAAATATCTACTCCTTAAATCAGGCAAATCCACTGAAAGATGAGGATAAGATGGCAGCCGTAACAACCTTGTTGAGACCACCTTGATTTCCGTGTGGATCGACGCGAAAACTGCCGATCTGAATGGTTTTCCTCGAGTCGACGCTCGCAATATTAGCTTCGAGTTCTGTCACCAGAAGAGAACAAGCTAAATTTACATACATATACAAATGAGGCTGGACTCGTGACTATTTCAGTAATGAAGAATTTATTAAGAGTAAGGTATTAGAGGTACATATTGATTTATAAGTAAGCCCCAAGACGACATTACAGAAAACAGAGATTACAATGAGGTGAACTGGCTTATTCTCTGATGAAGACGGATCTAGCAACTGCATCAAGCACCACTTCATTAACGTATCTATGAACTGTGCCACAATCTGCTGTCTTTGAGCCTTCGCCTTTCCGTTTTTCCGTTAAAACTTCTCATAGAAGGTAAAAGATAATTTCGACCATCCCAGAGGTGGTGATTCCCTTTATCCATACTTTGAATGAGGACTTCAATGGTCCCAGACCTGAGCCAGATAAATACTTAGTATGGTTAATTACTGTCCACAGAAAGCTAAGCATAAGCCATAAAATGACCGTCAAATGAATTAACACTGCAAAAGTAATCTGTTAATTTACAGCTCAAGCTAATCCACTGATCCACAGGTTTAATAGTCCACTAGAAACGTCACCGATATTTGTCGCCTTTGCCGCAACTTTAACGTCATATTATTAAGGAAGCAGGGACCACACAACGCATATATAACAAAGAACCCGTGGTTGGCAGTGGACAGGCTGGTGGTGATAGAGGGGAGAGCACATTCCCTGAGAGGGTACTGCGCAAACAAAAAGCCGTCGCTGGGAACATCGCCGTTCTCTTCATTACCACAAACTATTATTGATCTTCCTCTACTGAGCTGCCCACTAAAGCAGTAACGACGTTCGGTAAGGTCACATCTCACATTTCATCCTAACGTCTTCGACTTGTGACGTATATTTCACACGGCAGGAGACACCACGAATGGAGGCCCCCACCACATGAAATGATAAATCAGACCCTCGCATCAGCGGCGAGCCTTTTGCTTTAGCGGATGGGTTGTATTCTCAGATTATCTTGGTGGGGACCAGGTAGTTCAGCCCCTCTCCCAAATGATACTATTTTGTATATTTTGTATATTCTTTGTATATTCTTATCAGGCAGTTCCTCTTCACCAGAAGCAAGGCAAGTATGAGATCAGGAGATGAAACAGAAACTGTCGAAGCTCGGCGGCAATGCGCATTTCCTTGAGCCCGTGTGGATTACGCAGGTCTTATTAGCGCCATATCCTTAATGGGCTACGAGTGTTTTCGTTCATTCGAGACATCCTTCCATTTGACATCGGCGATTTCTGTTGTTTTTGGACCGCACCAATACCACCGCAATATCATCTTTCACAATAAACTGTTGGTTCTTTGACGAGTGATGTGCGCCACGTTTCCTTGCAGCATTTCCCATTCCATCATGCTGCATCACGCAATTCCCTTGTGTTTCACGACTTAATGGAGGACTTTTTTAGTCTGCGACCATAGAGCTCGAGCCTCCAGCTTCACGAAGATGACGAAGATCACCGAGCAGTGGCAAGATGGGGATTTTTTGATCGCGGGAGACCCTGCGGTCCGAGATTTATGATTCATGTTAGCGAAGAGGTCTCCTCGGGGAAAAGTGACGATGAATGCCGAACACTAATAAGATTTTTCTGATGGCGTGAAAATTAACATAAGATGCAAGAGCTGATTAATCATCCACTTTTTTGCAAACGAGAACACCTTTAGTGGACTGAGAAGAAGGCAATAAAGACTTTCAGGAGGAAATAATTTTGATGTATCATTAGAAATATCCATAATATTAATCGGTGTTGGCTGACAACTAATTCCAGAAAAGATGTCAGACTAACCATCCAGAATGTGAGTTACCAGACAGTGGACGAATGCCGCGCTCTTTACGCCACCGGGGAGGAGCTGGCACCCGATGAATATGTATTAAAGGATTGCGTTGGATCATGAAAGCGACAATTCTGAATGAGAGATAGGATAAACTTACCGCCACATGCCGCACTCGACGAAGAAGCGGCACTGCATCCTCCGACGTGCCAAAGCAAGGATGCTCCAAGCCAGAAGACCAATGCGTGCATGCACTGCCTCAAAAAGCGTTACTCACACGAAACTGTTCATCACATATGCATTAACGCATTGAACGCCCTCTAATCTATCAACAACATCAGAACTCGCACCCAATCCTCAACCTCACACCCTTCGGACTCGAGGTAAGCAAACCAAATCCGCAGAATCCCGGTTAGGTGGTTCTCTACAACGCTGCCAACCACCAATACTACCTATCCGACGGAACACATCGCGGGTTGGGCGCTTAGCCACAAACGCACGACAGACAGGGAGAGACCGCACGCGTATTGCACAGCGAGCGGCTGCAGCCATTCACTTATAAAATCATCGGATAAATCGAGCTATTTCGGAGAGTGTGTGTACGATCAGAAATCAGAGCGGAGGATAGATTTTGCCGGAGGGTAACGTGAACTGCGGGTCACTGCTAGACCTCGTCCCAAAGGTGGGTGAGGAAAGAAAATTTGAGAGGAGCGCCTAGACGCATTTTATCTGGATCATTCGCAGTCTGAGAAGTAAGGAGAAGTGCCGTTCGTGCTTCCCATATCGTTTAGAAGCCAGCCAGAGATAAGGCTGTTGCAATCTGAGATGACGGTAACTACTTCCCCTGGCAGGTTTCGAGCACCGTCAGTTATCACTTCTGAAGGCTTTCGAAAACGAAAAATTCTCCATAAAAATTTCCATATTCGGCGATGCGCGTATTACTTTAGTGAGACAGTAATGAGTGATCAGAAGCTTGCCGACCGCTTGAGCCGTTCCGCAGTGCCGATCGGCTCGGAACTGAGGATGTATTTTCCGAGCACTTCTGAGCAGTAAATCGCAGATATACTACTGAAGGCGTCCTAACTTTACGTAAGAATACAGCGAGGCATTAACTTTGGATGGGTTGCCGTTCACTACGCTTTTCAGAATATCTGAGTTTCGTATTGCCACAATGGAACACCTCTACCAAGAAGTCCGATCGATGCTCATCGTTTCCACTCTGTTGAAGAAGATCAACCTCTTCGATCAGGAACCTTGTTGAACATCAGAAACTTCTCCAAAGACTTCAAAAGAGCTCCCAAACAATGCGTTTGAACGTGGCGAACACCACCACACCTTTATGGCGATATATGACATCCGATAATCGAGATATATGTGAAAAGACTTCAAAGGCGTGCATGAAAATAGGCACCCTACAACATAGTGGAAAAAACGCAGCAACGGAGAGGCTGACCTAACGCCATCAGCTGTGGATACGCAGCATTCGGGATATCCTACTGTTTTGGATATTTTTCGCATTCTGCTTCAACTTGAACATCACTTTTCAAGTAGCAAGGAAGCGACTCTGCCAAGAATGCCGCAAACACTACCCACTTCTAGGTCTATAGGCCATAATACTCCTGAGATGCGTTCCCACGTACTCTTTTCAAACATAGACGTAGCCGGAAGCGCAAAATGTACCGGTGACAACAAGGAGAGGGACTTGACCACCGGCTTTGCAAGTAGACGGAAAAGGCGACTAAGATTGAGAGTCAAGTACGCTTGGAAAGAATAATGGGAGGAAACATAGGATAAAACTGTGGGAATTCTATGCTTCCTTTCCGACGAAATCTCCGTTTCTGTACATTTCGGTGGAACTTTATTCTGACTGCTTTGCAGACAGACCGGATAGTGGATGAGGCATTTCTCGTTTATTCGATAAAAAACTCAACAGTTATAAAATGAAGCGTCGTCGAGCATTATTCCTCCACTATCCGGAATTTGAGGATTGTTAGCGATTTTCAGAAGTTTAATTCCCTCTTATATTTGTTATCTTTCGACTATGCAGAGAGTTTCTTAACACTGTTATCATTTAATCTCTGAAATTCAACAATGTGCATCATTCCCATGAAGCCGATCGATGATCTCGGTACGGTTGCCACTTTGAGCAAATTTCGACGATTCCAGCAGTGAGCTCTTCTCCACGTCGCCCACCGATGTGGGAAATCACTTTCGTACGTTGCTACTGCTTCACGCTTTCGTAACGCACTGCATATTTCACATAGTGGTGTAATCCTCATTCAGTTGCTTTGCAATGGGGATTCACAAAGTAGAGTATGAGTAGCACCGCTGCACTTTGATGTTGCCTTCTTATATACTCCCAAAAAATATCAAAAGCAGATCGTCATATCTCATCCTTCCTTCCCAATCTACCAAGAATTGAAAAGAGCTCATGCATCGCAATGCCCTAGAGGCCTCGCACTGTGTTTTTAAGTCTCGCTTACTCGCTTACTCTCTGAAGAACATTCACCTATGCTGTCCCAAGTGTTATTATCACCCGAAGGTTTCTGCTGTCAGCTGTCATCGTTACGTCGTATCAGCGTGTTCTTCTTCCACCGACTTCTACAGAAACCAGGAAGCGCAACCGTGACAGTTAATGTCATCCATCACTTGCTTCCTGCTGGTCAGGCCTTATTATGTTGCGATTCAGTGTAGTGCTTTTCATTAATCAATTAATTTTCGCAGAAGCATTTTATCCTACTTGACCAATTGCAGAACTACACAATATATGGGCGACCCTGCAGTCCGTGTCAGTTGCACACCACATATAAATTTGATGTTTTTGTCTCAGGTTATGTACCCGGTCTTGTCCACAAATCCTACCTCTTAACGATTGATTTGTCGTGGTGTGCTTGTCAATGACCAAGAGGCTTCACTCATCAAGGACGTGCACGCATCTTGGTTCCTTTCTTTGCCGAGCTACGTGGACAACTTCATCCACACCTCTTGTAGATATCTCTTCCTGTTAATGCCTATATTGGCAAAAGAAGAACTACGAGTTTCCAATGTAACTTCCATGTGCAATTCGAATAAGCAGCTATCTTCTTTGGAAGAGAGCATTTCACCGTAAAATGCGCTATAAAACCACCTCAGTAAATGCATTATCTGCGTTGTCAGGGTATGAAGCACTAGTGACCTGAGTAAAATACTTGCCTCAATAATTCGTTCGCATACATTGGAAACGTTACGCGCCTCGTTTCGCCTCGCCAAAATTGCGGGGACAGCGACGACTGCTGTCCCAATAACTCCCTCCCCCTTCTCCCACTCTCTACAAATTTAAGGCCGAATTGGCCCAGCGGGGCATATAGTATGTGGCCAACATTTGTTTTTGCAACGACGGCTGAAATACATGCAGTTTCTTTGAAGTGAAAGCATAAAGTGGTGCCCTAATGATTGACTGTTTGTATTTTCGCAGAGCTGCAGATCCTCGATTCGCAACGATCTCCAGCAGACTCTATGTCTCGCTTACCTCAACTCACATTTATACAATGAAAATGTATGGATTTTTCGATGGTGGCATAGGTGAATGAAAAGCTCATTATCGCCCACATCAGAAACTTTCTCCCTTGCCTTTGATGACCTCATTAAGTGCTTCGTTGCCCCTACTGCTTCAGAAGTTTTACCTGCCATTTTATAAGGAGAAGGATAGGTCTCATATCCTGAAAAAGTGTTCTACTCACCCTGACTCGGTCTTCATGGATTCGATATCACCGAGTTGACATTTGCGGGCAACAAAGAACACTGCTGTTTACAATTAGCACTTCACTTCTTGCTACTTTCTTTTTTCTTATTTTCTACATCTTTAAAGCTCAGAAAATTTAGAAGTAGCACCCTATATCTTTACGTTGTGTTGCATCCGACGTTCTGGAACGGATAATTGCTGGACGTATATGAAAATTATCGCTGATGATAACCAGTTGTCTTGATCAGCAGCTGTTCGTTGACGGAACATCAACCACGCTAGTCCTCCTTCAACCTTGTTAAGATTGGCTGTCACATGCTCATATGGCGGATATGTAGGTTGTATAGCCGGACCTGTTGAAAGTAATCCATGTTTGAGCCTCCCTCTGCGGCATCCAAGAGATCAAAGGCTAACTCGCTCAGTCTTCAGTTCTTGCACGTTCCTGCTTCCTTATCTTTACAAGTACCTTCCAGAAAGTTCCTTCTGATTGCTACACTTTCCCTCCCGCCGATGACGTCAGGATATTCACCTCCTCTGCTAAGCGAAAAAATATCTTCGACCATAGTGGTCACTGGTCTTGTAAACTTCTTTTGCCTCTTGCTCGATAAAACAACTCTCATTCGATTCGGTCGTAACTCCAAACAATGCTCTTTTTACGAACTGGAGCCTTCTTATATCGCCTTCATTAGTTAAGAAGTGGGAGTTATAGCTGCAGACAGTTTCTTTCCATTCTTAGTGTCTCGTAAAGAGTGATTAAGAGCATGGATGGCTTTGCGCAATTCCAGTTCCACGACGTTCCTCCCACTCGCTGGACATTTACTCAAGGATACCTCCCAAGTGGGGTAATCATATAACGAGAATCCTTGCATGAATCTGATTGGAGATGTTTCATTGTTCGATTGTCGAGAAAGCACTCACAGTTCTCAAAATATATCAGATAAAGCAAAGTGAAATGAAATGAAATAAACAGTGAATGAACGCTCACTATCTCTGCCAACTTCGAGACGCCTCGCTTTTGTTTCGTCGAGCTGATCTCAGCTCTGCGGAATTTTGTTGTATATGCCGGAAGTGTTCTTCCGCAAATGTATTATTGATGAATGCTGCCCGAATAAATTCAAAAGTGTTGCGGTGAAAATGCTTCGTCGCTTATCGCAGCTCATAACCATCACTCAGTTATATATCACTGATCTTGTGATGGAAGGAACTATCATTCAGCGTATATTTCGTCTGCGTTTACCGCTGCACTAACCGCGAATCAACTCTCTTCGTTCATTTCCACTGCACTTCACTTTCACATATTTAACTCTAGAAACGAAGTGCCTTTTTATATTATTGTGAGTCGGATGCGCATGCACTGAGCCAATTCGAATGAGTATAACGAAACATGCTTCTCGTATCGTAGCGAATCCATCTCTCGTGCGTACATTTATTGATGGCGTCAGGGAGTGAACGTAGCGCACGATCTGTGTGGGTTGGTGTCGTGAATCAGTGGGCGGAAGCTATGTGCTTCTCGTCATCGTGCAAATCCATGTTGTACTTAAGCAATGCATCATATATCTCAGTAATGGCATTTCCAGACGTCTTCTGCTTCTCATGTAAATACCGTCTGTTGCCTGTAAGGTTGTTTGCGTTTTCGTTCCCTCAGAAGTGTTCTTTTAGCCCAACGCATATAAATTTTCGTAGCCATCTCCATCCTTTCATGAACCTTATGATATGGTAGGCGAAGAGATATTCATTCAAGGAGACTAGAGTGAGTTTCGAATGGTGGGGTACTTCCATAGAATATGGAAGAAGGAACGACTGTGGAATAATTGAGTGCGATGCAAGCGTGGCGTCGAATGAATCCATTTCTTTCAGGCACATAAGTAAACAACGCAATGCTCCACTTGCACTGTTATGGAAGTTTCAAAATTAGCGAAGGCCCTCTATCGGTTTCAAATGGTTTCACCGTTACTTAGAGTTCCCCTATGATAAAAAAGAAATCGGGTGGGAATAAAGTAAGCGACAAACAACAAATCATAAGTAAAAACTTTATTGGCACAAAGATCAGATGGAACACTAAACGTGACTATTTAACGTTTATTACACATATTCCTCAATTACGCATTCAGCTACTACATCTTAAGCAAAGCAAAACACACTGAAAACAATTTACTGTACAATTCGCTAGAGAGCAACGCAGTCAAATAGCAAAGTCCTAAACGTTGCACTTGTGCACGAGCAGTACGGTTGCTCCTATCAACAACACGGTCAATATGGTGCACCTTCCTTTAGAAATCATAGGTGACACACCTGTATCCCCTCTCCCCTCGATGATCATTAAATCCGCTGAAACTGTACAGCGTTTATAAAATGCCAGGAAACACGAAAAAAACTGTGAACACTATTGCCGCTTGCATTCATCATTGTAACACCAACTAGGAACAATTTCTTGCAAACCATCAACGATCATTTCTTTTAGGACCACTGCGGAGAATAGATAAATTCCTGAAAAGTGACCGGTGGAATCGGCTCATCGAAGTCTTATAGGATGCCGAGAATACAGCACTAAAGAAAAGCAAACGCTATTCGAATCAATTGGAAACAGATGGTAATGTGAACGGAACAAACGTAGTTTAGATATTAAAATATGCAAAATGCACAAAACGAGCAATATTTTGACGCTGCCGCTTAAAAATTCGGCCTATTTCGATGGAAAAATATGTCGCTACTCCTCACGGCGGAAGGATACTTCACTGCATATATGAGCGAAGCTGCGATTCTGTGGACGAACGAAAAATCTCAGCTTCACTGATGTGCGCCTTCAATAACGTAACAATATGCTATCTTCCGTAGAATTCTGGCCAAATTATCAGCCATAACTCATAGCTTACCTCAATAAGACGGAAACCTTGTCGTTTAATGGTAAATGACGATTGCGGAAGGATGACGCAACAAAACCAGAGGAATATAAGCTTTTCAAATAAGATCTCATTCTCTGATGATGGATATGAAAATACGAGAATTCTACGAGAGTGAAAAAATGAACGTCCTCAGAAAAATCATCTTAAGTGGAATTTCTCATCTCAAGGTACTCTAAATTAGTTGATAACTTATAGAAAGAAGAAATGAAAGGAAACACTGAAAGAGAAGCACAGAGCGTCGAGGAGAAAGAGATCAGGGTTGATTGAGCATCGGAATCGAGGCATGATTGTATAGGCCTTGCGCCATCAGATGTAATGCAAGCACAGGTCGCTGGCCGGATGCCTTCTTCAGTTTGGCCCTCTTGTTCTGAAACAATCGAGTAAACAATTCATAAACGATTATTCACCTAATAAATATCCAATAAACAGTTGCCTTTTTATAGAGGCGTGATTCGTTGGCAAGTTGATACTAACTATAGAGGCTAACAACTCTTTTCGAAGAGCAGTTTAGTGAGCAGTTATGAGCAAGCAGTTTGGTGCATAGTCACTCCAAGTGACGGCCTCCCATTCAAATATCGCAGTCTGAAACACACTACGTTGCTTAAAGCAATGATATGAACACTCCAGATCGTATTACGACGATGGGAAAAGAATAAGCTAAGTGCTACATTCGGCAAGCACGCGTCGCATCAGCAGATGCAAAACTATTTATGGTTTATGATCAAGTTGCTCTGTTCGCTGCAGAATTCCGAGAGGATGAGAAGACAGCAAAAAGCTGAAAAAATAACCACATTATTGATCATTTCGGCTATTTAGGTACTTGCAAGAAATTTATATGCTTTCTTTCACAGATGCTGTCCTGCTTCCCCGATCAGCTCTAATAATCAGTGGCGCTTCCCTCACCGAAAACGTAGGAATAAGATTTGAAACTTATAAAGCGAAGAGTGGAAGTTATTGCTGCGCAACTGTTTATGGTAAACGTGAACGTCAGTACAACCACTGAGTGAGGTTCACAGCGAGCATTTGTAAATCATAAAGGCGATGATGAATTGGTTACTTTCCATCACGTATCAGCTCTCGCTACTAATTACCTTAATTGGCATTTATGCGGCACAAGGTCGTGCTTATCAATATCTCATCGACACGACACGACCCTCCCCGCTCGACGACGATGTCTGCTTTCTCGCATTCGGCCGACAAAATGAATGCGCATTCCGTGACCGCGATATGCCTTACACATTGTTCACACAAATTTAACGCTTTTTGCACTAAATGAGGCGAAAGTTGTGCGAGAAAAGATAAAAAATTCGGTGATGCGGCAGGAAAGGGAAAGATGCAGACAAGACACAGCGGGTCAGCAGAAGTCTTTGGCGACAGTTTTTAGATAGGAACAATTGTGCAGCCCGTCGAGGGATTTATCTCATACAAAAGGAATAGGTAAAAGATAACAAGGTTAAAAGGAACGAAAAAAGATAGCGGTTCCTTTCGACTGAAGTTTTATTTGGATGTCCTCAATTCGACTTGCACTACGGCATCGGAAGTACTCATATCTCACTCCTCTCGCCTAATCCCTCATTCCTTCCTCTGCAGCGTTCTCCGAAAGTAAGATCCTTCGAAGTTTAATTATGCTGTCGGTTGAGGTGATTGGGGTGAGGTGTCGTGTTCGCTTGAAAGCGGTGCGTTTACAAAGGAGTATGGATGAACTGTGCCTTCAGATCGTTGCGGCAACTGGTCCCTGAAGCGGGAAAGGAAAGCGCACATAAAGAAAAGGGAGATAGACGATGAAATTGTCACCTATGCGTTTGCATGTCTGCGCACTCATTTACAAATTCTTCGGTGGCCGATTGTTATCTTCACAGATGAACATGGTGATACGCGTTCACTCTGCGCGCCAGCTCGCATTTACACAGCACATTTTCTGTATTCTCAATGAAAACACACCGGCAACTAACTCATTGCCACCATCATGTGATTATTTATATGCATACCAAAAGCTGTACACGACACCGTAGAGGTACTCTTGGAGGTCTTACAACGATCACACAGATTCCTCAACGTTGCACTTACTAAATTCACTCACACAAGGTAAAGACGTCTACAATTCAACTCCATTTCATAAAAATAGTTTTTTCAGCGACCCTAGCGACCGGAAATAATTCCTACCTTAAATTAGAAATGTACTGAATCTAGTAACATTATAAATACATCTTTCTATGTAGCAACAGAAAAGTGCGTCTGCAAGCAATACCCTGCCAAACTGATATTCAATAATCTCACTGCTATCGTAATTTATGAAGAGTTGAAAATAGACATTTCTCAAATGAAGACAGCTTTGTAAGATCGGAGATGTTCGGTGCGCCTTCGCGTACCGCCGAACGCCATTCGTCGGAAACGTTTCGTGAGTGAGGAATATCCTCACGTCGTGTTCTCTCTCGATCATTACCACAAAATCCTTGGTGATATTTCTATTGAGCAAAGTTCCTCCAATGAAATGACGCTCAGTCTGATCGCTATAGAGACAAATAGGAACTTCTTTGTGCGTTGTTTTCTCCTCTAATACATTTCAGTGCTTTTTTAGATATTTGATTACTGTTTTAGCTTTTTCGAGCAACGCCTTTGAATTACGGAGGATGTTTTACACTCATCGTTGATACGTATTCTCAAACAGAATCACCGATGTGAGATGTTATATGGGGAGTGGACGGTACTCACAGTATGTTGTTCACATAGAAGCGCGAATAAACGCCCCTAAATACGGCATGAGAACTCATGAAATTTATTGCCAACCATTAAAAATATCAACGTTTCGTTGAGGTGCTGACAGCTGTTGCGCCCCCATAAAGAATGCGCACAGCGATGCACCGCTTTGAAATTTGTTGAGAAAACGATTATAGCAAAAGTGCGCACCGTTTGCTGCCCGTCAACAATAATGCCACACTTCACGCGAACTAGCTACGGTAGATCTGCTTGATTATTCTGCACTATGTGCTTCAGTCAGAAACCAAGAAGCTAGTGCATCTGGGTACTTGCAATGAATTGGGAATGACGTTAATTGCTTGCTTGATTAGCTATCAACGGGTCCGATATGACAATTCACTAAGTAGTTATTACCACATGTGAAGAATCTGGGATGACGGAAAAGCTATTGATGAATGGAGGATGCTGCAAGCAGTAGCATCATCAGAGAAACCCCTTGCGCTAACCACGGGAAGTCCAACGAGAGCTAATGCTCACGTTAACTTCGTGGATCTCTGCAGGCATCTTATGGACCGCTCGAGTACGAAAGTCGATGATTGCAATCACTCATTTGCAATGCGAGCGCGTTAAAACAACGTTTCGAAAGCAGATGAGTGGTGTTTAAAAGTGGCATCGTGTGGATCAGTGGAACGCCAACTGCAAACTCATTCTACAGTAGCGCGCCGCATTCTCTTAAAGGGTAATGCATCAGCACGGTGTCAGATTCATCGTCGGCAGCGAATCGACGACAAGCTCTAAACAAAGAGGCATCTATCAAAGTTGGTTTTTTCAGTGCCAAATGTGACTCTCATTAAGGCGTCGTCGACGAACTTTGAAAATTTGAAACTTAAAACAACTCCACTAACAACGCGAAATAACTTCAAATCAGATTGATGGGGTCATTGCAGGATAAACCTCTCTCAAAAGTGTTCAAGATGACTTCACCACCAGATCAATTTAGAGTCAAGTTAGCGAAACGCTTGCCATTCGTATCCATGGATAATTGCGAGGTTTCTTTTTTCCCACTTATTAGTGAAAAGTTCTAACATCTCCGACTGCTTTAAGATTTCGATAATTTTCACTAGCCAACAATTTCAAACTATTCATTGATTCGGTCAAACCTGCCCATCGGGTCATAGGCTCTCGTTTATGGTCAACGAATGAATGCGGTTATTCGCCTTACCCAAAAAAAGAGTATTAAAATGCAGCAGAATGTATGAAGGTTATGCATTGTAAGCATTTTGATATGAAATAGATTGGTTCTCGAAAAGCGTGGTCAAGCGTCACCGCCAAAGGAATAAATGCCTCTGAGAGCATCAAACTCGGTTAAACGTCGCACCTCAGAAAGATTTTTCTATGCTTTCCGCGAGCAAACAAGGAAATAATCGCAACGTTATCATTAAGCTGCGATGCTTCTCACCCAATCGAGTATTGCCGCATCACGTGTTATGCAGTGACTGATTATTCGTATTTCAGTGGTGGTTCTCGAGGAATAACGACAGATTGGTCAGAATACACACATTGGTGTTTATATGTACCGAACATTTTTGTACTTTCGCAGGGGTGGGAAGACGGGCGAGGGGAGCTCGAATAGAGAAGGTGGCAAAGCAGTGGTAATAAGTATTTTGTTCGCTCAAAATTTAGTTGATCTATCAGTGTGAATTCTCCTTTGATATAATCGCTCGTCTCGCATTGCGTCGTTTGAAGTGTGCGTTCGCTATCGCATTTATTTACAACGACTTAAATATGAAGTTGCTGCATTTGGCGACTGCGTCGACGCACCTCAATGGACTTTTCACAGACATATCCAACTTTACGTTTAATGATTAGTAAAATGGTGCATTCACATAGGTTTCTGCTTGTTGGTTATTCATTAGTCTACATAGTTGCCGAATAATATAAACAAGACGAAGGAAAGCTCGGCAATGAAGTGAGGAAATCTTCAACAACGTTACCATGATGCGCAGTTAATTGGTTAAATAATTAATTGCACGTTCTTCCTGCTAAAGAAACCGAACACATAAAAACAGAAATCGCTAAAGTTGTGAGCATCTCTGCGCTTATTTGCTTTTTTGTCATATACAATGAAAAGTAGAGATAAATAAGCGCAGCAGATTTTGTTCGTGTTATAAAGAAATGTGAATTATGGAAGTTTGAAGGTGGATCTGAGGCAGGGATTGCGTTCAGGAAGTGCTTCAGAGCACATGCGTACGCCAATAAAGATTGCTAATAGCGCAAGAGCACATTTATAAATACTTGCACCCTCAAGAGAATCATTTTGGAGCTGTAATCGCTCACTTTTCGCTCTCGCGATAATGAGGAAAAAGATGTAAACAAGTGCATGGAATCGAAACGCTACCTGGAACCAAATTTTGATTTGTGACTCATTCAAACCGAGCTCGTGAGCTAGTTCCTGACGCCGCTTCTCGGTGAGGTAGCGATTGTCCATAAACTGCTCCTTGAGCCTCTCGAGCTGTTCGGCAGTAAATGCAGTTCGGGGACGTTTCTCTTCCTCGCTTGGGTTCGATTCTTTTCTCTTTGCGCGCCTACATCGAGGTCCTAGACTGATTAATGAAAGTCACAAAAAATCTTGAAATGAGATATTACCAATTTCTTTCTGAAGACATTAATTTCTTCAGCTGACGGCATTTGCCTTCCCAACTCAAAAAATTCCCACCAAATATTCGCACTATTCTGTCGCTCTGTTATCCACTTGAACTTTCATTCCCTTTCAGATTTCACCTCTTCCTTGCGGTGCGATTATTGCCCATTTGCCGTCATTTCAAAATGTTATCAAACGAAAACACCAAAACTAATGGTATTGCGAATGTGAAATGAGAAAGGAAAAGAGTTGGTGAAAAAGCACCAAACATGTTAATGTACCCGTCAGAAACAACAGTGGTTTTTACATCGACAGTGTTCTGTTGAGTTACCTAAAGCAGTTACTGTACCAATATTTCGAGTGCTCCTCTCTGATAATTACTATAGGTGCTAAATTATTGATAATTTGCATAAGCTCTCGAATGTGTTGCAAATGACGGCACTTGAAAGACCTGAGCTTGGTCGATCCGAGTAACGAGTGCAGTAGATCCATGCAGGGAACGGTACACCGATGTTCTCTTGAGCACTCCTCGAACTGCATGCTTTTGTGCTTTTTACATGCTGAAAATCTGAGAAGCATCTCACTCGAAATAAGTTATGTTGCACAAGAAAACGTCCTCTTTGCCTTAGTTCAAAAATTCTATGCTTTATTTTCCAACTGCGTTTGATGGCCGACTGCAGTCAACATAAGACTCCACCTGGAGAAATGTTCTCCTCGTTAAATGCTGCAGTAAAATTTTGATGCTTCAGTGAAGAATTAGCTCAGCCCTATTTCGCTGTGTTGTGCATAAAGTTCTCGCAACTTTTCTTATACTTCCACTGCAACCAAAAGTTAATTTTGGTGTAACTTTCTTAAACTAGTGGGCTGGGAATACTTCTCATGCTGTGGAGGGGTTGCCAATGTTTTTCGCCTTTCATCGGTGTCTGCAATATTGTTTAAGAATGTCTTTCTATAATATGAGGAACAAATTTTGATAGAGTGCACTGATTAAAGAACCTTTCCAAAATCAGGATCGAGAATATTCTGGATGGAGAATTTGAGTTCAGGACTCGAATGAGGTGAACGTGAACTCCTGTTGAAGCGCTCTGGGGATGAAAGTCCTTCCACCGAATCTGTCATCATTCCCATTTGGCCGTTTCCTTCTAAAAATAATTACTGTAAGTGTTTACACGAGACACTGTTGACGGGAGAGCAGTTTATCATATCAGACGGTCCACCAAGACGCAGTATGCGCTCATTTAGACCTTCCATTACTATTACAATTTGCTGCACGGAATTTTTTAAACGATCATCGAATATAAAAACCAAATGTGACATATGAAAGGGCGAATGTTATTTCACTACGGAGATTATAAAATGTGAACATTCTGCAACTGTAAACAATGCAAAAAATGACCACTTAGCATTGAGAGAGATATGCTGAAAATGAGGTGGCAATTTGGTGGCAAACAAAAAGGTGGCAATTTGCACATTCCTTACAACTCCCTAAGATGTTATGTAGTTCAGAGTGAGGATTTCTTGCACCTGTTAGAAACATCAGTGCCCTTTTGAACGGTATTCCGCATAAAATTCAAAGTTTTCACGGCTTCGTCCAGCACTAAGATATGTGGATTAGCGTTTGATGCAACGCGATCACTTTAAAGGATTTGAATATTTTCTATTTCAATTATAAGACAAATTTTGCTTCATTTTCGCTGTGAACCCAAGTAGAATTTAACTGATAAGGAGAGCTACTGCAGTAAGAGGTCAGTGCAATATGTGAGCGACATATGAAGGGCTGAGTATTGTGGGAGATTTTGCCCAAGAGGAAAGGAACGTATTCAGTTTGTACTGCAAAATGACGAAGTTTGTTGCTAAGTTCGCTTAGAGGCTAATAATGACTTCAAAGGCAGATGTGCTGACTACGTGGAACTACATCGAAGTCACTAATAACCACTAAAGCAATAAGCGAAGCGCATATTATAGGCTAAGTTCCAACAAATTTTAATTCAACAATGCGATCGGAAAATTCCAACGAAGAAACATCTGAGAGGGAAAAAGCGCCATCCTCGCCCAAATTTCACTTTGCACGGCGCGTCTCCGACATGTGAACGTCAACTTTGCACTCGAAACTGAACATCGCTAATTGAGCATTAAGGAGATTTGTAACGCCTCCTACTGTATGCCGATCGTTGATTGGGTGCGTGCAGACGAGAGGCGGTGCTATTTCAATTGAGCGGCATCACAAAAAAGATCGCCGAATAGAATGCATTGAGGCGGTAAGCGAGGCTCGCTGGGAAGATTGACGATGAATAAAGCATGATAGGGGTTTAGCGAGGTATAATTGTCGATGCACACGTCGCATGTCAACGTTAAACACATCGAAATTGCAATCGCCTCAGAGAATAAGCCAATTTGCGGGTTATCTCTCTGCAATAAGCACATCCATTAAGGATGATGTGAAGTCGCTGAGCTAGATCCCCTAATGCAAACAAACAACTAAAAGCATTACAAATGTGCATTCTACTGCACTAATCGTCTATAATATTGAAGTCATCTTTGCAACTGCAATGCAATTACTTAGCATCGCTAATCGTCGGATGTCAATGAAAACTTCCTTGCAATAAAGAAACACTGGAAGCATCGATTAACTACTTCTGTTCCCGTTCCAACTTCTTGCCTCCATGCATCTCTTTTCCTCTGCCGCCTTCTCGAGCTCCTTTAAGGAACACATCCGAGCTCCCTTAACGTAAGATAAATGAGGTATACCTGGTTCTTAAAAGACAGCTCGACGTGTGTGCTCCTAAAGCAGTGAAGAAATTGATATAAAACGCTTCAATATTTCTCCCAAGCACGGAATATAATTCCTGTTATTAATTGAGAGGCGTAGAGACGGCAGTTAACCTGGTCGGCCGCGCCTATGTTTGAGTCATTGCACTCACCAGAGGACTCAAAAACGATCACCAGTCATGCATAAGTAACAACAGTTAAACTGTAACAAATCTTACAATGAACCTCCCAAAAATGCTTGCAGCTACATTTATCATTTTTTCACGGAAAACATCCACAGTTTTTCAGGAATGAAAATGAAAACATCCACAGTTTTTCTTCCACAGCGAAAGATGAGGAATTCAGATTTTGATCCTTGTCTGGATGACACACTCACTGCAGTGCGATCACAACGTTAAGTGAATCGCAAACTTCTCGCGATTGTCTCGTCGTCAATCTCACCATCTGCATAAGAATTTGTGATTTCTTCTGGCATAAGATTATATCGTCCTCGCACGACTTCGCCTCAATTAAAGTTGACCTTTATCGAGGAGAATCCATCGCAAAAGGGAATCTGACGGCCTCAATTTTGTTGACGACATTTATTGCGTGTAAATGTAATTCTCTTTGCTCACATTCGAATCCCTGTTGAGAAGGATGTCATCGCACGTTGTGCATCGGATGCTGCGAAATCAGAAAAGAAAAATTTCTGTCCCGATATTTGGGAAACTTCCTGATATCAAACTCAGTATCTTCATATAATGTCTTGGAGCTGAGGCTCGAAAAATTGCGTGTCAACGCGCTTTCCCAATGGCACACAAAAAATTAAGTTCATATCTAGAATAAGGATGACCTGAGGTCAACATATTGAGACAAGATTAATTATATGGATGATGCTACAAATGGCAGCGAAGGAAGTCATTTCGATCGGCAGGAGCCTCCCAATTTGTCATCCATTCTTCGTCAACCCTGCGTGACATGCGCCATTATTCTTTTCTAATAGGAATAGCAAACATTTATTCATTGAGGGGCAAAATAATGAAAAAGAAAAGTGCCAACAGATTATATCGTCCACTATATCTTAACCGTAAATGAACGGAATGAAAAGATTTTTGTAATGTTTGCAAATAGAGCCGCTCACTGAGGGATAAATTCGATGTGACCAACGGTGACAATCACTCAGCAGTCAGCAACTGCTCTTTTCTTTGAAATCGACCACTCTCGAACTGAAGCAAAATATCAGTTGCTTTCCACTTCTGCATTGACTGCCAATAAAACCAACGACGTTAGCTGAATTATGGACGATTTGCTGAGGACTTGCTATGATCATTATTCGTAATTGTGCTATTCTAAAGTTTGGAAAAAAATAGTTTCCGTTTCTGAAATCAGCTGTTAAAGAAAATTCAATGCTACGAAATGTAGTTTTTCAACGACCACTCCCTGAATAATCTCCATAGCGAACAATCCTTCCGACTGCATAACACCCGTGACTAGCATGCATCGTTCAATTATTTTTCCTTAGCATTTAACTATAACACAAGTAGACTGTTTGGAGGAGAGAAGGGAAAGAGAGGGAATGAGGTCGTAAGAGTGAAATGATGGTACAATGTGTACGTCGGCAGTACTAAAAAGTTCCCCAATGAGATCAGAAAGACATATGCAAGCAAGCTGAGTAGGCGACCATTACAAATGAGCTGATAAGACGGCATGAAAGCAAAGTTGTCGGAGCACATCAAGCACCATCGATCTGGTTTGTTTTTAGTTGGTGGAAAATGCCGATGCGCACTCTTCCCACAGAATCGATCATCCACGTTTGTGCTGCCGATCGCTTTGAGGAGCCGTTATCGTCACTGATTCGCTCACCTCTTCTATTTGTTTCATAACCGAACTGGTTTTTCATCTTTTTTACTCTTTTTTCATAGGGCTAGCACTCGCCTACAGCCGTAGCGTCCAAATTCTTCTTCTACAAAAAAATCCCGATGAGTACATCAGATCTATAAAAAAGTGATGGTTAAATCATCTCATGAATATATTACGATTAAATGAGCTGGACAAAAAAATTCGCTCTTCATTCCTTCTTCATAGAGAATTCATCACTGCCTTCATCGTGCAATTCTACAATTGATAACGCCCACCTACAGTAAACGCAAAATATTGGCCATATTTGCGAATTATCCTCACATCGGAGTTGAATTTCCCAATATTCCAAATGCGTGACACTGGGCTTCTCAAAAGCTACATCATTTCTTGATTGCATAATCACGGGACCCATGAGGGAAAAAAATTAAATAATGGGTACGAGGAATACGAAAACTCATTATCATCGTATTAAATTCAACATAGTGTGCCTGAAAGCGATTCAGTGCTGACTTTAAGGAAACTAAGAAGCTAAACATAAGACTTAAAGCACTGAAATAATTAAGTGCAAAAGAAGTGAAAAGAGAACACTGCTGCTTGTCCCCTCGACACATTTCGTTTGAAAGGTTGTGAAAATCGCTAGCTACAACCGATATTCTGCACTGACTAAATGGCGACACAACTGCAGGCGATACTGTCTGCGTGCCACTCGAATGATGATATATGAATGTGAGTGCACGAAGTAAAAAGTGACTATTCCATAGATCGTATCATTAACGCAAGCAGTAACGTGGGAATGTGGGCCGTAACCATATTGCATCAGTGAGGATACTCATCTCAGAAGGAACAAATGCTAGGACGACAGTGATTCCGTCTCTGCGCATGCCCACTATGTAAATGTAGTCTTCGCTCGCAAAGATAAAAGAACCCGTGATCCATGTGCGGAGAATAACAGCATGAACTCATGTCATAGAAAATGATTTGTGACGATGAAAAAACGATATTGGACGGAATAAAGAGTGAGTATAAAGAAGAACATATGTAGCAGCAACCTCAAGCATAAAAAAGAGACATATAGCGCTACCTCAGGAAGACCTTCACAGTGAGGCAAACAAAACTGTGGAGGCAAAACAGTACGAGAGAAATGACGTAACTGGGGAAAATGCTGCGGGGGTCATCGTACGAAGTGTATTTCGAAAGCGCAAATTGAAGTTAAACTTGTCACATCGTTGTGTCGGTGTCAGTTCCTGTTGCATTTAACACCAATCACCTACGCATCTCTCTCTCATTCTCGTATGATCAGCTCTCACTTTATCCAGTAGACGTTTTTGTCGATTCTAATTACCGTCACTACCGCGTTGTCCAAGCAAGTTTTCTTCGAGCTCTGACTCTTAAGGGTCGGGTATCAGACCGAAGGGACGAATCGTAATGCTTCGAGAAGTACTGCTAGCCAGGATGTGCTCTATAGGTAAATCCATGCATGAAAGGTACTGTAACTTTCTCCACGTAAATGGTGGTGATATGCTTTCTGGAAGACTCGAATTTCCAAATCTTTTGTGCCAACTGAATGTCTAATAAGGTCCAACGACTGTCTGTATCATGATTAGCGTGCTTACAACATAAAATCCTAAAATCTTCTAAGTGATCAGCACGCAACACTGAACCTCCGCCCGCTTCTGATAGCCACTCGATTAACCAATATCCGTACGCGTTTGCCCACGAAACCATTCGCTTTCGTGTCGTAGGACCATCGTTGCAAGATCCCTGATTAAGCTGTCGCTCACAACATCCCACTTACGCGAACCAAGGGAATGAAACCCGTTGATGCCAACACACGCTTCACGCTTCCTGCGGATCTTGAGGTGTTCCTCTGTCTACAAGTTGAGCAACAGGGAATGAGTCCGTAGTACTGAGCTGGTGCTGAAAACGAGTCTGAGAAACAAAACTTGTGTTTTTGATAGATTAATTTTACACAGAATGGAAACTGACGGCTTCAATTTATGATTTGCACCGACCGTAACAAACCAGCATTCCGACGAGGACGCAAACGTTACCAGCCCACAACGACGTAGTAGGTTGGTGATGGCTGGGATGTTTAAGATGGCTATAACTGCATTCTACGGACAATTCAGAACAGCTGCATTAAGCATTATAAGAAGACTTTCATCGCTTATCATAGGTGAATTCTTGAATAAGGTTTCCCGTTTGGTATCGTCTTTGAAATTGGGAACGTAGATGCTGCAAAATGTGTGGATGTCCCTCACGCAAATGGCTTCCCAAGGTTTTTCAAATCCCGTATATCTCAAAGCATGAAATTCGTCTCTGCATTCTGTTCTAAAAAAAGTCGTTCGAATATCACCGCCTCGCGCTTGATCATATACTGCTTCAAGACTGTTGATGGTTTTTTTGATATTGCATTTAATTCTGTGTTCCCTTATTCCGATCGACGTTACAACGACCTCATAGCTCCCAACTGTTTCCTTAAGTCTCAGTCTTGAATTCAACTCACAGTTTTCCTTTCCTTTTCTGATCGTCTGAGTTTCCGTACCCTTGATGCCTAGCATCTTTACGCTCTCCAGCCATTTAGGGTATTAAAACTTTCAGAAAACCTATGAACTTGTGCTTAAATTACCCCAGTTCCTGACTGTCGTGCTTACTAGTCGCTTTTTTCATTTCCTTTATTTTTTCGGTTTCCTTCATTTCATATATGAACTGAAAATTCCAACAATAACGACAACGACAACATTAACAATAATTTACCTAATATTTCACTACATAACTGCTTCAGTGAACGGCAGCGATCTGACACCACACAATTCTTTTTGAGACTGACAGACGCGAATCTACGAATCAACCGTTCCCTTATTCTTTCGTTTAAAACGGTCGAGCTTATAGGAACACAGCATATATGCATGTAACGTAGAAAGCAGCAGACATATAAATATACGCAAATACACAACGCAGAAACTTACGAAGATCAAGCGAAATAGCCGTTTTTGTAAAAGAAATTTATTATTGAGGACTCACTTTTGTACTGGAAAAGAAAAAAGGAATTCCTCAAGTTGCATATTCGAAGTGAATGTTCGGTCATTTGTTGATGTCGCCATCAACACAACAACAGCAATTTTATTTTACGAGAAAGAACCTTATAGAACAGTAGCGACATATCCGCCGTTAACTCCTTAAACAGGAAATAGAAGGAACGCTGAAACTCAAGGAGCAATAAACGACCACCTGCACAACTGATGCACATCATTTGGTACAAACCACCTGCACAACTTATGCACATCATTTGGTACAAAGATTCTTCTTCTTCTTCTTTTTTTTCTTCATAAGTGGTGGTTTTACCGCATCGCCTTTCGGGTCACTCTTAGCGGGTGTTTCGCCGACTTCCTCAGGCATTTCGTCCTTTGGCTCCTCCTTTTTTATCTGCAAATTCATTCTGACTAACATGAATGGAAAGTTTGTTTCAGAACCATCAAAAAATGAAGATGACCAGTGCGCGGATAAACATTTCACCGCACTGCTGCAACCACAGGGTCTAGCATTCTGTGTACTCATATGCCCGTCCTACGTGCCTCTTTTTGAAACATTAACTCAGGCAAATCTCTTACAGAGGCACTGCTAATGAAGATAAACAGAGATGTCACTAACTGCAACAAAGGCATTCAAACGAAGGGAGTAAAAGGGATGACTTGAACACTAGATGCAATGTACAAATACATCACATACCTTGCAGCACTGGTCATGCGATACAACACAGACTTTCAACATAGTTACCGTCATCGAAATTTAGGCAGTATGGTAGGGTAAGATAATCGGGAAAAGAAAAATTGCGTAAAACGCTCTGGTACCCCAAGAGAGAGCTGCCATCACCCTATATTAATTTTCCAGGTACCTCGTACAATAAGAGTTTTAAGAAGTAATCATTCCCAACGCAGTGAACAGCAATAAACGGTTTCAAGTTTTTCTCCCTAACTCCAGCTTCACGCCGTTTCCATTCTCCCATTCAAAGATAGGCTTGAAAGCAATAACGCAATGCATTCTGTCCGTTTCGGCACTGTACTATCGTGTCACGAAGTAAAAAAACTTCATAAATATAACCCAGCGGTGCTCGAGTGACCCAATATCGAGTGAATAATCAAATCCCATTGCTGCAAGTTCTGCTTTCTTCTTCTTCAGTCGCCGTAACATTCGCCTCTAAACAGTCCACTTTACTCTAAGTACATAAATTATTCTTCACGATTTCATTAAATAATCATGCACTCACCTCGTCAAGCAACTAACCTTCACTGGATAACAACAAAAAAAAGAAAGATGAACTTTGAGAAGGCCATTTTCCATACCGTAATCGTTTATGCAATCGGTTTCGGCCTTTTTAAAAATCAACACTTGAGACTGCAGCTGGCAACTGCTGAATAAACTTCACTTTCCTATCTGCGGGCAAAGAGAAGTCCGCAAGCTGACCGCAATTTACTTACACCTATAAACCCATTCATCATCAAGTAACTTCACACACAAATTCTAAATATCTCACCTCACTTGCCTCCTCTTGAATACCGGATTTATGCCCGCCTGCTAAACGAGTATGCCTTCTGCTCCTGGCACCTCTTATCGGTGGTCGTATGAGGCATTTCCCCGAGCGCATACAGTTTGGAACCTCTCTGTTTTTCAGCACTTTACCTGAAGAAGATGAAGAATACAGCAAGCATTCTGTATTAACGTAAACAGCGTTTTTAGGATATGATAAAGCCTCTTCATATAGATATGTGTGGTAAGTCGTCACAAAGGTATTGTCATGACACATATTCTGCTCTCAAATTAGTATAAGTAATGATCCTATGGTGTAGATTACAATCACTAAATTCTGCGGCCGAGCATAACTGACTGCGGTGTTGGAACTAATGGACAGACTGATGGACATATAAGTAAACATGCGCATTGTCCGTAAGTTTACGAAGAGCAGGAACGCGACAACCACAGTTAATAACGGCGCTTATGAACAAGCTGCCTCTGGGCAATTCAAATGACTACAATTGTCGACGCTTGGGGGCTGCTGAAAAATATTTACCACAATGCAACAAATCACTCGATATCATTTGCGGATCATCACTAAGACTACAATGGAGATATACTACTGTATTATCACTACCGACCGATAATCACGAGAGAACGACAGGCAACGGATAACGATGGCGCAATTTACAAATGCTATGGAGATGTCCATCTATCTTTCTTTACATAAACGTCACGCATTACTCCCTTATGCACCCTATATTTAGCCTTAACTAGGGAGCGTTCTCAAAATATGTTACGCAACAATCATGCGAGAACGACTCCTTATTAAGGTAGCCAACGTTGAGCATGACTTATGAATGATCCTCTATTTATTCGTGGAGACGTTTAACGCTTTAGAAACTCAAGTGAGATGGTGGAAAATTTTCGAAACTATTCCATAGGAAACAAACTTCCAGGAAACTGGAAGATTAAAAAAAGCGAACCTGACTCACCCTGCTTCACATTTACATTTCACTTATTTTTATGCTAGATATAAGGGCAGAAAAAAATGAGGACAAGAAATATTTACTTGCCATCCTCACTCATCATTTAGAATGCTTTTTGCCCATATTATCATAATCAAAGGCAATAAATAGATTCAAAAAAAGCATCACTTACAAATGAGACGCTTATCAAACATGAGGTAACCATGCATCGTCTCGGCTGCGATCTGCGCGACATTTTCATCCGTAAACGAAACGAACGCCCATCCTTTGTGATTGCCCGTCTACAATGTCACATAGTATTTACTTTTCTGTCAATTATGCAATGCCTTTATAGAGTCATTATTTGCTTCATATTCATATACACACTTCGCAATTACAAAAATAGATGTCTGAACTTTGTAACTAAATTATGTTGCAGTCTTTTACGCTCATCAACAAACAACAGCTATATCGACCCACAAAATGCGCAAACTGGAACCCACAAACTCGAGCACGATCCTGAGTTATGAGAAATCCAAGCTATTCTATGCACTTTTAGCTCTGCACATTTATATTTGGAGTGAATCAAAAAGACCTCTAAAATAGTGACACTATACAATGAGACCGTGTCCTTCCCCTAATTTTGGGCTCTTAGTTACTGACCTTGCTGGATCCAGCTGCCGTATGTAGTATGAACCTTCCCTCACTGCTACTGGAAGGACCGAAGGAGTAAGCTGGCTGACAGCTTATTCAATTAGAATACAGACGTAGCCCATTATAAGACAAACAAAATCTACAGAGGCTCACAAAGAACGTTATGAATAAGTACTGATGAAGAGGGAGATATATAGTTAAACAGAATGGAATCGATTGAAAGAGCGAAACAGTACCATCAAAGAGTGCAATCATAGATCACATTGAGCCGACAGACACAACGTTCAATTAAAGTGCTTGCTCGATGCATAACAGATTGATGTCAGGCAAAGCAAAACAACACTAGTGTCACTCATCCCTTTTTATAATGTCACGATTCAATGTGAACGAGGTGGAAAGGAAGAGCAGAGCTGAGAGAGGGAGGGACGAGCGACATCAAAACAAAAAAAGCAATAATCACTTCAGGAAGCTTTTATCACCGAAACTGGTATTCATGATGGTGGGCGGAACATTCCACTTGAAGATTTTAAGCTCCGCGGCTCCATATCGATCCTTCTGGGTACTGTCTCTCAACTCTTAATACTTCAAACTTCGTCAACGCTTCGACTAGCCCTTCCAACGGTAGTGACGTCTCTTTCGCGACCTCATCCACACATGATATTTTCGGGAAGGAGGTAATGTGGGTCTCCTTTTAAAATTTTCGCTAAAGTTATCATGCTGCGCAACCTTCTTCTCTTGTTATAACAAAAGAACATATTCGCTGAGCCTTTCTCCACGGAAGGTCCACCTAGTTTAGTGGTAGCAAGAGATTTACTCTACATAACGTGTTGTCTTCAAACACAGCTTTTACACCTCAAGAGTGCTTTGGACCGCAATTACGCATCTTCATCATCTTCTTCTAAGTTTGCTGCGATACCACCCGAGCATTAAATTAATTCACGGATTCCCGGCGACCACCACTCTTCCAACAGTCCTGAATGTTTAGTGAAAAATCAACTTAATGGGATGAAATTTCTTTTCGAATTTCACCCCACTTTTTGGCAATCAAATATGGAAATTGTCAAAATTCGCCGAATTCTGCAAATCACTGCAGCTTAGACAGAATGAGTGGGGATTGGAAGAGGGGATATCGCATGCTCACTGACAAATATCACTGAATAAATCAAACGTCGCACGCTAATCCACAATCCTCTAGTCTTAGAATCCCACTCCAGTTGATGATATAAGGCCTCGCCACGCACATCGGACGATTCAGGTATGGTGGAGAACAACCAAAAACATCCTTAGGACGTGATATGCCAAGTCAATATAATTATTCGACTGATAGTGCAGATAAACATGTGAGTTGCCTATACGTTCGGAGTCTTAAAATGGAGCAGAAAATGGCAACGATTTTTGTTTTATCGGACTGCTTTTCGATTGTCGCCAACTGTCATTTAATGAATCGACGCCAAAGCGATTTGCTATTGTATTCGGGGTTGGCGGAAAGTGATCCTTGTCACTGATTAGAGCACAATATGGATTTTAAAGCAAGAACCTTACTGCATGATGAGCACCGAAAGAGAAAATCCACCCACAAAACAATGGACACAAATCAAACAGTGAAAGAGACGACGAAATGGAAACAGTTCCCAAAGAAAGAGGAAGGGAGAGAGTGCGTGAGGGAGAGGGAGAGGCCCATATGAAAGGATGAGAAAAGCGGCGCAGCGTGCAAAATTGCGGCGAACACAATCGAGGAAGTAATTAACCATCATAAGGGCTATTACTGACTGATCAAAAGCGCATCCCGTTATATATGATGAGATGTATGATGAGCAAGCGTCTGGAATTGTTTACAGCTAAGTGCCGTACACTTCGAGTTAACTCCCACCAAATGGTTATTACATCATATGTTCTCTCTCCTGATATGTTCTTTTTAGCACTGAATATATTTCACATTTCCTGAAACCGCAGACGGCACAAGTCAGTATCGGCTGAGGTACCTGCTGCACTGGATGAGGGAACTCCTCTAAAATGCTGAGCTTTTTGTTCTTCAGATTCTAGAAGGTTGTGGACGAATTAATTCCTAAACAATCATATCGCTGCGATGAGAGCTTAAACTCGACCTAATCACCCTATTCACATTAAATTTCAATAACTTATACTTCACTGACTTGTAGCATTAAAAAATTTCTAAAAACTGAAATCTCTTGCTGAAGATTAAAGTCATTTGGTACGTATAGATGCCTTTGCAGACAGTTTCTCAACACGAGGAGATCCCGCTGAGAATAAGGACCTTCTTGCTGTTTCTTTCTTCAGTCTCCACTTCCACTCTTCCTGCAGCGTTGAAATACGGCTAAATTTGTTGCGTTTGTTTCAGCAAATAGCAAAACAACGGATAAGGACTAAATATCTCTACCGGTGTTGCACACGGCTATTACTTTGACCAAAAAGGTCGTACTTCACCCACTGACTTCATATGCACTCAACGCATGAAATGATTAACTTCGAGGCGCGCATTCTTTTACCTACAGCAACAGTCCTGTACCTATTCCGCTAGATCAATACACGCTCCAATCAATTTTCTATAACATAAGGACACAGCTAGATAAAATCCTGCACTATGTCAACAAATTTTCCCTTCCTTCCCTTATTGTTCGCACTCATTTCTCTCCACGAACTTCAAAAAAATTCTGGAAAGTGAGAGTGGCTGTATCTATACCCTTTCTCCGTCTGTGCCCTCCACCAACAGAATTTCTCGCACAGATGAAAGGTAAAAAAAGAAGAAAGATGAGCCGTTTCAATACGAAACCTCGATAGGGCTCTTCTCTGGCTTTCCACTAGCAGAGTAGATAAAGGTGGTCAGAAAACACCATGTTTTGCAAAAACTCAACGGAAGAACAAAAACCGACAAGACAATCATGAAAGAATCAACGACTTTCGAGCGTTGTACGATTTATCCCACAACATATCTTGAATCGCCGCTTCTACTTCCTCAATGGATTTTATACCGAAATATCAGAATTCATAAGCAAATGAATTCCTAACGTCTCACGGAAGAAAAGGACTAATTTTAAGGTGTGAGTCGACGTGGCGATACGCTAACAGATCGGCATTCAGTAAAGAAGAACGCGGTGATTGAGTGGTTCACAGGTGAATTAATAAAGAACATAACATCGTGGAGAGGAAGACACTCTGTCTAACCTATCGGATCGGGGCACATCACATTTGACATCTCCGATCGGGACCTTACAGAGAAGTCCCAAACTCGAAATAGGTTCAGCTTTTTACTCTCTTTAATACGCTGATGTGGGGCAATTAATCGTTGCAGTAAATTTTCTGCACTCATATTCTCTACACCTGCTGCAAAAATTTTTTAAACAGAATGAGCTATGGACAAACAGCAATGTCTGACGTTTGCCTCACAAATTACAAACGATAAGGTGACGAAATTTAGCGGATAGAGTTCACTCAAATGGAAGCATACTCAATTACTATCACCTCGACACCAAACGACAACGTTGACAATCGACGAGAAACGCTTAGAGAGAAAAATTAGACATTTAAGCAAGAAAGAGGGCTCACCAATTCAGCGACAATTTAAAAGCCGTTAAAATAAAACAAAACTTGCCTTCACACTTCGTGCCACACGAACGCGTCGAACTCTGCCAAACTGTCGAAAATATTTCAATAACTCCTTCTCAAAGAATCCGTATGGAATGTGTCCGATTTTAATGACCTTTGAAGGCGCTTCGGGGTCACCCGGAAGGGGCACGTTCCGCCGATCAACACGTCCCTTGATGGTTAAAGAAGTCGATGCCTCTTTCACATCACCTCCCTCAGTGTCCATTTTGTCGCCATCACCAAGCATTGTGGGATTCTGAAATGGTGAACCGTCCAACTGATTCCACAAACACGATCATGGAAAAATGCTCGTTGGACACTAGCTTCTTCGACTGACGTTAATGCTGGGAGGAAGCAGACGCATCTCCCATCAAAAGACTGAACGTTGCAGGCACGGATTTGCTTAAAATCTTACCGACAATATCGGTGTCTCCATCAATTTTCACGTTATCCCTCTCTTCATTTTTGGGAATGTGAAGGTGCGGAACGTCTGCTTCAAAACTATCGAAGTGGCCATCTGGCTACCATGAAAGTTTCTTCCGTATCATGACCCTGTGCAATTCATTCGTCACCCTCAAACGCCACGAGCAATTATTTTATTTCCAATTCACCTAGGGCTTCATGCACTACTTCGCCGCACGACTGTCGACGCCGCCAACGAGCGGATGGACGACTTCTTCGCATCCCGTTCAGGGTCGAAACGAGTAGCACTTTGCTTTACTGGTGAAATTGTAAGGGATATATTGAGCTGGAGACGGAGGGGGGAGGGAGGTTAATCTCCGAATGCTAATTGCAGATTTATCCTCAGCAAACAGTGAACATTTATCAACTTGTACGATCACATGTAATGCGGCCGAAGCAGTGAGCATGACTCAGTTTTCCAAAGGAGCAATGCTGCTGACTCGTCCATTACCGCTCCAAAAGGTGCAGTTCTTTTGAAGCGGTCTCTACGTTGCTCAAAACGCAAATGTTTTCTTAGTAACTCGCGGAGAGTTAAAGGTCTCTGACTGAACTCCCCCACCTCTCCTTGCTGAGATAAGTGAGGTCCAACATTGCTTAAACTTGCACCAAAACACAAGGATAAAAGTGATATAACACGAAAGGCGTTTTGCGCAATCTTTCGATGAATAGTGCCGACGAGGAAGACGGGACGAAACATTTTGTATGCGCAATTAAGGCAAGAAGAGAATTTGATACGCAACGCTGATAGAGCGGCAATTCGAGTGAATCTGGGGTTCATCACACAACAGGTAATTAGCGCGACATGTCGCGATCTAATCAACACTCACTACCTCTTAAGCGCTCACACCGCCGATGCCATTGTCGCCCAATCATAGTCCAGCCAGGGACCAACATTTTATAAACTGTTAGTTGGCTGAACTTGCTGCGTTCACATTTAATGTCAACTTCAGCTCATAGAAGGTGACTAAACAAAGACAAACTGCTTTCGGCTAGGCAGAAAAGTTGCGACTGAACTGTCCACAAATGCCCGCAAGGTCGGGAACGTTCCACTGCGCCTATAAGGAATAGCGTGTTTGATTATTCAGTGTCCTTCTACTTCTTGATATGAGATGGTTGCATCTTCCCGCGCTCGATTCGGACGATAGTGATGAGCGCCCCTGCCGCTATGTTTCTGGCGTGAGTTCTTTGGCGCACATTCGGATGTAGGAGGTATTATTCATGTCTAGATGCTGTCGAAGCGACGTCCCTTTGTCCCCTCTCCTCATGTTATCTTCTTCGCCTTACTGCTAACTTTTTAAGACCTGATGAAAACTCTGGCCTGTGGTTCTGTCATCAGGTCACGCAGCATCTGGTCGACCCTCGAAAGAGGAATTTGCGAATTCTTCAGGGTCAAAAAACGGTAGGAGCCAAAACAGCGATCCTACGTCTCTACCAACGCCCACGATATACTTCTGCAACTCAAGCGCACTTCAAAATCTCCTTAACAACTGGAGCTCAAGTTGTGATGTCCATCTTCATGCGGTATGCAACCACATCAACTCGAAGGGGAGCCGCTTCAGTTCTGAGCAATCCACTTTCTTCTCTCATCATGACCGATGAATTCATCCAAAGCTCTGCCAAAATAAGAACATCCTTATATGAACAGCTGTATCGTAAATGTGATTCGTGCAGAAGTAGGTAAAAGAGGCAAAACAAGAAGGCCATAGTTCCCTTACCTGAAAGAACATACTTCACAATTGAAAAATACCCTCACAACTATTTGCTTCAACCTCTGGTTGGGCCCTTATTTACTGTACTGTTCGAACAATGAGGCTGCCCCTTAGAACACGCTCACAAATAATTACTACTTCTAAGACGGCTACCTTCTGTCACAGGAGGTAGGTGACAAGTGCCAGATGGTTGTATCCACCGCCAAAACGGGCGATCGTTGCTCAGCAGGCTAATATCCATTAGTGAGTGGAAGACGCGAATAAACAAACGTTAAATGGATGAATGCAGATAGGCGATAAACGCCGGCGACTAGCCAACGGTACGATCGACAGGGAGCAAGCACTGTTGAACAAATATATTCACTGTAAAAGCAGCAGAAGTTTTTAATAAAAGCTCAGCGTCCCTCATCAACAAATAGACAGATTTAATATGCGAAAAAGGCTTCCGATTGAAGATCAAAAAATATGCATATCACAGGTTATTAAGCGAACAACTAGCAAGCAGCATTAAGCGATATAAGCACATCACTATGAGCTGAAATGGAGCAACTCGTTGTTATATGAATAGATTAAAAAGTCTTAACAAGCCTAAATACGACCGTTTCATCATGGGATCAAAGCAGGAGATGCAAGATCTCTGTACAAAAAGAGAGTTTTAACGGTGATCGCAAGGACGATAGCAAAAATGATTTAACCTTTGAAGCCGTTGAAATATTCAGCTGGTGAAGCAGCTCCGACTAATTACACAAATAATGACACCAGTTATAGAAATTGATGGAATGCGAAGCAGTAAACGTTCATGGCAAAAAATTAAAAGAATGCACACCTCAACACTGAATAACACATCTGCTATCAATGGTGTATTATCGAATGCATATTATGTCATAGCACGGAAAAACTGAACGGCACTTTCGAAAGTGAATTAGAGTTATTTAGGAAGCTAAAGTATGATGGGAATTGCAACATAACAGCAAATAAATTCAGCTTTCTCCGCATTTACTGCTTTCCTCATCTCTATAGTCGCCGAATAATTCCGCCTTTCCGCATAGCGGTAATCATCAGCCGATCAAATATATCCAGAAGTGATTGAAAACAGAAGCAGCTCCGACTAATTGCACAGATCGAGTGGAATACCCGAAAATAAACAAAGGTGAACTAGTAGGGAAGTGAAACTTTCAAGTAAACACAACGCAGAAAATTAACATCGAAAAGCATATCATCATTCGAAGTAAGAAGCGATTAACGAATAAAAAACTTCAAAACACGATGAAAAACCCTTGAACTATAGTGAAAAAAACCTTTAAACCACAATGAAAAACGCCTTAAACCGTAGCGAAAAGCCCTCGAACTATAGCGAATGGTTCACCATAGCTATCTAAGTGACAAAGATTGCCGGTGAAATCCATAAATTAAAATAAGGGAATGGGAATGACTTCAAGTCTGGACTATGTGAATCAAAAATAAAGGCACTTTACCCAATCATTCATTATATATCGTCACTAATAAGAGAGCCCCAATGCCAATAACAGTGAGCATTTCGGCAAAAGCACGACGCTATGAGTGTTTTGTTTTGCGAAAAGGAAGTGGAATTTTCAATTTCTTGACGCCATCGACACTATGAGCTGCACCTGAAGTACGCCTCAACACAGCATCCTCCTCTTCTTCGTTGGAGTCGGTCGAACCGGGTGACGCCTTTGACAGTTGGTTCTTCACTTCCCGCTTGAAACTGAAAACATTCCCATTAGGCAAAGCAGCAAGCCGCAAAATGCTTCAGTTCTAATCAAAAGCAAAATAACTACTTTCGTGTTATTTGCATTAAAAGCATTAACTATTGCCGAACTCTCAAGAATGATTCAACGAATGCCGTCAGCCATATGAAGTTGTGAGCCATTTTCAAAGATTATGAATAATAATTGCTTAAATTCATTCGGAGAGGTGAATATTAAAGGATATACTTCGAGATGGTGAATTCAGCAACAAACATCTTCTGTAACGCTCACCAACAAAGTAAGAAAGGAAGAAATCACCTATGATGCTAAATGGAGATGACTCTACATTGATGCACGAATAGAGGCGTTCTCAACAAATTCGCATAAACAAGAGAAAGCTGAGCATAACAATTTCCATAACCACAAAACTAAAAGAGAGCAAAAATGGGGCCAGTTGAGGGGCAAATGAAAAACGATTGAATATAATGGATAGTCGAAGAATATTGGCCCAATGAGCAAGCTCTGAATCGAAATTCGTACTGCTAATCACTAAACAACAGCGCCAGAAAGCTGAGTTTCCTTTGCGTTATATTCTAAAGCATTACAAATATTCCAGAGTCTGAAAATCAGCTACAGACATTTCAATTTTCACGACCTCTTGAAGATTTAAACGTC
Organism: Parascaris univalens; assembly: GCA_037576465.1. Taxonomy (NCBI): domain Eukaryota; kingdom Metazoa; phylum Nematoda; class Chromadorea; order Rhabditida; family Ascarididae; genus Parascaris; species Parascaris univalens. Next base: position 130,108,655 of record CM075173.1, on the reverse strand, counting down.
CATCGATAAATCTGCAAACGGGTAGAGGAATATCCCTCTCGATTTGCATCATGCACCGTTTGATGCTTAATAGTAAACCATAAAAAGCACACACTCCTTTTAGTTTAAAAAAGAGAAAAAAGTGAGGGTAACGCATACGGCAAAAGGGCAGGCTGAGAAATCGATGTATTAGTATGACTGAGCGGATTGTGATGTTCGTGTTGCTTCATCGAATGACGAGTGAGGTCATCGACGGTCGAAGAAAGCTGTGGAGAGGACTGAAACTGATGATAGGCGCCAGGAGGAATCACATGTGGTACATGCGACGTTGGTAAACTTGTCTTATGCGAAGCAGCAACCACCTGATGTGTCGTCATAGCAGTTGGCGGAAGAACGGCGGTCAAAGGTGCCGCTTGTGAACGAGTCGATCCAATTACAGTGGTGCTACCAGACTGAGTTGAGGCTCCACTCGTCGACGACGATGCACCTAAGCATGTTTCCATGGGCTATGCTGCATTTAACTGTCAAGATAGAAAGCACGCTTATTATAGAGTAATAAAGAGGGAAAATAAAAGTCTCTCAGGGAAGTAAATGGAATGGACGAAGCATGTGAAGTATATTTTCAAACGCTAATGAGATGATCGCGACACCAAAAATGATCCCATCAAAATCGGAGATACACTGCAAGAAATAAATAGTGAGGAGAACAACAAATGCAAATGCAAATAAATGAAGAGAAGGAAAAAGTGACGGATGAAATTGAGAGAAATAAAACACAAAGCGGAGTTTTTAGATGGCTATTTTGTTGGGAAAGCACATGCACTTATCTAAATCATCGTGCAATAATGCAACAAAGTTTCGCAAATTAAATAAACAACATTTGTGGCTGCTCGGTAGTGGTGAGATTGAAGTGAAGAGTGGTTAGTTCGGCCATCTTATTTCAGCTTTAAAACATAATCACATCGATCGGCGTGAATTTACACTGAATTATTAAAATCCGAAGATTTGCATCTTTGGGAATATAAATCGAAATTATGAAAATAAAATAAAGAAAGTGATTAGGATAGAGGAGCAATGAGAAGGAATAACTAAGAAGAATAACTGACAGCAAATAATGGATGGAATGCCAACAATAAAAACGAACTGTTGGAGCGATAAAGAGAAAGCAACGAAATGCATTCATTCGCGACGGTAGTAGCAAAACGATTGGTGGATAAAAGTCGTCTAAATGAGCGAAACGAAAATCCACCGAAAACAATCAAAACAACGCAGTTACTTAGACAACATTAAAGAGTTCAGTAAAATGATATTTGGCAAGCGCATTCACCACTTCGTAGATGACAGAAGCGGCCGGAACGAAAAGAAGTTATGGATTCTGTGCGGAATCCAAAGCCAAAAAAGGTGGGAAAGGCACCGCATGTCATCAAAATTCCCATTACCTTCTCATCCCAGTGGCTACGGGGTGATTGCAAAGTATTTCAGGTCGCCGTTACAAGCCTCTCTCCCATTAGAATTGCCAAAAAGTTTCTGCTTCATTACAAGAGAGCAACGAAATTTCAGCGACTGAGAATCGTCGCCAAAATGCAAGCTAGCTATACGATATGTTATAAATAGGCTTGATTTAAGTTTTCTGAAAGTTTCCCGAAACCGTTGCCTTTTTCTTTGCTATTGGTCCTCCTTTAAAGTATTATTTTAAGCACTCAGATGCTTTCATAATTTATCCACCTAAGTAAAAAATGCACTCAGCTACATTCTGCAGTAAAGTGACCATATAAAATATAGTATGGAAATTCAGAGCGAAGCAAAAAAACATTTCCATGAAGAATACATTTACAGAGGTTAAACTTTAACGCAGTAACGGAGCCTTGCTTAGTACCTCTACCCAACTACAATGTCGATGATATGGAAGCGATAATGTATACTCATTTGGTGGAGCTTTGAGTTCAATACTGCTTCCCCATATCGTCCCAATGGCTATTTGTTGTAAAATCGATGAAGAAGCAGCTGCTTACGCGAAAGTGCATGCAGTTCTCTCTTTAAAGACGACCTCAAAACACCTACAAGAATTCATCATCACTTGGAGAAAACTATCAGTTTGAGACTCTCTTCTTGTGAGGAACCGTAAATTTATCGGCAATAACCGCTAACTGTTCATTCAGCGCTTACGTCGACGTAAAAGGAGCACATCGTGATACGACACCGTCGATTAACGAATGATCGGAGAGCATTAGGACTTTGTGAGAGGGCTCGAGGAATTCGCATAAGACAGATATCCTTTAATGAAGTGATTTCTACTGCATTCTTTTTGTTGCAAATCCCATATACGAATGCAACGATGTTTCGCGTGGATTGCGAACGTAATTGTACCGCACTTTGTCAATTTATATAATACAATATATTAAACGACGGTCAGAGAGAGCAAGAAACCTCTCAGAAGCAATCCACTCGTACATGAAATATGCTCCAATCACTGTTCTCTTTCCGTCCATGATAAATTACTTCGATACTGTGCCACATAGACTTGTTCTTCACTTATTCTTATCGTTCTCCGAAACACATAAGTTCGCATTCACAAACATCCTTCTGCATTTTAAACGAATGGAACAACGAAGAGGAAAACACATGGACCACCAAAGAAAACAAAAACCTATGAGAACATCGCTCGCAATATGCCAACATCACAGCGTATCACTGGGCATTATCACATCACTGGACAGGCTGGACATGCAACGAATCGTCGAGCCTTTAAGAAACGGGTGGTCGTGAAGTCTTCGCCTTAGGTTCGGAATGTCGATTCCAAATACGCCTCTTTAGCGTTGCATCTCAGAAATCGGAGTTGCAGCAAAAAATAAATAAAACAATGCAGATACACTCCATGATAATGTGAGCAGTTGCGACACAAAACAGCGCTGACGTATAATATTTGCTATTTTTATGCACATAACACCATCCTCGGAACAAATGACTGTTGGGAGATGACGGTTCTAAGATGAACAGAAATGAGGCGGATGAAGGGACTGGGATAGCCGTGTTGCGAGAAAGTACTCTTGAGTGAAAAAAAGAAGAGTTTCAGTTTGCTGCTGAATACGATTCTCAAGAGCATCACATAATGTGGTGCCGAGATTCTGATACTCAGCTGATGTTGACAACTGGAATTAGGAAGGGGGAACGGAGAGGGTAACGCCTTCAATCTTCGCTACTACTGCTAGAATGCGAATGCGGCGATGAAGAAAGACGAGATGTGCTAGCAGAGGTTAATGAGAAAACAGCAGTGGGCTGCTTTGAAGTAACTGAAGAATCTAGGAGGGCGACAGTGCTTAACGCTGAAGCTGATGAACAACTGCGTAGAGTCGATGTAGCTAAAGTAGAGCAGGTACCTGAACTACGATAGAACGATGAACACATAGACGGTGTCCTCGGTAAATGCGAACTGCCACTCGTCGGTATCGTATGTCCCATAAACGTCAGTTCTGCAAAGCAAACAGCACGCACAAACAAACATGCATTTAACAACACGGCGTGCTCTTCAACATGCAGATCTTTTGATTGCTGATTCTACTTATGAATTATCTGAAAGAGTGCGGCAATCTGCAAGGCAGACGTACTTAAAAACTGTCACATCTGCTAAATGAGAATGTACTAAGCGGAGGAGATAGATGAACGAACGCAGGACGGGGCACGAAGAGGGGAAGGGTGAGAGAGGAGCGATTTGGTGCTTAATGATCGAATTGCATCACTAAATTTCAGACGCTGCGGCGCTCTATTACACGTACCCTTCGCAGACAAAAACAAAAAATGATTAATATATAAGCAATGTGCAGAAAGTTAGGAATGCATTGCTTAATTCAACTAAAACTTCGCCCATTAAATGTTAGCGATAAGCGAACGCAAATATCTCATAAATGCAAAAAAGGATCTCATAGCTCCCCTTCAAACAAGAAAATAAGTGTGGTTCGCGTGCAGCATTTTCTACACACAACGATCACAAACAATGTTTCTTCTACACTCACCTTAACCCTGAGCTGTCGTTTGATACTTCTACATAACATTGCAAATACGTTAAAATGCAATTATGACCCGTTCGATTACCTTCTTCCTCCCCCCTTCCCCTCTTTTTTAGTACTCAATCAATCGCCTACCTCCTCCATCTCCCTTCCCTCTTCGACTATTCGTATGAGGGTAATGTGAGTGAGAAATATGGCGATTACTGAAAGAAAAGAACAACTAACCGGCTCCGTTTGGTTGAACCATCAACGGAAACCCGCAAAGTGACTCGATTTCGATCCACCTCTGTTGACATTCTTCCATTGCGAGTGAAATTTTCTCCATCCGAGCTCTAGAATAACGCCATTTAAAAGCAGTCCATTAATGATACAAAAATCTCAGTGCACTACCTCATCACTTCCAACAATTTAAAAGTATGCTGAAAACCGAAAGTATCTTCATCAATAGCATCATGAAACTGAGCTCAGGGAATCTATCTGGATCACCGACGAGGAAAAGCATTCGACTGATTGTGCCGATTCATTTCTCCTTCGTCGACTATTTCAGCACATAATCACTTTTGTATACTCATTCATTGGCTCAGGCAATTAAATGAGGCAAACTTGAGGGAGAAGATCCTCGAATCGACTTGATCAGTGCCCGTCGACCCACCGGTGGCCAGCTTTATTGATGACATAAGACTCGACTGTTTCTTACGCAGCTTGTCGATTAACTCAATCGCCTCACGCATCTCGGCAATACATTCTAGTCGTTGCTGACCCACATAACTCATCTCCAGTTCACAAGTTCTGCAATTTCATCTAATTATAACTGACTAACAGGAGTTTAAGCAATAATATCAATATTAAACGCGCTAAGAGGTGTCATTACTTAGACCCAATATCCATCAATTAATTTAATTAAAGTATGTAAAGAATAGTGAATTCATGAGAGGGAAAACGGAATTTAAAGACATATGGAAACAACTGCATGGATCAATAGGCGAATTTTAACTGGTCCAGTGGCGCATTCGATCAAAAACCTAACCAAGTTCCAGAACTCCTTTCAAATTCCATCCCTTAAAAAAATTGTATAGTACAGCAATCTTCGACTTATGCGATGCTTGCATTCACATTATTTTCTTGATAAAGTAGATAATTTAGCGAAAACGATGAGAGCTGCAAAAACGTTTCCACCGAAAAACGCTCCCTGAGAGATATACCAAACCAGAATAATGTGAATGAGCTTCACAATTGCCTCTTTGCACTTTTTTTGACCTTTTAGATGAAAACATGTTGGTTAAACGAGCGATCAAACACAGTCTACAGCACATCAACCATGTCATACCTAAGAGCAAATAACTACGATGGATGGAATCACTGGAATGCCAACCTTCTGAGCAGAGGTTGTAAAGCGAGAGGTGCCGAGCTACTGCTTTCGAGCAGTCGTTCTGCTTCCATCAACTGCGAACGCAACTGCAAGAACAGTTCAATTAATTAATTTTGAAAACGTTTAAGCACTAAAAACATTAGTGAAGATCATTTAGCGTGAAGATCCCTGTAGCAAGACTGCGTACATCTTTGTAACCCGCTAGAAAACAGGTTCAGTCTACCTTTGACAAACGCTTTGTGACCGCAGCGATCGAACTTTGGTAAAACAGCTAAAAAACTGATAATCAGCTGGGAGATCGAGTGGTCCGCTTCGAAAAAACCCACTTGCAATAGAAAGTAAATTTGTGCAAATGGTGCAGCTTGTGCAAACACTACCCTAAGAAAAAAAAAGGACAATTAAATAACATAATATCGAACAGAGAACACTTAAGGTTAGATTTGATACACATTAGGCGCTGCCTGATAACAAGAGACAGCGTCTCATTTGACGTGAAATAGCTTCAGGTCATAATATCCTCCTAATATCCCAATAATCATTTATAAAGTTAAACAGTGAAGGTTAAACACTCTGAACATAAGATTCTCTCATTCTGGACTCTTCATTCAACAAAATCTGCCCTCCCGTATCCAAGAATAGAGAGAAGAAAAGGGCAACAAATCGAACACACCGTTTCCATTTGAGCGTTTTCAGCGACAATTGCTTCGCTTACAGACTGTCGCTTCTTCCTCTCCTCTTCGAACCTCGAAAATTATTCACTTTTGGTCAGCAATTTCACCACTATTAATATCAGACTGATAAAGCACTTGTTTTGAGATAACTGTGCAGATAACATTCTTAATCACTGTAAGATTGCTATCAAAGCTTCAGTGCCACTACCTATACTATCGCTCACTACACCCCATAATGGACACATTCTCGGCAATCCTGATAACATTTTCGAAGCGTACGGCACGTGTCACATACGTGAGCTCATCTTTGGATGTTTTCAATGCCGTTCTGCCCTGTCTCTATCTCCTGCAAGACCATTACTGTTTAAATAACACTTGCTTCCACAAATCAAGCGGGACCGGCTTATTTCATACAGCGCACAGCGAATAACCCCACAAAAGAGACTTTGAAATAACAGAAATTGTATTTCCCGTGAGCAAGGCTTCAGATGACTGATATCTTAATGACTCCAGGTTCCATTAAAAAAGCTGAACGTCACTATTACGTTATGAACGCATGGTAATCCTTTAGGAGAAGGAATGAGAGAAATAGAGCGAGATTCAGACGGATTTTTCGTGTAAATAATCACCGGAAGAATGGACACAACTGAGGATGGGCGATTTTGAGAGCGAGGAAGGAGGACCACATCCGAACAAGGCGCAAAAGCCGAATGAGAAACCATTACAACAGAAGAAGGTCAAAAGTTTTAAAGTACGAAAAAAATCTAACGCCAACAACTGGCAGAATCTGATAGAGCAATCAAAGAATACTGAGCATAAGCACTTGAGGTATTCAAAAGTTACTTTTGTTGAACGTCTTCAAAATCGCTCTCCATTGATTTGAGTTGTCGGAGTTTGGACGTAAGCTGCTCCATCTCGTTCCGCGATCTGGACCGCTGCCTTTTGTAAAGAACAAGGACGGCGATGAGAACACACAACAAAATTGACAAAGCGATATCTTTCATACGTGAAGAACCGTCGCCTATAATAAACGCAACTATTTAATCCAACACAGATATAATTTCTTACTACAAATTAAACACACTTGATGAGAAGCACTTGAGGTAGCCCTCATCGAATACCTCACCTATAATAACCAAACCTTTCAGTGCTGCCAAAGTCTGCACTTATCAGTGCAAAACAGAGCTAACGAATATACTCATAAACTTGACTTTAGCTCAAAAATGCAAAGTGCAGAAATTCCGAATATAATCTTTAGCGATCGTTTAGCCTTAGTACTGTTGAGAACAAGAAGACACACGATCGCGTCTTATAAAAAATAGACCTTAAAGACTGAAAAATAGACTATAAAAATTATAAGACTTCAAAAATAACTCGGCGGTATGTGCCTAAAGTATTTCACACCTTGTAAAGCTGACAACGAGAAAGCAAAACAAAGCATTCACATCGCCTTCAGAGACAACCTACATTAACAATACGAATAAGAGAGGGAGAACACAACAGATGCACAAAAGACGATCTTCAGCTATTACACAGATCGATGAGGCGATCAGGAGATAACATGCATTAGCACCTAAATCTCGCCCATTCCTCGACACCAAAGAAAAGCGGCAATCCATTTGTTACGCAGCAATTCCCAGTTCAGCTCCCGCAAATAACACAACGATTTCTACCAAATTTCTATAAAGCGCAGTTATTATAACACTATATATCAAACAACATAGTGCGACAACGAGGAACATTATTCATGGAATTTTAGTGTTTAATTCAATGATTCGTCATCTCCTTAGTCATAGAAAGCATGGATAGGAAAAATTCTTGCGAACAGCGCTCTTTCAAGTTTTTCTTCTTCTTTTTTGGAATGACGGTATCAAAATGATACAAGAAACACACGAAACGATCTTATCTGCACACAACCTGTTGCCCGTATTCATCGCATATTACGGCAATCCACTGAAACCTGTCGATTTCTCAGCTATCTATCACGCAACTAAAGTAGACGGCAGAACTGATGTAAAAGCGGCAGATACTCAATTCGCCGACAAATCCGATGTTACATCTAGCTTAAACATTTGTATACCAAGTTTTTATGGCGCCGTATCAGATGTATCACTTCAGAATCACTCGCCTTATTTTATCTCTACGACAGCATCACTAAACTGCCCATATGAAGAGGAAAACTACCTGTAAAGAATTGATTGCCCTAGCACATATGCTAGAAAAATGTTCTTTAAAAGGCAAGTTTTTATGGCAACATGAGCGACATTTAGTGGCACTGCGAACTCTTCTCTTATCACCAACTTTCACATCATTTCCGTACCAATAATTTCACCGGACGTATTGCTCTATAATAATACCAAGAAAATATCTTCGATGAAAGAGAGTGATTAAATGGCAGAATATATCACACAGACAACACTAAGGTGGAAATATAAGAGAAGTAAATGAGCATTATTAAAATATGGCGGGGGGCAGGAAGAGGTAAAGGAAACGATGTGATCGTGATTGAGAGCGATGACAAGCACGACAACGAAACGTCAAATAGGCTGCGATGCAACGTGTCATCAACATTTATCTCCATTATAAGGATGAACATCCGGATTTGAGGCAATAGTCCAACAACAAAGTTCCGCATCAATCCGATATGAAGTGCAAAAGAACACTGCATACAGCGACATAATGAGTGCAACGAAGAGCAATTCCTCTTGCATCATATTTCGATGAACAGAAATGAGCCTTTTTGGCCATCCAATTTTCGACACTGTTTGGTAGAAATTTTCGATATAATGAGGGATGGACAAATGAATTTTGGCAGGCAATCTAGGAGAAGGGAACGGTAAACGAGAAGGGGAGCGCAACGAGGAGAAGAGAAGCAACAAAGAGGGAAGAATAAAAGATATACCTATAAATTATTCATACAAATCTTGACGTTTTCCAGTACAACTCCTGTGTAAAATATAAGCACAGAAGCTTTCAGGTAAAAAACGAAAAATTACTAACTTCGAGATCTGCACAAACTTCGACGCAGTATCGGCTACCAGCGAGGTGACAAATCTCCGTGCCACTTCCATTTTTTCGAGAAGGGAAACCTCTATTCGTCGGAAATGATACTCATTTTACTTCTGCCCTTAATGAGACGACTAAAAGAACCAGCAAAGGAATAGATCTGAAGAAATGTACAGACCGAATGGAGCAATAAAAGCAAAATACAACCAGCAGTAGGAACATTATAAGAAAAAATGCATCGATACACAGAAAACACCAAACCGAGAGCACCAATAATAACTTGAAACTAGAAGAAGAATGAAAGTACGAACCGCTAAATCCGAATAGAACGACGTCGAGTGCCTTTAGATGAATTTTGTGTTTGTGTACTGCATTCTTGATACCCAATTCTGTCGCTAAATATGTTGAATTCGCCACGGCCATCCTTAAAATTTTTCAAATCATATCGTTGAGGATGAAATGATCATATGAATCCTCTCCAAACTGAAAGTTAGCGAATCGAAATGATTTTTTCAACTGACTGATTCACTTTTCGTATTGTCACCGTTTGAGATTCCTTACGATCCCACCTGGTTGTCGCCGGCATTTCGTCACGTTTTAAGCGGGCATACTGGCAGTGAAAACATGGAAAAACTTGCTGAGAGACTCATTAAGGTAGGTTTTTTGGAAAAGCAGGATGAGCTGTTGGCATAGATTTGCTTATGGAACCATAAAACAGAATCAATCCTCTCTCCGGATGCATAAAAGACCCAGTTATCCCGTATTTAACGTTGTGCACGACTCTCTCTATAAGCTCTCAAAATTCAATAAACAAGGCCAATTCAGTAACAATCTATTGCATTATCGTCACCTTAACGCCTGTCTCTGATCAGAATCTAAGCTGAAATGAAGTACTTCATGTTCCACTATTACTATATGATATCGCTGCACAATCACTCCAAAGCTTCATTCAGCGCAGTACTTATTGAATTATTCACGAGAGCCTTGTCCACTAATGAGATCGCTCACAGATATTTTTTTAAAAACGTGAAACGCATATCATCTTTAATCGACAAATAAATAATACCTGGGCAATGTACGTCCATCAACATTCTTAACGATGAGGTTGTTCGAGTACTGTGGTAAACGGACCGAGTTTTCCAGCCAGGCGACCACCTCGGCAGTGGTCCACGCTCGCTCTTCAGAGCTGAACCATGCCTCCCATAAATCGTCCACGGTTATTTGCTCGTCATTGTTGTGATGAAACGCTTTTTCACGCTTCTCGCGATCTGATCCACCGAACTTCATATCCTCTCTTAGAAACTAAATAATGGAGCATTAATGACTACAATCGATCTACCGATCGATCTATCTGCCGTTGAGTCCAAGTTTAGTGAACAACACGAATGCTTTTTATGAAATACGCCTCAGATGGAGATTTTCTGAAGAGTTGAAAATAACGTTGGCAAGATTTCGTTGCAAGACGGCGAACAATACCTCCCATATCCACATGTTAACACATTCCTCATTATTACCTCACTGAGCATTCATTTTTATATTATTCGCCCATTTTGTTGAACGACGTAAACTATAACGAATAAAAAATTGCACTGTACAACTGTGGATGAGTCTGCCTATCCCATTCCTGTTCACCGGTAGAGGATGTGGAACTTCGAGGGACGGATATAACATTAAGCGACCTAGTTTCCGGAATGAAGGCTGAAGTGACAAATACGGGTGGAAAAAGAAACCGAAAGAGAAAAATAAACGGAAAACTGTAAAAGAAGGCGTTACGCCGTCGCTTCTACCATCAAGAAAGGGACAACGAGCCAATATAAATGCAAAGCAAATGTTGCAAAAAACGCCTACTCCATATCGCGAGAACAGAGAAGAGGTGGGTAATACAAGAGAGCGTCACGTGATGGAAACAATTAAGAATAACCGTCCAACAGCATGTGAGCTTTGTTGTTCTGAGAGCATCAGAAAGGGAATACTCAATAACGCTTGAAAGCATATCACATTTTTTGCGACCTATTGCACTATAGTATATCCATTCAACCAGACTCGAAATGAGAATTCCCAAAATGTGTTTCCTACGATCTCATTAGAGCGCTATTTGGGAATTCTATCTCATTTTTCTCCCCTTTTGGTCAATGGAGAGAAAAAGAGTGGTTGAATGTGTAAATCCATCAAAAACGGAATGGAGGAGGGGGGTAGGATGAAAGGCTAACTAAGGCATAGCTGCAAAGAAAAAACGACTTTTGGATGTACGAGGAGCCCCGAAAGAAAGTTTGGAGATCGTGCCAATCCTCAACCTCTAAGAGTGATAAATGTAGTCTCTGAACAATAAAGTGATGCGAGAGGCTCGCTTTTTCATTTTGGCTTCGGTTTCGACTCAAAGGTCTATCGCGACAGCTTACACCGAAGAATGGTACAGTCGACCAGCTTATTTCTCTATAAGGGCAAACCACATCATATTATATTAGACTTACTTTAAAAGAAACTTTTACCTGAACTGCAGCAATCACCTGTTGATGTCACTGCGCAGCAGGCAGATAATATATACGCTGCTTTAAGGGTTTTCTTGTGGAAATTATTCTCTCATCTCTTTCCCACTCTCATAACCCCTTTCATAAACTAAACAGCATTAGAGGCACTCAATGATAAGCTCCATCTTTCCTCGAGGAGAGAAGTTTCTCGTGTTAGCACTTTACCCATTGTCTTTTTAAAATATGGATGCTTCCTATACCACACTTTTAGGCACAAACATTTAGAAGTAGAAATGTGGAGAAATGACACCAAAAGTGGTCTTTCGACATGAAACATCGGACCATCCGATCGCAGTTACACAGCCTACAATTCAGCTAGAGCTCAACTTCCCGTCTCAATTTTTAGACATTTGTGAATTTTGCAGAGATCAGTCGCTTCCATGCAATCAACTAACGTTCTTCTCTTATCCTAACGGTAATTGTCACCGAAAACATTGACTGAATATAATCAAGTACATGGCCCTGTGGACTACGTCAACTGCTCCCCTTTTCTTCAACATTTCAAGCTTACTTTAAAAATGAATTAACTATGAGCCTGAAAACATCACCATGCAAAAATACGTAACCGATCCGCTCTCCGTTCAGATGCTCCGCACGAATGTTGAATGGCTCTAGCTGAAATTCCAGCGAAAGACTACTGGCCATGTACCGTCCTGGAAATCCGGAATAAAAAAGCAGAATTCTATATAACACCGAGAACCCTAACGTGAGTAAATGAAAGTGGCATTCCGTTTAAGAAAAAAGAAAGAAACCTACGTCATTCGACTCAAAACGATCGATTGAGCCGGAATGGTCATCATCCATCTGACGATGCAACTGCACGATCGCTGCGTAGCCTTCTGGATCACGGAGCTTCTCATCGTCAGCAGTTATAACCACACCTTAAATTTACGTGCTGACCACCTCAATAACTGATTTGCACAACATCACATACACCCCTTCATGCTCATATTACGAGAATTTGGAGACGGCGCAAAACTGCAAAACAAAGAACCGTTCTGGCAAGCAGATCGGCTATGATGTGGGTCTCGAGCTAGGTTTCGGCCAGCGGCATAGCAGCTTCTAATTTTCCGAGACTGGCGATTTCTCTGGAAGACAGAGCAGCTAGCAAACGAATACGTTAAACGAAAAGGATGTCATCGTTGAGACTTCCCTGTGTCCCACCAAAGGATAAGACTAAGGTGGAAGTCTCCCATGACCGGTGGTCTCGAAATCAACACACTGTCTTGGAAAGCATTCATACCTCAGTTCCCTCTCGACGCTGGTATAACCGTAGTTTGCTCAACATTTCCAACACAGTTTTTTCGTGGATATTTTCTTTGTACTGCTTTTTCGGTGAGAGGGAAAGGATAATTCGGCGCTAGTGACTCTCCATGAAGTTGCAGCACTCTAACTGTTATGTTGCAATGACGCTAAGCCGTTACACTCTGCAATTAAGGGAGCACTAGCAGAGATAAGTTTAAGATGAGTGCCGCAACGTGAGCAAATCACTCGTTTAAGCCGGAAGTCAATTCGTCGTGCAAGCACCCTAGGAGCATCTCCATTCGCAGTAAACCGGACTGTGTCCGAGGCACTGATCGATCCTTGAACAGCTGATCGATGAATATTCATTCACACCTAATCAAGTAATGCAATAAAGAAAAAAGTAAATATCAATTACGTAATAGTTATTTTTCGCTCGCATGAACAAAGCACAACAAAGCATCGGAAAGAAGAAAAACATATTAAAGATAGGCGTTTAGTGTTTTCGAAATAAACAACTGGGTGGGTTATTATAAAACTTCCTCCACCGCTTAGTATTGCTTAGTGAGCGGTCTGTTTTAAGAGGGCTCCGAGGAAACTCTCAGGTTGCGTCCTATGTCATTCCGGGCAGTGATTTCATCGAGACGAGGGTGATGGAACAAAATCGGAACTCTCCTCTAGAGTAGAACAAACTCCTCGGATGAACTGACTCCTCGCTACCCAATGGGAGGGAGACGAGCCTAAGCCTGACCTTCAGACTACCTTAACGGATTAAACTCAACAAAAATTTTCTAAAAGTCTTGCGAAAACGAATTATACAGTTGTTATACGGCAAGGAACTTCCGAGATTGTGGATGAATGACAAGTAACATATTTCGAGGCAAAATGCACACTTAATCGCTCACATATAACAGCAAACATTATCTCCTCATATCGAAGAGATTATTTTCGAAGAAAAATGTCAATGCGCGGAAAATTTATTGAATAAAGGAGTGAACATCAATGAAAATAGCGACGTTGTGCCTTCTGACATTCTTCTAGGAAGAAAGTTGCAGTCAACAAGAAGATTCGGAAAAGAATTAAAAAAAGGAATATGAAGACCCACTCTTGGTCGCTTTCTGAGTTCGGCACAACGTGATGCACATCAATAACAATATGGACAATTGAGTGATAACTACTGACGCCCGCCACGTCCACCACATACTGAAACATTCATCAATATTAGTTGAAAATGAACATACCTCAGAGCACAAATCGACGATCTTGGCATCGACCTTATTACAACAGGACATCTCACACAAAAGCGGTCATACAACAGCACATTATATCTCTGCAGTTATGTTTCAGGTGCAGAGAATTATACTAAATTCGGACGAGGACTTTGTCCGAAGAAGTGAACGTCCAGGAATGTCCGAGAGCGAGGTAGCTGTCTCGCCCGAGAATGCGGCTTCGTTGCAAATACTCCGTGCTTCGAATTTGCAGCTTCTACTCCTCTACTCAATATTCACAAAAATTGTGACATCAAGAGATGCAAAATTCATGACTCTCAAGCCTATAACGAATCTATTTTTAGTTTGGCGATATCTGCTGCCTCATATAGAAGGTTTTTTAATCACATCTCAAGAAGCGATGCGGCAAACAAATGCTGCTTACGGATGCGAGGATAAGTAAAACAAGTTCTGCAAAAGCAAAACAGTAAAAAAGGTCACAATAAGATATGAAGCAACATGATAGGGCTTGCCATATACACAACTGCAAAAAATGCGAATTTGTCGTCGCATCATGTGGATTATTCACCTTTTTAAGTAAATGGTGAATAGTAAATGGCACAATATGCGCTTTTTCCACTTCGCTCCACATACAATAAACTCATAAGTCAGCAAAAAAAAAAAACAAAAACCAAACAGAATAAATACTGTAATCATGTTTCGACGATCCAGTCACCTGTTCAAATGAAAATCCCAAGCGCATGAATCCTACGTAACTTTTTTTCTCGCTATCCGATGTCTGTTAGTACTCCGATCAAGACTGAGGGATCACTGAAGAATGATGTTTAAGGAGTACAGCACATCCATCAGATCTTTAACCTCCAATTCAATCGTTTCGAGCGGACCAAACCGCTCATGAAAACCTCTCAGAAAACTTCCTCTATCACCTGATCGGTTCCAAAAGAAATTCTGATTGATCTAAAATATTATGGTCGCTTCCACTTTAAAACTACTACAGTTCGTCTTAGAATTAATGAGTCAACGTAAATTACTGAACATGTTGAGACCTAACGGTGGATATCAGACCGGTTTTCATGAGACTTCCTGGAAACCGGTCTAATATCCACTGGAGACACTTCATACCGGACAGACTTCATTACTCCAGCTTCGCTGGCTTCCGAGTTAACACTGACTAGCATGTAACAAGCGAGGCTTGACATCACAGTGACATACTCCTACAAAAAGAAATGCATACAGCAGCACACTTCGAAATCATAAAGAGGAATGTAAGGAGTGCTGAGAGGAGGGAAATGTAAGGAGTGCTGAGGGGAGGGAAGTAGCGCAATCTATGAAGGTCTGATTTTCGAGAAGACTGCCCTAATGGCGTCACAAGCATTCACGTCAAATGTAATTATGCTAAAATTCCTCGAGTTAATGCAGTAATGCATTAAAAGAGAACGAGTAATTTGCAGGCAGATGCACGAAATTACGCCAGGAAACAGTGTGAAGGAGTGAGCAGCGAAATGGCAATATTGTGGTGAACGATGATGCTGCAACTCAATTTTGCATAGAACAATCTCGGTGGTATCTCTCTCTTCCCTGTCCCAGAATATTCATTTATTTCCTCTATTTCTACAAATGAGTACTTCAAATCCGTCAGCTATGATGCGCGCTCATTCAGTGATATTGGCGATTCCGCCCATGCATGTCCACTCACCTAATCACTTCAACAAACTTCGCTTCCCTCTTCACTTCTCCTCCGTCCTGCAACAATACAACAGATGAGATCGGCAGATATTCTCGTGAGCACACAACCTCACGTCTGAAATATTTTCTACGATGTCTGCCACAAATATCAAAGTATAACAGTACCTATCTTCTACAGCTTTCAAGGACAGATCCATGGACGATGCTCACGCGACCTTTCTAATGAGAACCAGCTCGAACAAATATATATTTTTTCGGTTAACTACCTCTCCAACTCCCAATTCTATCATCTGCAGTTTGGGAAATTAAATTACATCTGCTGTAACTAGTCTGGGTATAGGTCTGGATAATCTTACCAAGAAATTTCAAATTATTTTGGGGCCAATGGAAAAACATGAATTTGGAATCGGATTCCGACCTGCTCCTTCATCGAATTTACGCTTTCTGCATCTTTGTCTGAATCTGAATTAGCGAAGCGCATTAGCGAGTGAAGTTTATGGGTGCTGGGTGTGCATCTACTTGCCCTTCGAACCGCTGCCTTGTTCCAACTGGAGAACCGCCGATTACTAAATTTTCCGATACAATCCATACAACAGGCTCATCATCAACGGCATCATCTTTGCGGCATCTATGGACGGCTGCACGGTGTAAGGGGGGGTTGTACATATATTCAGACCTGGAATACACCGGTAGAGTCGAGTCAAATGGGACAGTATTTTAACAAAACGCCTATGTAAGCGGTCGAATCAGCTGAGGCATGAATGCATGCCTTAATATTTGCTGACAATTTATGTAGCCGCTTAAAGCGACAAAAACGAACGCGAAAAGCGCATTCCGCGTGGCGTGTTTTCCCGTTTATTAAAGATGATACTGTGGGTACATAAAAATCCATTCAGCAACGATTATATAAATGTTGCCTGCTTAATATATGGATGATATAACAGAATACTACATAAAGGTATAGGAAACCCCTAACAAAAGTTAAAGAGTAAGAAACAACAAGTATCGAACACTCAAATACTCAAATATCGAATAAAACGCTGCAGAATCTACATCGATCACTGAAGCAAAGAGATGACCGTTACAATGTTCTCATAGAGAACACAACTGAAACGTCGGCTTTCTTCTCGGCTGCGATGCCTCTTAATCTTAGAAGCAGCATAGTGGCGTTAAGAATGAATAAGTGATCAGAAGTGTTTCGATGCCTTTGTATTCGATTCTCATACCAGTTGGGTTCACAGTTTGCTAACAGACTGTACATAAGCGAGAATAATTATGAGTTCGTGGCCGGAAAGAAGCGACCATCCGTGCAAGTGCTGCATGGAAATTTGGACTTTCAACTACCCGCTTGGCGTGAAATGAAATACCTATCAAAAAAACCTATCACCCAACATAAATGCATGAAATTTTTCTGATTATACTCCGTTCTCAGTGGTTTTCGGCTTGAACAACCTTAACAAACAGACATATAGAGGCCAAAGCACACACAGACATCCCCAATACAATCTAATGAAAGTGGATAAAAGCGCGGATATGTAATCGGTGCACCCTTGCAATGGGCTCCATGCAAAAATACTCCTTTATAAAGGAGCCAGGTTTAGAAACTCTTCACGAACAACCGAGAGAACCCCATTACTTCAATGGTCCATTAGGCTCACATGTTCTACAGTTAATTTGATTATATTTTCAACGCTAAATATAAAAATGCCTTTAAAGTGCTTACAAAATTCGTTGAGCATATGTGAACAGCGAAATATATTATATGAAATGATCGCTCAGAGGGTCGATAGTGACACACAGTTCATCCTCATCCAACACACAGTTCCCCAGTTCATCATCGAAGTATGAAAACAAAAAAGAAGCATCAATCATTACTAATAGTGACAGCAAAAGAAAGGAACACTGGGAACAAATGCCAGCCGGTTTCTGCATATCCCCCTACCTAAAATGACTGCGAGATCGGTTGAGGTGATCGAATTTGCGCAATAGATTATCCCATCACTAATACTGGTTGCTTTTTGTATAAACTCATAGCAACACTCTCCGTTACTTAAAAAAAACTGATTTCGAGCAAGATGAAACGCTCAACGACGATAACAGCCTCATAAAACTGCATTAAAAGCGTCTAATCCGGGGTTGCAAAACAATCTCCGGCAACTCATTTTAAGGTGAATGCAAGCAGATATCGTTCGTCGCTGACAACTTCCACCCAAAGTCAAGCGCTCCTTGTAATGTCAAATTTCAGGACGTGGCCGATCACGAGTTTTCTCGGCTGAATCAGCCACCTATATTATATGAGATCAAACTTGGTCACAGTAACTGCAAATCTGGTTCGGTTTCATCGAAACTCCCTCGTCTATTTGGGGTTGTTTCTATTCCTCTTCATAATTCACATAACGCGTTCAGGCGATATAAGTGCAGGAGCTAAACATGATCCACATTCATTATCAATGAGCCTTCCAGGTAGAGCGAATTATCCATTTCAGGTGATTTCAAGCAAGTCCTTACACAGAAGAGATGAAAGACTAGTTGACATACTAGTGATGGATGAACAATATAAAAGTCTCTGTCAGAAAAGACATCATTCGCACATATTGTCACTAAAAACTGACCTACGGAATAAAATAGCGAGTGCACAAGTCGCTAAACAACTCAGGTGATGTAACATCGTGAAATTTTACTATTCCGCTCCGTGAAAGTTCTACTCCTCACTGATGATCGACGGCAGACTCAACTTCCTAAGAATGTTGGTTCTTGATAAGTTCACCTGAACTAACGCAGTAATGGAAGCGGGTAGTTTACTTCGGAACAAGGCTGCAGAGATGAAAGAAGCAGCGACAGATGGACAGCAATAACTTCACTGAATGCAAGCGATGCGGCTGAGAGATAAAACAACATCTAGTGAAGGAAAACCGGAAACTAAAACGAAGAGAGAACTATCGCAACTATGAACGTGGCAGCCATCAACACCGGCTTCAAAGAGTTTACAGAAAGTACAAAACAACTCCGCTGTGGAAGAATAAAATTAAAAGGGCTATTGGTAGAGGTCATAGAAGGTGGAGGACGATCAAGCAGCACTAGCAGAAAAACGCCTGGCTGAGGAAATCAGCGGAAACAATACTCAACCTGATCCATTTGTCCTTATGCTCTTAAAGACGTAAGCACGCTTGCCACTTCAATAATCAACAAACATAATGTGCACGTTGGATAAGCGTGAAATTCCTCAATGAAAGTGTCATTTCGTTGAAATGCAGTAACGAACTGATATAAAACTGAGCCTTAATCGATTTAAGGTGAATTAATGGAAGTAGGCTGCAAACAAACTGAATAAAATTACGTTACACAATCTCACAGCGTCGAAAAGAAATCTGCTGAGTGAATAAACCGGGGTTTGTAAATTGTGGCGAAGGGAAAACTGAGCACCAACAATGAGAGCATCTCTCTCGGAACACCTTACAGGTGATTCAGAAACTTCATTTCCCACCAATATCTTATTACGCTTACAAAAAAGTACGCTCTAAACACATGGAAGGGGAAAAGGTCGGCGAGAGGTGAGCAGCAACAATCCAGCATCCGCAGAAACAGTTCAACGCATAGCATTTTGTATTAATTCGCCATTAAAACAGCAATCATAAGTGCGGATCATGCATACTTCAAATGAATTGTGGTGTAATCATCCTAGATGACATAACTTCTGATAGTGAAAATGTGCGAATTTTAGGATAGAAATCACCTAAATGAGGCAAACCTCGATGTTACTTTAGTAATGAAGACAGTCCTAAAACCCAATAAAGGTCGCATTTAGTGTTTGCTGCTCAACTGCGGCAAGAATACGCACTTGGTGAACACATAGCAGTTCACGGCAGCAACTTGCATTTATCAAAACCACCTTTCAATGAACAAGCAGTGCAAATGCCTCTAAAATAAGAATATAAGTTTGCGTGCAACAAGTGCGTTAATAAAGATTACAAGCACTTGAAAGGTGAGAAGTGAGGGTTTCATCTGAACGATGAACCCTCCCGTTCCATCATTCCAACAATATCCACCGAACATATGACTGCAAGAGGGGGAAACTGCATTGAAGAACTCATGAGAAGATGTTATCAGTTAATGGACGAAGAAAACGCAAGAATGCAATGCTTAGATTTATCAACAGTGAGGAACTGAGGGAGTTGGTGGCGATGAAAATAGACAGTTAGGTGAGTGAGGTGGACGCCAACATGTTGCATACGTCTCTCTTCGTTTACTTTGCGCTTCGCTCCACAAATTTAAAAAGAAGTCATTCGGCAGTGAACTAATAACAAAGCAGTTGGAAGTGGGCAGAAATTGGACAAAATTAATGTGAGATAAATTACGACCACTGCTTCAAAGATGAGTGCGTATCAAACTCCCGGCTCACATCATGCAACCAACCGAACACTCAAAGTGGTTCAGCACACCTTGCAGCGGGTCACTTAAATATAAAAATTTCAAATATGGCCAAAATATCTGCTTACTGAAAAGAAAAGAGCCACAAATAATGAGGGATGCAGAATAATTATTCGGTCAAATGGCGTGGAGAAACTCATCGGAAGATATATTGAAGCACAAAAGGAGGCAGATGCGCTTATAGGGTTTCAGCACAGTTCCCTACACAAAGCGACGCTCAACTAACGCAACGGAACGGATCAAGTGCACGCACTAAGAATAAACGGCAGCAATGACAAAGCTTCCGACTGCGTCAAGAGAAAACTGTTACCAGCAACAATGGCTAAAACCCTCAACATAGGAGACAAACAATGACAATACCACTCGCTTCTTATTCAACGGAATGAAAAAAACAGAGTACTCTCCTCAGGTGCCGTTTTCGACTATAGCACTGCCATGGAGGTTACGAGCACACCCATCGCAGTGCTCGCAAGGATGCACGATCCTCTGAGAAGTTTTCACTTTCATGCCTACTGAATAGTTGCAGTACACTGCAGTTGCACACAAATTGGACGATAAGCAAATGAAATACTCCTCTGATTAGATGAATTTAAGAGAAAATACCACGAAAATGACTGAGGATCCCGACAACACCAAAACATAAGACAGAAGGGATTTGCTCACGCTAATATCGCGAAGATCGTAACGGCGACTAAGATAGGAATGATGAGATGATTTCAATGAATAAGACAATACCGCACATATTAATATATAGAAAGCGGCCATCGATGTATACAGTAGCTTCAGCAATCCTCAATGAACTGAAAAAGAAGAGAAATTAAATTCCAACGAATATTTAATTAATGTGTTGGGAATACGCATAAAACTTCTCAGCAACATTAAGCACCGTGAAGTAAATAGTGCTCGATAATAGCTCACTGATGTACCTTCTTTTAGGATCACTGCCACAACGATACGCGAATGCGTGATTAAAGGAGATATGCGACTGACTGATAAATCTCCCCGACGGACTGTTTATAGGAGAGAAAATATGGTCGTCAGAGCGAGATCAGAAAAAACGGTCCGGCTCCAGGGACGTCAACGGTCAAGTAAAACACCTGCTCGAAAGGCTATTTAATAGCTGGCCAACAAAATAGCAGGTCAAGAGAGTAGCGGACAAAAACATGCACGCGAAAGCAATTACAGAGTGAGCGAATGACAAATGGTGCAGCTACAAGTCCAGCTGGGAGCAATCGCAGACAAGTGTTCACACGACGATGTAGGTCCATTCAACAATATAACCTCAGGACAGCAACAAACATCAAGAAGTGAAGATGATGCAAAGGGTCTATCTGGTCTATTCCATCGTCAAAGAAACCCATGAGCAAAGAGAATGCACTCGGCGAAAAAAGTTCACTGCTAAGCTGCCAGCAAACAGAAAAAGGATGTTGCAGTGAAGCAAATGAAATAAACAATTCGATGAGAAGCAACTCAAGCACGCCATTTCGAAAACGAATATTCCGCTGATTAGTAAACAATCCAAGGGTGAAAATCATCAAAAATTAATTTAACATGAAAATGTGATCGACTGGTAGAGAGTGACCGTCTCCTAGTGATGTAATAATCCCTCAATCTTGTGGCCTGAAGTTGGAACGCCCATTCGGAATCGAAATAGTGGAAAATCCAGGCTCTATACCGATTCGAGGCACTGTTTACTGTTTACGCCGTTAGAAGGGAACCTCCAACAGTAATATACGAGGCTTTTTACTGCTGTTAACTGCATTTTGCTCTAAAGTCTTAGCGCGCTATGGTCAAGAGTATTTCGCTTTCAGGTATGGAAACTTCCCAAGTTTTATGACACTTTACACTTCTGATGGAATAAGCTATGATATCCTCTAAAGCCTTCCAAGCTTACGATAAAAAAGGTATTGCACAAACCTCAATAGTATCACAGGGCTAATTTCCCTCGAGAAATATCTCTGAAGGCGGAGAACTCAAATCATAAAAGCACTTTACCGACAAATAAAGAAACGAGGCATATACCAAAGTGAAGTGAAGCAAAGAAAGCAGGAAAAACCCAAAGTTAGCGAGTAGGCGGTCAGCGGTCAGTGACGAATAACGCACTCAGTTGGAAGACCTGTTATCGTTGCAAAGAGCGGGAGAGAGAGAAATGGAGGTTAATTATTTTAATTATAGAAAGGTTAACTAAACCATATTTATTTACTTTATAGTCATTAAAAGAACGAAAATTGTTCACTTACTTACAATGAAATAGAGCCGAAATGAAGCACGAAACGGTTCGAGTGAATCGGCCAAATTCTTTCCGCAGTCTTGTGTTTATTCTCCATTGCTATCGTTGATAGCTCTTTAAGGAGTTCTTTAAATGCGATATATTTTATGAAAAATTCAGATGGCGCAATGAATAAAACAAAATAAAATAAAGCATCATTTAGCCCCCCAAATGTATAAACATAAAAAATTGGCTAAGTTGGCGACCGATATGCTCATTCGAGAAGTGAGATTCATCCGATGAAACCAAATAGGCCAAATTATAACGAGAAGAAAGTAGCCAAGTCAGTAAACGATGAGATAGTGAAGCAATAAAAACCTTCTCATTGGCGCGACATACATTACAAACTGTGGCTGTTAAGCGACCCTCTCTCAAAGACGTCTACAGAGCCGTTGAGTGCGCGACCATCACATTTCGAAAACGATAGCGAATGCCAATGATAGCTGCGGCCACAACTCGAAGTGATCTTGAAGGCAGCTGCGATCGACGACCGACCGCCGACTAGCGAGTACCCGACCGTGCGGTGACATTGTCAGCTGTGATAGACTTCCGATCTGCGTCTCAGTGTACCTCTAGTTAGCGCTTCGCTTTGAATTTAAATGAGTCACTGTACCTACAATCTCCACTATTGAAGTATGCCACTCTGCACATAGTGAAGTTGGAAGCTGCCATTGGTGTTCCCCTCCATCTTAAGAATCCGGTAATACAGCTTACTTCTCGGTCTTCAGCACTTTTAATCACAACAGTGCATATCACCACAAAGGGCCCACAAGTGAAACACCCTATGATAATATACTTCAAAACTGCTGCGATTAGCGGTGAAACCGACTCAATTTACAACTAGTAAATACTAGGCATTTCGTTATTACAAATTAGGTCATCTTTTTTGTGGGATATTTCCCTGAGAGGTGCGCTTTCTATATCTATCTATGACTTATTCAGCGTTCCTCTTCGACAGTGGTGATGGCCTATTGATCATCAACGGCTTATCTTCTTCTTTTGCTCTAAAAATCTACACAAATGCCTACTGAGCATCAACAAACCAGTGAATATCGGATGAGCACAAAATAAATGCTTCACAAGTAAACTGTATGTCACATAAGTCGAGATGGATGGGGCTACTAACAACAGAATATTACAAGTAGGGCGGAAAGCCGAGGAGAAAGAGGAGCTGATTCCACCTTCTTCACCCTACACAAAGGTGGCGAATGATGCATAGCAAATTGGAAGGGCGCAAATGCCCAGCGGAAAACAAAAGAAAATGAACTTCACTTGATAGCCTTCAGCGGAATAATGACTACATGCAGAAAGTAGGGAGAAATAGTAGTATGTGCACAAGCGATAACGTAAAGGGAAGCGAGGGATGTGTCCTTTGCAGTAGGTTCCTTGCAACAGCTGAACCGGCAACCATGTGCATCTGATCACTCTCCACTCTTCTGAAGGCGTTCACAACTTCGTCACAACACCCATTCCAGCATCCCTTCTATCTCAAATGACTGCTCAAATTTCACCTCAAAAAAGCCCTCTCCCTTTTCAATTTAACAGTTTCATCTTCACTAACCTACTTAACTACACACAGCTCGGTAGCGCCGAGCAACATCGAAAGCCTGCCTTCGTCGTATCTACGAGAAGAATCCATCTAACTATTCAGTGATGCAGTTTTTTCTGCCACACGAGTATCTCGTTGGAAATTTTACATGCGTTTTTAGTTGTTATCGTTGAAGGAAGAATATATTCTTTTCATTTTCTATCTTCGTGGAGGTGTTTTGTCCAAGAAGATTGCGAGTGAATATCGCTCACTGCTTCCCGTATCCATCTACTTCTGATGATCAACAATAGAAGAAATTCAATCCCGGCATGACTGTACCAAGAGTACAATAACGATAAACAAAACAGCAAGTATATTATGCAACTGTTTCTGGTATATGCCTATCACCCATCATCGACGTCCTCGGAAGAGTGGGAAAGCTGACGCCTACAACGACTTGCAATCTCAACAACGAAATTTTCCAATTACAATATTTCTCAACGGAACCCAAATGTAAATAAACGTACTTGCAGTATTCCGCTGCTAACGACACAAGCGTCGATGACGTCTTTGCGGATGGCGCTTTCATTAACTACGGCGATCGGTTTGCATGGTCTTTCCTATCGAGTTTTCACCTCTTTACATTATATCTTCAAAACACATTGCGTACTTGTGCCTCCCGAACAATCCTGGCGTTCCCGCCGAGTCATAACCGTACGTCTAAAATAACTGCCTAACCCACTTACTCATTGCATAGAAAGTTAACACCTGCTAGTACATGTGAGCTTCCAGGGATTTCTTACCATAGGGATCCACCTCATTGGATTTCGGAAGCTGCACCAACAACCTATTCCACAATTTTAAGACATTCGCACAATTTAACCCATTAGATATCTTCGTGGTTCTCCCGAACGTCTAACGTAAAACCGGTCTCCTTCAGAAGATAATCGCTGCCGTTACTGTCCACATCGTAAATTCATGAACGAAACAAACTGCTTATTAACATCCATTCCTTTTCTTTGGATAGACTTGCTGACTGTTGGCGAGTCTCATTTCCGACATTTCAGCCTTCAGTTATTAGGGATTGGATGAGATTGATGGCTTTGATAATCCAGAATATGGAGTGTACAATTAAAGCCATACTTTGAAGATGACGAAAGTCCAATAACTGACGTTTAACTAAAACGGCGACCAACGTCACCTTAACAATAAAATAAGAACTGACGAAATGACGCAACCCGTCAAGGATAGAGAAATATGAAGGCAATAACGGATGCACAGAATTTACAAAGACAAAACAGATGAGAGTGCTCCATATTATGCATACAAAGAATGTAAACGTTTTACAACGGTTAAGTTTTTACCTCAGTTTGCGAAGAGGTCGGATAGTCCACGTAAAGAATGCTAAAATTACTTCCCGCATCATCCGATGGCAAAAATACACGCGAATCCTCACCTATAGCATCTTCGACGTGAAGAGACTTAGCGGAAACGAATGCGGAGATTGAGAAAATGACTTCACAGCTATGAAGTTAAGTGTAAGCTCTTCGCTAGCCTATAAATTTCTCAAATATACTTGATAACCACGATGACCGTTTCACTGCACATTCCTCGAGTTCATGGCTTTTCATGTGCTTTAAGTTTACCTCTCTCTGGATAGTGGTGGAAATATTATCCTGGGATGGACGGGAAACAAAGCGGGAAATGTAGCTCAGAATCAAAGCACAAGCGAACATTTGAAAGCTAAGTTCGTATGCAACGCATATTGTGAAACGATGTTTATTCGAAGGAAAACTGCCCAAGTGAAATGAAGACATACCAAAGCGACCCAACACCGAATAAGAACAACCGAAAACCGAATAATCTAAGTGGAGAAAAGTATAAAAGAGTGCCAGTGACGCTACAGAAACCCTCAGTAATGAAGCGATTTCAGAAGGCGATGGAAATCTCTCGCGTGCAAGCAGTCGCCCAGCTCTCCACTAAATTCAGATCTACGATAGCACTTAAGGTTGCTTCTTTAAGGTGCACTTTCCGGCTGAGTGAAAACTGTGGAATATTGCGACTACGTCAAATATTGTCTCACAACAATTTAGACACTACGCCAAAGATACTGCGGAAATCAGCGCATCCAAATTCACTGCGGAATTTTGTGGGCGGTCAACTCCGGTCCGACGTTGCATCTACATCTTGCTAATGCGGTAAAATGTCTGTGAGCTGATGAGGGTATCTTATCAGCTTAGGGATTGCAGGAGCGATTTATAATCACGATAATGTATTTCTTTCTTCTGGCAATTCCCTTAGTGGTCTTCTAACGTATGAAGCTCAAAATAAACCGGTTCGTCCAGTCCACGTCTGAAGTTTTTCGTCGCCAGCCAGCCGAGACAGATCAGACAACCTGACGCGGCTTCTCACTCGTGACTGTTTGACAACTATGAGTACCAGACATCTCACCTTCGGAACAGAGTAGCAGCTGGGGGACGCCTACTACTGCACGTCCTGAAGCTAGATTATACTCGTGAGTAATGTGCGGAAAAAGAAGTGGTATTCAGAATTGCATTAGCACTCAGAAAGCGATTGGCTACAATTCTGCAGGGAGTACGGGTGTATCGTAGGCCAGCAGAACTTAACTCTTCACCGAACCTGGAGTCGACGAAGCATGAAGTTCCTTCTGAGAGAGACCTCCTGAAGAGAAAGAATGTGAACATTACTGCGAGTTTGAACTCTTCTAGACTTAGATTTTAGACGCGAACTTTCTGCTTGCATCGCTTATTGTTTCTTTTTTGCATTCTTGCTGTCATATCACATCAAATCAGTATGACACTGAGAGTTGGGAAATTATCAGAGGGGAACGAGTAATCAAACGACTGCAACCCTAACAAGCAAACCTCGCCCTCAACATCCTTAGAGGAGATGTATGTTGGAGCACTTATCATGAGCTTTCTTCTCTTACATGTTCGTCGGATATTCTGGTCGGACAAACTGGAACACAACGGACGTACAAAGTGCTGAATAAATGATGTGAGGCTCATTTCTGCGACGATACGCACACTGGGGGACATGGGCAACTCTCTTGTCCGTCGCAGAAACCACAGCGTTACTTGAAGGTAATACTGTAATCATACTTTGTGTTACCTTAGGGACAAATGTATAGCATTTTAGAGGTGACATTATGGATGACTCCTTCCATGAAGACTTCCATTGCGGGTTTCGTCTGCTCATAAGCCTTCGGAGGATTCTCTTATCGGACAGTCGAGGAAGTGCATCCTGTCAAACTTGAGCCACACCCTAAGAAACAAGTCATCAGCAGTATCAAATATCGAGCAGTAGCTGTGTCTCATGGAGAGATAGACCGGACGTTGAAATGGTGGTGGAATGATATGATAAAACAATGCCGAATATGGCGATGTGATGAATGAAGGGGATATGTGAGCGATTGTTGACAGCGAAAGTGACACAGACAAGGCTGTAGGTGATTCAATGAAGGCAGCATAGTTCGTGCCACACGCAAGGGCAAAAAGCAACGAATTCCACACGCCACAGACGACCTTATGCAGTGCACCGTTGGTCTCGGATCTCCCACAACGTTATTTGAAAAGAAACTCTTCGAGCCGTTACTGGCGTGTCGGAGATATAGAGACGTCTATGAAAAAGAAGCAAGTGGGAAAGCGCGTCAGCGTTGCTTGAATGGTACGAGCCTCCGATGAAGTCATCCCGCCGCACCAACGGTCGAGCAACGCAAAGCCCCACCGTCGCAAACAACTAAAAAACACGCTCGCCATCAAAGATCGCCATCAGAGAGGCTAACTGCCGAGCAAGATTCATCGAGAGAACTTTCTCAACGCAACGAACCTTCGCCGTTCGCAATGTGAAAAACAAATAAAAGAGAAAGAGAAACATCCAAAGATCGGAATGCACCGATGCGAAATTTGCAAATGAATAAGAAATGCGTTGTGTGCGCCACAACTCACCCGACGGGAAAAACAATATGTGCGCTTTTTTATCTGTGTGAATTCCGTCTCGGCGTCCCACTCAGAAGCGAACCGTTACGAGAGGTGCTTCGCAGAGACTTCAACTCGGTTAACTTTAGCCACTTCAGAATTTCGATAATTTTCCGAAGGGTTACTGCAAAACAAGTTCCACCCTCCCGACCTTCTCGTTTGATCACCTCTGGCTTAGGTAGCAGATGACTTAGAAGATGGATCAATCCGTGTCCGACTCCGGCGTGGCCCTATCTCCGTGTCACAAAGGCGATCAATAGCCCCTTGGTGGGAAGTTAGCGATCTTGACAAAACAAATGAGAATGCAAGGCCACAGCGCGGCGCAATCTCGCTTTCGCTGCTACAGATTCTCCCATCCCGTTTTAGCAGTCATAGCCACTGCAGGCATTTTGGGCTCCCAACGAAATATTTCGAGGTTTTTAGGACTGGGACTGGTTCTCAGCGAATTGAACGCGTTTGGCCTAAACCCCGATGTGAGCTTTGCTCTAGCTGAGACCGCATTGAGCCGACATCCTCTTTTCTATCTGTTGTCGGGAACAAA
The DNA here is from genome assembly GCA_037576465.1 of Parascaris univalens. Taxonomy (NCBI): domain Eukaryota; kingdom Metazoa; phylum Nematoda; class Chromadorea; order Rhabditida; family Ascarididae; genus Parascaris; species Parascaris univalens. The sequence continues at coordinate 130,080,177 of CM075173.1, read as the reverse complement.
TATATTAACGAATAGAGCTATTTACCACAACCATTGGAAAATACCACTTAAAGTACTCGTTCACTGGAGGAGAGTGACAACGTTGCGCCGAAGGAAATCTTGAAGTCATATTTGTGGCACATCCGATTTTTCCCTTATTCCGCCATAGAGAGAGAGAGAAAACAGCCTCGTTGGAAATTGATTCTAGTGTAAGCGGTAGAGAAGATAGCCTCTACCTGATACGTCGATCATATCAGGCACTCGAGTGAGGTTCTTCTTCGAGTCCCACTCAGTGAAGGCCTCTAGCAGAATCGATCGAGGCGGGTACAGTGAGAGATAAGAATTAGAAGACTCATCAGATGGGGCGGTATGAGCGAGGCCTTAATTAGTAAGAGCGGCCAAATGGGAGAACAATCAAGACGCGAACCGGTGATCGCTGATACTTCATGACGACCGTCCAACGTAAACAAAAACCACTGAAACATCGAAAAAACTCAACTTGGCAAAGCCTTCTTAAGAGACGGTAATGTGGCGAGCTTGTTGCGTAGTGCTCCACAAGTGAGAGATGGATGCACGGCGAGAGAGTATGCGGGTGGAGGAGGGCGCGAGAGAGTGAGAGGACGCGTGACGTCGATGGCGTTGCGGTCGCGGAGATCGTGTATCAGGTGGGAGTGCAGCAACGGCGTTGTGTTGCGCTCTTGTAAGTGCGCAATCAATATTTCAGTGTTGTTTTGAATAAATTCGGGTGTACCTGAGGATGAGTGAAGGTAGCGAGACGCACGAACCGAGGATCGCTCGGATACGGGAGAACCTCGTCGGTAAGCTTCCACTTGAGTAGGTCGCCCCGCGTTGAGGTATCTCATGAACGGTTAAGTCACATCACTTACAGCAACTAGACGCACACTACGGGCATAACTCGTGTCTATTTTCCGCTTGCTTTCATTTGTGTGTGCGGTTAAACGGCGAGTCCGCACCTGATAGCCCGCTTCAAAGAAAGTTCTTGCTTCATGTGGCCCTTTAAAGTCACAACTTCGTGACCTACTTGAGGCGCAGCTAAGTGATTGCTGAGCACTTTAGCCACCTTTCAGGAGTTGGAGTAATATCTCGAGCCCTCACACTCGAAAATAAATTCATCAATCTCTGTGCAGTTGCGACCCTAAAAAAACGATTGTTTCCTTCAAAAAGTGACTGTCGCCGAGGAAATTCCCCTCTTCAATTTGATTAAATTCGAAGAAACGATCTCTCCGAGGGGCTCTCCGACGTGATTCTTTGTTGCGGTGGGGCGAAATTTCGATTGCATCATTGCGGCATGACAGTCACTTCCCATCACCTCGAAATCAACTCTCCTACCTCGACCAACCTCTTGAGGATATCGAAATCCACAAGGCTTTATTTCAAGTTGTGCCGTATATCGGTGACAGGAGGACTTTTTATGACGACGCTCATTTCAGGATAATCACTTCATAGGCTCTTCCTTGAAAACTACATCAGCAGCAGTGTAACTTGTAATGTGAGAAATATGTCTGCACGTTAAAGGATCGTTATCCGTCTTCCCAAGTCAGCCGGGTGACACCAGTTTTAACCTCTTACACTAATTGCGGTCATCAAGCTGGGTAGGTGTGAACGCTCTGGTCTGAATAGGCTGTCCCCTCATAACGGGACAACTTCTGTAGAATCCTATATTAGAAGTAAGTGGAGGCGTTGTGGCAGATAATCGCATATCATGAAATTCATTCTATCAAGCCGGTCCGACCGGTCGGTTTCTGTCGACCGGAGAGCATCGACCATCTACTAATTGCAGGAATCTCAACTGATAAAGCTTTTTGATTTCCATGATCCGCTCTTCGATTAGATCACTGCATGGGGAAGATTCAGACCAACTGGTTTCCTATATCGGGTCTGACATCTTAAGTAAAGAAATAGCTGTCACATTCATGGTCAGAGCAGACGTAGGACAAAATTCGCTCCTGTACTGTTACATGAGGCGATCACAATGAAACAAGTGGCACCGCAGTATCGGCGCTCGCTTGGCCGAATTTAAGGATGAGATTATAGGCTTCTAGGAAGTTGTTATCGCTAGAAAAGGGAGGCTGGGTGAAGTGCTTTGACTCCTTCCGGAAAATTGTGAATGTGACCGTGGAAACAAAACGGTTTCGCTAGTGAGCTGGAAGGAAAAGATATCAAGGAGGCTGATGAGGGTACGCTCTTCTCGCAGTCTCGGCGATCGGATCAGTCGATTTTACAAAGCACAGCAAAGTAAAAGACGCAATAATGCATTCATATTGCACTTGTATCGATCGGTCGCGCAAGTCTAAAATATATATTTTGGTGAAGAAAATCTCTTGTACGCTTTGAAGTGCTCGAGGATGGTGGGATTTTGTGGGTGCATTCAATGTCAGCGGTTAGCGGTGTGGAAATGAGTGGTGTGCAGCTTTTCAGAGAGTTCCTTTTCCCGAAATTCGGAAGATCCACGTAGGGCGCCTCATGCTAATCAAAAGTTCTCTCCGGAGACGATATTGTTTCAGGAATCAGCAGCATGCAAAAGATTATAATTCCGATCGTAAAGTTCCACCAATGATCGCAGTTGTTCATCTTGGAGGCAGCTTTAGAATGTTGTCTGGAAGTTTCCACAATAACAATATTTTATTCAGATGCGCTAGGCCCATTCGACGTTATGGCAGCTGTAATAGCTCGATCACAGCATGGACCGGATAGCTCCGGTTTGTTCGGAGTGGCGCAATCACCAGTCACGCCGTATCCTCGTCCATCGCGCAACGCCTTTAATGGACCCGAATGTTCTAACGGTCCGACCACAGCCCAGATGTTGCAGGCGAGCTGTTATTTGTTATTTCTGGTTGGTTCTCTCCGAATGCTCTGTTTATGAGGCTATTTCAGCGCATGTTGAGACAGCGATCTCCGGCAAGGTAAAAATGCTTACAGCGACCGCGGGTGCGGAGGTTGCAATCATTCGAAAGTCGCTGCTGCCATCTGTTCGGGTCAGGAGCAATTTGCATCCTTTCTGTAGATATCCAAAGGGAACAATGCTATATTTTCCCGCAATTACTTCGTTTATGAGCCCAAAGTAGACTGATAAATGACGCACAACGAAATTTGCATTATTTTGAGCCTTGGTGGGGAAATGTTCGGTAAGCGGCATTGTCAATGCGTCGGGTTATTTAATGACCTTTTCCTCACCAGTCCCTCTTCTTGCAGTTCCTATTGACTAGAAATCAGCTCAATAGCTTTGTTTCCAATTTTCCCTGGGAAAACCACTCGTAGTAAGGAGGTTATGAATGCTGAAGGGTTCCCTTGTTAATGCAGAAGTTCATATGTTGCAACCAGTGGAAACCCATTGAAAACGGCATTTTCTAGGCCCATTATCGACCATGGATTCTTTAAATCATGCCATTGGATGCTTAGAATGGGCAAATGACAATTGAATGGGCAAAATGATGTTCGCAATTAACGATTTGCTTACTTAGATAGGCCTAGGGACCTATTGGATTCATTCGATCGGACGATCGCTTGACTAGAATTTTGTTTTGATTTTCTTGACTGCTGAATGTGCCTAAATGAAGTTAATTGAGATACAAACGTGGAGAATGACGTTGTCAAAGCGTGGGCTGGAAGTAGTGGTTGAGCCATGTAGTGCTGAAATATCTCATTTCCTGACTGTTAGCGAGGCCCTGGTTTCTTTGCCCCTATTCTTTTGCTAGGTTCGCTGAACTGTGAAATGCTCCATGATGTCGCTACCTCTTCTGCGATTTTCGCAGATTTCCTTCGAGAGCATTATTGATTTGTAGGTGGGATGAATAGGTGATAAAATCAGCAATAATTAATGCAGGTAACTTTGCGGATGCAGACATTTTTGTCACATAAAGCCGCAGGAACGATGTGCCGAGGCTAACCTCTGCGGAGTTCAACTGTTCACCATTCCACGACTAGCAGTTGTTAGTTCTCATAAGTCGAGTAACGTCACTCTCGTTCCGGCTTTCTTTAACCTTCCCTAAACTCCCTAATCGTCTTTCTCAATGCTGTGGTCATTTGACGTTTTATTGAAGCTTAAATGTTCAAATGTCTTGCTGAGTGTTTCCGTATGTGATTCTATTTGCGAGATAGTGGTTTTCAGAGTATGCAAAACCTTGTGGATACACCGCTGACGGCAATCGAAACGAATCTGCCATTCAAGAAGGTAGATGCTTGTCATTAAATTGTTTATATATTGGAGATGGAATAGCTGAGGGTGTTTATTCTACGAGACTTCAGCTTGACGCGATGCTTTTAAGGTGTGTCGTGCTTATATTTTTATTGGCGAACGTTGCTTGGGAGAGATTCGCTGTTTAATCGTTGAAATGCTAATTTGCACTCAGCAGGCGCCTTGCCTGCTAACCGATCTGGGTTTGAAGGATGTGTTCATCTGATATTCCATTCTCGTTGATTTTCCCATTTTGGCAAATTTATTTGTTCGAGTAATCGATCGAGTTGCGATGAAAGAAGGAAGTATGTTTGGTCGCCTTTTTCATAGTTGCTAATCAGCGGTTTCATTTGTGGTCAGCGGCATTTGTGAACGGAGGAGGTGGATGAGGTTCCCTATTTGCTGAGAATCCCACCTCTAGAACCACGTATTTTATTGTTGTTTTCTGCATTTCAGAAGGATAATAACAGTATAAAGTTGCGACCGTCTATCGGTTTAACGTCTAGACCCCAACTTTTTAATCAGTTGCTTAATCTGAGCAATAAGATTGATGTTATGCTTGATGACCAGCTTTGCTGGTTTATCATTTCCACTCGGGGCTATTTTGCTGTGCATATAAGTGAGTATTCGTTGGCAAGTATATTCTTCATTGCATTCTCTCTAAAAAATGCTGTGATTGCGACTGAAGTCGTTCGAAGTTTGTTCATAGTTTCGGGGCATATCTTTTGGTCCGTTGAAGTATTTAATTGTAGGAAATAAAAATTACCTACAAATATAGTAAAGCGCATTTTGGGCTTTTATTCGTCGATCATCGTCCTAATTCTTGGTGCATTATATGTGTCAAGAACTTCTTCTCTATTCTCATCACATGCGTCTTATTCGTTTTAGTTTTTTTAAATAGTCGATTAATTGTATTTTTCAAATGGAAATATAGCAGGATAGTTGTGTTTGCAGGATAAAAAGATAATAGCTGCAAATAAAGCGGATTCTCCATCAACGAGCGCAGAAGGCATCGATAAGCGCAATAGGATCAACAACTCGAGGCAACATGACGAGGACGACACTCGTAGAAAAAGGAAACGCAAGAGGTGGCAGTATTTTTCGAGCTCTTTCAAGTTTATTTTGGATCATTTTCATAGTGGAGTGAAATAAAATGAGGTGAGAAATGAGAGGTGAAGATGTTGTCGTTCACGTTCTTCAGCGATCCTCCTGTGATATTTCACTCTTTTCTCATGCAACATCCTTCTTATATTCGCTGAAAATCATAGAAAAGCCGATGGAAAAGATTTCTTAACGTCGAGAAGGTTATTAGGCCGAAACATGAGAAAAGAATTTTCTGCGAAAAAAGGCTACTTCATATCGATTTAGGTAGAATGTGGAGGGAGCACTTGCGCATTTTCTGATTTGTTTGGTATTTCGTCCTCTTTCTCTTTGTGAAGAGTGCATAACAAATGCTGCTTGAGATTTGCTTAATTTATTGTTAATGTGGTAATTATTCCTGCGAGAGATTATTTCCTACCTCGAAATGGATCCTTTCACTCAACTAATCCTTCCCAGTGTTGCCGCTGTTTTAGCTTTTCTACCTCTCTTGATTCTCGCATCTTCCCGTTGGGAATTTGAGATGGGCAGCGATTATGGCGGTGAATTTAAGTAGGGCACATTAGCTAATAGTTTGGAAGTGTGGATATATTATTGGAGAATTTTTTGCACGTTTCTAAAGCGAAGAACTGCAATAATTGTCTGACAAAGGCGATATTGTGCTGGGCGAGCGTATTGCGAATGTATTCTTCACCGGCGATGTTATGTTGGATCCGAACAAGTCGTACGTTGTCCACAGTGCACGTGATGTGCAAGTGCGCCCGCGGGGATGATCTTATGTGTGTCGTCGGCTTGTAGGCACAAACAATCACTGAAGCCAGAATTTACGTCTTCGATATCAGCGTTCCTCTACCTCTCTCTGTTTCCCTTCTTAAATCCTCTTTCTTTATTCTCTCTCATCGTTCGTCTAGCTCGCGCCACTCCTACCTCGGCGATTTTCAACTCAAGTTCGTCTAGCAAATATAGGAAGTTTCTTATGTTTTGGAGTGGAAGTTCTTATCGTGCGATATGTCAGCTATGGATAAAGAAGCTTTTAAGAGAACGAAGTTACTTTCTTGCTGTAGAGCATTTTGATAGTAATATATAGGGGGTATCGCTTTCTATTCGAACGTAAGAGATATCGACTGAATCGGAGAATTGCCTGAAAAGGTTCTTAGGAGTGAAAATATGGTGTGTTGGGGCGTATTGCTGCAATATTGTCGCTTTGTGGGAATTCAGATTGAGTAAAATAGATTTGTTTGAATATTTCGTGAGAAACAGCGTCGATTCGGTATTATTCTCCTTCAGAAGCCTGTGGGATTCCTTTCTCGAACGTCCCAAATGAATGGGCCATAACTCGCTAGCGCTGTAGGACGAATCCTAGGGGATGTTATTGACAGCGAAAGATGCCTTTTCCAAAGCTCCTAAGGATTTAAACGTGAGCCGAAAAGTATAATAATGATCAGACATTTTAAGGTGCCTGTGATAAGTGCTCAAAGGGTTAGAGAAGATTTCGCTCATCTGGAGTCACTTTTAACTGAGCAGTGTTGCAGCTTGAGCCAAGTTAATGCTTGGCACTTGCAAAGCATTTGCCATCGATTAATTAAGTAAAGCTATTAACAGAGGCTCTTGTTTAAGTTTGCAAACCTTGCGTGAGCAGTCGACGAAATTCAAATAGGTGAGGCATTTGGGTCGGCGACAGCAGATGTCGGCAATAGTACATTTAAAGTTAAGCTGAAAGAGAGTAAACAAAGCCGGAAACACTATGAAGAATATGTAAAGCAACTAAAGGGATAGCGGTGCTGGCAGCATTGATTGGGAGAATAAGCGGTGCTTTAAGGGAACGTCAGTGATACGTCGTTTCAAGTTGCGATTCTTAGCCACATTCCGTAAGGATATTTCATAGCTTGTATACATGTTTCAACGATAGCATCCCCCGATCTGCCAGTGATGTAATGTCGAGAGTGAGGAGGTGATTCTCTTCTTGTGGCTATGGTTATCATGCCTACTTGTAAGTAGAATGTTATGTTCTGAAGAGATCAGCGAAGCCAACTTATAGGCGCTTTGTGAGTTATTTGCTTGGTCATATCAACTGCTTATTCGAGGTGAGATTTGCAGAAGTGGTGAACGAACGGAGGAGAATGCGGAGAGAGAGTGTGAAAGTCGTGATTGGCAAAAGCCATGTAGCAGTGGTGTCGGATCGCAAATGAGGGTGTGTTTTATTTATTCTTTTATTTATTATCGCTGTTTAGAATGGAAGCTGAGTTACTTCCGCTATCGTAGTGCTCGTCTCCTCTCCTAGAGGAATTTAACTGCAAGTGTTTTTTGGATGTGACTGCTTGCAATAGGTGAACTAGTAGATACTTCGGATCACCGTGCTCATTTGTAAGTCACTGAAATCAGTAGAGCTCCTAAATACTTTATTGACGCCAGCATATTCGTTCATATTTAACAGAGGAGAAACGGTGCGGATGTTGTGTGAGTGGTGTTGCAGGAAACCGCCGACGATGGTCACATGACTATAAATGACTTGTTCGGCGATGAAAAGAAGAGGGACGATGCGGTGGGTAAGACTGATAAAAGGGATAATGAGGAGACGAGGAAGGAAGAGAGGAAAGGTGTACGATGGAAGAAGGAAGAAGGAGAAAGTCCGGATTCGGGATTTGTCGACGAAACAGGCGACAGTGATCGTGAACATCTCCAGCATACGTATGTGTTTGCTTGCATCTTTTATGTTTTCGCTTAGTTTTTCCTCCTATTGTCCGTTGAAGAAAAAAGTAGTTTCGATGTGGGTTATTGTCATTTCCGTTTCTTTTCTGTTGTATTAACTCGTTTTCATGTCTTCCTATTTCATCATTCTCCAACAAGTAGCTCTGAGAGGTTTTTTTGTGAAACATTTATTGGCATATCCTCAATCTATCTTATTTTTCGAATATTTCCACGATTTCAGGGAAATTCTCGCTCATCATTTGCTTTATTGTTAGAGGTCACTTTTTAGCATTGAATTATAGTTGTAAGTGTGGCATTGATAGTGAAATTTCGAAGTTTTTTGTGCTCTGTTCTCTTCCTATAAAAGGAAGGAAGAACCGTGTTTTGATGAGATACGCATAGAAGCATGGAACTTTTTTCAGCGACCTGGAAAGCATAATTGAGGATTTGGGGCATGTTTCACCAATTCTTTCTCCTCCACAACAGCCCTCCTCACGACTGCCGCCTCTCACGCACAACGACGGCGTTCCATCGCTGAAGTGCGTAATGGATGTTTCTGCTCTCCAGTTAGCTGACCGACGTCGTCTTCAAGCGAAGCTTTCTTCCTTGGTACTTTGCTTTCTTATTTGGTTTTTTCTTATTCTGTTTAATCGTAAAATTGTTGAAGGGAATACACACTTGAAAAATTCCTAGAAGTGGGAGTGTATGTTTGCTTCTTTGCTGACGGCAATCGCGATGTCTACCAAGTTGATCTCTCTGACATACATCAGATGTCCTTATATTTATGGCCGAATTTATTGCAGTCACAGTTCGTTGCTGGCAGCCTACGCTAGCCAAATCACTCAATATTCCGAAGATGTGATTAGGCTTGCACACAATCCCCTTTCATATTCCGGTTTCATCTAGGACCATGCGACAATTCTGCCTCCGAAACCAATGCTATCGCCACCTCGTCGACCATCCTCAAAAGCGGCTCGGTCACCTTGCTGCTCAGATCGGACCGCCTCTCCTAAACCACCTTCTTCTAATGACGCTGTTAATAGCACAGACGGGACACCGAGATACAGTGGGAAAGAATCAGGTGCAGTTAAACGCAGGATGAGTCCGTCACCTTCTTCATCGCGCAAGGAAATTCTTAAAAAGGTATGTCAGCGAATAGTGGCAGATTATGATCTCTAGTCAGAGTCCTGAGCTGATTGCATTTATTATAACCACAATCAATCTCATCTCAAATGTGGTACTTAAGTGGCATTCAGAGTATATGTAGTTGTGTGCATCGCCCAGTGCTGGAAGCAATGCTTGGGCGGTCGCCAGGCAAGACTCAAGCACCCTAACTTTAGTGCAGGTTCCCAATCGACAGCCTCGACGTCTCATGTGAGGGGGAGGGGGTGATTCTGTTGTGTCGAAAGATTGCGTGACTGTCTTTGCTCTATTCTTGCGTTCTTTTTGATCTTCTTATTTCAATTTTTCGTTAACGGTGTTTTGTAATTTGTTGAGCTGTCTTGTGAATACCGATAGACTGCTGGAGATACAATTGACTGTCTCACAGACCTCTCTGAGAAGAATTGCTCCGTCAGCATGGTTTCGTTTGCTGCCCACATTTGGATTATTACTGTCGTTGCATATAGTTTGCTGTAGTAAATGGTCCTCTCTAAATGAAAACTACCATGTCCACGTAACTGCGAAAGACGAGGATTAATACGTACCCGGGAGATGGGGGAAAAAGCGGAAGGTAAGCTGCCCGGAGTGCCCTTGAAAGGTGCGCAACGTCATGCGAGGAGATATAGTCACGTTTTGCAACAAAAAAAACCGAGGTTTGCATTTTGGAAGTTGCCCGGTAAAGTATTTAGTCGGTATAGAAAAAAACAGAGTCACACAAAAGCTTGAGAGCTTCGAGGTTTCGCTCAAAGGTCTGTCCGTATTTGGAGGGAAGGGGATGCAGGGGTGGAAACTGGCCGTTATAACTTGAACCTTAATATGGAGCTAGCTGTACAGTTATTAGGCTTGTGTGCATGGATCTGAGTAGGTATATGTAACCGTTTATCTGAATTGTTGAAGGAACAGCCGTCATCTCGCGTCGCTTCTCCAGTGAGTGCTGTTTTGAAGGAGGGCGCCGAAGATAGCAAAGAACGCAGACTCGTTGATTTTTGTTTTGCCAAGGTATGTCGCGTTTTTATCTTCTAGAGAAGGTATTTCGTCAATAATATTTGAAGAGTTGAAGGCAGAAATGCCAGGAGATAGACTCAAGCTGATTTGTAAGTGGAGGTTGCTCTCATCTTTTCTCATTACTTGACTGTGCAGTAATTTCTACTGAGGTAAAGCGGGTTCTTGCTTTTGTTCATTGCACTCTTCGAAATTTGCAGCTTTCGAGAGGTCAAAGTTTCTCGGGCATTTCCTGCTATGCAGACTGCTAGTATCAGCTGAGGGCGAGAGTGGTGCGAAGTGAAGTCGTCAGCCTTGTGCTGGCGATTGCGTTTGCATCTCCCGTCTTCTTTCATCGTCAGCCAACTGTCTCTCTCAATCCAAATATAATTTTAATAGCATCGTATATTTTTAGTAAATCTCGCAAATGATTGAGTAACCAATTCGTAGCAAGCCAATAAAGGAGATTTCTGCCTGCAACATGATATCCTTTTGAAAGCTAATAGGTGGCAGAAGGAGTTGTAGGAATGGACGTAAACGGTTGTTGTGTACTGAAGTATGGAACACATATAGAATTAGCGATGTCTTAAGTGTTATTGAATCTTCTATGGGCAACTGTTTTTTATGTACACTTGGTTCCAGTACCACCGTAGAGGTCTTGTCAGCATTGGATAGGAGTTGATGCGGTCTTTCTGACGTTAAGTAGAGAGAGGGAGACCAATATGGCCATTTTTACAATTCAGCGCATAACGTCCTTGCATCAGTGCAAACTTTTCACTGTGATCTAAATATAATGGGGGGGAGAAACATTGCTTTCCTATAACTCAGTGGGATCGAATTCATCATGAATTGAAGGGAGGGATGCGTTCGACTTTAATTTCGAGACAAACTTCATTGCATAGAAAAAAGATCTGCAGACGGATGTGACAATAAATGGAACACAAAGGTAGATATGTTGGAGTCTACAGGTCAGGGGAGATACCTGCAAGTCTCAGAGGTCACGTTTCTTGCAGAAGGATGCAAAGGAAAATCTTGCAATGCCGACAGCGTCAGTGCCTTCAGCGAAGGAAAAGATGAAAGATAGGTGTAAAGATGGTCCAAAAGCAAGTCCACAGCGCGTCGCTTCACCCGTGTTAAGCAAGGAGAGAGAGAAGAATAAAGACAAGCAAAAGAACAAGGAAAAATTGAAAGATGTGAATAAAGAAAAGAAGAATGAAGATGAGGGGAGAAGCCGTCCGGAAAAGGAGAAGATTCAACAAGAAAAAGAAAAGGAGCGGACTCGAGAGGCTATCAGAAATAAGGTCAAAGAGGCGAAGGAGAGGCCTTCATCAGTGTTTAAGAACGAGAATCGAGGCAACGCTAAAGAGATAACTTGTAAGGAGGAGGAAGAGCCGCGTCTAAAGAAAGAGAGAAAAGAAGAGAATATTGCTAAACGCGATCGCAACGACCAATACAACAAGAAAGAGAAGAAAGAAGAGACGGCTGAGATGTTTGAAGCTTGCAAAAAGGTGAGGTATTTTGTTAGTTTAGATGATGGGCGTGAAATTCTCCGTGAACATTCCGCGACCAACTTGTTGAAAATCGTCATCACATGTTATTTATAGCGTTGTTAGAACGTAAGGTAGGTATTTTTATGAATACGGAGCCCGCTGAATGCTTTGATCCGGTTTTGCCCACTGATTGACACCGCGAATTCCTTTCCTGTCGACGATTGCATTTCCTATTGCAATTCGCCTCGCTAAATGTCTATTATGATAGCTGAGACGTTTCCGACGATGACATATTGTTGTTTTGTGCGTATGTAAAGGGCGTGAGAGGTGGTATTTGTTTAGAACACGCAAAAACCGCACACTGTGACGTGCCGTGCAGAGAGCGTGACAAAGCAGAAGGTCGAGATAGAAAAAAACGAGGATGGCTCACGTAAGAGCGCTACCTTTTACCAAAACGATATGGCTCGATCGTTGAAGCACAAGGCCGATGATGAGGTTTTCCATGTTTGAAATGTTTTTGTCCTGTAAGCGGATTAATCGGTTGTGAACGAGATCGTTTGAAAATTGCTTCAGTGAGTTTTACTCATTCATATTTATAACGGCAGTGGGTCAAGGATATAACCAAAAAACGGAGAGAGGAAGGGTTTGGTAGTCTGCCTGTGAAGAATTGCTGTTTTCGGAAGTTCTGTACATTTCCAGTTTCTGGGCCCGTGGAGATTGGGGTGCTGATTCAGAAGAATGCAAACAGTTGTACCGCTGCGTCGGCTGTAAATGAACACTGCTTACACGCAAAAGTTCCGTTTTCTGCAACCGTTGTGTGAGTTGGCCATCATTTACCCTGGGGCTGCTCACCTTTGCCAATTGAATTTGAAGCTAACTGATATTATCGAATGCCAGGAACAAGTCTTGATTTATAAAGACTTGAGGTTATTCTCATCAGCCTCATTCTTTCCATGAGTGGAAGCCGTTGAAGCGCTAAAAATTATCTAGCTGAATATTTCAAGCTGTTCATGTGATTTGCAAACTATGAGCAGATAAATGCCACCACTGGCATTACCCGCTTCATCGAGATGAGGTTTCTAACGGGAAAGGCGAATGTGAGCGTAGGGAAGGAATTGAATTTTGTTGAATAGCTGTTGTTGAATGGTTGAATTTTCCGTTTTAGGTGTACAAAATACTCATTGAAACACACTAAGGCCTTTTTTCATTTCTTCGTAGGATGAGAAATTTTTTCAAAGGAGGCCACTGGGATTTGGAAGACTTCAGCTGCAAACTGGTGCTAGAAAGTGGAGGTGTTGAAGAGGAAGAGGGAAGGTTCAGTTACTGAAAGCTGCTCTTATACGTGCATCATGGCTGTGATTTGTAGGCTATGCTGAGATCTGAGAGAGCGAGTTGTGCCTTATTTCTTGAGTGTTTATATCATTCAGGCAGAGGACAAAGTGCGCAAAGTGCTGCTCTATATCGAGTCGGTTGTTTACTTTATTTATTCTGTGGCCGTGCAGATACCAAATCGGGATGCACGAACTCAGGGCAGACATCCATACGGAATGTTGCGCGACACTGCCGAACTTCTCAAGTATGAGCTTGTGTATTGGTGGAGTACCTTGGCTTCATTATTTACGATTATTTATTTTCATCTCTATTCCCCATCATTTTATCTTTCTCGGCTGCCCTTCATAAAGCCCACTTTGACGTTGCAGCATGCAGTCGATGGTGAGATTGTCTGACCCATAAACGTGAGATGGCAAAGCAAAAGAGGGAGGTGGAGAGAGAAATTACAACAAGAATCACGCTTTTGTTCGTTTTGTTGTTAATGCTTTTCTGTTCATATTTCCTATGGTGCATGCGGTGTTGTTGAAGGTGAAAGATAATGTCGATTTCCTGCTGAAATCAGCAAGCCGGTCGAATGCCCGTTGCATCGAAGTTGATTGCCAGGTTCACTGGTCAATTTCCAGTCATGAACGAAAGAGGGGTTGATGCTTCTTGTTCAATTCCTGTCCAACTTTAGCGATTTTAATTGAAGCAGATCGGACTTGCCCTAAGTAGTGGGCATATTTTGGAGCAAAAGTAATTATCCGAGAGGTACCAGTAAGGACACCAGTCTAGCCATCCAGCCGCAATTAGAGGATTGATTTTTGTCATTCACATCTCATCGAATGTCTCTCAAGTCACTCTCAGACTAATTTTATTCTTTCATTTGGAAATAAGGTCGCCATATGCTCCATTTGTTTCTCAGCGTTCTATCAAGTGAAGCCACAGAATGGTTTATTCAGCAATCTTGGTCTCATAAATTCATAGCTGCATTTCTCTGAGGTCAGCCAGCGCTCCCGCCTCTCAGAGGGTCAATCTAGATCTCCCTGATTATCACATAATGCATATAAACTCTGGTCCAGTAAGGAGGATAGTTGTTGTGGTTGTTTCATCACTCTGAAGTAACGATGAAAATGCTACTTTAAGGCGTCATAGCGTTTTCGTGAACTGTAAAAGGATGCAAATGGAGCTTTAAGCGCATCAGTTTGGTGCTGCAATACTTTGTCTATATGCCCGCAACCAGCGAGGTTCTCTTGCATCACTGCACGTTCATCTTTCTGAAGTTTCACCGTCTATTGCCGTGCCCGTTATGGTTTGTTTAGCATTATTTATCACAGCGTATTGTTACGGAATAATTCGCTTGCAGAAATACAACGAATCGCTTCACAGATTCACGTTCGAGTCATATTCCATTGGTGGCGCACTTTGTCAGTCGCGTAAAGTTGCTTTCAGCTCGAGCACAGTCTGTCCTCAACTTCCATCTCTACACGTGGAGGAGTCGCGTAGGTCGATTTATATGCTTAGGAAATGCCTAAATATTTTTATTATCCGTAATGGGTGTTTAGTATCTTTTATTGTTTCGAACTGTCAAATAGTTAGGAATGTGTGAAGGCGCAGCTACGGTTTATTTTTCAGAATGTGTTATGTTTGGTGGTGAAGGATGTGGTTTGATCTGAGAGGAAAAGAGGCAATGGCATTGGGAGAAGGAGATAGAGGCATCCACGTTCACCTAGATGCATGCAGTGCAGATTTATTGCAGTTGTTTCGTCACTTTCTCATTTATTATTTATGGATGTTCTTTTTTGGTCGTTGGGAATGAAGTAGCGCTATTTAGATTATTTGAGCAGCAGCGGTTTCTGAAGAAACCGAAAAGAAGTTAAGAACTATCGACGTTGCGAATCGTAGGTTGATGGCAGAAAAGAAAACAGTGGTTCATAGAACAATGAATAACACCGTTAGGCGTCATGATGCTCGTCGAATGAAACTCACAAGCAATGCAAGCTTGTCGCAACATCAGCTATATAAAAGCAGTTATAAAAATGATAAGAACTGAGGGGATGAGGGAGAGAATCGGCGAAGGGTGAGCTGGTTGTGCGACCTGAATGATATCATACGCTCTAACGGCACTTACTGTTACGAGAGTCGATGTGTCGAACAATTGCGTTTGTGCTGACCACCAGATTATTTGAAGGACGCCATATCCCACTGAGATTTACCGATGTTAACCGATCATTGCTTTTGTTGTGCCGTCACTATTTCCTTGTTTATATTCTGCACTTCTCTGTTGGACTTTAAAGTGCTCGAAATCTTCAGCAATGAATGAGATGTAATTCTGCCTAATGAATAGACTGGCTTGTTTCTGAAAGGGGCTCCTCCATTTGAATCCCTCCTCTCAGTCAGTCTGTCCAACCTCGTGGTTGGTAAGTTTCAAGTTTGTTCACCAGGATCGGGGAATATCTCTCACTCTGCGGTCGTCCGGCACCTCAAACTTGAGTAATTAAACACTTAATGTTCTCTCAGGCAACATTAAAACGCAAAGCAAACAAAGAACAAATGCAAGAACTCCATGAGAATGACATGAGGAGATAAGTAAGGTGAATTTTTAATGGTGCATTAATTAACTAATCAATTGCGAATGTATGATGAAGAGTTCGCCAAGCGTCATTACTATTGACAGCCAACAGTGACGAGCAAGCTGATAAGAGAAGTTCAATAATTAAAAGCAACAGAAATAAAATAATGGTGAAAAGGCGCAGAGCAGTTGCACCTTTAGATGAGTTGTAACGCCGTCTTAGTGAGACTGCATAGTTGCTATGGCATGAGGTGAATTTAGGCAATTTAAATGAGTCGCTTCATTGAGAGAGGCATTTGAATTTCGTGGCTCTAGCAGCTGGATAACTCACTCATGTCTCTTCGAGACAATTAGCATTCGCCTAAATTTGTTAGAAAGATTTGAGTCGAACGCTTTTGCTTTGTTGTTGGTAGGTTGGGACGTTTCTTTTCTGCACTTGATAGGGATTCATAATTCTCATGAAGATATTTCAGGAAGCGCTGAAAAATTTTGGTGCTTTAACGAAGTACGAACGTCAAAATGCGGAGAAGGAAGCAGTGGGAAGGCGCACTGAGGTTGGTGCAGGCTCACAGAGTGCACGCTCAGCTGCTACACCCTCACCTGCTTCGTCCACTCACAGTGCCAACGTCGAGAAGACCAAAGAGGTCTCTCTCCGCTTATTTCCATCTTATTATGAGCTCTTCTATTATTGGTAACTCTTTCTGTGGAACTCATGTGCTCTCATTGAGGGAGTTCCTGTTCAAGTAACTCTCTCCTCGTCGCTTAAAGACACGTCTGGTGTCTGCTAATTTTTTATTGTAGAACGTTCACCCTTTGAAATGCTCACTAGCTGAACAGAAAACTTATAACGTTCCCCTTTTGAATCACTGGGAATAGTATAGAGTCGCGTTTGACTGTCGTTGATGGACTTCAACTTTTTCAGTCAAGCATCCCTCGGATCCTCGAAAACAAATGCCCGTTTCGAAACACGTTAGTTTGGTACTGTACGCCCGGTGTTTTAAGACACAATTTGCGGGAGCTTCTCTGCACACCGCGCATGCTGTTGGTGACACAACATTGTAAATATCGTTTCCCATGATGTTCGTGCACTCAACTCATTGTTGCGGGCATGATAGGCTGGAATGGTTCCCCATGGCATAGTGATTTCAAATGCAAGTCCATTAGGTAGGTTGTACTGCATTAAGTATGGAATTCGATATTCACAGAATATTGAGGTTCAGGTTAAACGATATCAGAATGCAGATGAGATGCTAAAATAAGATGGGAGTTGAAATGGGACCCACTTCCGAATTGGAAACGGTTGTCAGCAAATACGACGTGGTCAAGCAGAGCGTGTAGAGTGAGCAGGGGTTTAAAAGATATGTGCAATGCATTTGCCGATATTTGGATCGATAATAATGCAAGTAAATTTTCATGGGCACGGAAGCGACTGAAGAGAACATCGCAAGAAGGCAAAAATGCACGCCATATGAGGATAGGGCTTGTCAAGCCATTAGTCATTGGCAACATAGCGAAGTATTCGTGCAGCAGGTAGCATAAAAGTCGGCTCAAACGAATTTCGAATACTCTTGAGATTTTTCGCGTCCTCTGTTCTGAGATTCCTATTCTTTGGCCGCTCATTCAGCAAGAATTTCGTGAAGTTGTGTTGTGAATTTTAGCCGAATTAAATGATGGTTTCCAAATTTTGAGTGACACTATTTTAGATAACGATACCGCTGTCTTTATATCAAATGCAAAAGGAGCAGCTAATAATATTGCATCATCTAATGTGGGCTGATCGAATATGGAGGGATTCGGATGCTCTAATGACCGATCTCGATAGAGGTTATTTTTGCATCGTCAAAGAATTAATCGACTCTCTAGAGAGAAGTTTGATTCGCTTGAACTGCCCTATTTATCAAAAACGATTTCCAGTTTGCTTTTGCATTGCATGCTATCTGTCATACGCCGTTGTCAGGTGTTTTCGATGTTAGGAATTGAGCAGATAATCCGCAGCAATTAGGCAAGTCGGTATGAGCGATCAAGTAATTATGAAAACGAGAAACGATGAAGTGTTTCTTGAGATCCGTCAGTCGTGCTGGCTGAATGACATTGCCAAGTTTGTTCAGGCGATGCGCTAAGTCAGAATCATACGTTTTGCATTCTGATTGATTAGTATATGCCGCATAGTGCTTCTGCTTTGCTCCCAACGTTGGTTATCGCTCGGTATGTTCGGCCTGATACGGCCACATCCCAGTAGTCAGAGTGGATGGTGCGCTTTGAAGAACATCATTCCAGTGATGGTGTTTCTGCTGATAATGTAAGCAGTGTGGCCAAACTATATGGTATTTATATATCTGTTTACGTGATTGGTTGTACATTTCTTTTACTATTTATTTAAGTTTTTCCTTCAAAATACACGATTATCCATTTTGATTCAATCAGAGACCTCCGGGGAAGTTTCTTCGGTGTTTTGAAAACTCTAACGTCATCAGCAGACCGGAGACTTTTATTTTAAATTCATTAATAAAACTTAAGCAGCTGTTGTTTCCTGAAACTATAAGGAACCCGATCTATAGCTACATCGTTAAGATTCGAAGCCGATTTTTTGTGTGGTTTTGGCCGTCATTTGTAATTGTGTCATGTTGCAGAAATGGTGCAGAGGTTGGATGATGTGTGCGGCCAACTAAGCTATGAGTCGAATCTGTTTTCATTAAGTGAATACCTCGCCACCGGTGTCTCGTGGCTGCGAGCCGAATACGAGCTCGAGAAAGGTGCTGACGAGGGGATGAGGTGATTTCGGACGATTCGTTTGCATCCAATCAGTCTATCATATTGGTTTCTTGCCTCATTGTGTAATATATCGTTTTAGAATTACGTATCAGTAAACTATATGTGCCATTCAAAAATGTAATTCTTCGAAAATACGTAGCTAGATTGTTAAGGTAAATTCAGACGAGTTTACTAACATGCAAATGAGGGGGAGGGGTATAAGGGCCGGAAGGAGGTAATTGGAAAGGATTGAGCGCTTGTCCGTAAATTGGTGGTTACGATGCAGAGTTACGCTTGTCGGGACTCGTAAAAACGACACTTATCACCGTCAAATTCGCCTTTTTTCACGTGATGATGCTTTTGAGTGAAGGAGACTATATCTTCCTCATCCGCTGGAGAGATGGACCCCAAAACATAGCAATAGCATTTTTTTTTCACATGCAAAAGACCCAACAAGAAATTGCAAAAGAAATGTAAATCTGGGCTTGGCCGTCATATTATTATATTATTGCTCACTAAGACTATGTTGCATTGCGTTAAGGCACCTGAGGAACGCTTTTATAGCTTTTATTATAACTTAGCCATCATAATATGAGATTGTTTGAAATATAGAAATGAACGAAAGCTGTCCGGGTCACATCATCGGAAACATTTTCCGGCAGGAATTTGCTTTTTCATATTTAAGCTCCATCCTCCATTTGTTCAATGATAAAGGGGCAGTTCACCGACCCTTCTTCCATCACTGAACTGAACCTGAAAAATGCACCACTACATTTTTTATGCTTCAGCTGATGTGCCAAAAAAATATTCCCTCTCTATAATCTGTTTTATGGAGTTGTTGTTTGTGTAATTTTCCCGGGTTGAGACTGTATCACCGCTGCTATTCGTGTTGACCATTCCGTTGGATTTTGTGGGAACGGTGGGGGATTTGAGAGTCGCCGATCGGTCGATGAGTTATTGGTGAGGAGCGAGCAGCTTTTGTCAGGGGGTTGTTTCTTTCTTCTTGTTTATCGTCATACTTTCGTTGTGATATTATGTATGTACAGGTTGATGTTTTTTTTTAATTTACCTTAATTAGTTATGCATATTGGCATTGCCCAAATGCACTTCTGTGATTGCTTATTATTATGCTTAAAACGCGCTAAGGAATGGGCCGTTGTGTTATGGTGGATATTGAATTCAGAGCTGAGTATATTTCATTTGTGCCGTCTATTCAGGTTGATGCTCTCAGAGCCATACATCGAGCCTTTTCGTATGTTTACTTCCAGTGGTGATGATTCACTTTACTATAATGACCAGACGGCTCTCATGGTATCTTCATATAGCGCAGAACATAGTAGTCGTTTTTCATTAACTAACATGTGGAGTGATCTGAAAGTGTCGGTTCATTGCGGAGTTCCACCACTTCTTTACGGCTTCCTTCGTCGTTTTACTCGCCGCTTTTCAATCCGTACAAAAAGAGTGCAGTGCCCTCTTATGCGGTACTAGTTGAGACATATGAGACGAACACGTCGCCTAGTGCAATGTGGATATCGTCGTTATGTTTTTTTTACTATTGGCATTGGGCGTAAACCATATTCATATGTCGTCTACTCTGCCTATAATCTGTATTTGTTTTGGCCGTTGCGGATACCTCGGTTTCAATGTGGACAAACTGGACATTGGTCAGCTGTCCACTTCACTATCGAATATGCATGCCATCTAGTCGCGTTGCTATATCTCTCGTCATCTTCTCTTTTGTCGTCATAGAAGGCTGCTTGTTTGGTGGATGGGGAAAAGATTCGAATGCTTCGTGTGAATGACGAATTTAGCGACGCATGCAAAGCCCTTTCGTTCATTTGAATCGCGAAAAAGTGTCGGTTCATTCGCGAATTGCTGTTGTCTGAGTGCTCATTTGCCGCTCTCCTTCTTCGATGTTTCCTCTCCCTTTAACTTCCTATGTTGCGCTTACATCACTGTCGTCTATTGTGCTGCCTTTTTGGCTCTCCTGTTTAGTTAATTATTAGCGTTGCGTTATATGGGAGAGGCCAATGCCGAAAGTAGATTTCACTTTGGATCATTTCGAAGCCTGAGATGAAATGGTTAGTGGTCGTTCTGTGAGCTGAAGAAATTAAGAAATTAGGCAGTTTGGCGCAAGCAAACAGATAATCGACGGGAGGAGGTGGATAGGTAAAGGTATAGTGACTTGGTGAGTGTTGAAGGATTGTATGAGGATGGTGGGAATGCGCACTTCAACATATTGTCTTTAACGTTGGAAGTTGGCGAAGCACGTTGATCCGGGTGTGTGCTTCGTCGACATCACCGTGCTGATTGCTCTATTCAGAGAGATTTCAACCGAACCGTGATATTCTATTGTTGTTATTATTGTGAACTGATATTTTTGTTTAGAACGTTGCTCATTTCGCTTTTCTCTCACAAATCGGTGATTTATCGGTAACGCTCGTTTTTCCGTTACTTTTCGACGTGTGCTATGTTCATAATCGGACTTGTTCGCTATTGCTTTTGTGTTTTATTATGAAGGTATGAGACTAGTTGCTTTGTTCATCCCTCTCTTATTGTTTTCTAAATGGTTTTTTAGTTGGGTGAAATGTCTTAAAGCGGCATTTTTATCGTTTATTCTACTCGTTATATGTTTTGTTGCTTATCGCGGGAATGCTTTCCAAATTGAACGTTGTTTGGCGTTGTTCAGTGCTCTTGAAAAGGTGAGTTTGCTTCGAAATTGCTGAAATCCGCTATCGCTTAATAGGAAGAGGCATTTTCGAATTGTGTAGTAGAAATGAAATCCATTGAGGGGATTGGTGGACGTCTACAAATGTCTGTGGCGATTCTTCTCGAATTGCATGGTAGAGAGACTCACCTAACTGAGCGGCGATATCCGAAGTGGCAGATCAAGATATTTTAACAGTCGTACATTTTGAGGGTTTTTTTTCTTTCGTTGCCATCGTTAATGGCACCTCCGAAATCCTTCGGCTTATTGCAGATGTCGGAGATTTGCATCATTTTTTCAAAGATCACTTGAAACTATTCATGGAAACCGTCAGAGCACACTCTTCAGTCTCGCTGATCTAGAGAGACAAACTTTGCATAGATGGTAGTAAAAGGATAGCTAAGAAATTTTCATTTCGAGCTCTTTGCTAAAAAATCGTACAGTTTTTGTATCAGAAGGGCACTTCATAGTTATTTCCATCTTTCGCTTGTTGTATTGTCCACATCTAAGTACTCAGTAACCGTCCTCAGAAGCATGTGGCTAGCTTGCGCATGTCTTCAAGTCCAAAATTACACCGCTTTCCGAGGTATATTTATGCCAAATTCCATTGCTTCTATGGGTTAGTATTTGGCCTTAGTCCAGTGAGGTTCACCTACGTATTCGCAGTTACATTGTTGGAGAGGTTCGGCGAGGCGTTAAAGTTCTCTCGTGCTGTCTTGTTGTTGCGCAGTTTATTCGATGTTGTTGCGTCGTGTTTGTCGGTCGTTCCAATTTATGTTGTCGAGCAGATTTTTATTGACGCGAGTGATGATAGCCACGTGGATGAGCACTCTTTTCATACGTCTAGCACGGATAAATCTATTGTCGTTTACGACTTTCATTCAACACGACTAAATGGCGAGCTTCGAGAATTCTGACGCTAAAGTTCACTCCCATCAAATAACCACCATACACCATGAAACACGTTTACCTCAGTGATTAGCGCTTGTGGGACTCAATCACCCGGCACGGTACGGTCAGTCTACGCTTCATTACTGGACTCCTGCGGGATGACCTAACATAGTGACCTGTCTGCACTCTGCAGATCGACTTCCCTCCGACCGCAAGGTAACATATGGGTGGGGCTCTCCGCCAAACCAGTAACGAGTGAAACAGGATGCTCCTTGTTTACCTGACAGCGCCGAAGGTTCTCTCATCAATAAACAATCTTAGACGGTCTTCAGAGCTCACTTCTGTTTCTTCTGGTGACCGCTTGGATGAAGTTACGTAAGTGCGGACGTATTGACTCATCACTACATGCGGATTTTCCCGTATGGTCGGTCAACAAGGTGTTTAGAAACATCCTTTGGACGAGAATCTCGCAGCTCGCTAGTTTCCTAGAAAATGGGTTGTTACCTATTGTAGGATCGTCTTCTGACGGTTGGATTAGTGATCGACGTAGTTGGCTGATTCTCAGAAAGGGCACTGCCTGCCATTCCCAACGAATTTCTGTACTTTTTTTGCTCGCGCGCCTTCAAATAGTAACTGCTTGTCTTCTTCTATACTCATTCCGAAGTTCAAAAAATGCTCTGGTCTGGTGTATGCACCCTTGGAGTATTTGTATGTGGCTCCTCACCTGCACCTTTTAGCACCTAAAACGCCCGCATTTGCGGTTAATGCCAAATGTTTTTAAAGTCTTTAGGCGGCTGGACGAGTTTGATGCCCGACTGGGAGCAAAGATTCTAATTGTGCTTTCGACTGCTGCAGATAAATGCTTGTATCAGAAACTCGCAGCATTCATTCTTGCAGACGACTGTTCTCCAGTTTTCCTGTAGACATGCCCGTCCTGAAGTTTTTAAGGAAACAAGGTTCCTTCTGGAAAATACGCCGACCTCGAAGATCGCGAAGAGCCCCGGGGCTCATTTATGGAACACGGCACGGAAATCGTCGGTTACGCATTTCAGTATTCAGCGGACTGCGCCTAACAACAGCTCGCGCATGTTCACTTGCTGTATAGGTTCTCCCTGGTTCTCAGCTTCCCTTCTTCATATCCGGGAAGCAGCCCTGAAAGAGATACCATGGAAATCGTCGTTCTTATGTCATGCGCGGTAACTGAGGTCGAATAAATAACAAAGCGCCTTACAACTTTGGCAATACGGGTGAAGTGCCAACTTTTATTTCAGTGCTTTTATAAGGAGATCGTGAAATGCCGACAGGGGGAGGAGGGTGTTAGGCGGGCTCACAACACACGTAACGACGGATGGGATGGTTTAGAAGCTGGGCGGCCAAATTAATTGGTCGAAGGTTGCAGTTCCCATCTAGCTACCGACTCGTTTTTCTGTTCTATATGTTGTGAGCGAGATTTGCGGCCTCTCAAGGGCACTTTTCCCTCTTTCTCAGCTTAATGCTCTCAGAAGCCTTTCTGGGCACAAAGACCTAGTCGTTTGATGCAGTTATGCTGGCGCTGCAAGGAACTCGTTGCGCTCGCCTAACGACCAGCGCTGCTCGTGCTGAAACGGTTCCACCGGTAGGGTCAGAATGCAGTCGTTTTTAGAATCTGGGCAGAACGCGGGGAAAGGTTGTGCCTGCCTTATTCAGTCGCCTCCGCAGTGCCCTGTTCAAGGAGTCTCGGTAAACGACATTCCAACAGGTGGATCCCACAAGTGGCACGTCTGCATATATAATGTCAGACTGGGACCACAGTCGTGATTGTCTCTTTCAGATCACCTGTTAAATTAGCATGTGTAAACGGCTAAATGCATCGCGCTATCAAGGGCGCATTTGAGCGATTGTAAGCGTCGCAATCTGTATATGCGAGTGAGATGGACGAATTACTCAAGGCACATATGTGGGAGCGCAATAACTACGAAACGGCCTTTACAGGGATATTCACAGTACAAAGAGAGTAAAACCAGACACTGAACACAACTCAAGAACATCGTCGAGAACTACATATCGACTGAAGATCTTTAAACATTCCACGAGTGCAAATGAACATTCCGAAGCTTGAAGGCGCCATACACAGTCACACAGTACTTAATCTTTCAAACTCACTAGAATCTTTGAGAAAATCACGAGAACGTTCACTGAGTCCAGATCTACTTCAGAGCATACGAAAACAAACCTTCCACATTGCCCTAACACAGCCGAACCGAAAACAACCACAACATATCTATTTCCAGAAACAAAGGCGTCTTGCAGCCCCACCCCAATACACCATAGAGGCAACACAAGTCTTAAAAAATCCACACAGAGAACAGCGGAAGCAGCCGAAACAAGAAAAAATGCACAACGATACGCCATCAAGTGGTCGCCTCACCCAGGACATCACAAGCCACAACGCCCTTTGGTGAGAGCACAATACCTTGACGTGATGTATCGCAGTGCCCCGTATTTGCATATGAAAAAGGGCACTTCTTTACTATGGCAATCATCAACACTCAACGCGCCTATTCGCCATAGTGAAGCATAGCGTCTACACGCGTGTGTCTGTATTACCATCGAAAGGAAATGCCTAATATCATCGTATGTCTATGACGTTATAGGAACAAACAATTACGGACGGATGATTATCATAAATGAAGCGAGCATACAGAACCGACGTTCTGAAAGGTGTTCGCGCTTGCACGACGCCGCCAACTTACACAATGACACAATAAGACGGCTGCAGTCAGCTGTACATCATAAACGCTATGTCAACCATTCAAAATGACTTAAGGCGCACAGCAAATTACTCTAACAGTTTCCGTTCAATGACACCATGCTGATTCCTCAAATGAATTTAGCTCTATATGAAACCCCGGCAATCAGACAATAAAATCCACTACTAGACACATCAATAGTCCACAAATTCAACAACTTCAGTGAAATGTGATCTTCCTTTCTCTATCCCACTTAAGAGGATTCAACGCGATTTAGTGAGTGCGCTGCTCGAAATTACAGAAAGCGTGTAGTTTACAGATCGTAAAGATCTCGGATAGGATTTGCTCTGCTGAAATTGGACGACGATTTTCAATTCAGTTTGCACATTAAGCCTTTCTTCTTATATAGATATAATTAGATGGCAAAATACTGTGGTGCAGATCGCAAACGTTCGAACAAAGTCCTCGTCAGAAAAAAACCAACGAAATGTTATGAAAGCGGGATGTCGTCCAACTGTTTGCAGAGGGAACCTTTCTCGAGGTCACTGATAGTATGCTGGGTACTCGCCGACACACCCCTCACAGCAAGTGTACCGCAACGCCTTCGCTCACTGCAATGCGAAAATTACAGTAGTTTGTAGAGCGATTAGTCTCTGCGTCCAACTCCTATTTATTTAGATCCTTTAAAGAATCTTCTTTCAATAAAGTAATAACACCTATTCAGTTTTCTGCCCCCGAGGAAGTCGACCAACAACGAACAAGAAATCCCTCGCAAAACACCACTCCACTTACCTGCGAGCAAAAACATCATTATCATTAATCGACATACCCATAAAATCACCACAAAAAATGAATATAAGAGGTTGCAAACCACCTCGTTGATTTATGAATGCTCGCAACACAAAGACATAAACCTACAATAAAGTGCCTCTGAAATTCTCACCCGGATGTTTGACGATTCCAGTGACTGGAACTCCCATGCCCATCATTCCATTGTTTGGCATCGTCGGCACTGCTCCTGGCGCCATTTCCATCTTCGGCTGCTTGTAGTTTCGCATTTCCTAGACACCCACACATATCACTGCATCAGTATGTCAATCTCTTACAGGCTAAGAGAAGTAGTGCTGCACTGTCGCCAGTAGACAGTAGGGCAACTGCTTTTACACATTACAATAAACAAAAGTACCCTTTATATTCTAAAACACAGTGTGACGATTGAACGTCATCAAAGATGGAGACAAGGCCACATTAATGCTGACATTCTCCACGCCACGTAAATATATTACGCGATCAGCAACATGAACTTCAGGAAAATTGAAATTAGAACAGAACATTGAAATGTTTAACCAAATACCTCAGCATATCGCTCTTTGTCCTCGAGTGCCTTTCTCTCATAGACCATACGTTCCTCATCGCTTAACGCCTTCCAATAACGACCAAGCTCCTGCGCCACCTGCCCGACCTTCCATTCCGGATGCTGCTGTTGCACCTCCGGTCGCTTATCATGTGAGAAAAAGAAGAACGCCGACCTCAAACAGCTAGCTTACGAAGCAACATTAAAGCAGAATTTTACCTAAACCAAAGGAGCTCATTTTCCAACAGCCATCGTTTCATCTCTCACGACCAAATTTTAAGACTTGACCGGTTTATTGCAGGACAAAGAACAAACAGTTCTTTTACAGCACGCATGCGGCTTTTCTTATTTACCACGAATTGTAAACACAGGCTGCTCCTGTTTTGCAAAAAAACGAGTCGACACGGCTGAATTTAAAGAAAGAAAGCAAGGAATGCCTCACAGTGCTCTTTTAGGTGCATTGGGATCCTTCTTGACGCGTTTACGTTTGCGCAGCATATCTTCGCCCCCATAGGCAGCCACTTCCGCCTGGTAGCGTTCAGCATCCTTCTGTGCCAATTCAAAGAATCGTCGCTTCTCATCGTCCGACATCGTCTACATGCAACTTTCTTATCACTCATGCCCAAATACTTCTAACGCATACTTAAGGATATATGCAAATTTGTAGGCTGCTGGGGAGTGTTAGGAGGTGCTCAGGTGGATTACACATCTGTTGTGGAGGAAAGGTTAAACGCTCCATGGTGACTCCGCAAATTGCGCGATTGGTGAACGACAAGTTAAAATTACATATTCGGACTTGCCCTCTCTTATGTTTCAAGAACTACGCTGTGCAATCTGCGCTAAGAATTACAACTTATGTTTCATGTCCACAGTGAGATGTCACCCTCTTCAACGGTAACTTTGTAGATGTATGTTTAAGGATGCAAAGGAATGGTCGAACGAAAGGAGCGCTTGGAGCGATGCACAAAGAAGTGATGCAGACATCTCACTGAGGATCAACAAACCAATCTAACCTCACTAAGACGAAAATATGATCTGTGTACTTAAGCTGCGGAATACTGTTGGGTAAATTCCCCAGTGTTTGTTGGACACGTACGCTGCAACAATCCGTATCTTTTTTGGCCCATCGGTATAACCGGAAACATAGTGGTCGTTTGCTGAAGTGGGCAGGGATGTATCCTCACTTTATAGTTAGATCTAGCTGAAATTTAGTGAGACCTTTTTCGTGCGTTCACTGCTACGACGCTTTTCGATTCTATCGGATGTACCGTTTGGATTTGGGGCAAATATTATGGTTCATTGCAGTTCACCTAATTCAGAAGGGATGTATATGCAACGTTACAACATAAAGGGGATGTAAGAGTGCTGGTGCCTTGTGAAGACGATATAAAAGACAAACCTTCCATTTCTCGGAGCACTTCTTACTTATTTCTGTCACCTGCACGTTCTCGTTCGGATATTTCTTTTTATGCTCCTCATAGCACATCTTCACAAAGAATCCATACGGAGATGTCTTACCGCGAACTGGCGGCTTCGCCGACTCGCGCATTCTCGTCGCCAATCTTGCTAATCCTCTGAATAAACTGCTATCTTTGCACTTCATATCCACATTAGATACGTGTCGCTAACGGCGCATATCGCCCCCACCAACGGCTCTCAAAACTGCGTTGCCGCGCCTTTAAAATTTCCCAGCACTCGAAATTAATAATTCCTAGCGAGCTTCTTCGGAGTTGTGCAACCCCATCGCTTATTGCCCACCCCCTCACCCCGTCTGCTTCTGCTTATTTGCGTCACCGTCGACTACTTCCATGGTTTATAATGGGTTTAACACATCGACGGACATCAAATTTGTATGATCCACGTTGAACTTGTAATCTTTTGTACCAAAATGTGACAATATTCATGACCGTCAACAATCACAGAGGGGAGAGATGAGTGACGTCTTCGCAGCGTCGAAATAAGTCTGCATCAATCCTGGCCCCGCCTGCGACTGGAGACGATTCACGCCTAGCGATGTCGAAAATGACTCGAATGGCAGTGGATAAGAGACCGTCCTGGCGGATCTAATCCATTCCCATGCAATCAGAAATTAAATCTAGTTCTGGCCGCAGTTCCGACGAAGCAGACATAACCCAGACCTCATTTAACTACACCATGTTAATTAGGTCACAATTTCCTAAGAAAGGACTCTCAAATGCGCTTTTTTTTGTCCTGTAGCCTTTAAATGACGGCGAAGAGGAGAGTGTATGGAAGGTGCATATGGAATGCATGATATGGGTCGGATATGGAAAGGATCCGTTTCAGAACAGTTCATATGTCAATTCGAACAACGATAATAAGCGATATGATGTTGCCGGCCACCTTATTCGTGCCTCGTACCTGTACATGTACTGCATGTATGTACACATATATACCTGCATTTTAAGGTACTGTGCCGACCGTGCGCACTTCCAAATCGAGAAGTTGACAGCTGTCGGTCGGTCGCTTTGGCTTCATAAGTGCCATAAATGCGAGCTCGAGAACCTTTCTGGAGATCAAAGCACCCACTTCTCGGAGCACCCTCTGCCACTAATCATAGCAAACCTGCGCCGACACGGCCCTCTAGTGCAACATCCCACCGCCACCACCCGCCTGCCACTGCACAAACAACTAATTCAAGCGAAATAATAAATAAAAAAGTGTGAATGTGGAGAGAGGTTCGAATTTGGCGGTTCGCGAGAGACAGGCAAATTGGCGGGATCGTCCGGGAGATGTTTAGTTCCCAATATGAGTGTCTGAGGACACTTGCAGCAGGTAGGGAGAGAGAGCAGCTCGGCGAGTGTTTGTGAGGTGGTGAGAGACAGAGAGATGAGCGGCTCGGCAACGACCACTCGGAGGTGACAGAGAACTGCCATGGTGGAGGGCGCTGCGGTTTACGTGACGCGGCACCGAGTGTGCACAGTCGGAGAGAACGAGAGGGGACGTGCGCGAACGATCCACGCAACAAGCTACCCTAAACAGCACTGCGGCTCGAGGCATCACGTCGACTTGGCCGCATTTATGTTTCGATCGCTGTTATTAGTAAATGAGGTTGGGGGTGCAAGTCATCACAATCTATGATCATATCAGTCACTCAACACATAGCTGTGTAACAGCATGGCACCATTTTGGTCAGTCAGCTTCGCGAATGTGCCATATAAGGCTGCATTATTTATATTTCGATCACTAATACATTGGTGCTGAATTGGGAATTGAGAATTGAGGTAATGGAGGAGATTATACGGAAGAGCAGAGAAATAAACGGGTGGTGCTGGGAGCAGCAAGCTGTATGCAAATATGCTGAGGTGTTTGTATTACATGGAAAGTGCGCGGACAGTGTGTGCACTAGTGGTAAAAGGCAGTGGGAAGTGAGCTAGGGGTGGGAAGGAGGAACTCGAGTTCCGTGCTCGGTAATGCCTCGGCGACAGACGACTCCAGCAAGGTGGGAGGCCCACCAGTGGAGCCTGAGGGAGGTCGTGGACTCTCTTCGTTCCTCCGTAAGCACCTTTGACAGTTTATGGCGACGCCTATCGTCGTTACAAGTAATGCAATATAACGCCAGCATAACACACCTCTACTGTAATGAATATATGCGATAAACACAACAACACTCACATAAATCAAAAAAGCACCTATCCATGAATAATATCTAGTTTGGAAAATAGCCAACAAGACATTCCATTGGCCCATGCTAAAAGATAGGCGACAGAGAGCCGCTCAGTGATCGCATCAAAGCGAGAGAAGCAGCGCTCGATGACAGAGATGCAGAGAAGCGCACTCTCTACTCGACAGCTCGGTGTCTGGCCATAGTGTATGGCCCCGGCGCTCATTTACACAGTGAAGCAGACGAATGTGTGGCGCCTATGCTCGCACATCGACGAATCGATTGGTGTCGGACGAAGGCTTCCAAGCGGATTTTTTGAATTGCCGCCGTAATATTG
Source organism: Parascaris univalens (assembly GCA_037576465.1). Taxonomy (NCBI): domain Eukaryota; kingdom Metazoa; phylum Nematoda; class Chromadorea; order Rhabditida; family Ascarididae; genus Parascaris; species Parascaris univalens. Next base: position 130,050,311 of record CM075173.1, on the reverse strand, counting down.
GATCGCTGCCAGGAACGAGGGATTTTCTTCGTTCGTCCACCCATAGTGCAGTATATTTTCTTGCGATCTGCGCGATGTTGTCGCTGAAATGAGGGGTGTGCAGTGTTGCACGTACCCTACGAAGCATGTGGGGGGTGTTGTTTGTGTGCGGGTGCTTGCCAGTGCACGGCTCATATCTTTAGACGGAGCTCGTTCTCATCGAGGTGCCGCTAGCGGGACAAGTACATCAGCCTTCGGCCATTTACCTTTATCCTTTATTGCAGTGACCGGAACCTGACGTTCTTTGTTCGCTGTCACCTGAGATGTTCCACTGCTGATGCACCGAAAATATTTCTCCCCTTTCTTAATGTTCCCGAAATAGGCAGTTAAATTCCCGTCTGTGCAAGTAAAATGCACGTAGGAAGGTGAGCCGGAAAACAGGAGATGGGATCGATGGGAAAAGAAGTGAACCAAATCCGATAAACCCACAAGTAGTTTCGGAAGGGAAGTGAGCAATTCGCTGTATAAATGAATAAAATCATTCAAAGCAACGAGTAAATAATAGTTGGATGTCCATTGATAAGGAGACTATGTAAGTGGTGAAAAGAGAAAATCTCAGTGCAATTTCGTTTGCTTTCCCTTCAGAAATCCCCTTTCTTCACATCGCTCTAAATGATTAACTTCCTCTCCCATAGAATCTCGTTAGCGATGAACTCTACCCTAGCGATGCCGTTTAATTGTGGTAGTGCTCATTAGTGGTGTTCGTGTATTGCGCACAAATAGTGTTCTAATGCCGCAATAAGTAAAGTGCACATTGTTTAGTGTTCTCTCTACGTTTCTTCGAATATCGGGCCATTCAGGAAGAATCTCTCCTCACCGTTGTTGTGTCTTCAGGTCAATCAAACGTTGAGAAGCTGTTGTTTATAAGCAGAATTGGCTCTTATTTGAGCAGTGTTCACTTGTCTGGAGCTGAAATATGCAGAAACCAGTCGACTGATTGCCTATGAAAACTTAGAAAATCACATTTGCAGCTGTCAAAAGCCAGCATATCCTCTCAAAGGAAAGCTCTCTGCTCGTGCCCGAGTACAAGTCCGTTTTATCCTCGAACGAATTAATGTTCTCGAATCTTTCTATGTGTTTGCAAAAGCGTGCAGTAATGTGTGGAGGCACCGTTTTAATTTATTGCTTGTTGCTGTTTTTTTAATATTTAATTCTACTGGTGGAAGTTAGTTCGGACATTCACTTGTGCTAATAAAGCAAGCCGTGTGCTGTGTAGTGCATGTCGAATACTGGCGAGACGTTGTCACCACCTCCACTTGTCTCGACGGACACCGGACTCCCGAAACATTTTGTCGTAGTATCTCAATCAGAAGGATGATCGCTCGGTCCATTGATGATGACAGTATGACTTCGTCCATCAACCAGTTACTTCATTGTCGTTTTGTGTACTTGGATTGTTGTGTTTGCCATCATAGCTCGAGCTGAAGTACCTAGCTCTAACCTTCGCAGAGTGAAGCGAGGAAATAAAATGCTCAGAAATATAAGCGCCCATCTAATCATCTTTGACAGAAATCGCCTTGTGAGGAACGTCCACTTGCCTGAGCGTCCTTCCTTAGGCAGTCGCTGCACGCGTTTATGTGAGCGCTTTTTTATATATTACTATGAGCCGAGAATTCTCAGTTTTCAGTAGGGCGCTCATACGACTACGCACAATGAGAATAAAAGTAATCTCACGTTATGAAGCAGACAATCCAGATCGAACATTTCCCTCACTGTGCAGCTGTCCTTCATGCTCCATGTTTGGCTGCAGTCTAATTAAGCCTTCTTGATGTGTGCAAAGTTGTGATTTGATCGCGAGCCACATTTGCTTCACGTGCGATCGACTTCTGTGGACGAACTTGATCAGCGGGAGGACTTTTGAGTAGACGAGGTCTCTAAATCCAGCCCAGTGCGTCGAGGAAAACAGGTGCATTGTTTCGCTTAAAAAAAGCGCTCACGCAGCGTTCAATCTGTTTTCCGTCACTATAAGGTCGTCATACTATTTGGCACATTGCTGTCTACAGATCAAACCGGCGGGAACGCCAACACAACTTCTTTGATCATTTCTTTACCTGTCCTTTTCTTATGAGGGTTTCATTTTTCTGTGCCTCCTATCAGTCCGCCTATGTAACGTGGCTATGATGTTAGCAACTCGCTTGTTGAGTTCCCCTTCTTCGTCGATCGTTCATTTACTCGAAAATTTCATGACGGTATTGTTGGTTCGTCGAGTATTAGTAGTGCTATGTATTTATTGTAGTGTGGTCGCGTAACGTTGGAGATGAGCAAGGAGGAGGCAATACGCCGGCAGTATCCATTGCATTGGGCGGTATTCCGGAAGGATTGCGAGGAGTTGCTGGAGCGTCTTGAAGATGACTCATCCGATGAATTCATCAACAAGGTCGATGTGCGAGGTACTGTCTATTGCACTTGCTTACGTAACCTCGGAATTTTTAAGTAATTCTAGTGTGCCTAAACTGAATAAAGGCTCAGACACCCTAAAAAGTTAGATGTAATATAGGTGCGATGCTTAAGGGGTCACAGTTAACTAAGGTGACATGATATGATGCCTTTTCCCACAGGTGCTGCTTAACATTTGAGCTGAATGCAACGAAATCATATATTTGTGCACCAATGGAAAATTCGACACTGAGTTGGAGGAGATGCCTAGTTCGCTCTTCGCAATTCGACTCCATGAACTTTTTACGGATCTGTTCCAACGATGTGTCCACTTTAAAAATGAAGCTGTTGTTTAAAAAATGGGTTAGGCGGTGTTTTTCGATTCTGTTAAAGAGTCATCCTCTTATTAAATTTTGATAAAGCGGACCAACAGCTTTATATCCCGTCTTGAAGCATAACATCATGACTTACAGTACGCCTAAAAAACTCCAGAAAGGTGTTATGGAATGGAATTGCCTACAAATATGCGTGGTACCAACCATAAAATCTTAGGTTTTGAGTTGCAGCTGTGGCATCCGTGGTGAGAACTAGCCCTTTAAGAAAGGCGTTACTGTTCAGTTACTGCAGTTTTTTGAATAATTTAATTATACGTCTCGATGCATGTTTTAGTTGTATCGAGCCACTAGTGCACACCGAAAAGTTGAATAACTTTTGGTCCCTTCCATCGTCTTCAGAATCCATTTTCGACCTCTGTTTAGTTCTGAATCCCTTTATTAATGTGTTTTTGTGGTGATAATCATTGGTCAAATCACAGGATCGCTTATTTGATCCGTACACTATGTTCGTTCATTAGGGCGTCGTGAAAACTGAATTGTTGATAAGAGAGTGTATGGTCTCGCCTAGAAACGTGTCAAAATTTGCAAGCTTTCGACCTTTCTTGACTGAGGATGTGTTGGAGAATAAAGTTGTCATGCAGAGCATTCTTTAATTAAAATTCTCTATGATCCGCATTTGCATCGAAGTCGTTTATATTGTTGAGTTCGTAGATTATATAAAGATAGAAGTTCGCAGAAAAGAGGGCATATCGACTTTCTCTTAGCACCTTCCCTCGTTTGCTTATTGATCATTATTCGCTCAAAACGGGTAACTCCACCACTGCATATTCCAATTTAAAACGGTCTCGTGCGGATTGAATCTGGAATAAGAATAAGCAAAATCGTGTTCTAGGTCGAACCCCGTTGATGCTGGCCGTCACTTTGGGGCACGTCGACTGTGTAAAAGCACTCCTGGAAAAGGGGGCAGATGCGACAGTACAAAATGCGGGTTCGATTCTTGAATTTTTCTTGTTGAGACAAACATCGTTATCACTTGAAAAAGTTGAATTCATAAGGAAATGGACCACATAAACTTCACTGCATTTTTATAAACAGCGAACCTGCGGGCGTCATCGGAACAGTGTTTTTGCAGTATTTTATGTTAAGGCGCCTCCTTTTTGCACTTTCATGGATCGTTCTTCTTTAAATTGAGATGTAGAAGAAGGAAGTTTTCTGCGGTACGTGCCCAAGAGCCAACCGTCAAATTGAACAAATTTTTGACTCTCTCGTGCATCTCATGAAGAATATCAGTTAATGAGAACGTCATTTTGCAATTCTCTCTTTGTAGATACTTCACATTGAAAATAGGTGCTGCTATGTGATCGCCATTCGTTTAGACAAAGAGATTGATCAGGCTTTTCCTTCAATGACATACTCCAAAACGTTGTCCGCAAACGAGGCACCACAATTAGGCGAAATGATGGAATCTGCCTCTGTACTTTTCTGCATCGAAAACAACGGTGTGAAGGGGTTTTTTGTCAACCGCACCGCCTTCTTTACACCCATTTAAATGTGTATAGAGCCTGAAGCGAGAGATCCTTTTTTATCCTTTAATAGTCCGAATTTATTAACCAGCACGAAAGTTAATAACAGATCCCTTTGAAAGTTGGTAACAGATCCTTTGCCCTTCTCCCTCCTCTCTAATGTTGAATGGGTCATCGGCTTTCTTATTTCACCATTTCTCAGTCTCTGAAAACAAAAAGTACGCACCTGCGATTGACAAGCTTTTTGAGTCAGATTGTTTCGTGAGCAAATCGCGTTCCTAAGTAGACGATCGTTTTTATTAGTGATTATTCGCGTTTCATTCAAACAGTTTGGGAAGCATTCCGTTCTTCCAATTTTTGATATTACCACTAATTTCAGCTATGTCCTATTCAGGTGCTATATTTTCATGTAATAGACGCCAGCTCGTTCAGTCTTTAACTCTATTTTATGACCATTTTTACTTTTTAAGTGCTGAAACATATCCAGATGTTCTCTTAACTGTCTTTGCATGAAGTATGTCTTTAATTTCTACTTAATGAATTTTGTGTTTCCACCGTGGAGCCGATATTGCCTCAAGAACTTCATTTTAGATATGTGGTCGTTAAGCCACGAAGCGATCAGCAGTGGAGATGCACAGTTATTGCGTCTCATCTTGAAGTATCGTGACTATCAAAGAGCGGTACGCACCAACCGTGCCACCGAGCGATTATTGCGACTATTGAAGGTATTATCTCCGTTGTCGATTCGCGTGTTGTATTCTCACCTGAATTCGTCTAACTAAATTTTGTCGCCTTCATAATAAGTGCGTGGGATTGCAATCATATCGAAGGCATAGCCGGTGACTGTGAGTGTTCACTTATTCACACACAGTATTCGTCATCTGTCGTTGATGAAGTGTTGAGAAGTTCGTTGAAGTTGTTGTGCAGAGTTGGTGTTGATGTTGTGCCAAACAGAGGTCGAAATTGGGGACGAGGAATGAATACTCGATTAGATGGTTGAATTTTGCAGCGAATGATGAGGACCACAGTTTTCTATTTAGTGCTGCATAGGTTTTTCTTTTTTTCTGAATGGGAACGTTTTTTAACGAAATCTGTTAGCAAGTTAAATTTGACGACAAAGCGTGTGACCGATATTTAGAAAAGTTTTATTTGAACTCCTCATTCGCAGATCCTTTAGAAGTAGAACATTTAACTATTCCTCTCCACTGTTTGCGATTCTATCGTATTTCGGTTTATTTTTGATAGCAGTTGTTATATGCTGGAGGTATTGTGAAGAACGCAGTTGTCTTTAAACAAATCCATAGATGTTGGTAATACTTACATACCTCTCGTTGTAATTTTGATATTAATTTATTTGCTAAGAATCGTTTCTTCAAAATGACTGCTTTATATTGCAGGAAAGTGATGATTTCTACGCAGAGATGAGTTGGGAATTCACGAGTTGGCTTCCATTTGTGAGCAAAATGTGTCCCTCAGATACCTATAAGGTATGCATTTGTGCGTTCTGAGAATATTTCGGTGCAGCCATGCTTCTCTGACATTAGAAATGGTGGCAGTTTTGTTATTCATGTATCTGTGTATATTGTCTTTAGTGCTGTCGATAGCCATCTAAGAAGTTAGTCATTACTAACCATCAGTGACATTCGATTATCTGACCGTAATCACCAGCCTAATTAAGATTGTGATATACAGTGGGGTTGAATAATGCTTTAAGTAAAATCTACAAAATGATTTATATCGTAGTTGTCATCATTGGAGACTGGCTTATTGCCTAACTTATACACATTTTGTTGATTGCTGAGAGCGAAAGAGAGTTGGAAGAAAAAGCATAAAATATCGATCCTAGGCTGTAAGATCGGTATGAGGTAGCGAAAATGCAAAAACATTTCAGCTTTGGACGTCTATGTTTTTCGTGTTTAATTGTATATGAGCTTGTTATGAAGCTGCCGTAATCAGCGTTGATAAGAGAAACCAGTGAAATGAATGAGGTCGTGAGTTGGTGCATCACCATGTGAAGCTAGAGAACCGAAATTACCGACTTCCATATTCTACTATAGTTTCTGTTAGTCCTCACCCCTGTCGCTAATTCGTTTTGAATTTTAACATGTGTGGAAGGATTTCAAAAACAACGAACATCGCCGGTCCTGGTGGCCTCAAAGTGGAGTGGATTGGGGTTGAGAACGAAGACGAGTCATTTTAGGCTTCTCGTTGTTCGTGCTGACGGACATGCACACTGGTTCCGTTTTTTTTTATGTGTACTCTTCTTAGGAACAGGATGTTTGAATAGCAAATGAGGTAAAGCAAATTTCCTTTAGATCTATAAGCGAGGTTCCGACGTTCGCATAGACACAACACTGGTTGGATTTGATAAATCAACGAACTGGAAGCGTGGCAATCAGTCGTTCATATTTCGCTTCTCTGAAACGAACCAGGCTGAGCTTATCGTAGTGGATCACGATCGTCAAACGGTGTGCTCTTATTCACTTTTGATTTTTTTCGCGTACAGTCATCGTTGTAAGAATGTTGCATCAAAAAAGGCGCATGTTGTTGTGTTGGCTGGAGTGAACACGATCCACAGCCGCTTAGAGGTATTGTTACATCCGGTGTTATTGGCGTTCACTTCCTGATGAGCAGGAAGCAAGTTTATGACAAAAAGAATTGCGTTTCATCGTTTTTATCCCACCACAGCTCAAAACATTCTTTACATCAAGAGTGTTTGGTTTAGAGTTATTTTGGCACAGCTGTCGGATTTCACTTTAACAGATCTTCCTCGCTCGCAGCAAATCGTCGTTACATCTGTGTCGGATTTCAGACCTACGCGGGGGGGGGGGGGGGTCTTTAGAGCGGGATAGATTAGTTCTGAAATGCGATTGAAAAAAGGGCGGTTTTTTAGGATAACTAGAAGATGGAGCGATGAAACATGTTGCGATTGTAGAAAACCACCTTTCCTGTTGGTACGCTGTGCCGATACATTTGCGAGAGTCATGGCGAAGCGTGATGTCGTTATTTTCATTGCAGTGCTAAGCGCGTCAACACTCTTTGCTTGCCTCGTATTAGTAGTGATTAGTTGTATGGGTGGACAACCGCACTCAATGCTTAATTCTGCAGGCAACAATACAAACGATGGAATCCGATGTGGCCGAGAAACTGAGTGATTACGAGCCAACTGTTGAGGCGATTTACTCGCGTATGACTGCTCCTGTTGATACAACTTATGTTGATATCGAGAAAATCGGGTATTCATCTCGCCGTTTTTTCTCGTCTACAGCCATCATGAAAGCGCTTCTAAGGGTTTTCTGATTTGCAGAAACTGATTGAGTAATTTGACGTTGTTGATGATCAATTTTTTAATTGGTTATTTTATGGGGTCTTTTTGCAATTTTGCAACGGATTCAGTTTGTGGTTTTTATGTGATCTTGCGTGCTTTATTTCTGCTTGCAATTAATATAGTCGGCTTGCAATTTATTAGCAGTTTTGTCCGCTAATCTCTCTCGTTGAAAGGAGTCGAGTTTCGAAGTATTGCTTGCTCAGATTTTTTTTTGACAGCTTCGCAAATGCTGGGGCAGTGCTCTGTCGTTTTTGGCATTCTTTTTGAGTGAGAAATTTCATTTTTGGTGTAATTGAAAGCTGCATCGAATCGTACATCGTCGATCTTTTATTTCTCCTTTATCACTAAGAGACCAGACGAACGGCTGCGGTATCGTAGACGTATATGAAAATTAAAGTGGGTGCTGCAAGAGGTGATTTTTTGCTCATGCATCGTTTCTTCTGTTCATATATCTTTTAACTTGATTTTTGTATTATAGTGGAGTGCTACCTTGTTTCACGAATTGCATCCACTTTAGAAAGAGTAGTTGCCTTCAGCTTCGAAAGATCGAGGACAGGAGGTCTTCTTTCGTGGATCACGTCTTCGGATCGCACTGAAGTCATTAACGGTCATGAATGTAAGGTCAGATTATATACTTTTCCATCGGATCGTACTTACGCAGACGAATGCTACTTTCGAGTTTATTTGCCTATCGCGGTGTTCTTTATTAAAGGTAACTAAAGTGTGGACTAGACGAAGTTTAGATCGGAATTCTTTTTTGGAATCTGGGAGCGGGACTAGCCAATTGCAGTTTGCGGGATAATGCACAGCGCCACTAGCTGATCGAACTCGCTGAATCCTCCCGATAGAGATAACGCTGAATGCTTTTACTCTCTCATGTTTTTATTGAAGTTTTTCTGCGCTATTTTTGTATGTCGAAGTAACCACTGAACTAACTTTTGCTCCATTTTCGTCGACTTTTAGAGTTAAGTCGAATAAGTTCCTGTTGCCATAAATAATTCGCGGCCGAGATGTGGAACGACGGTCTTTCTTGAAGGAAAGAGGGCGTAAACAATGTGCCCGAAAGGTGCGAAGGAATCAGCCTTATCTGTAACTCATAGCCACTGTGAAACAAACGATCATTTTAGGTTTACACTGCGAGTAACGTGGAGATCGTCACAAAAACGCGAACAGAGCATCTGTGTGAAGAAGATAAAGAAAGGTGATTTTATTGATCGCATAGTTCTAAAGTTTGTGCTGCCGTTCCTTATACCTTTAATAGGCTTCAAGAAAATCCTTCTACGAACTTCCCTCAACGACATATTCCGAGTTTGTAGCCGCATTTATGTTATCTCCAGACAAGTTGCATTTTATGTTTCAATGTGAGTGATGCTGATATTCTCACTTAAGTGCCCTGTGTTTCTTTTCCTGTTCCATAGTGGACTGATTTGTTAGCGGTACTTTGAGTGACTGCGCATTTAGTGAATTTAGGTTCCAGTTTAGGATGAGTTATGGATTCGCAACTCCTTCTTGCACGGGGGTGGGTGGCAAGCAGATTGAAGATAAAATCACACTAATCGATCGAGTCGCCGATCGTTGACCTAGCAGCAGTGCGTAAGCGATTATAGACATTCAGCAGCGGTGTTGATTAACATATGCAAGACTCTCTTGTATAAGATGGCCGTTGACTGAAAATGCAATAAGGGCATCGGTGCCTGACAGACCGTTGCACAAGACTACCTATCAGCCGAACTTTTTTCACTTTCACAGTACGTTAGATAAGTGACTTTTTTACGTGCTCTGTAGTTATGTAGACGTTGCTATGTTAGGAATGCATTGCGGTAACTTGACCTAGGCATATGTGGCTTCGTTGTAACTCACCGTGAGCGAAACCGAAAGAGATAAGGCTTTTGTGGTTATTTAACCTAGGCGTTGACAGTAAAAATGAAAGAGGTGAGAATTCGCGGCGAATGTTTATTTGATTAAATTAAAGTGAAATATGGGGATAATTTGCATTTCAGTGAGAGCGTTAGCAAATCTCAATCCATAAGATTGACGACTGGAGGAGTGCTGAGTCGTGACCCGTGATAAATATTGAATGCGGTCCTTCTGCTGCCTGATTGATCCATATTTTGCTTGCGACATCACATGTTAAACTATGCCATTTTCACCTTTAGACTGAGTCTGCAAGCTGTTCCTTCAAGATTCACACTAACTTTACCTCTCTCATTTACGTACGCTCCGTTTTATTGCTGTTAAAGCGAGACTGTCTTATTAATCATCCTGCAGGTACAAGCAAAGTGAGGAGGACACCCCCTTGCATACAATTCTGAGGTTGGTGGAAAAGCGACAAGAATGTAAAGAAGAGATGAAGAAGACTGGAGTTGATGTCTATTGTGGTCTCACGCCGGCACAGTACTTAGACAAGGACTATTACATGGGAGACCGTGACATCGGACGTCCAAAACAGGTGGTGTAATGCCAGTGATCTAGGGAAATAGCGGGCTTATCAAATGAAGAGTATGTAGCTTTTTTTCGTTCGCCGTTCAGTGCATCTGGTTTGTAAAAAGATCTGGCTTCTGTAAGTGGAGAAGGAAAGTGGGATGATGGAAATGAATCAAGAAGGAAAAACCATTTGTTCTGAAAATCCCTTCATATTGCAAAATAGCTTTTAATTTTCAGCCTCGTAGTGACGATGTTTTTCTTCGTAACTAGGGGATTTCTAGTGCACATCAACATGTAACATTTCAAGTGAAACAATACAATAGAGCATGAGAGACGCTTGAAAAGATGAGATCCTATAGCTTCCCCAGTGCGCAGTTTGCTGAAAGCGATGAACTAGTGTCATAGGCCTGCAGGTTTTTTGTCTGAGATTACAGGTGTATTTAAGAACCATTCATTGCGATATCACTTCCAGGTTACACGAAAATCAAATTCGTTTAAGGCGGTGTTATGGCTCTGCGATCAGTATCCGCTGGATCTACAGGTTTATTGTTGAAAATAAGTCTCAATCTGATACCTGTTTTTACTTTATCCGGATATACTGGCGCATACGTGCTCTAGGAAATCCTCTTACTTTTCTGTAGTTAGGCTATGTTAATTCTGCTTTAAAGTGATTTTAAAAAATTTTCTATGCTTGCCGTTGATTTTGAAGGTGAAAAATTCAGAAAGAAAAGGAGACGATTAACGTCCAGAGCGCTGTTAACCTGTGGATTTCAACGTTTGTAGGAGGCGGTAAGCTAGGTCGAAGGTCATCTAAACACTCACAGCGGTTTCGGCGGCTTTAATGCGTTGAAAAATTTCATTCCATCATTTCGAGACGCCATATTTCCCTCTCGTGGTTGATCTCAGCTCCTCCGTTTTTAAGCACTTTTCTGCTAAAAGATTTCCTCCGTTGATCAAGAAAGCACTGCCAATGTGTTTGACAAATTTAGAAACATTTATAGTGCACCTTGTTTTGTTAATTACTATTGAGATTAACTAGGGTGTTAAGCGTTTTCTTTTGCAGGACCAGGTTTTGCCGATAATCGACTTGATGGCTGTCAATAACGCGCATTTCGCACGGTTGAAGAATTTCATTCAGCTGCAGCTGCCGGCTGGATTTCCAGTTAAAATTGAAATACCGCTCTTTCACGTTGTCAGCGCCCGTATCACGTTTGCAAATATCAACAAGCCAGGTCCCTACGTGGCTTCGACTCAGACTGCCAACAAGGTAGTTTTCTGTTGACTTATGCATATCTTTTATATAAAGGAGTGTATATGTGAACTAGATGGTTTTGATTTTGGTAGGAAAGGATCGTTTTGAGATTTGCATCACAAAAATATCGCTTACTAGCTTTTCAAAAGATCTGGAGTCGAAAACGGGCGCAAAAGCGATTTTCTTTTTAATTCCCCTCATTAACTGCGCGTAATGAATAGTTCTTTCGATGCGGCATCAAAGCTTGCCGCATACACACTTTTCTCATCAGGCAGATGAAATGAGCACACCTATAATAAATACTTCATGACACGCACTTTGCTTCCGTAAAAGCGAGCTGAGTGGGAAGTTGTTTAATTGTTATCTCGCAGTACTTCATCATTGCGTTCAAGCAGCCCTGCAGTTTGCTGATGCTACTGCCATGACGATTAGGTAACAGCCGAGTGATTTGAATAGCTCGCTTGTGAAACGAAATTTGTGGTAATTATCTTGTGGTTCGGATTATGATTTGTTAGTAGTTGTTTAGTCGCTACAAACGATGGACAACTTTGCGATCGCTCCCACTGTTTGTTACCAAAAATTGTTGCTTTCCTGTATCGGTTACTGCAACGGAAATGAGCATTATGTAAGACAAGCAGTTATTTTCAATAGTGGTTTATGCGCGAGGGTTTTCCTGCTGGTGCATGCTTTTGTAGCAGCCTTCTGTGATTGGCTGCATCAAGCCAGAAGGTACTACTATTTTACTTGGTGGATCCGCTGCCTCTCCCTTATTGTACTGGCTAGCTGAGTCTTACAGCATGCTTCGCATTATTTGTGCGGAAGTGATGATATGTTCAGGTAATTATCGACGAAGACGCTTTTCGAGTTGCGGAACACTACAGATCCTTGAACAGTGATGACTTCGCCCTTGACATTGGTGGCGCTGCATCCTCAGACGTCTCCAACGGTCATATATCTGCTAGAAGGTGTATGTTTTCCACTATCTTCTGTTGCCTTTGCCCTTCTTTCTTGTCCGATCTGATATTTTTGTCTTTAGATTGATGTGACTAGAACTAATTTTTCGGGATGCGAGTCAGATCAGCGTCATCTTATTTTAATTTTTTCAAATTTCTTTGGAGGTGTGATAACTGTTAACGTTTTAATAATGCGGAAAGACTTTTGCAAATTTTAAGATATTCCGGAAGACGAATTGTATTTGCAATTCGCTTTGGAACAGAGTATGCGAGATGGAGCTGGCTTGCAAGGCGCTGAAGGGATTCAAGATGTTTCTTCATATAGAAGCAGTTTCCTAGATATGGAAATGGATGCCGAATTGGCATATGCGATAGCTGAAAGTCTGAGGACATTGCAAAACGAGAGCGGAAATTCAGCACAACCAAGCCATATCAACGCCGTGTCAACAGTTGTAAGTCATGAGTGATATTCTAAGACGTTTTGAGGAAGAAGCTCATGAGACAGTGTACTTCAATGGTAACTAGTTCACGCTGAAAATAATTAGTATTTCGGACGCACTAAACTAATATTTTTTTAAACTACCATGAAGTATCGACTGATTTGCAAATGAGGCGACGAGATAGGGCATTTTGGTGATTAAGCATAGAAGATGTGTGTTTTCAGTACCAAATGCAAAACTTAGCAGTGCCTAGTAATACCTTTGATGCGATATTCTAGAACGTCAACTGTGCTTCCAATTTTGCATATGTTGCGATTCGTCTTGCACTAGAAAGCTTTTCACTTATTTTGTTTTAAGCATTCTACAAACAGTTGAAGACCCTCATGCAGATTTGCGGCATATTTCTGCGAGAAGAGCAGAAATGCTTTTTCCGGAAAAGTGGAAGTAATTATATGGCAAGAGCCTTTGTTTTTCCCAAGTATTTTTCATATGGAAGTCAAAAATGTGAACGCTTCATTGCTTTCACCCAGCAAATGGCAAGTGAATATCGATTGTTATATTCAAGGTGATTCTGCATATTCTTGATTTGCGTAAATATGAGAAATGCTTTGAAGGAGGATGAACTGACTCAAGCACTTCGATTATCGCAGAAGGAGGAAGAGGAAAGACGGAGATTACAAAAGGAACAAGACGACGAATTGGAGCGAGTCTTAAAGCTGTCGCTGCTCGAGAAATGAAATGCTGTTGTGCGCATTCTCCTGAAGCCTTTGTTATTCGGTGCTTTATTTATGCGCTGTGCATGAAATTTGGCATTTGTAGTTGCTGTTTTCGAAAATGTCCACTCGCTGAAATTGTTGCATTTCAAGGGAAGGTTTGTTGCATTCCAAGGAAAGGTCATGGATTTCAAGTCACTACCAAATAAAAATAAGGTTGTTTTTTCGTTGGATTGCATCCTTTATCACTGCTGGCTTATTGGATCCTTTTCCTTACTGATGATGATTGCTGAGGGGAATGTTGAACGGTACTGATTTGTTAACGCATAGATAGTTTGTGTGATCACTACTGCATGTCACCTTTTCTGTTGATGTTGAGACCAAGATAGAAATTCCTCGAAGCCGCAAGTTGAGCACAATGATGCCTAAAAGGCTTGGGGCCCACTCATGAAATCACGGGATCTTTGCAAAACTTCAGAAGTAGATTTTCGAAGATGCCGTAAGTTCAAGCCGTGAACAGTGTATTCGTTGAAGAAGTAGGTGGTGGTTGATGTACAGGGAGTACTTTATGTGACTGTCGTTGAGGGATTATAATTGTCAGTACCCTCGTACGGTGCGTGGTGACAATACTATTCTCCGGAGCGGTGGGGTGTGTAATTTGCCTTCACGCACAAACATGATTGTACTGCTGGATTAGTCGTTCCCCTCTAACATTTCACATGGTCGTTGCTTCTTGCCGTCCATTTGGGTTAATTTGTGAAGTATTTGTGGCGTTTGCTCACTACGTACTTGAGGGAACCATCTCCAGTTAATATTTGTATGCATCAAGTTCAAGGGATTGAATGGCCATTAAATGTCACTTTAATGAAGAGTTTTGTATATTATTTCATTTTGAACGTTGTGTTGAGAGTTACATTAATATATGCTAGTCTCCGGAGTGATCCGGAAAGTTGGAATCCGTTGGTTTCGTTTGCAATTTGCTGGTGTAGGTGAAATGAGCTTATTTTAACGATCTAATTGTTGTTTTATCATTAATTTATTTCCCTTTTATATTCTTTATTGTTTTTGATGGAGCATTTAATTTATTCCGAACAGTGTTTTTAGTTACTATTAGGAGACCGCCAAATATATTCTCATTGAACGATTTTATTAAGATAATTCAAGTTGAATGGAACGAAGTTTCTTTTTATTGTTCTGGAATGTTCATCCAGCGTCTTATCGTTCATCTATGTGACTCCACCATCGTGATAGAACTCGAGTTTTTTGCTTAGTTTCTTTTCTAAAGTGTATTCTACCTTGAGTCTTTGAGTCTCTTTGCTTTTGTGCGTCTTTTTGTTGTGTGAATACAGTTCGTTGTTGCTGTTAATGAATAGTATTAAGGATCAGTATGTTTGGATTTGTTTCTAGTTTGCAGTTAGCAATTAAATTCGAGATGTGTTTCATTTACCCGTTTGCAGACCTTCAGGTTTATAAGTGCCACAAATTCTAGAGCCCATCCTCTGTTCAGCTGGGAAGCAGGCGAGACTTAGAAGAAAGGCGTTCTTTTAACAGCTGAACTACTCAGTAATGCTTTTCATCAGGTAATAATCTCGTTTGTCTTTTGGTATGCTCGTTAATTTGTTTTTAAGATTGGCAGGACAATTCATTCTTTCTGATTCTTCTGAAATAGCGGACGATTCTTGCCGTTTGGGTGTTTATATATGTTTTGTTATTTTTCATTTCAGCGCATTATGGCATCGAGATTTTCGTGCACGCGTATATCCTCTATCCAGTTAATAAATAACATGGCGGGCATATCGCTTAGGCTTAATGCATATTGTAATGTTGTGATAAATATTAAGAGATTCAACTAGAATTTCGAGCGGGTTTTAGCTGAACGCCTGTAAACGATTGTCCGGATAGGAAAGCACTGCTGCGCGTTGTTTTATTATCCGCTGAACATTAATGCGACCGGTTGGTGTGGTGGGTATGAAAGAAACGCATAATGTGTTAGGTTCTCATGATGTGCTTTCCTACTTTAGCTTTTATTTTACTTGACGATTTCATGTTCGCTCTGTAACTACTTCAACATTTTGCAAATGTAGAAGCTGTGTTTCATGAATTTTTTGTGTGGAAGACGTTTTATGCTGTATGAGGGAAACATGACGCTTGTTCTTCCTCCCACTTCTTGAGAGTTTTATGTACTCAGGAACAACTCGAATGCAAAATAACGCGAACATTTATTAAGTACCAACTTGTATGGGACCCATGGCTACCTAATAAGATAATTAGTAGGATTATTTATTAATTAGGGGAATGCATGGACGAACGGACCTTAAGAGAGAAGAACGCAAATGTGATAAAATTGAGGATAAAGGCGATAAGAGCGAGCGTCGAGACGAGGGCAGCTGAGATGAGCATCAACATGAATTCGTTGTTCGTATCATGCATCGGAACATTCCATGCTGACGACGTATCGTTGAAATCCATTCTCATATCTCAATCATCCAAAATATCAATAAATATTTCTCAATTTCATCAATGCCGAGGTCAAATAGTGCCATGAAAGAAATGCTCACCAAGTGCCTAGTTCCGTCGAAAGAACTCATACAACTGAAATGCGATTAAGACGCATTCGACATCAATAAACGCTATTAGATGAGAATGCATCGGTGGAAGGCGGAGGAAAAAGCCGCATCAGTCCATCGTAGTAGAAAAGAGTGGAGAGGGAGGATCATGGGAATTTTCACAAGTCGATCCCAATGTCCCCACACCACGCCAGCATCCTCTCTTATCCACCAACGGCTTGACTTAAACATGCAAGAGGATAAATCCAATCATTGCCGCCTGCGCCTTCCACTACTTTTGAAGTTTATTCCAGACGGCCTTGTCCACTCACTGTAAAATGGATTGGGATGGAAGGGTGGTTGCTCTTTTTTGGCTTCTGCTGCCTAAGGAACAGTGGCCAGGGATAAGGTGATGTGTGGGTTATCGTCGGAGCGATCGCGTAACCTTAAGAGAATAGAAGTATGATTTGGGTAACTGCAAAGAGAAGAAGTCGAAAAAGAGGGTTGATTTGAGTTTTTCGCAGAACGCTTTCTATAATTCTGTAGAGTGCACAAGTTATGTTGATAGGGAACAGTTTTTAACTGAGGCTATGGAGTCCTTTTTTTAAATAACGATATAGTAGTAATTAGACAAAGAATCGCAGAGCACGTTTTGAAGGTATTCAATGCGGAATTGGTACTTGATCTCATGAAGATCTGTGGGTTGCCATTATTCGATGTACAACAGCGAACTAAAAATGCTGTCTTGCCTAGTGAATATTGGTCAAGTTTCTCCAACTTTAATTATTCCATTACGATTCAGGATTACATATTTTGAGATTCTTTGAATCGACGCCGAATCGGTCTCAACTTCTCTTCTATGTTTGACCATCTGATCGTATGTTTTACTGCTTCTTTTTGCACTCATTCCAAAGGCACTTTGTACTCAATAATAACTTTTTGCCGTCGAACTCAGCAAAAAATTGCAACTTTCTCGGAACCATTTTAGTAGGAATGCGAAGTGTTATGGAAACCGTGACGTTCGGTTTTTCTATGCAAATATTGCTTTCTGAAAACTCCTATACACATTGGAGTGCTTTATTTTGCCACCTTGTTGGATATTTAAGCGGTTTCAATCTCTGCGAGAGTTTCTTCTCGAATTTGCTGTACCAGTACAAAGTAGTGGGAGTGTATGTAAGTTGATTGTTCGCTGATTTCTTTTGCGACTCGTGAATGACTGAGGCGCCGTTCTTGTCGAAAGGTCAATCGCCAAATTATTCATATTACTCTAGTCGTACTTTATACATCATAAACCGACTGATTTGAGAGTCAGTTGTGTGAATCGATTTCTGCGGAAGTGGGACTCCGGAGCCGTCCATCAACGGTTCAATTTTAAAGCTGTCAGTCAATGGTTGCAGGACAAAGGAACGATCTCATAAAACGTTTTGCAGCTCATGTGCACACAGCCACGTGCAAAATGCTTTTACTGTGCTCGCAAAACGTTAACAGTGAAGAGGGGAAGTTGCCAGTGTTTTTGCCCAACAAAAAAGCTGTGACATACAGTACACCGCCACATAACACAGCTTGGAGGCTGCGCCTAGTATAGCTGACGTTGTTGCATAAACCAATGTACAGATATACACCGCCATGTTGGAATATGGCTGATAAAAGTGCTCCCGCCACAGTTTATGGACAAGGCCGTCTGGAATAAACTTCAAAAGTAGTGGAAGGCGCAGGCGGCAATGATTGGATTTATCCTCTTGCATGTTTAAGTCAAGCCGTTGGTGGATAAGAGAGGATGCTGGCGTGGTGTGGGGACATTGGGATCGACTTGTGAAAATTCCCATGATCCTCCCTCTCCACTCTTTTCTACTACGATGGACTGATGCGGCTTTTTCCTCCGCCTTCCACCGATGCATTCTCATCTAATAGCGTTTATTGATGTCGAATGCGTCTTAATCGCATTTCAGTTGTATGAGTTCTTTCGACGGAACTAGGCACTTGGTGAGCATTTCTTTCATGGCACTATTTGACCTCGGCATTGATGAAATTGAGAAATATTTATTGATATTTTGGATGATTGAGATATGAGAATGGATTTCAACGATACGTCGTCAGCATGGAATGTTCCGATGCATGATACGAACAACGAATTCATGTTGATGCTCATCTCAGCTGCCCTCGTCTCGACGCTCGCTCTTATCGCCTTTATCCTCAATTTCATCACATTTGCGTTCTTCTCTCTTAAGGTCCGTTCGTCCATGCATTCCCCTAATTAATAAATAATCCTACTAATTATCTTATTAGGTAGCCATGGGTCCCATACGAGTTGGTATTTAATAAATGTTCGCGTTATTTTGTATTCGAGTTGTTCCTGAGTAGATAAAACTCCCAAGAAGTGGGAGGAATAAAGGAAAAACAAAGGCATGGTAGAGAGTTTGATGCCAGGTTGAGTTTTTCAGAATCAGAAGCGAGGTAGTGGTACGTCTGCAGTAATGGAGCAGCACTGAATTTTTAGTCGTGAATTAGATTGCTAGCCATTATTTAAGGAAATTCTAAAGAAATTTGACGCCTACCTTGAACTGAGACTTGAAGTGAAAGTTTCATTGGGCAGAACTTTCTGAGGTGAATCAGTTGCGTACCTGTGAATTCTGCTCTCAGTCTTCACTAGATTTTCTCGTGGCCGTTTTGTTGGGCCCGTAAATCAAAGATCGAAGGGGAAAAAATATTTGAATGTTTCGGCAAGTGGCGTTTAATGGTTCTAGCTAAAAGCACGCCTCTATCTTCAAAAGTTTGTACACAGTTCTTCCTGAACATTTGTAGACCATCAGTGATACATCGCAGTTTATTCCAATAAATCCTCAAGCGCTCCGCGATTTCACTTAAAGGTCATCGTTGCGGGAAATTCGATCGTTTAAACTTTAGCGGAAGCGTACGCATCCTTAAAGTGTGTTGGTGTATTTAGATATCGCGGAGCATGATGTCGTTCAAGGAGAAGACCGAATTTGCTGAGCACCTACTCTCGCATCGACGCTTTGCCGAGGAACTTATCGGTAAATTGAGTAATGTAGCGAATTTCGATGCAGCTGAAAACGAAAAGGAAACTTCAACAATACTTAATACAATGACAGCCTAGGTGAATTTCTTTTTTCATCCAAACCTGATGCGTCGAATTCTTCTAGCTGAGGTACCCCTCGCACCTGTCAAGATGAGCATAAGCATGCAAAAGAGTGGCCATAATGCGCGAGTTATTTGGCAGAACAAGGTGGTTCCACTTTTAAATTTGGTTCTCTGTACTGGTGGAAGGGTTATGTAGTTGAATTGAATGGGATGTTCTTCTCAGCCAAGCCTAAGGCCAGAGCCAATAGCGGAAAGTGAGGGAGAGATTCAGTTTGAATGGCCCTTTCCCACTGCTGCATCACGTGGACGGATTCAACGTACTGACAATGGGCGATACAGTCCAAAAGTCTTCGAGAAATATCTTGTACTGTTGATCTAAAAAGTTATAAGTTGAAGGAAGACCCAGAGAACAAACGAATTATTACATCTAACTTTTTTCATCCAGATAGCCATAGCCCGCCATCATTTGGACAATCTACGTAGGCTTCACACCGTAAATTGCGATAAGCCATGCTTGACTGTTACTTCTTCTCTCGCCGCCATCACAATCCCATCTCACCCGCAACATATTTTGAAGTGTTTTGGAATGGGATGAAACTTGGGGTTTTGCCGGAAGGCCGGAATTAAGCAAAAATGAGCTGGGTCTGACCAAGGCGAAAGGACTGCAGAGAAGATTTAGCGTCCGCGACCAGTGGGGACGTTGCCGGCGGATAGTTGAGGACTTATGGCTTTCTGTTTGCGTGGAGAATGTTTTGCCGCTGGATTAGTGTTAACGTTTTATTTTTTGAGCATCGAAGCTTTCATGCGCAGTTTGCAACCCTGAATGCGGAGAAGCCTTTACCTCTTCGCAATCTCTCTGCACTTTCTTCTTCTTTGATTTGAGCAGTCAATGTTCGGCAGTAATAAATGTAACGAATGGAGTGATGCAATCTTTTAGATCGGAACGCCATACGGTAGTGAGATAATGAAGGAAACTCGGATTGTTTCATCTTTTGCAGGTGGTGAAAAAGTAGTGAAGAATGGATCCTACGAGACAAGGAAGAAGCACGCTGCGACCACAACTTTTTATATGCAGTTCAACCAATCACTGCATAAAAACATGCAGTTCAACCTATTTTACGTTGTTGATGTTGGGAGATTATGAACAAGTAAAACTTAAACTGTGGGGGGGAGAACATGGGCAATCATTTGCAACTCCGATCGCAGAAGGACAACTCTCGTCTACTGGGTTGCAGGAGCCAATCCGTAAAGTTTCTCATTAACAGTTCTCCAGCCAAACCAAATCTTCCCCTATACTGTCCTTTGTCCTCTATAAGTCGTCTCCGTTTCGCACGGCACTTCCATGAAGTAAAGAACTCGTTCAATACGTCTCTTCCTCAAAAGTTCCTATGATTTCGGTACTACTGGACGATACTGGAATGATAACACCATGGACCTCAGATGGCCAGTTTGTTGCTTTCAAAACCACAATTTTTGCTCAATGATGTTCACTGCATTGTACATTCGCGTGATTTCGGTTCGAGTCTTCAAGTTCGAGGGGTATAAAATACGACACAACGCAGAATTGTATCCACACATGAACAAGACATTTGAAAGTGGTCTTACGAGAACCCGAAAACAACAGCAATTTATTCCGATCGGTTTCACTCATACGCTGTAGCGCTTGCTCTATAATTTTCTCTTTCGGAAGACGAATATATCGTCTCTTGCATAGCTTGGTGTATGAGGCATTTTCTTGTTTTAAAAGCTAGTAACTCGCCACCTTTGGCACATTGACGTCTCATTCAAGTACCGCGTAACAGTACCGAGATTATTCAAGTGGGTAATGCAATTATGAGCACTTCCGGTGCAGAAGTTGCGGTTTCGCAGAGCCCCAAGGTGGCCATGTGAAACATTGTTTGTGCATTTTTCTGTGTGGAAATTTGTTTGGCCTCTATTAGTGACGGTCTACATGGATCTTCGCAACCTTTTGCCTTTTTATTTTGCCTTCCCAAAGTGGGCAAATTTTGGAATCTATTCGATCTGACAATCCATTCACGCCATTAATGGAGAAATCTTGAAGTGTGCTTACTGAACAAGGTGTGTTTAGGGTTATTTTCTGTTGGTTATAATTGCCTCTTACGCGATTCTTTTGAACTGAAAACAATGTCTGCGTTATGAGTGCATTTTTAATAAGCGCGCACTGCGACTATCATTGACATGAAGCACAACGATAAAACTATTAGAGAAGGCGGCAATATAGGTGCAACGGTAGTAATCACGATTGTCGGAGTGGAGAAATACCAAGAAAAACATGAAATCTTAAAGTAGAGATTTTCGATGGAAATGTGAGGTAAGTGGTATGAGATCAAATCGAAGTAACCTCTCTTTTGGCAGCTTCACAACAATTTGCAGAGTTTAATGGACGTTCCTAGTACGAATTTGTCATCATCGCTGCAATTTAATTTTGCAAAATATTCAGTGTTATGGGTATGTTTTTGCTTATCTACTTGCACAATTCGCCCCAAGTTTTGCTAATCTGTCATTCCTTTTTTCGAGCACAGCATTGCTTTTGCCAGAGATATTGTTTGCCATTGCGGCAGTGTAGCATTACTACGCTCATAAAGCATTAAAGTCGGAGCTTTCAAGGAAACGGAGAGCAGGACTACAAGCGATCACTATTCGCAGACGAGTCTTCGTGAACAAGATAGGATAAAGTCCACATATAACGGCAGAGAATCTTTTTGCGAAGACCCTGGTACCGCTTTAACGGAGCTTGCCACCTTGTGCTCACATTTGCCGATAAAAATTAGTCGTCGCTCAAAAGGAACAAATTCCCACTGCAAAAAGCGAAGAAACTGTGTGCCACTGTTTCCAATGTTACACGCTTAGAATCATATAAAGTTTATTATGGCTGCACGAAATGAAACCTTTCGCCCGCATCGCAATTTAAACGTGTGTGGCTCGGTCAGGAGCCGGTTAAGCCTATAGGCACACAGCAAGTTCGAGTCCGATCCACATTAATCAATCATTTCTCTTGCAACCCCGATATGAGTCCAGTTGAACCCATCAACATATAATCATCAGTTGAATCCGGCCACGGCAAGAAATATCAAATTATATCACAGAGTTATCTAAAGCTTCTCTAGATTTGCGGCAGTGATACGAAAGATATGAACATCAAAGCTGCTGTCATAAAATTCTTTACTCACTATGAACCCCTGTTCCTTAAGGGTCCTATAGAACAACTCATCTTTGAGGTAGCGAATTCGATTACTGAACAAGAAGAGAGTCGAGTTATCGCGTGAACGCTTCATAACTTCTGCGAGGGGTTTAAATAATTCCGCTTTGTAGACGAGGTCGGCCCCAAGCACCACCTGCAATTATGGATCAAGTACAAAATATCCCACCACATACCGCTTATCCAAGATTTTATACAGCCGTTTGCTGACTTTCTAAACTGATAACACAAATCTGGCTCGTCAATGCTGCTTTTTTTGAAGAAAACTATGTAATCAAATAAAATACTTCTTTATCTGCTGTTTAATACGTGCGTTTTATAAAGGATCCTACGGCCTCAATGGAAACATTCATGTTTCCTTTAAACCTCTTTTCTTGCCACTGTTTCCTAACTGGCGACAAAACAACCAATTGACCAGATATTCCGCGTTTTTATGCAGCGTAACCCTTGAGCCGTGATTGGAAGGATTTCTGGCTGGAAAAGCAGCCAGCGGAAAATGGTTATCAATCGGAGGATAGACCTCGAATAGTAATCCATCGCCGATAGCAAAACCACGTAATATATTGATGAATAATGTCATGGTGGCGAATGTCTTCCCTATTCATATTTGATTTCCCTCTTCTACTCCATCTAGCTTTCCAAACGTGAGATTCACAGGCTGCTAGATGAAGGCTTAATTCCTATATCGCAGCAAATGATAAACAGAAAGAAGGCATATCATAAGGACGTACCTCATATGGATGCTTCGGTCGGTCTGTTTGCCAGTTTAGTGGAAAAACGTTTATCGATGCGTCACTTGGGCAATTTCGTCTGACGTTCTCCGCAAGAAGAGGTATAGCAAGCTGCTGATCGGTGGCGTCAACGGAACGAGCTCCGACTTCAGCGGCTACGATGCTCGGTAAACCAAGACCGGCCCCAAGTTCAAGCACCGACCGTCCTATTACCAACTCAGCATGAGAGGCGATATAGTTTGCCAGCACGACTGCCTGAAATATATATTCGGGGAATCTTTCGAAGGAGAACCATCCTTCAGTTCTCTATGCCATATCTACATCCTAGTAGTCAAAACTCTTGAGTAATCGCTGAAAGGAAACTTGGCCTGCGGATCAAATTGGGTTCGGATTTATTAGTAGCATTCGTTCCCTCGTGCACATCCTGTCGAATATCACGCCTGTGATTCAATAATATTTGAAAAATGACACAAAAGGAGAACTGAATTGAGAGAGGCGAAACAAATAAATGAGGTGAAAAACTCGGGATTACTTACTAGGCAAGAACGCTATGTTGTGGGCACAATTCAAACGATCAACAGCTGTAATCATGCAAGTAAAGGCGATGAATTATTACCGAATCCCAAAGCACACCGGACACACCGTTGTCGTTCCACTTCTGGATGAACGTATAGTGGTGACCGTTGATCGAGACGCTTCTAGATGTGTCGTGAAATGCTCGTAGAATGCTTGGTTCCAAATATGGTATCACAGCACTGCACTGCTTTGATGGTACATTCACTGATTCGGATATCATCGCTTCTAAGCGATCAAAATATACGATTACAACAAGCAGTACTATTATTGTCAGATGACAACAAACATACATAGTGAGAGCGATGTGCTGAATTTGCTGTCGCTGATAAACTCTGAGTGATAAACTTTGACGGCTCTCAAGAGATGATATCAATAGGACATCAACCGTGAATCATCGGTATGGAACCCCATATTCCTCAGAACTAATGAGCAAATCCACCCTGCAAGCATTGTGGACAAAAGATGATCTCGGCTTGCACCAACCACCACAAACATCCTGCAACATGCAAGTGAAGTTCTTCAGCGTTGCGAGTATTGTGTTAATAGTGACACTTTATCACTGCGATGAAAAACGGTTTTTATGGAAGAGGTGGGAAGCGTGCTTAGGTCGGCAGCGAATTCCCCTCGATCATCGGTCATCTTCAATGCCCCACTATTTATGAGGCCCTCGTGTGAAGTCATCTGCTGAGTGCCCTCCCATTTCTCGAGGTGCGTTCGAACTCGCATCATCATATTGCAGCAATGTAATATGAGTTCGCGTTGGCGAAACGAGTTTCCCTGTCGCCATTTGCTGAAACACGTTTGCGCGCTTTTTAAGTCGGCGTGAGTGCATAATTTTAAAGATTGTAGGTGCTTCACGGTCAGTCGCGGCGAAAAGCGGATATACTGCATAGTCATGCACGAAGTGTACCTGCTTTAATAACCCTGCATATTTGCAGACATCCGAACCGGGAGCTGCGTAACGCCCCGACTATCGCTGCTGTTTAATGCTCCTTCGTGATTTTCATAGACGTTTCAGTCAGTGGTTACCTCTTCACCCTCGCCCCCTTTCCCTCCTAACGTTCTGTCTTTGAATTCTATCGGCATTCAGTTCAGCACCTGCCCGTACTTGAACTTTCAGGCTCTCCATTAAGTCGTGACCCACGAAGGAGGGACTGGATTGGATGAGCGCTTCATTCGAAAATCACAATGGTTCACCCGAGTCGACTTATTGAGCTCGATGACATGCTTATCGACGGTTTGTTTCTTTTTCATTAAATGCTTTTATTCAACTTCTGGCTGCCCTTGAGTCCATTCATCGTCCAACAGAAGTCACATTTTGAGTATCTAGGAGGTTAAAGCTCTCAGTGGGGGAGCATAGAGCCCCAAAATAGCGAAAAACAGAGCCTCGGACTTCTGTCGTGACAAATATGATGTTTTATTACAAAGGCAGTTGACAGTTTGAGGCAGTCGGTAATCTTTATTTTAGATCAGGTGGTGAGTACATTTTATGTTCATCCCTCGATCGGATATACCCCATAGTTCAGCTGTTGGAACTCTGCGGACAGCGCGGACAGCGCCGAGGACTATCGTCAGCATTACTCTGGAACTGCAAAAGTGGAATAGTGGGAACCGCTTCTCCGCCTTTATTGGCGGAGAAATAACATTTCCAAAATATCTTTGATTCGCTTTAT
The DNA here is from genome assembly GCA_037576465.1 of Parascaris univalens. NCBI lineage: Eukaryota > Metazoa > Nematoda > Chromadorea > Rhabditida > Ascarididae > Parascaris > Parascaris univalens. The sequence continues at coordinate 130,025,083 of CM075173.1, read as the reverse complement.
TCACTCGGCAGATCGCACCATATGTGGCTGTCGACACAGCGTCGGTCACAACTTTTCATGTTTCACTTGTTGTTTGTTACATGCCGCAGAATCCTCGCACTTTGAATAAGTTGCGTGGTATTCTACTATTTCGAGATGGCTTCAACTTTGCTCGTTAGGCTTATTTTTACCACTTCACCTCTCAAGTTGCAAATGAGGGACCCGTGGAAAGCCTTGAATGACTTATAGTAACTTTCGCAGCGTCCTGCCTACTTATAACGCTGCCCACCTCGGTGCGCACTCTTAAGTACAACAACAAGAGAGGTGCTTCAGCGTAATTCTGTCGTTATTTCGCAGAAAATGCGTATCATGTTTCAACTGTAACACGAGCTTCACGCAACTTGTCACCTTTGCAGCTGCTCGCTTACCAGGTATTTGGAGGTGATTGCACAGCTCCTATATTCTGATGGGATGTGCAAAAACAGTGATTGGAATACCCGTACCGGTCATTTCTGCACCCATTTTCCAGTAAATCTCAGCAGACTAGAACGTATTAATTCTCTCTGATAGTGATTGTCCCAAGTCAGAGCATTCCGTTTTTCGAGCAGCTGTTGTAAGTGATGAGCGATTGCAGTTATCGCTCGTTCTTGAATCTTTTGTCCGCTCAGTACTACCAGTCACGCGTTGTGGCTAACGTGGTATGTGATATCAGCTTTTCTCATAAATATCAGCCAGGCATTTAATATTGTTTTTTCAATGAAAGTAGTTGATCGAACTAAACAGGTGAAGTGACATTATTGTGTGGATCAGAGATTTGTAGATGTATGGATTGGTGTGGTGCGGAAGACTTCTATCGAGCGTGATTTGCATTCTTTGAGTGACGAAGAACTCAGCAACTTGTCCTCTTTAATCGAACTTTTGGAGCGTCTAAATAATCTCAGCAGATTTGATAATCCCGACAAGCTTCTCACCGATTCCAGTCTTTCATCGAGGGTTTGTGTTCATTAAAAGTTCTTTAGCAATAAGAAACAAACATCAGCGCAGCTGACTTCTCCAAGTAATTATGTCTGTTCACCAGTTATCTCTTCAAAGAGCGGTCGCGATCTTGAAAGTTGATTTGCCTAGTAGCAGTCCGCTGCGGTGTGGTACGATGGTGACGGGTTTATGCCGACTAACAAGAAAGCATGAATGATTACGGCAGAGAAAGACATAGCGGTAGTTTGGCAGCTCTCACATACAGATTTCTACTTCACTCTTGTCGCGCTTCATCACAGCCACCATTGTGCTGTATTGTAATGGCAGTCGCAGCTGTTGAACAATTTGAAATAGTTTATCAACCTGAGAAAGCAGCCTCTTTTACGATCACGTTGGTAATGATCACTGGTGAGAGTAATTGTATCGCTGCGATCATCTCTCATTGCCTTTTTTCTTGATCTTATGCAGAAAAAATCGAAGCATTCCCATCAATTGCACTTATTTTTTTGCATATGTTTGCCGCTGGTTTCACGATAATTTAAGGATCGAGTAAGAGAAAACTGAGGCTAAAAATTTGAATGTGGAATAGAGTTTTTCCTCTTTCCCGCCTAATAACTGCAAGTTCACCCACATCTGCCGTTTAGAGGGTGGTAGATAAAAAAAGGTTGAACTAATCTCTCCCCAGCCACATTTACCACCTCTTTATTCCTAATCGTTGTTTATTTTCTGAAATTTGTTCCGTTTATTTTCAGAATTGTGAACATATAAGTCGTCTATGGCATGCAAGCAAACAACAAGAAAGCAAGGATGATTGGAGTGCTGATGTTGTAATCGGAAATTCGCGTATTCAGAAAAGTCTTTACGTTAAAATTACTCTACCTATTGGACCCCATCTTATAGAGATGAGCGTGGAAAAATTTGGTGCATTAAGGTGAGCGATTTATGAGAGTCTGGAATCTTGGAATTTCTACCGATCACTATTTTCTCATCGACCATATTAACTGTTAGCTTTTTAAACACGCGTTATTGGAAGAAAAGGTGATTTTTGTGATATGACACATTTAATATTTGCGATACAGTGAATATAGATTGTGATATAATTGCAGAGTGACATTTTGCATTCAGTTATGGCGGAGTACTTTCAAAGGACAGCCAGACGCATCTGCGCTTCCGCAATGCAGTCAATAATTTCATTGTGCATATTGTTGATAAAGTCGAGTGAATATATCCCCTCACACAACGAGTGAATGCAACGTCTCCTGATATGCGCATTAAGTTTGTTAACGCCACTAGCGTTCAGTGTAGAGATTTCTTTTATTTGTTATTGCCAGCAAAGAGCAGCGGATATTTCCAAAGGGTCGAGGCATTCATGGAGCATTTACCTTGTCGGGAGTTGTGAATGCTTGAATGTGGAAGTAGGCAGTTTACTTGTAGATGTTTTTCTAGTATTGAGTGGAGTTTTATTCATTTGCAGGTTCGAGGTTGCACGCGCACTGCAAAGACTCGAGTCCTACTTATAACTCGAAACCAAGTCGAGGTTGTATATTTATTTATTCCGTTTTTAATTCGAGTAAAACTGCTTCTTTGAAATAAACGTGCAGCAAAGAATATTGTCGACAACGCCAATATCCCCACCGCTGAATATAATATGTTCTTGTCATTTTTCGTTTTCGTCAACACAAGTAAGTAAAACGTTAGTGTCACATGACTGTATTGTATAAAAACTTGGATATCATCATTTTTGATATCCGCTTAGTCGAAATTTTCGAAGGGGATTTGAGAATTCATTAACTGCGCTTGAGAGTGGAATTAAGCCAAAGATGGGAACTCGTGGTGGTCAGATAGGACGCAACTGCCGTTGATTAACGTGTGCAAACATGTATACATTTGCCCGCTTACTCATATGCTTCGAAGATTGCCTGTCTTCATTGACTGCAGCCATACGCGAAGAGCGCTTGCTTACTGTGCAGGAGCAAATCGTATAGGATGGACCGCCGAAGTTTCAGCCGGAAATAACACAATACAGCGGCAGGGAGTGTTAAGAACGGATGATGTTGTGACCACTCTCCTTGCGCCCGCCTTACAATGAAGCTGCCACTACTGCAGATGTTTGCAAAAGCGCGTTATGGTAACGTCATGTCTATGCGTATTTTTGGGCGAATTTAATCACTTCTTTCCTCAACTTGCACATAAATGTTTCAATTCCTTCCAAGTAAGCCTTGAAATCTACGTCCTGTTCTTCAAGCTTGCTCGGCATTACGACATCGGACTTGCGGTTACCTTTGACACCCTCGGATATCAACTTCGATGGAATCAATAGCGTGGTTCAGAGTCCTCTTTATTTAACTTCTTTCAGGACGAAAGACCGAAAATAGCCCATTTTGATGAATTTTTTGAACGAAAATAACGCCTGAAATCTACTGTAAGCGTGTTACAAATGAATCCAACTTATACTTCGGCTTTCAGGTCAGAGAATATTCATATGTAGGACTTTAGCCGCTTTAATCTGCACGGTCTTCTCATTTCAGTTTCTTTCCATCGAACTGGATGACCACAGCAAGGACGCCTTCTATCTTTCATTTCATCCCGAAGAAAGGTTCCAAAAGAGGCAGCCACTTTCACGGATTCTTGAAAATACGGGTAAAGCTAATGTTGCAAAACCGCGTCCTGTAACCAACACGTGGATTTGATACTGAAATTACTGAGAAGTATCATAGATGCTGTAGGTTTGGTACAAGAATACCCTCACCCGTATCTTTGACTAAAAATTGCTAACTTGCATCCTATATAAGGCGGCACTTGATTGGTAACCTGCTTCCAACGGTACCATGCACAACAAAGCTGGATATGATGGGCAACACAAAGGCAAAACGCACATGCATTTGCATATTTGTAAGAAAAAAAGCGGATGTCACTAGTAGTACTCTGCCATGCAGTCTAAGGTCAATTTCCATCTTACGACGACAAATGCAGGGGCCACGTCCCTAGGTATATCCAACAAGGTTTGGATTCACTTGTGTTCAACTTACGGAGACTTTCCAGATTCTCCAGAAACAATAATCCAAGAACAACCTTTCAATTCCTCCTGCACCATCCGATGTCGTTACCTCGACTTCTGGTAATCAGGGCAATAATCGCTGAAACTTGCCACAGTTATAAAACTGCCTGGATAGCAATTTAAAAGATTTAAGAAACTGGCCCAGCTGACGTCAGAATAGGAACTTGCTGGGAGTTTATGAAAACGGCTGGATGACGAGCAAAGTTCTTCAATGGTTTAAGGTGGATGCAGAGCAAGCAACGGCTTAAAAAAGTGAAGAAAGTGGCAGTGGTTCATGCGCTCCCATACAATCGTCGACTGGCGACAAAACGTCAATGGAGGGGAATGAAAACGCAACCGGATTCGGCGGGGAAACAGACAGCATGGGAGAGGAAATATCATAAGGACGCAACAAGCAGAACACAGCATCTCATAAATGCCACTGGCATATAACTGGATTTTGGAACACTGCTGGTGGAAACTTCGCAATAACCGTTTCCGGACAAACGAATTCGTCAGAAAATGCGCATGTTACTGAGTCCGCACCGATCGACCTGCTCACATTACCAACTTGAAAGAGTTTCTGCTTATAGCTATTTATAAGTAGCTCACGTTCGTCCCCTCCTGCCAATCCTCCCCCCATCAGTTCCGTTTCATCTGTTGATTCCACCACCGTCGCAACCATTTTTCTTTCGCGCCACTTGATTTAATTTGTTCATACGTTTATACCTTTTAATTCTTCCTCACGCAAGAGTAAAACTATCGCCGTCGTCTACTCATTTTGCAGCAATCCAAGTTGTATTCCATCTCGCAGCAACCACGTCACCCTCATTTCACAGCAGAATAATTGAGCACTAATTGCTAGCGAAATTCAAGAGAGTGCCTCGCCTCAACCTCGTGTGAATAATAATGCTCCGTTAAAGCCTTTATTTGAGGTATTGCAATGTGGTTTATTGCGTCAAAGACATAAAATACTGAAATTCCATCGCATATAATACCATAAAGGCCGTTAATTGGAAACAGAATATTGAAAGCGACACGCCATATGCGTATAACCTTTTCTGTTTACTCCCTACAGCTGCGACCGCAGTGACCTCATCGAAACACCCACCTACCTAAACAACATCAGATGCATCTGCAGCCCATCAACAAGACCTTGTTGAGAATGGGTGCCGAACGGCCGGAGGACACCAACGTCCTCAAAAAAAAAATCTCAGACAATATGCGGGCCTCGCCACTGTTCTCTCACGTAATTTATAGCAGCAATCCGAGACTGATCCTAATGTTGTCAAGGACGTCATGAAAAGGATGGCGGAGGACTTACCGGGATGAAAATCCGACTCACCTGCACGAGAAACAACTGGAGGCGAGTGGCGGACAGCCATAATCTCAATACTATCCTTTATGGTGCATATTTCTTCGTTTCAAGTAAGCTATTAATGAAAATGCCAATAGCTGTCCATCAACCCTTCGAATAATGTATCAACCAACCACAGCGACCGCACAACCAGTTCAACAATAACTATTCATGTTGCAAACATCGGATTCCTTGGACTGATTGTGATCGGATAGTGGCCCGCAGATTTAAATCCGTCTCCGCGTCTTCGGCTGCCTGAATAACAGAGGTTTAATGTTTGCCTGAAGAACTATTCCGCTAACATCGACAGAACTGCGCTTCTAAGGCTCAAAGCACCAACTCTTGACGTTGAAGATTTCGATGATTCTGTCAAGTGACATCAATAAAAATATTGCGCAGTGCCTAGAAAAAATCTATTCATTGCTTAACTGTAGCCTACGAGAGCTACGAGGTCTGCAACGTGACCTTGGGTGACCTTTCAGCGTTCTTATCTTTTACGTAGATAACAAAATGATGAATGCCAGCAAACGTGAATGAGGAGCGACGCAGACACAAGCTGGGAAATGAGTGGGAATCAAGCAAACGCTGAAACTTTTCCAAAACGCACAAGGAACAAAGCCACCATAGAAAACTTTCACGACATGTCACGAATATGCAATCTTCGCTGGCTCTATGAAGCTTGTCGGTGTTTGGACAATACCTCAACAACACAGGACACTGATAGGTTTGTTTATATTTTCGGCTACTAAGCCAAGCTCTTGTTCACACCTAGCCTCTATACTCAACAAGTCACGAGACGTTAAGGTTTATTCGCAAATAATGAAATATCAAATCAAAAACAGACTATTTAACCACAGCGCAGATTTCTGTAAAAGTTAAGAAAACTTCGTTGAGTTAAACCCCCCAAATGACCCAATATATGCTTGATAAATATGAGATGTAAAAATCGACCTTCCTGTTGTTGGGATAGCCGTTGTTTGCTTCTTCGTACGCTTCGGATCGTTCCTACAAATCTGACATTAGACATGTTCCTTTTAATCGTGCTCACAACGCGTACACGCAGCGCACATCGAACACGCAACATTTGCAGAAAGGCTGCCGATCAGCTGGTACAAAATGTGTTTCTGTGGTACCGCACATAACACGTCCAATATCATATTGATGTTCTGAAAACATCCGCCGCTCGAAAACCCTTCGACAAAGGATTCGCTTTTCTAGCTGCAACGAGCAGAAATTCGAGATCAAATTAGTGGCTGCATTGCACAATGGATCGCTAAATTTAAATGCCTGCAAATGGTACACAGTAAATCGGTCCAACAACCACATTAAGTCTGACCGCTCTACCTTATCGACTCATTTGTTAGGACTATTCGACAAACGGTTCGAACTAACTCATTGAATACATCCGTCCTATCTGCTCATGACGCTATTTTACAGCAGAAACATATGCGACGTTAAATATTGCACAAGTGTAAATGTTTTCAATTTCTCAAGATTCATTTCTGCTAAGAAAAAATTAGGTGCTCGCACCTGCACTATCAGCTCGCCGATCCATTTTATTTCATACTACGCTCCAAAATCTCGGATATAACGCTTCTCTCACAATTCTTATCCTTAACCAAATTGGACAGCCACAGAATGGCATTTTTTGCTCAAAATTTCACGTGGATCCGTCCAACTCGAAGTGATGCGAAGTTGCAGGTACTAGAAAAGACTTTCAAGCTCCCGCTCCTTCTCACATACACAGCTTGATAAAAGAAGTAGCCACTTCTAACAGCTTCTTCCCGCAGCACTCAGAATCTTCACCCACCTGTCAGCGATGGAAGCGCTCCCTAGGAGATGACAGACTTAATAAATAATGCCTTGATTAACCGACCTAACAGCTCACGCAAAATGCAAGAAGCAAATTTCTCCTCTGATAAGAGAGATTACAACAAGAAACCCATCAACGTAAAATGGACGGGAACCTGTCCCTACCTTCATCTTCAAATAAATGTGCATGGCTGCTCCCGACGTTGAAAAACTGATACAAATCCCATCCATTTATCCATTTTGCAGCTCTGCACAAATGTATGCAAAAGAGGTGACACAGTCATGAAGGACATTCACAAAAGCATACAATAAGAGAACTTTAAACCCCTTTTCAAAGCATGACTGAAACCATCCCATCTGAAACACATGCACGCCAACCCAGCACTTGCCCGAGAATGCTTTCAGAAGTTCTGGTGATAAACATAGACTCGACACTCAACACTAAAAACCTTCTGCAAGGTATGATCAGCATTCAGTCTGCTTTCTGCGAGATACTTATGAACGCCAATATAATGACCTCGATTTGTTGCGCCATATTCGCCACTAAATCCCACCTACGCACACAACACCAACAGTTGGATCCGCTTAAAAAATTCAGTGACATGAAACTTTGTAGAAGCGAATTACTCTCCGTGACGCTTTAAGACGCATAATGCATATTCCCGTAGGGCGTAAACTCAACTTCGCACATTAGAAAGCTCTATTAGCACCTTTATTGATGTCTGTCTACCCGCCTGACAACCGAGTCAGCTGCTGTCCCACAACTGGCTGTCTGCAGTGAAACGAAAACGGCACAATACTGAGACTATGTTAGTGAATCAACTGCTTCTGTCGACTTTCAAAAAAAAGCAAACAATTCACATGCACTTATAGAGAAGCAGTGTGCGCTGACGTCCGCAGGCGGAGCATCTCACAGTGAGCAGCACCTTAGCAACACCCTTTCTTCCTGGACCCCTTCAGCACTGCTGGAAACCGAGAACGTTACTTGCGAGCATCTGACCAGCCTCTAATTCCCATCGATCCTTTTCTTTACCCCACATGGGTCTTGGGTCTCGGCGAGGTTTGGCCTTAAGGCTACACAGCGTAATCAATGCTTCCAGCATACTCTAGCAGGATACACGTTTTACACTTAATATTCTTCTGAAGCGTTGCACAGCTCCTTACAATTTACCACTCTTTTTGTTTGCTTTCAACCTTTCCCATGGAAATGAAAACATCTCTCAAAATCCCTTGCACTACCGACCTTTCCTGGCAACGCTCCAAGCGCTGGTGCACCAACAGATTACCCACATGTGGAACCATGCTGCACCCTGTCATTCAACGTCACATGATGATGTGACCATGTAGTAATATAATCAGATGTTACAAAAATGAGCTGCTGTTTGGCTGCGGAAGACCATCCCAGTCACCTAAACAACTGAGGCTTCAAGATAAAAACCAGCGATTACTAGCAAAGTGCCCATGTCGCAAAGTACTCGCAAAGTACTTGACGACCTTTTAAGCTATCTCGAAAATTCAGATACCAGTCAGGACTAGATTGCAAAGTTCTAAGAGCAGAGATGACGTTCTTCTCCGGTACTGAAAGCCAATATCGACTTCTCTTAGCGGAGAACTTCCTTCGCAGCAGTTTTTGCACTTTGACGAAAATTATGCTTTAAAGTTTCGAAATATTGCATGAATAGATCGCTCTCCCACCTAGTCAACTTCACGAACCAAACTTGTAAGAGATTGTTGCGAATAAATTCAGTTTTTTCACCACCAGAGGCGACCCAGAAGGACAAGCATATCATCAAGCTAAGCGTTGCACACGCAGACATCCCGTAGGAAAATCTTCAACGCATTCGAACCCGCTGCAGTGAAACTACGACCAGAATTCTCCGCAAAATGAGAATGGCTAAGTTCACAAAAATTATACATTCTCCTCAACAGTAACATAGGCTCTCCTTACTGCCGAGATCTTTTGTTTTCTCCAGATTACAGTGTGCCACCAGAACCTCAGCCACTTCACCTTAATTCCACAAACACTTAAATTTCAAAAGCAGAAATTAGCAAACAATAGCACATTCTTTTATGTATACCGGAGAGTGCACCGCCCTCACTGCACCCTTCCTCTCAATTTCAGAGCTTAATCGGCAATTTTGGAACCCGCAACTTCTCCAGTGCAGTATGAAATGAACGTGTGAAGCTACAAGTACCTTGCAATTTACAAGTTATGAATTTCTACTTAACTGATTTGCAAGCAACTGCACGTACCACACGGAGGATTCAGACATCAACGTATGGGTCGCATATGCTATAATTTGGCTACGGTTCAGGTTCACTTTGAATGAGTTCAGAAAATACCCCCGCTCGAAACGCACAAATTCGAATAAACAACGGCAGAAGACAATAGAACTCATGAGAAAGAATATTTGAATCAATTTCATTACCACCCACACGTACTAAACGGTGGAAATTCTAGAAATTAATTGCTGATAACAAGTAGCAGATTTGTTAATCGCTAAATGAATTCAAAGGTCTTTCCATTTCCACAAGGTAACGATCACGGCGAAACAAACTCACCTTTCGATACGAGCTGCTTCAGTGTGGTAGCTCAGTAGAGCAGCGAAAACCAGTCAGCAGCTTGTATTCAAGCTTCCATCCGCAATCGCATATGCCGCGCCATCAAGGAACGCCAGCTTATAGTTTCAACGCGACCGCGCGCTACGATACAACGAAAAAAGTTTTATGCGACAAAACACACACAAATGCGAAATGAAGTCCAAGAGCGCATGAGTGGATCGTTTGCAAAGTGGCGCATTGCCTCATATTCTACTGCAAACAACAACATGCTTTACCCCATACGCATTGCACTTAACATACAAAGAACGCGACTGTTGCTCCTCAAAGAACTCAACGCACGAACGATAACGATACTCTGGGACGCATCATGCGTATCACCGCAGAGCAGAGGCTTAATCGGTCGAGATCATATTCCAGTTCGCCGAATACAACAGCATGGCAACGTCACTAAACAAAAAGAGACGCTGACGGGAAACAACGTCAATCAACTTTAAATCGCCGCGCACAATTCAATCTCAACTAGTGGAACAGCACTCGTATTTGGCTGCCGAGGATACCCTCCACCACATTTATAAAGATCTAAAGGGGGGCAATCAGATAAACAACAGCACGCCTGAGCCTACCAACACCAACTTAGGACGTATACCATACGAGCTGCTCAACAACCAAATGCAGCAACTGTTAAACCACTGCACTATACTAGGATGGCGATTCATAGCAGTGTTAGCGCGTAATGTGACGGCGATATGGCCATTTGTGGAGATATGCAGTACAGCGCGCTGTGTACTCATTGGCCATCGCAGCCGTAGTATGCAGCACAAACGCTCAATGTTTGGACAGCTTTGTTCCAATCATTTGCCATCGTACCATAGTGCAGCGTTCAACCCAGCATCTTGCTGCTTCTTGAAATCCTTTTTTACATAAAAGTCTCACAAACAGATAAAAACAAAGCGCAAATAGTCCATACGCCCACATTCATTCCGGTGAGATAATTCAACATTCGATGCACCTGAATTCGCCTGCGCTTCTCCAACATAGCGCACCACGCTCTACCAACTGGCATGTATACTGTTTCAGAATGCAAGATCGAGTGAAATGCAAGAGCGATCAACCCCACTCTCCCAATGGTCGATGTTCATGCTCAATTATTCTCACCTTCGTAAACCACTACGCGGATTAAATCACAGTCAAAGCGCTTAGTCTTCAAAAGGTGGTCACACGCCACCAGTAACCAAAGGCGCATCCCGAAAAAATGACTCCTAACTTAACAAGATCATCAATAGACAAATCAAGCACAGTAGAATGCAGCCGGTATAAAAAAACAGCCGCTCATTTCACTGGGTCCAGTGCGAACGCGATGCGGCGCTTGTCCAGTTCGTTTGCACCGATGACTGATAGAAACTTGCTGAATTTGAACCAGCTCCTGGTGGAGCTCCATAGCTTGTTGTAACGCTACCAAAATTGCCGCTAGCGACAGGATCAGGTCCTGGGACAGGCGTTGGCTGCGCCGTAGTGCCTCGCTGTCGGAACAATGCGTACAAATCTTCATAGCGTTCGCGCTCGCGCTGCAGCTCACGCTTCAAACCCTCATTCTCTTTAGCCAGTTCCGCATTCTTACGCTCCAGCTCACGCGCATAATCTTGGTTCGCCGCTTCCGTCGCACTCACATCGTAACGCGCACGCTTCGCGCCTGCGGTAGCGATCATCGCATCGTACGCTTCGCCACCACCACCGTACGGAATCGGTCGTCTGGACGCAGCATTGGCGCCATAAGGCGACGAAAAACCATATGGTGGCGGTAGCGCGGGTACAGCGCCGGCGGCGCGCAAGTGTGCAGGTCCTAGTGGTGGCAAGCCGCGCTGCTGGCGCCGTCTTCTATCGCGTTCCTCCTCTACGTTTACGTGCCAGTAGCGACAACGTGACGCACCCCGTGTGCATATTCCAGTCTGAAATTCTTTGCAGAACGGAATCCCATTGATCGTGTCGCCAGTGTGCACTGCCGCAATCGCACGAGCCAGATTCAGCGTCACTTCACCAGTTGACTTATAACGCTCCACATCGTCGCGATGGGCGTGTACGAAACGACAATTGTCACGCTGGCAACCTCGGTTCTGCAAAAAAAGAACATCAGGCATTTGCAATGCGATCCCAGATTGCTTACTCCTTACCCTCTGCTTCTCTTCATCTTTTCCTCGCAAGAAAGAGTCTGAATCCGGCATCAACATTATCAAATCTCTAGCTAAGGCGCAACGCCTAAACAGGGTACCTCCTAACTCTTTCCTTTTTCGAATAGGTGCCATCAAGCAAAAGACCATCGGCAAAACTAACGAACCCCTAACGCTTGAAAATTCAGCACCACTGCCTCACTGAGTGCTATTTCGGTTCCCACTGGATCTTACCCATAAACATTTCAAAAATTAAACAGCAGCTGAGAGTGCAAAATGCTGATCCCATGCAGGTATGGCAACTTCTCAAGCCATCGTCTGAAGGACTGAATAACAAGCAATTTCTAGTGATCATGTTTAGATTCGTTTTAAATAGTCTCCGGAGCTCTCAAAGAAGTTCTCACCCAACGGCTGTCAACACATAACAAATTAACCAGTTTCGCCATCGTAAAAGGCAGCGACATACATGCAAAGAACTATGAAAAATGTACAGCACTGCGTTCCAAACAGGCTAAATGTTTTTTACAAGCAGATTAACGAAAAGCTAGAAAAGGAACGCAGTACTCGGTGAATCAGAAAAGGTGAAATCCTTTGAAGAAGGCTTCTTAAGAGTTTTCACGGACGATGACACTGCAGTGCTTTCTTCTGAAACCGAACAACAGTGACTCCTAGAGATCCTCTCAGTGATATCGCCCTTGTTTTTTATGCACTACTAGACCTCTTAGCGACAAAACGCCCATCCTGATGGCTGCTTTCGTTCGCCTCAAAGTAGATCTCTGATGGTACTTAATATTAATTATGTTATCTTTCGTGATTTCCGTCTAGATCATCTTTTAAAACTTCTTCGATTTTTCTCCCATAGAGGACTACAATATGCAATAATGTCTTCATTATCCGAGAAAGTCTCTTTGAATGAAATATCCAACTGACCTAATTCTGGAGCATCGCCGGCACTCAAACCCGTAGAAGTGACCGTTCTGAGTTCGCTTTAGACTCTTTTCTTTTGGATCAATGCATTCAGCTCGAATAAGTTTGATTTCTTAAAGGGAAAGCCAGCGCCTCGTATTGGCTGAGCTGTCACAACATGTGGACTTTGCCACTAAATGATCAAGCTCAGGCTGATATATATGGTGACTGTGCTAAGACACCTGACAGTGCCAGCAGAATATTTATTTCAGTTGTCCTCTTTTTTGTATATGAACGAAACTTCTAGACTTGATTCGTTGTTTTCTGAATGGTCAAAATTTTCAATTAACAGTGGGAGAATCCCTTTCCCTCAACACATGGTTACTTAAACGGTGTTCAATGAAGTAGTACATTGGGCCTCACGTTAGCTTAATTATATGCGAATGAAGTCGCGGATGACCTAAACCGTATTTTAACCCCACTGTGTGAACTGAGCAGATTTTCTGCTGGCTAAATATAGGTTTACAGAGCGATTAGTTAGTCCACATTAGCCTTTAGAAAATTAGACCGTTCCGACAAATGGTCTAGCATTTGATTTCTGGATGCTAGCAGCGAAGTGTCGTCCACTGGTTTCGGCTACGAATGCTCATCACGAATTTTGAAAGTTTTGTATTCATCTAAGGCGGCAAAGTGTATTATAGTGTCAATCCGGCACTACTGCACTGAATATAAGGTCTTGTTTCCTTTTCATCATTCTATTCCTGAGCAAAATTGTCCAATATGGGTTAAACATGATACACGAGCACAGTTCCCGAAATTTTTCCAATTCCATGTAATCCGAAGTGCTGAACTCATCCCCCCACTGCTGGTCTAGAATCGCCTCGAGTTAGAACTTATACTGGGCTTTAAAACTGTTTATGGTCACCATGACATTACATTTTTCTCAATATATTTTTTGTTCTGGCGGCGTTATCTGCTATGGCTCACAGCTTGAAAGATTGGCAACTTCCGCACCTCCCATGTTGGCTTGTCTGTGAACACATCTCTCATGCTGATTGAACTGTGCTCATGACATCATTAACGATGAATCGAAAGAAACTCATGATAACGCGTGGCGAAACCGTCAAAATTTGATCACTGCATGCATCAAAAACCACAGCAAAAGGATCAGAACCCTATCAAATCAACTTTCAAGATAGTCGATGGTCAAACTTTTCGTTCGCGAGTCGCCCCAAAAAACCCTCATTTTCGCCCCATTTCGCTTGCCTTTTGACATTTACTTTTTGGAAAATAAGCTACATTCCAGTCAAGTAGGGAAGAATGTTGATGCTGCAAAAAAAAGGTGAGGTAAAATCGATAGTTCAATGAACAAGACATACCAAAACGTTATTTCTCAAAGCATTCCAATGCTCTCTACCCCAAAGGTTGCTTCAGCATATCGAACTGAGAGCGAAATCCGAAGCGCTTCTGAGTCGGCAAAAATTCTGCTAAGTCTCAAATGTTCTTAGCTTTGTGAAGATTTCGTCAATGCGTTATGATCAAATCAATGTTATATTGGATGTGGTTCTATTTTACTAAAACTGGCGATTATAAACTTTTAGATCACTGATTTTCGACAAGCTGTTCAGTCGAGCTGATGGAGAAGAACTTAACAAACATAGGATATTAAGGGTGCAATGGTCTCTACTGTGATTACAAATCTGACCATAAATCTAATGAATTCTACAAAATATTACCTGAAAATCTATGCAGAAATTGAATTCTTGTTTAGAACCCGACGACTTTTGCGCCCTCTCTCGCTCCACTTCCTCCGGATGATAAAATTTGCATCGTGACCCCCGATTGCAGATATTCTTCAGGAAATCTCTGCAAAATGCATCTGATATTTGTGTACACATCGATCAGCAATTTGAGATCAAACGATGTCTCCGACGATTACATAAATGCCAATGCACGGCTCAGTCCTGATGCAGACTGCTAAAGCATACTGGATTTTTACGCCTCTCTTTATGACAGTTTTCTTATACAGTCTGTCTCTTAAAGGGCAACTTATTAGTATCCACTATCCTATCGTGCTGTATATGCGTTTCCCTGATCAGAAAACAATGCAATTGAAAGGAGATTGGATGGGACAATACTAGACTGAAAATAATGACAAGCCTCCTTAAGTGCACCAATTCATCCTGCAAATTGTCCATAAACTGTATTACTGACATCTTGTATAACTTACCCTCAAGAAATGGGAAAATTAAATAGATGAAAAGAACTAGAAAAAACTGGATAGGAATTAAGCACGGAACCTGCCGCGTCATTGTGAATTATATTTGGAAAGCGCTGATGTGATACCAAGGATTTCAGAGAAATGGAAATGCAACTAACAGACATCAGAAACCTTTAAAATGAAGCCGAGCAAACATCAGCACTGTTCAACAAACCATCATATCCACTCTCGCACCACGTTCAACGACCGCCAGACAGAACTGGAAGCTGCGATGCGAAGCAAATCCTTTGCATAAGACTCCCCTCCCCATAGCTTTCATTAGTTCCAATAAAGGCGTAAATGATCACACATTTTTTGAAAGAATCTCACCTGCACACATCCTCTCTTTCAGCGCCATTTTTCTTCTCATCGGATTCCTCCTTTGCCTTAACCGCCTTATCGGTCATTTCGTGCTGCTTCCGGAATCGAATATGCCTGAAACTTATGCCCACATTCAGTGGATCGGTTTCACTGAGACGTATGCTCACGTGGTACTGACGATGCATTCAAAATAAATGGTCTTGAAGTTTCAAGAAACACACCACCACAAATAAAACGGCCAACCGAAATTACGTATACATGGGACCGAGATGGTTTTACAGTTCAATACATAGAATGACGCTGAATTTCAGAAGACTCAGCTATCATCAGTCTCAGTGAGTGCAGAAAACCAAGATGTCGAGGCTTGATTTGCAACACGAAAACTTGTGGCGCATGTTTTGAATAAAGTTTAAATTGTGGTGACAAGAAATGAACGTAGGGGAAACAACAAAAACGACGCCGTCACAAATGAAAGTTAAGAGGGGAAATAACTTCGACGTACCCCCGAGAATAGGAAAAGTTCGAGCTCCTAAACGATAGCTTCTTACCATAGACGGACCTCAGGAGACACACCCTCCTAAGAACCCTTACCGCAAATGCGCTAAACAATCTCCCACCGATATTTGCAATTAACTCCAACAACTTCGAGAAACAAAAAAGAGACACCAACGATAACTCAAATCACGAAACTGACAAGACACGAGACGACGAGAGGATAGCGTGTGCACGAGGGCTCGACGCACCTAGATCGCATGAGAGAGATGGAGAGGGACCGCACGCGTTCTCAAAGAACGGCGCGACGACGGTGGTCACTCTGCAGTAGAACTGTCGCAGAAAATACGGAAATATGCCGCCGTAAGGAAACAAAATTTGAGGGATGAGTTCCGGCAAAATTTATAGAGGACTGAATGCTCTGTGAGAATCACTAATAAGCTGCGACAAAAACATGAACCTCCCTATGTGACGAGCGATTGCCATAAATTTCAATGCCGCATTACACCATCCTATGCATTCTTCTCCTACATTCACGGCACAGTGTTCAGCACAATTCATGAAACTGCCCTGCACGGTTTAGCGAAGTGAATCAACCGTTCTTACGTGGCATTAAACTTCCTGTCTCTCTTCATAAATGGACTCTCCATGCGACCGTTTCATAAATCGGTTATGAATTCGTCTTCAATTTCCAGATTTACATCACTTCATTTCTTTCCATAGAGGCATATCGGTAACCGGTTTTATAACGTCGACTGATGGTAAAAAAGCCAACCCACCTTGCACCGTCTAGTTTATTGCATTAACATATTTTGATTACATACAGCACATGCTTTCCGACATGGACAGGTCAGGATTGTGAAGGAAAAAGCAGCTCGAAGGCGAAATGTTCCCAATTCGATGAGTCGCGAATTATAAGGCACGCGACCACAATTGACACCTTTAATGTAAGCAGTCATATGACGTGCGCAATTTAGCCAAAAAACCCAATTCGTAAGATTTAGACGAGATCGTTAAGAAGATGGAGCTATCAAAAGCACTCGTTTCGAGCTACTAATCTAAATTGGCCGAATGAAGTTTGGAAGAGGCACCTGCTTCACGTGCAAGTTACTTGTCCACTGATATCATTCCAAGTCGGTCAGGAAGCCAGGAGAACGAGCGATGGTGCGGTCAGAGGTGATGGCAGTTGTTATTACACCGAATATCATGGTAGGCATTTTCTTGCATCCGAATCATTCCAAGGGCACAGCATGCCGAAACAAAGTTTGCGCATTCGGCAATATAACCTTTCATTAAATCGACTAAGGCGGATCGAAAGTTTGCCAAACAATGCTTTAAAATAAGAGTTCAAATCATAAATGAGTGTGAGTAGATTTCAGAGATGTTCGTGTCCACGGTCACGTATAAAGTGTGGGCGAAGCGCTGTAATGGAAGCGGAACATAGTGGTGAATACTATGGATAATTTGCGCTGGGAAGCCGAAATTGACTCAATGGCTGCAGCGGTAGACTATGTGTAATGCTATGGATGAAGACTTTTAAGGCTGCGTTACCTCGAATACTTTGAACAGCCGTGATTTCATCGATTTCATCTTTCCTTCCGTCAATGCAGCCAGCAACTTTTCCATCTTTCACGATCCTGCGCCTTTTGCATATAATTAACTGTGTATAAGACACCTCGGCGGGTCTTCCTATCTTTTTGCGTCCAGCGGCGTGATCGTTTTACATCCCTTGGTTACCACTTGAAGATTTACTTAGTCCATTTATATTCATTCAACGTGACTACGTGACCAGCCCACCGTAGTTTTCTTTCCTACGTTTCCTCAGCGATATTCTTCAATGCGGATCCAGAACGCAGCTTTTCGTTAGTGGTATATTGCATTTCGCTGATACTCCCCATTCGCCTTTCCATTGCTCGTTGGATCGTTGCTAGTTTGTTTTCTTCAGCGGGTATGGTGTTCAACGTTTCGCAAGCTCGCAGAAGAAAGTGATAGCTTTGGAATTGAAGAGTTCTTGGTTTAAAAACGTTTTTATTCATCTGTCGAGATAGATATCGTTGAGCTTAGTGAAGGTTAGCCAATCCGCTCTTTTTCTTTTGCTTAATTCCAGACCCAAATCGCCTCTTATTTGCAGTCTGCCTTAAGTGTGCATACTGTTCCGCAATTTCGATATTTTTACTATCGAGCTTCATGGGAAACTAACGACAGAGCGATTTTTCATTCACTTCATTATCTGAGCCCAGTTTTTTGGTATTCTTGTTCAGTGAATACTTCAAGTTCTTTAAGTCATCGCTAGTGAGCACCACTTCCTCCGCAAAGGGCAGCATTTAGAGTTATTTGCTGAATACATTGAAGCCATCTGCAGCCTCCATCTTTCTCAGGAGTCCCGAGAGTTTATGAGGATTTTGGGGAACAGATATCCCCTTGTTTTGCTTCCGTTCCGGCTGACAAGGATACTTGAAGAAATAGTTGCATTTGACTCAGTAGGCCATTTTCTCGCCATATCGTCAAATATAAACAGCACATATATGATTTCCTCGCAACAAGCCATCAATTGAAGCAGCATCAAACCCGGCATGTTTCAGATCAGGGAAAGGATCACTTGTTAAGGGTTCTTAATTGAAGCAACGCAAAACTGCATTACTTATATAGTGTCTTCTCACAAGGATCACTATCATATGAGAGATTTCAGATGTTGCATCACCTTTCTGGAAGAGACCGACTGTCCTGTCGACGAACGGTGTCTTTGCCGTTTCGAGTCATTGGTGGGGTTTCGGTAATTCGTTGAGCGATCACTTGCTTACATCGCTCTCATAGGTCGACAGTGTCAGTTATATGTCAATATCTATATCGGATATTTTTCTACCCAGCAATTAGTGTAAGTTGTGCGTCATATAAGAAACTGATCTTATAGAAAAGTTATTGTTTTTATCTCGAATCTGGGTAGAGTTTTCAATGCTCTTTAAAATGTGCTGAAATTTGTTTTCCGATTCATGTTCCCTTATGGCATGTTTTCTCACAGAAATGAAAGTCATCAAATGCAAAAGACATTCTGATTTTCGCAACCGACATACTGTGGAAATCACAGGAAAAGATACCAAAAAAATAGAGCACCTATCAGTTTCACGGTAGTTCGCCACAGTGCACTTCTTTCAACAATGTCTCGATTTGCATCAGCTTTCGACCTCGACACTCAAAGCTCCTCTAAAATGCTCCAGCTCCAGTTTAGTCATTATGCATAAACAAGGGCTTCATGCAGCCAGTGATACGCCTATGAGAACATTGACTGGTACGTGTTTATAAACATATTATTTGCTTGGTTCCATTTCCACAATTTTATAGATCACCTGGACACTACGTTCAGAATGATGAGAGCGAAAAATGCTTGTAGAAAGGCAGAACCTTCGGATGACAATTTTTTGATGCTGTGCTGTGGGTTTCCTTGAAAAAGACAGTATCCGTAACTAGAATTATGATTTTTCACGGGACTGCCAGTGTGTGTAGGCTTTCCGAAGCAATACAGTCCTTTGCTTTGTTCACCTATGAGTGCCCGAATGTGAAAGTTGTAATTTCCTTCAGAGACGTAAGTGTTCTCACCAGAAGCGAATAGTTTAGTTCAATAATGCAGCTACGACTCATATTTTCTGTTTGTTCGGCTGCCTGTCTATTTACTGTTCTCAGTGCTTCAAATAATTTGAGCATAGCTGACTGCAGAAAAATAAATGTGTCATATGCGCCACCTTGTCCCACTTCGAAAATGAAGAATTCATTTTCGTCATTATGTAAAGATAAAAACGCGCACCTACAGGAGTGATATAAAAATCGCTCGTAAACGCAATTTCAATTCGTATCATCGATAGACGGTACTTCAGAAATCACACAATGGATAGAGGAGCAATTTTCAACAACGTCCGACAACAGCAGAAGAACCCTCATAAAGTCGACGACCATCTTTTTACGCAAATACCGAAAAGGGGAATAATTATAACAAGCTATTTTAGGAGGCCTTACTTGTAGATGCAATTATTTTTGTTTCAGACGTATAAAGTATTCGTTGTGCAGACGATTGTAACGATATTTATTTATAGATATTATTCATATTTACAAGCGATCATTCATAAAATCGTCAATAATTTTGTTCGGATTGAATAAATTTGTTGCGGAGGCGCTCTTCCGATTGCTGTCCATGAACCTACAAAGTAGTATTTTTTAATATCTGAACTGTGAAAACTCACAGTTGCGACTAATAGATTTGAGACTAAAGTGCCGAAAATTCGATGGAAAAAAATTTCTAGACACAGGACAGGAAGGTTGTCGTTCAACCGATACGCTAGTAGTTTGTTTACTAGCACCTAAGCGACCAGCTTTAGACCGAATTACAAGACGTCATCACCACCAGTAATATCGAATTACCCTGACGTTGGAAGCCTACCAGCAACAGAGGTATCTCAGCCGTATTGGCTAATCGACATCAACGATGAAAAAGAAGGTTTCGGTCACTTTAAGTGATGAAGGAAATTCTTAGCTGAGGAGCGATAGAAGATCGTATATCCATCTGATGGAAATTAACATCTAGCGTTAGAGCGGCACATACCTGAGCATATCGTGACCTCTGACGATCTCGTCGATACGATGCCTTTTTCTTATATCGTAATCAGCCTTAACATTCTTTTGGTACCTGCCCACTATTGGTGAATTGCGATCACCGGCGGGAGATACAGTTGTTGAGGTGGTCTAAAAATTACTAGTATTGCGGTAAGACTCGTCCTGAGTGAAGTCCGCTAGAAATGTACAATTAATGTATCAAAAAAGTATCAAGTATCTGCCTTAGAGTATCAAAAAATAATAACCGATAGAGAGTAAGCAATGAAATATTTAAAATTTTACTGCTGCAAATTAATAGGAAATTGAGCAACATGTAAGATACTTAGGAAATATGAAGAGAAGGGCGGCTAGAATGATCGATCATGCTGATGTTTAAGGGAGGCATCAGAATAAAAGTGGTGTCAGCTTGCTATTCATAAAATACAAATTATATAATATGACAGAGCAGGTGCCATCTCCTCGTTGATGTGCAACAAAGAAGCCGCACAAACACGACAACATCCAACACGACAACATTCATTATTTCAACTCACTAGACGTGGCGAGATGGGACACTGACCACGGCCAAAAAGATACCCTCCTGAGTGTTGTCGCAATAAACTTGCTTTTACACGATTATAGTGCTTATGAAAACTCATCGCCATAATCCCATCGTAATATAGCGGTGGTATTGGCATTTGACGCCGTCTTTTCTCCTTCAACGATCACCCAAAGTTTTTATATGTGCCCTTTGTGCAGAATCGCTTCGATTTTATAGCAATCGAATACGCGAAAATGTGAATCAGTGCAATACTGCTGACTTACTGCTAGAAATTAGCTCAAGTTTGAAGTTGAATTACTGTACACTTTATTGCTGTAAGCGATGAGCTGTGCTCTATTTTACTAAGATGATAGTGCACACAGTTTAAGAACATCTGAAATGGTAAAATTGAGGCAAACCGTAGTTTGCAAATATCCCACAAATTGGCAGTTCTGACGGCGGCCTGCCTAATGTTTGCAAACGGAAGTTTATTCAACTACGGAAGTCAATCAGCGGAAACCCTCATAGAGTGTAAAACCGATGAGGAAATTGACTATGTTGAGCTGTATAACAACACTGCGACAGTAGTTTTGCGCAATCTTTTCGCATTTATTCTCATAATTAGGTTCAGAGGTGTCATCCGCAAAATTGTCTCTGTAAACGTTTCATATGAACTGCCTATTCGTTCACATCGATAAGGTATTATGCACTAATTTCTGTTTATGCCAACCTGAATTTACACTTTAAAAATGAGTTCGCTACGTTCGGACGAAACTTTTAAGTGGAAATTGCCTATGACTGATTGTCTCATCGAATGATTGTAGATTCTTTCGAATTTATGAAGAGAAATTTTAGGGGAAAAAAATTATTTACTTGAAATAAAGACCTCTCTGGAAGAACCAATTGCCAACTTTCTTAGGCGCTCCTCTTGAGTCGTACAGTCTGTTGGCTCATTCGATTGCGCTAAAAACAAACGTTCATTGAATTTACCTTGCACCGTTCCTTTCTCAATGAGATCTGCCTAACTAACGATTGAATAAATCGTTAGTTTTAGACTTTCATAATAAATCGTTTATACTTTGTATTCCTTATAGACTTTCATAATCTTGCCACTCTCTTTACGTATACAATTGATGCTTAAAATTGGGATTTTTACAACACAATTTGTATGGTATGCGAGAAGCGCCACCTTTTTTAGCAGTGCTGTATAATCTGTTGAAACTAGAGCGGTGTTGAACAACTGAGACACATCGAAAAAGTCCCATAAGTTGCGCAATATAAGCTCAAACTTGATAAATCAACTAACTTGGCTGTGTACGGACACTCATTTAAGGGGTCTTCGGTGACTAAGATCCAGCTTACTTTGTTAGATTATCAAGACATCCAATAATACCATCAGCATTTTGAATGCAACACATAAAGTGCAAGAGAACATGACAACATACGTCAACAATATGTTGCCTGAAGAGGAATTATTAAAGCAAATAAAGTTCTACCTTTGATTGCATTGTCGATAATTGCAGATTTTGACCTGTGGTATGGTTGAGGTAATCTTCGAACGTAGAATGCCCCCTCTCGGCGTAAGGCAGTGGAAGGCGGACGCACGTCGGTCAATGAATGCCGCGAACCGGTGAAATTTTTGCGATCATATGAGGAACGTGGTGAACCAGAACTTCTTTCTCTATTCGCATTTACAAGCCTAAATCATCAATATTCGTTCATTTATTACTATTTCAGATTCTTTCTCTCCCTAAAATAATAAGTAAAGGTTTTTTATGCAGTAGATACTGGGCACTACGGTACACATGGAATCGCAGAGAGAACCATTATGGAAGGAAGTGGATGATAGAAAGAAACGACATTTTCGCGTTAAGAGTTGAAATCCCTGAGAGAGACAGGCGAGGCCAACCCACGGTGTTCGGAAGACACTTCAATAAGAGCTGTTACCTCTGTAGTCACTCACTATGTGAATTCAATGATGCGAAGAAACGACAGACGGATCACCATATTTCCTATGCATAGAAAATATGCAAACCTTCAGACTTAAGAGAAATCGATGAATGGCATGGATATTAAGTCTTCTAGAACAGAGGCATTTTTTTTAGAAAGAGGGAGGGGAAATCGGGGGAACTTAAGAAGTCTAAATCAGCCTTCCTTATTCTCGAACCCTTCCCGCTGCCTTCAGTAGTATTCGAGTGAGTTCATATAAAAGACATTTTTTTCCAAGAGTATACCCTCTCTTTGATTTAGGGCTGTTTTTCATTTACTGTGTGCGGAACAATTTTCTAGTAGCACTAGCGCCTCTCATGGGACATACAAATAGGGCGTTACGTTGTACGAGTGCTGTTTCTTCGAAGCAAGAGAATAACATAACGGCGGTGCTCGCCAATTTCTGAGATATCGAAAAAGCGGTTTAGCAGCAGAAGTAGACGTGGGAAACCGAGTGACAAAAAACTCCTTTTTCCGAGCATATTGTAATATCCGCTGATGAGCTTCATTATGATTTAATATTGGATGCAGTGCAGTGTTTGACATGTTTGTTCGGCCAGATGGGATGGATGTTTCAACAAGGGGAGAGATCACCCGCAGAATATAAATGAATTTTGCGGACCTTTCAGAGAAAGCCGAAATGCCATCGAATTCGTCAAATGACTTTTACTGAAAATGCACGTTTCGTCTTTTAACAGTCTATTCTCTCTGCTTCGAATGCATTTGCGGTGTACTTCTTTTAAGGCAGTTGTAATAGCCACAGGACGGGAAACTTTCAACCACCTCGATTACTACTTAATGTTGATGTGCACAGCGAAGAGCTAGACCTGGACAGCAATGTTATAATCACGGGAAAAATACCTCGGTGGAGTACTACAAATGTTACGAGTTTCCGAATTGTGACGGTTGTTATTGCAATAAGTAATCGGCGTCCTGCTCGACCCTGCAATGACCAATTTACTTAACCGATCCGCTTTCTCGGTTCAGGGCAGTATTGCCAATAGGCGATGAGGGGCTGTGAAACGAAATTGATGCTTTGATGAAAAGAGCTCTTAATGTACTGAAAAGTGAGTGAGTGTCGTTGATATAGCTAACGCCAATAAATAATAACTGGCCAGAAAAATTACACCATGTATCACGTACTTGCGGGGTTAACAGTTTTCCAACCAGCAGTTTGATATTCACCATCTCCTATTCCTCCTACTTCCCCTCCCCCCGTAATTTTGAAAATCATTAGAACTGCGTATTTTATAGGATAAATACTTAGAATGCTTACTGTACGAGGTTCTTATCGGATGGTTTTTGAGAAGGAAATTTTCCTGCGCCTTAAAAATGTTAACACTTTTGAAATGATGCTGAAACTCACAATGACTGTCGTTATCGGTGAAGCATTCCCGACGCTGTGTTCTGTTCATTTTTCACGTATATTAGCAGTAGCTTATAGCCGGAAAGTTTCAGCTCAAAGTTAAGCACCTTGCTACAGGTACCAGCAGGAAAATTTGCGCCTGAAGATGGCCCCTTAGTCTCAAAACTTCTTGATATCTAGTCTCAGCCATGCAGGGAAGTTTTCTTTGACGAAATTCTGATAATTACCGTCCTGATAGGTGGTGGATTCAGTGCACTGATCTGAGGTAGGTAATGATTCGACGGAATCACTTGTAGGTGCAGGAGATCTCCTTTGGCGTCGCAATTCAGCATAATAACCGTCTCTTACTGATGAAAACATCAAACCGACTAGCAGTGTCCACGCCTCAAAATTAATGACGTTTCAAACTCAACCTCACTGGTCAGGCGAAAAGCTTTAAGCCTTTTAAAGCTGCAAATTCATTCGATTTGCTCAAATTGATTGACGCTCAGTATCCCTGAGGAAACCCTCAATTCAACAACGAGAGACTTCGGTAGAATTGACGGCTCATAAGCGGAGGCTTTTTCAATTTAGACGCAGTCACCCTCCGAGCGAAGAAATGTATAAAAACGTCAACTAAAGAATACAAAAATACAAACTATTCTCATTTGCTTCACTCGTTCTGGTATCGATTCTTTATCCCATCCTCTCCGGGTTTCAAATAACCGAATATATCATAAAGCGATAGGTATCATCCTTTAAATGGAATTTTGCATTTTCCGAATCCATTTCTCTCATTGGATGAGAGAAACGAATCTCAACACGAATATCAAAAATGCTTCCAGTGGTTTCATTACTGCAAACACTACAGTGAAACGATTATTTCCATTGCATTTTAAATATACGAAAATCACTCGCTATAAAGGAGAAAACGCTAGCATGAGAGTGGTTGAATGCATCGTTGATAGTCGAAGAAATTATTCATATGATCGTAGAAATAAATGATTGTGGTGCAAAAACAGACAACTCTTTGTGCTCTTTAGTGTAATCACTAAAGATAAAAGCAAGAGCATCATCGAAAGACTCCTCGTTCTTTGCAGAGCTATACTCATTTGAAATATTCACGGTTTGAGAGAATTTTTGTGTCTGCGAAGTTCAATGCTCATATAATTCGGCTAGGGTGGAAGATAATTTGGTAGATTACGAATCTGCAAATGGGAATGAAAGACAAAAAAACAAAAAGCCAAGTGCAGTCTTGATCAAGAAAAAACAATAAACGACACCACGATTACCTCTTATAGGAGAATGGAAACCGACGCTAGAAAGGAATGACGAGGAAGGCGCATCGAGACCGCCATCAGGGCACAAGGTGGCTAATAGTGCACTGGTTAATGCTATCTTATATTACAATTACTATTTTACTAGCCCCAATAAAGTTTGACCTTCAAATATTGGATATCGTAAATTCTAACACATATTAAGCCTCTCTACCGTATGCTACCTTTTTTGCTTTCGATATTCATACACTGCAAGTAAGCTGCCGACGTTATAAACAGTTCGACTCGAATCCATCATATCTGTTACCTTGAAAGTACTCGTAGGTGCTGTTGCAGTTGCCGTACCTCCCATAAAGACACATTCGGTTGCGATCGCATTAGCACAAATCGCAAAAAAATCAGGTTTGAAGCCATTCGCTCTCCATCTCACATGAAACGATCCAAAATTCGCTGATAGGTCCTTCACCTAGAACGATTCGGACTATTCGAAGCAAAAGAAACTGCTGTAAAGTATAGAGTGAAACCATATAAAGATATCTTTCAGAAAGTGAATTTCAGCTCTCAACTATCCAGTTCAAGATATTTAACGATATGTTTTGTTGTACAGCTTCTCTACACACTGCAGTCCATTGCAACGAAAAGATATTTCCAAATATAGAATCCACTGGAAAATAATTCTCACTGCTTGAAAACTTTGAACAATATATGTTTCTTTAGCTTTCCATAAATGATTTGCTAGCTGCCACATTGTTGTTACTAGTCTAAAGCTGTGTGAACTCAGCTACTGCTAGTGATTTCCATTGTCATTTCAACAATAGAAAGTGCCGTAGAACCACTACAAGCTTCACACTTCCGCCATATTATCATATAATCTCATATTGAGAATCGAAATATTAACAATTTTCATCTTCAGTGGCCTCAGTAAATCACATAAGTACCAATTATTTCTAAAGCGAATGCAACTTTCTATTTTTTACATACCCAAGCTGTAATAACCATCAATGTCAGCAAATGAGTGTGAGCTCATCTTTTCACGTTTCCCATATATCAGTTGTGTATATCCAGCTATTTACAATATATAATGCAATCCATCGTTGGGTGTTGCACTTTGATGAAGTTTACAGTGCATTACATTTTAGTTGTGACAAATTTCATTTCTGTGCTCATTTGTTATGCATGTATTTATATACTACTTGCAGGAACATATGTTAAATGACGTATTTCGATTACCCGATCAGCGTCATCGATGTTTTGAACCACTGAGTTCAGGTAATTTCTTAAATTTTCGGTTAGCATTTCACGTTGATCGGAAGATAGCAAATCGATAAATGCTCTGAAAGTGAAGGCATTAAGCGCTTTAATGCTTTCATGCGAAAACATATTCATTCTTCGTAATTACACTCTTATGCAGATAGCATAGTGAAAGCGAAATTCGATGTTTGCAGTTGCCATTTATTTGATTCCAAGGGCTGTCCAAAAAATATCGCAAACTGAAAGATGCCGTTAATTCAGTAACCATTTAATGAGGAAAGACATTCTTTCAGCTCCTCTCTGAGGCTTTCTTCCCAGCGTGCCATCCATCGAACATCCGAATTAAAAGTACACGCTTTGCAGCCATTCAGTTGTTCCCGTGAATTTAAAATACTGAATGTGAGACAGCGAAATTCTGCTCGCACAAAACTTACATTGCTCAAACTTTTCCACACTTCAGGGAAGCTATTTCACCTATATGATTTTCAATATACCCCATAACGTGCTTCTGACACTGCTCGCAGTTACTATTATTATTGAAAGCTAAAATCACTCTTCTCAACACCGTGACCTCTTCTGTATTATTGACAGATTTGTAACATATATTACTTATTCTTGGAACAAATATTTTAAATTCGTTGCCAGCAATATTTTTCATGGAAATTCTAATATGCTATACCGATTAACGAATATCACCTAAAATCTTCTCTTTGTTGACCCATTCTCATGACGATTCTCGCCGCCGTATCGCCATGTGATTTATCGAAACATTCGAGGACAATTTCTCTGAAATCTTTCCGCTATTATAAATAGTTTATTTGTGCGTAAGTGATCAACAATTAAATTTCTATCAATATTCGGGCTGAACTTCATCATGGCGACCAATGAAAAATCTCAACGAAGGCTTTTGTTTTAGTGAAATTTGTGGCCATCCTTATGATCGATAACTAAAACTATCGATTCAACGACAGTTCTAATCGAAATGATATTTCACTGGTTTCTATGAAAATGTTAAGAGAACTCTCAACGAAAATTTCGATTATAGAGAATGCGTCATTCGTCTGAACCTCAGCGATTCCCCAATGAAATCGAAAAAACTAGCGCCTATTGGAGGATGAAAAATGACTGAGAAAAAAGATGTTCATCGCTAGGAGGATTAGTAGGCGCAACGAATGGAGCACTCTTGATGATGATTGTAGCACGGCGATTGCTAAGATTTTCATTATGTCACGATCGCTAAAATTCTATTATTGCGCAGTTAATTCACATTCATTCCCTTACGCTTCCACAGTGTAACCCTTATGGTTTAAACTTCCTTAGAGAAAGCAATCAGTAGAAAGTGTTGCTTAAAGCCCCCCTTCCTCCACCTTTTCGCTGCGGGATGAGGTATTCCGCAGTTTGCAAAATTCAAAGAATGTCGAAAATGGCAGAAAAGCGTCGTCATTTAAACTCAGATGTAACGGTGCCAGAGCTGCGGAAACAGTATGTAAGGGTGCTAGAGCTGCAGAAACAGTATGTAACGGTGCTAGAGGTGCGGGAACAGTACGTAACGGTGCTAGAGCTGTGGAAACAGTATCTACTTTACAAGGATTTTTTTCCATAGGTATGAAAATATCCAGTAGAGCATCAAAAACTTTTAACTGCAATCAAATTAACCAAGTCGGACGCACTGGTAATGGGAAAGAGCTATAGAAATTCATCAACAAACGAAATAATTTCGCGCTTCTGGAGAAATATCGCAAACAGTTTAATGAGGATGTAGAACAAGGGTCATATCTAACAAAGGAATTATGCTAAAATATCACGGCTAATCACCCCAATCTATCGAAAGCTCAAAGGTGCCGAATCTCAAATAACAACTCGTTGAATTCAATTTCATTTTCAATCCTATTAAAACTCCCTTCCAAATAATCCACGGAGTTGATGGTTACAGCAAAAAAGCGTACTATACACTAGTGCCCTAAGGTCCATTAAGCTGCAACAAGCGAAGAATAAAGTTTAATTCTCACTGAGGAATTTAAACAATGAATTGATGAGTGCGGAAAATGGCAAAAGAAAGTGTTCTAACTTGTAAGCAGGACAAAGGACGGGATATTTTTCTCGTGTGTCTTCTTCTCCACTGAGATGAACTGATGGCGCTGAAATATCGAATTTACACGTAGATGAAATCAGTTGGACGAATCTTACCTGCCGCTTACTTTTGACAGCAGTAATTGACTAGATAAAATAGAATAGGAGGATGAGACTGTTGAGGAAACGACGGGACGAACTAATTAATAACGGTAGTTGGAAATGAGCAAACCTGTAACGACAATCATAGAATATCGTTTCCGGGATTCAACAAAACTGCCTCGAATAAAGTTGCACTGTGAATATTTTTACATGCTACAACGAAAGGCAACTACCACTGAATTGAAAAGTTTTAACAATTCGATATATCTGCGCAGAAGAAATACAAAACGGAACTGAGATATACGATGAAAAACTAGTGGGCCACCGAAAACCGATTTTCGCTTATTGCCTTTCGCTGGGAAATATCGAGTTCTTCACCCCTCTTCGTTCTTGCTGCTTTCAAATCCTCTCTAATTTCAACCTGATGGATACTTATGAACAATAAATAAAATTACCATCTTGTTTTGACAGTCCATTGCTGTCATCAGGCAAAACGTCATCGCTGTTATTGCTGGAGTTCTTTTGGCCCATCTTTCGCAATGAACGCTGCAAAAAAACGTTGACGTCAGTCAGTATGGCCTTCGCTCAGAATTTGCGTGGAAAAGCGATTTTATATTTAAAAGAACTTGCGTGGACATTAAACTGACGAAAGATGAATATAAAATGATATTACATAGATTATCGCTTGTTTCAGCTGATTCTGTGCACACTATGGAGGTTAGAACTTTTGGGAGGGAGAAGACAAGCTCTTGGGGTCAAGAATCAACAAGAAGAAAAATGAAGGGACGGTTAGCAGACATCTCTAGAGTCCTCTTAATGCGTCTTCTCAGGCTTGCATTTGCAATGCGCTTCATTTTGCAAACAATGTAAAGAGAACTTAAAATATATCGTCAAAAATAAATGAAATAAAGAATGCGATCATGATGATCAAGAAACCTGCTTCAAATAAACAAAAACTCACCGATTTTCTGGTAATAGAAATGCTTCAGGCGACAGGTGAACACAAAAATACGAGGCAGTAAGAGGGCATCAACAAAAAGTTTATTCCACACTCTGGTGACTAGAAGAGAAAGGAATTATGAACTTAATTCAACGTCGAGACTCGCGGAAACGGTTTGAATCCATGACCTCATGATAAACTACGTCGATCGAGGTAAGAGAACGTCGAATAAAATCGAAGTAAACGTTGACAATTTGAGAACCCAATATGAGATCTGACTTAGGGAGATAATATGTAAACGAATACAGACTGAAAATGCATAGTGAGCATTTCACAGCTTGAACTGTATAAATCCCGAAAAACCTTGCAAACGTGGTCGCACGTAAATGGGTGTGTAGTCGTGTTTGTGCGCATGGGTGTCCGTGTGCGTCCATTTTTCTGTCCCACAGGTTTAGTTAAAGAACCGCTACAGCTAGAATCACAATGGTCAGCAAAGGTGCCCTTTAGCACGGCTCAGTTTGATCTGCCAACGTTGAAAGATTGTGCTTTCATGCGTTCACGACGCTAAAAATTTTTCATACATTATAAACCTATCAGATCGGGAAAAGGTGAATCATTTACCAGAGATATGAGCTCGAAGCAGTTTAAGACACAAAACTATTATTATACGAGCTTCATTCTTTGATGATAGATAAGATGACTGCCAACGTGTTGAATGCGTTGCAAATATGCATCTCGTGATATCAGATCCTTTTAGTTTCAGCTTATTCCATATGCACTGATGCACTCTCGCTCCCTGCTGCAAATATCTCTCTGTGTTCAGAATTTTTATGAAAAATTGATATTATTGCTCTTTGTTGAAATGTTACTTGGCATCCCCATTGAATAGGCGTTCAACTGTCCTGTTATCCAGCTAATATGTGCAGTGATATAAAATCGTCGAAGCCGTGCGAAAAATCGCTGATGCGAGATAGTTTACTACAGAACCGTTCGAATATCGATCTGTTGGAAAATGTTCAACCTTTAGTAACCTTTTAACTTTTTATTCTCAAGTAAGAATACTGCGTTGCTTCTTCTATAAACCACGTCGTTTAAGAAATGAACAACTCCCTGACTAGAACCTCGTACCAATTACGACAGTAGTGACGATAAATTCCTGTGAGGACGTGGGAATGGTGAACAAAGAAGGTGCTATAAGCTCGTTATTTTCATTAAATGCAAGGTCATATATATAGGATTTCATCGCTTTAGTCCTTATGATATGCGAGTCGTAAACAGTAAGCAGGCATTGGAATATCGCACAGACACAGACACAAACGCAGACAAGCACAAAGACACGAGTGTACGCAGGTGACGTCAAAGGATTTTTTTCTCCGAATAAAACGAAGAATTCCATAATCAAGCGATACGCGCAGCTATCATCATTAAAGGATCGAAAAAAAGCGCATAGATCGTTATGTGAGCGTATATTTCGGGAAAGGAATTACTGGAACACAGCTGAAGTGCATCGTTTGAGGTCAACAAAGATACGCACTTATTAACAGCAAAGAAAATGGGCAATTCGATTGACTTGAAATATTTCGTCCCTTATTTTGTGCTATCACTCTCTGGTATCACCAAAAGTGCCGCAGACGAATGACTATTTCAAAGTCATAAAAATATGCGAAGATCTCACCAAATCTGCAGATTGCAAAGGAATCGGAAATTTTGCAACGATGTGCTCGTGAAATGTTCACATCTTATAAGGGCTCACAAAAATTTCATTTCTTAAGGCGATAAATTTACAATTATGCTGTGCCAATATACCGGTAATTCCACAGTTTTTTACTAATAATTAAAATAAGGTTGTATCAAATGCAGTTCGAGTCCTCTATCTAAGCGAAGTTTGCCTAAGATTTAATCAAGTTCACTACATTCTGCGATTACTGGCAATGTCCTCAAAGAGACCTACTGCAATTGCTAGAGTAAGAAGCAAATTCCATATTCATACTTCTTCTGGATCTTCACCCAATAGTTTGTTTTGTTCCAACATTCCGCGCATTCGCTCACCATTGTTCTTTTTGCGATTCGTACGAAGCTCAAGTTCTACAGATTCATACTGATGGAACTCAAAAAAACTGATAAGAAATATGTAATGAATGAGAATAGTAATAAAATAGACTAAATATAAAGAACATATTAAACACAGAAAAAATCATTGCATTTTGCGTAGTTCAAACGGTGGTTCAAATCGATTTAAAGTGGAAACGAAGAGACTATTGCTTGTTGCATTGAAAATGATGGAAATGTATGGCGGGAGGCGGTATGAAACATAAGAGTACAATGAAAAATTAGTTTTTGGTTGAGTAAGCAGTAAGAGCACAACTTATTGCATGGCTCAGGAATATTGCACTAAGCATCTTGCTAAATGATGTCTCAATTCATATATGCATTTTTTTCAACAAATAGGCTTCTTGTGTGAAAAGTGGATTTGCGTCTCTCGCATACACCAACTGTTTATCACCTATCGCAGTGATAGCGCAGAGACTAAGAAAGATTCCGCCATTGATGTGCATAGGCGATGGAGGAAGATAACAGAGTGGCAGGTTAACGAAGGTGAGGAAACATAAAATTTTTAAATAGATTTCAGCACATAAATCATGAGGAGTGGGAAGGAAACGTTATTTACGTCTGTTAGTTAAATATAATTTGGGTATATTAAGCCGATTGATATTTGCGATTGTTAAATATTATTATGAAGTCGAAGAAACCATTAAAGAGATGACACCATACAAAGAACAACCATTCTCATCAAAGAGTTGGAGTATTCGCAAAAATACTTTTCATACCCATCACTGCGATGGACGATGGTGAAAAATTTTAACGATCGGTCAGCCATGAGTTTGACATTTCTGGATGTTCATTAGCTTAGTTAATCCAAGCTAAACCGGTTGGTGAGTCACCACCATTCACGAAGCGCATTACAACCATGAAAGCTCTAACTGATGATATAAAAAATTGAGACAGGGAATACCTTCTCTCATCAAGTAGAAGTGAATAATGAAAAAGATACGAATAATTTTTGTTGATCTGCTTTATAAGAGTAACTGGAAAAAAATGAATCGATTAACGCAACAAAAGTGAACAAAACAAACTAAAAGTGAAAAAGAAATATGGTCGCTGTGCTGGATCATCATTCACATTCTTTTCCACGAAAGAAGTCTTATCTCTTTTTACTTCTTTTTTTCCTCTTTGGTTATGAGAAAACACTTGAAATTATCAAGACTCCACACCTTGAAAGTAGTGCAATGTATCGACTAAACAGACGAAAGACTACAAACTTCATAGGCACGATAGATGGTAAACTTAGATAACTATGGGCAGAATAAGTGCTTGACCGCAAACATTATGAGCGGAGGATGGATGGCTGTGGACAGTATAGGTGGCAAAGATTGCTAACTTTCTTACCAAGAGAGGAAACAGGGGAAAACTGCCGAAGTTATCCTCATCCCATTCATTATTCTTTCAATTAAAAAAAAACAATCAGTGTGAACATGTTATACCAAACTGAATAGACGTTTGCCGCTATCTTTTACAACCTCCTATCTTTTGAGAAGTTAAGCGGCCGTACACAGACAATATGAACTACAGCCAATAGAACAGTAAGAAGCAATAAAGCTGAAGGCAACGAGACGTATGATTTTGATCTAACACACCACAGAGCGCTTAGAGATTTCACGATGCTTTCTTCGAATGTTAGCTAGAGTCCAGTCAGCAATGTTGCACCAACAAGGATAAAACGCTCCTGAAAGTTATACCTAAATAGTTTCGTTGTGACTAAAACTTTGTTAAGTGCGAAGAGATGAATGCAGCAAAAGCAATGATGGAGATTTGTGTATACTAGCTTCTAAGAGGCTTATCGAGCAGAGCTTTTTACAACATACATAGCGCTGAATTGCCTAAAATTTATTTTATATTTCCGCCTCTATTGCAGCAGTTTCAGTCGACGCTGTTAATACGGCAATTTCTGTCCAGCATATGTAGGTCCAACAGATAATCCAGCGTTGATGAGGTCCACATTTGTATGAGGGTCGATATTGCTCTTGCATTTAAAGACTGCGAAAAAATCTGATACAAATTATATTAGTCTTCATTTAGACTTATATACCATTACATAAATAGAGACGAATGAGATCGAAAATGCTATTTGATGTTCATTTCTTTGTTATCTGATATAGTCGAAGTATGGCGTTATCTGACATTTGACTGATTTCCTTTCAGAAAATATATTAGGAATTCGATGGGTCAAAACTGACTTACAAGTTCGCGAACTTGGCTGATGTTGATCAGTTTTCATTAGAAAGTTTAAAAGAATGTTTGTTAAGGCAGCGATAAAAAGGGATTGAAATATTAAATTACTCACAAATGGCATATTGTTCAAAAAGTTATAACCGGCCATATTTCGTCATAAGAACCATTGTAACACCTCATTTCTATTCGGCAACCAAAAGGATACTCGAGGAAGAAAATCACCAATAAAGGATGTAATATGAGAAATCCTTATGGAAAAATAAATCCATCAGTTCATCGTCCGAATCAACTTGACATTGACTAAATTTGAGCTTAAATGTCAAATGAGGTATTAAAAGGATTCTTTTTTTTCTGGTTGAAACTAAGACGTTTTGGGCATTTAACAAGCATTTAAAAGATAGTCTTTAGTAGCACGAAAAGACTTTGTCATAAATGTCAACCCATTAGCGGGAGACTTTATTGGTTTCATTCACCACTATACTACTATCTGAGAAATTTACAGAGCTGCATTGGGGTGAAAATTCTGATCAGTGCTAATGAATCTAAACTACCCAGGTAAAAAGGCCGCAGCTGCATTTTTTCTGGATCGACCTGTCCATAGTTTTTGGACGCTCAACTGATTATGTGAACATATTATATCACTAAGAAAATATCTCAAGCTTATTTGCATTTTATCACCTTCATCAATTCAGAGAAGGGAACAGCTAAAAAAATGTATGTAAAAATGAAGAAAGTTAAATCGTCGCTCGCAACTTCGCCAACTTAGCCACCGTTTTCTATAAACATTCAAATGACAGACTGCACCACCTACAATGAAATAACTGCGTGCATGACCGCCGGGCAGGCTTTTGTGTGGTGAAATTATCAACAGATTAGATCGTTGTGACATCATTTGGCGATTGCTCGATATGCTCATCACATTTTCATTCACTCATCGTTGCTGCAATCTGTTGAGCATACTGATGAACGCATAAATAAATGAACAAATTAAAAAGAAGGCAACTGAATTTAAAAAAAATAACTATATAGATAAATTTAGGCACTTACCGAAAGTCTAAATGAACGATTGTTCACCTCTCCGACATGTTAGATAATAAATGTTAACTATGCTGAAATATTATTGCCAGCATGTGGAGTTCGAATTCTCGAGAAGCGGCATTTTCGCATCAAAGCACATTATCGACAACATATTTTCTGAATGCCAGGGAAATATAACTGCGAGCGCAATTG
Organism: Parascaris univalens; assembly: GCA_037576465.1. Lineage (NCBI taxonomy): Eukaryota > Metazoa > Nematoda > Chromadorea > Rhabditida > Ascarididae > Parascaris > Parascaris univalens. Next base: position 129,989,601 of record CM075173.1, on the reverse strand, counting down.
CTTTCTGAAGTGAATAGTTGGGATAAAAAGCAGAATTTTTCTCACTAAGCACGTTGAAAAAAATCACGATTTTGACCCTTGAAAGTGCTTTCTAAGATGTTTTTGTCGGTTGCTTTAGTAGAATGAGAGCAATTAAATTGGCTTTAGTTTTCCTTTTCAGTAGAGTGGAATCCGTTGTGGATGTTCACGAGGAGGAAGAAGGAAATTCGCTTAATAAATTGAAAGCAGAAAATATAATTTGAAATGCTCACAAATTTATTCACCTTTTAACCAACGCCTGAGAAACAATTTTACAGTGACAAAGTTACTATGAAATTAAAATGCCAATACGACGAATCAGAGAGGAAAGATGACTTTCTGAAACGTCGCCACGAAATATTCCTCACTCAACGACACGAAATGAGTAATAATGATGATTTGCATTGGACAGTTATTCAACGTATTATTGTTTGCGCTTTCTTGAATATCACTACAAAGTGAGTGAATATCAGGTGCGAAGATAACGGTGTACAACAAATACAAACGAAAAGAGGAAATGTTTCCATGCAGCGTAGACAAGTCTGTAGTTGTCGGTTTCAGCTGCAAATAGTAACAGCTGCTTTAAGAAAATCTCTGTACTCAGCCCGAAGAAGTAAATGAGGGGAAATTTGCATATCATTGCGTAAACTCGAATTCGTTTGAATAGAGAATTGTGCAACACTGCGTTTATGTCGCAGTTGCGAAGGCGCTTCGCCGAACTTCACGTTTGTCGATTTACCAGCTAAGGAAAGTATGAGGAGAAACAGTGGACAGTGGCCTAAGGTTGTGCTCTGTCGAATACGCTCAGTCACTAGGAACGATATAAGCCACTAATAATGCTGTTGCTCAGCTGCTCCATTATTTATTTGGTCGCCATGCGTTTCTGTTCTATGTTGGTGAGGAGCATTAATTGGCATAATCTCTCTTCTTGTGGGAACAGTGCGATTTTCACGTTCTCTATCCTCTTCCGCACTCCATTTGCCCCTTTAATTTTAATGAGAGTTTTCACGACTTATAATGTCATAAAATTCACAGCTTCCTCTTAGTCCTCGATGTCTAACAAATTTGTTTCATTCTTATCAGCTATCAGAAACTGTTCACTATCACCAGATTACTTCAATAAAGATGAAACTGGAAAATGCATTTTCAGGTTAGATTGTTTAGTTTAGTACACAAAAGATTCCATCTGGCATATTAGTCATCGCAGTGGCATATTATCACCGATGATATTTCATATTGGGCAAGATAAAGAAATCATTTCTTTTCTTTGAAAGGAGTACTGTTTCACGCACCTCAGAAATTGTGTTTTTTCAGCCTATTAACTAACCGTTGGCCACCGAAACCCTGCAACTTTCCGCAAGATTATTACGACAGGTGAAGTAATTATGATAGCAATTGGCTATCTTTTCATATGTAATCAAGAATTATTAACACCGCTGTACCTTCAGACGAGTTTAAGAACAATGAATTAAACTTTTATTGATGCAAGAAATAAAAGTCTTTCTGAGTTCTGACGGCAGATTATGAGAGGTGAATATCAACGTCATCAGAAAGTGTTTTTAGTCAAATCACCGCATAAAAACCGATCAGAAGAAATTTCAGAATATATGTACAGATGTATAACATGAGTGTTTTATCCAAATTCTTTGTTATTATCACTAATATGAGAAATTATAGTCGTTCCGCATGAAAGAGTTGCACGAGAGAATCGAACGTTATTTCAGTTTCGCCGCTGCACAGCATGATACCCAAAAAAAAAACTCAGCAACCAAGCACTTTGAAGGACACTTTGTTGCATTTGTCATATTTTGTTTCTTGTAATTCAGAGGATGAAAACACGAGCAAATTTGAGCAAATTAGTGGAAAACCTAGTCAACATGAGATTTGAGACACACAAAACTGGCAGAGAACGTTTCTACTTTTAACGGAGCAGATTCTTAGATACAATCGTTTCTTCAGCTTCCTCTTCTTTTGAAAGAGCATAAATGGGACGCTTGGATATGTCATTCTAAAAGGTTCATGCTAAAATGTGAATGGTCTCGTAGAGATTTCTTTGTGCAGCATTGCGATTCTAAAATTGGTGAATATATGAGAGAGAATATCTATATGAATTTCATCTCGGATTGCGATAATCTATAAAGAAAGCTGTATAATTGAAGTTTGTTTTTTCAATGACAATATTCGCAACGAACGATATACGTACATTGTGAAATCGGCAGAAATGTTTTGTGAAAGTTTCTGCACTGCGGTGACCCAGCACAGAAGAGAAGATCTAGCTTGATGATAGTATATGAAGATTAATAAAGTATGCATGCGTAATCAGTTAGTACCAAACACAACAACTAGGCCCTCTTAGCTGAATTCTATGATTTTTTTGGCTCTATAAACATAACATTGATCAAAGAAATAACAAAAAATTACACCATATAGTGCTGTATATGCAAATCTTGGGAATTCTTTATGAACAATAGAGTTTGCTAAATTTGAATAAATACTTACTTTTGCCTTAGGCTTGCTTACTTTTTGCCTTATTATCGTTTCAGCCTAGGCGTGATTATCCTGTGTGCACTCCATTCCCTTACTTACTGAAAGCAGAGACAGCATCAACAAGTGAAAGTTTTTGCATTTTCAGTGAACGAATGGTGCCTCCATTAGTGAGGACCAATCATAAAGTGACGCAGATTACAGGGAATTTTCTAAAGTTGTTTCGTTCTCATTCTTGAAAATTGTTCGCTTTGTTATGACTCAATTTTTATGAAGGCATCAATCACTCCGACAAATTTCCTTTCATTTCCGATTCATTTCGGAAAGAAATTCGCTCAGAAGAATCTCTTTCGTTCATTTGCTAAATAATTTCTATACGTAGAAGCGATGCTTTTGGAAGGTGGGACTATGATGCCCAACCTGCTAGTATGAACGCTGAATAATACTGGCACGTGTAGTCCAATTGTGATAGTAAAATATTTTCGGTGAAAATATAGGAATTTCTCTATTCTGTAGAAGGAGATCCTACTAGCTCATTTATATGCTTGGTAGGACTGCTTCATTCAGTGAATGCCCGAATCGAAGGAGCGGTCGGTCACAATCTGGATACTTCCCAGACACTGTAAAGAATCATTCAGCGAAAGACAACTTTAATGAGGCTGAATTCCGTAGTTCCGCAAACTCCAGTCGCAGAAACGCTATTTTTTCAGATCAGAAAGTTGGCTCTATAGAGCGAATCAATCGATCATTTTGTGAAAGCTTGAAAAGAGAGCGAACTTTGCTCTGTGCAGCAAGCAGCTGTTAATTCACTCACGACTCCTGCAGCAAGACAAGCGCAGCAGTTCGTCGCATGTAACGAGTGCTTACAGGTATCGTGTCAACATGTTGGAATATAAGTGGAGCTTTATAAGTAGTATGAGAATAACTAACGGAGATTTGACAACAGGAATTCTGCATCACGTTTTCAGTATGTTGGCAACTGCGAATGACTCGAAATTACAACAGCGATGCAACTTGCGCTTGTTGTGTGGATTTTGTTCCAAAGGCATGGCGGTTATGCTGATCCTTTTTATAATTTCAAAAGTTGAATTCATTTTCGAATAGACTAGGTGAAAGTGAAACAGACCATTGTGGATATAAACAGGCAAACTGATTTTTTCACTGATTAAAACAATTTGAAGGAACAGTCAAACACGATGGGGAAATTCTTTGCTTTTTCCGCATTTGAAAGGTGCTTCATCGAGGAAGTTTACTCAAATGGAAAAATTTGTGAAAATCTGCTTATAAGTAGGCCAAGCATTGGAGACAACATAATATTTCACTATCATTCAGCTATCGAATACTGAACATTTGAGTTCATCGACAAGCTATCATAATACTATAGATTTCTGATAATCATTTCAATGCTGTTCTATTGGAACATAATGCAAGCGCTTTCGTGTTATCAGTTTTTGCAGTGGGATGTACTCAAGCTAAAAGGATTTAAAGTTTAGCTACCTAAATGTTTAGAAGTGTTAATGATTAGGAACGAATACCCGATAACGCGGCCGTATTCCGAGGACAGAAATAACATTTATTAAGACACAGAAAATTACAATTAGGATGATTGTTTCATTATAGGTTTGGCACGCAAAATGATGCAAAACAATCAAATAATGGCGGCATTGATTTATTATGAATGATAGGCGTTAACGTAGAAAAACATCCCTGCTGGATTCGTAGGAGGCATAATGCGTTAGTTTGTGCATAGACACTTTACATATCTTGCGGAAAGAGCCATTTGCTAACTAAATAGCTTCTTGAATGTTCAGCTTTTTTTGATAGTGCCGTTACTTCAATGATAAGACAGATAGAAACCTCGGAGATACATTTTATATCGAAAATGAATATTTTTGTTACGAATATAAGAAGCGTAAAAGACAATAGAAAGAAAACATTAAGCATAAAAAGAAGAAATTTAGTACGAGTCCTTTGCACATTTAGGATTGCTCAGTTGGGTGCACAAACATGGTTATCGTAAAATGAACAGACGTGGAAGAAACTGACGCGGAATTTGTCGACGACTATAATTGGATGGCACATTGATTTGCGCTAACAATAATGAGGCTACTTAGCAACATTTTTCAGGAATTATTCCAGATTACCGATTGCAACGGTTCAACAATCGCTTCTCTGTGAACAGCGGTTCGTTCATTGAAAAAAGAGAAGCGCATTGTCTATTACACAATCTACCCTAAACATTAACAGAGAAAAACGCGAGCAGCTGTACAATGAGTTCAATATCGCTAAACTGCACACTGGATTAAGCAACAATTACTGGATGGTTAATGGGAGGAAACATTTTTAAGGCAAACCGATACAGGACGTGTTCAAAGACGATCACGAAACTATTATGAATGCTGCTAATTTTTTGCTTTTAAGACTGTAAGAAACATCAATAGCTACTGTTGGCAAGGTGTTGAAAAACAGCAATAAAATTTGAACATTTTTTCGACTTTTCTGATATCCTACCGAATGCAGAACCTAAAACATCGAGTGAGATTTTTAGCTATTTAGATGGATAGGAGAACGGTCTCGTGTACTTGAAAGCACCGAAATGGAATTGTGTGCGAGAGTTTCGTTGTTCTCATCCTGACATATATATTAATCGGCTTTCTTGAATGATTTTTGCAAGCAATATTGCGTGAACAGTGTCCATGAACGATCAAGTGAGGGTTTATAAACACGAAGCAATTTCATGCTGAGAGCGACCTCATTAATTTTAGCATCATGCATTGTGCCCTAGCGATCGACGTATTGTGCGTTACTATCCTTTGGTGAACCTTTCGCATATTATCATCTGTCGATGCATTATCACTTATTGGTGCATACTTTAGACTTTATCATCTGTTCTCAAATGTACAGCGTCAGTGAATTAGTGATGCTGAAATTTCCTCACTTAGGTGGATAAAAGCGGCACAAAAACATCACATTCAATTTCAGTTTCCGAAATACCTTCCTTATAAAACTGGCGCACTCAGAAAGCACAAAGAACGAAAAAGAACAGAACAAACGGCGCAATATTTCAAGTATATTAAGCACACGCTAACTGTACCTTAATTATTGCTCAGTTATTGAATATAGAGACAAAAATTGAATAAAAGTATGATAGAATTCTTGAGATTACTGAAAACAATAAAAAAGAAAACATTAAGTAGCAGTTTCCATCATGATATGTGGCTTTCATATTCCATTCTTCTCGACTGACCAATTGCATAGTCACCACGAATAATAAAATATACAAGGTGAATATTAATTCAAGGTGCTGCGGTCGGTGATATCAATAATCTTCAAAGGATCGGTCGTTTTATGAACCAACGGTGTAAAAAAAATGGAAGTATTACCGATGAAAGAGTGCTTTTTTAGCTTTTAAACGTCCATAACTGCTTTAGATTTTGATGGATCAATGTGAGTGATTGAAGATAAGCTGTTGCTATTTTGCATTTTATGCTTGGAAGTTTCTCAACTGCAGTTTCACTATTTGCATTTTGGAACTAACATACAAGCAATGTCACGTGCATAATGTTACAAAAATGGTTTTAAAGTGGAAATTTGCTAATGCATTGAAAAATGGTCATAGAAAAGAAAATTAACTTTTTCTTGGCCAGAATTTCTGCCAGAATATCCTGAAATATTTCGAGAGAAGAGTAACAACGAAGAGCTGCTAGAAGAGAGATCAAAATACCGATAAATGAGAAGCAATATGACTGACAGTTGAAAACCTTCCAAACAACATCAATGTACACGAATGAATGAACGATGTTGAGGTAATCGTGAGAGCACTTACAAGATTAACTGAAGAGTAATAACGACAGTGGAGAAAGAAAAAAGCTCTAGAGCAGCTGTTATTGGTGGGGTAATTGATGAGCTGCTACCGGCAATTACGGCGAACTCTCCAACTGAAGGGATATCATAAGCGTGCCTTATTCGTTAGCAACATTGATCTCGCAAAGCAAAACTTTAGGTATCGGATAACAATGTGTTGATGGCACAGTTCAGCATTTCACAAAGGCTCAATGAATTCGTCATGTATTTTTCGAAATATAAAGGTGCCACGCGCGACTTGTGAATATTGAAATAACGGTGGACCGTTCATTCGTGTAATCTACAATCTTCATATGTATATTTTTTTGTTAATAAATATCGAACAAAATGAACGCAATTACAGTAAGACGTTTACTTAAGAGATGATAGTTTCTAACGAAGTATGCAGGTTGGTTCGATAGCAAATAGGTGACCGATTACTAGATAGTTAGAACATTGACTGAATATATAAATGATCAAGCACATGGGGCTATGAGCATCCACAATTGCCATAAGAATGACTCCGACAGTGTTGTTCAACGTCTTGTGGCAAAAAAAAGGCCAAAAACGATCGCAGACTGTGTCGACTCATTAAATGCGTTCTCGTTAAGGGTCTTATCAGAGCTTCAGTGACTTGCTTTGATCTCGTTTTCCCCTAAATCGAACATTAATTAATCCTTCCTTTTGAGGCGATGAAATACAAAGTGCACAAATGCATACAATTTTTAACGTTTGACAAAGAAACTTATGTTTAAAGTGCTATATTGGAAATTGGAAGTGCTTTAATGCACAAGATATCAGATGAGGAAATTACTGAAAGATATTTTGAGGGAGAATGCAAAAGTCTAAGCGACTACTGCTTGAATTATGCATTAGAAAGTTCGCGATGTAAGCGTTGTAAGCAACAACAAAGTACCCTCCTCAGTGCCATTCAATTCCTCTTTGCTCGGTGCGAATGTAAAAACTAAGGTCAGTTATGTTCTCGGTGAGTTTTAATATGTAATTTGGCTTCGGCGGCCAAAAACCGATTCAAAAGCGCACTCTGAGAGAGCTGAAGATTCAGGTAACAAACTAAGCTTCCGAATTGCTTATATGAATAACCTTTGGATTTTAGAAGACTGATGCAGGTATTAGCGAATGAAAAATATGCATTTGCTGAATCATTGAAAAAGAAGATTTATTAAGCATTTCTAAGCCATTGTTTTTCGCATTGCTCTTCCCATTTTGAATCTCAAAAGGAGAGGACAAAGTACAACCGAAAATAATTAGATCTATGCAACGGAGCTTTTTAAAATAAGACGGACGAGTAGCGTTCTCAAGTAATCGTTTCTTTGAAATAAGTGCTATACTTGGCTTCTCTTCCTAAAACTTATGATTCTCGCCCTGCCCACATCGATTCTTAGCTCGTCAACCACGAATGACATATGAATGCGTTACTGCAATATCTTCAGCGAGAAGGGAACACAAAAAATGTTGCATACCAATAACTAAAAAATCCTGTTCCATAAAGATACTCGTTCGTTCTATGTCATTCCAGAGGAGTTGGTTCATTAGCTGAAATGTTTTCGCTGCATTTGTTAACTAACGTTCACCGCATATGCGCCCAAAGGTATACGGCTTTATGAGCCGCTTTTATTGGTCGCTTCTTTTCTTCTTACTTTTCTCTGCATTTAGTAATTTTCTCCTTTATTACACTATATATTTCGTTTACTAACTAATTAGGATAATGAAATATGCATAGCGCATGTAAACAATTCTTTAGATATTCACATACTGCCCATGGAAACTCATGGATACGAGCAATGAGAATCTTCACCTATATTCTCCATTTCTTATATACTAAGCATTGATGTTCAGTATAAAAATATTTCACAGCAGAATGTCTGAGTAAAACTTAAATTGGACATTTCCCAACTAACTTCACGATCATTCATCTGAAAAAGATGCAAGGTTTTTTAAACTTTCAGTGCCATTAGTGTTAATGGCTGCACAAAACAATGCATATTTAAAGACCCAGAAAGCGTAAAGTGGCAATTTTGATATCAGAGTGTCACAGGTAACTCTATTTTTGCTGCTTTCAGGACGCCTTACTTCCAGTAACGACTCTGTAACTGCGCACATTGAAGTGTTTCACAGTATTACATAAGCGATGAAAGCTTCTCATAGAGTTCACGTATTACTTGAGCAGAAAATGTTAATGCTCATGACCGAAACGCTTCTTGTGCATTTACTATTAATATTTACATTAATTCTTCTGCTCTTTCATCTTCTTCTTGATTCGTATACTCACTAGTTCTTATGCACTCTTGCATAGCAATTTCAAACTTCTTTTAAAATCATAACTAACTCAATCATTGTGCATATCGAATGAGATCAGCAGATTGGTGGCTTCGTTTACTCTCACGTTTAACAAAAAAAGGAAATAAATAAGCAGCATTTAGAAGATGAAGAGAATAATTTTCGGATATTCGAGTGAAAGACCTCTTTTTCACTCATTTTTATGATCTTGGTGGCGGAAAAGGCAAATCCGATCGATGTTGGATGCATTCAAATTTTAAGACCATCGAATATTTGCCGTTCTCTTTGAAGCAACAGATATTGAGAACGATTCTAATTGTGAAGGAAAGTAGTGATTCTGATTCAACTAAGGGAAAAAACGTGAAATTTAAAAAGAAATTTTAAAACAGAACAAAAATAATGATGTGAAAGATCAATAAGCTTACGAATACGTCGAAAACATACGAATCAAGAGGCATGAGCTAAAGTAAAATTGTTGCAACCGCATGTGCTGTTCTATCTAATATATCTTCTCAGAAGCGCAGTAAACCTGACTAGCTTCTACATGGTGTTTGAATGCCTCCACACAAAAAAAGTTAGCAAATTTAATAAGATGTCAGTCTTGTGTTGTTCTACAGTAAAGGTCGATCCGCTAGCATGAGTCAGAATATTGCTGATCTAGACCCTCAGAGTGAACAGATAATAGTCCCTCCTAATAATTTTATTTCGTTTCCAGGTTTACATTTTGAGAATTTTGCGAAATTTTTTATCCTAATTTTATTCTCATAGAATCATGTTCAAAGGGCTGGAAATTTTGGAGCTCTATCAGTTCCATCCTAAACAGTTCTTCATAAAACTGCTCTGTGCTTTCTCTCAGGTTCGCATTTATTTAGAATGAGTGGATTGCCTCAACTTGTCCCACAATTTAGCTTAGGAAGTACGAACGTGGAATGAATCGGTCATGTTTTCATTATCATCAACAGATTCGAAACGGCCAAAAATGAAATTCATTTACCCCTTTTCTCGTGCATCACTACCTTACGATCATAAGAAAATGTGATGTTCAATTTAGATTACTTTAATTAATGCCTTATACCACATTCATGAAGTTTCATTTCTTTAGCTTCAGTCATTTCACAGCGATAGCAACCGACTACGTCCCTGCGCACAAGTGTAAAGAAAACAAAGCTGCTGCAGACCGACTCATACAGCTTGTAGAGATTTCGAAGTTGCACGTGTTGAGCGCAATGAAGTGGCGATCGTAAGTTGGGGCATGCGTCAACTGCGTCAACAAGCAGGCCATATAAACGGACCCTCAAGGCGCTCATACTGTTAAACTGTGACTCCAGCTGTTGGAAATCGTTTTCCTTCGTGGTGGTTGCACGTAGTCGTTTATGAGCTGACAGCGTAAAATCAGCGTAGACTGTAATTAGATGATGATAGCCTGGCATAACGTCGTTTTAACTGATGACGTTAAAGTTGTCTTCGTGCTAGAGTTGCGTCGCAAACACGGTGGCTTCTTTTCTTCCCTTGAACCTTTTTTGCGGTCAGTGTTTGCCACTGAGCATGTGCGCGTGTTCCTCCTCATCATCCTTGCATGTTAACGCTGGGCCTCTGTTTGTGATGATGTGGCCTACGTTGTTGAGGTGAGCTGATGTTCGTTTGTCTGCCATCTACTTATCGTTTTTAGTGTCTAAATGTTGTAATTAAGATTCAATCGCCTAATTTCGGGGTGGCTTGAGGCAGTGGGTGACTGATTTGCGACGTCTCTGAAGTCGGAAGACGTGGTTAAGTGGTAGGCAGCTACCATGCTTGCAGTCAACTTCGAGCGTATCTGAGGAACAGTGGCTCGAAATGCGCCAAGAGGAAGTAAGATGGCAGCCAAAGGAGCGGTGGTCGCCAGCTGTATCGTAGAGGCCGACTTATCGCACCTCAGGGACGCCAAACGATACAACGAAAACAATGATCGTACTCGAAAGAATGAACGATGAACCCTGTTTTGCACGACGCAAGTAGGAACTATGCTCAATACACTCGAATCCTTAAGAAGTGGCGAAGAACACTAACACGAAAATTGCGACTGTGGGGCGAATTAGCTGCCCGTTTTTTTGCGCCGTGTATTTGGGGTCCTTTGGCGAACCGTTGGGGATTCAGCGATATTGAGCAGGTCGTGCCTTTTGTTCTATCGGTTTCAATATACCTGCAGATAAGCAGAAACATGGATGTAATTCCACAATTAGGCGACACAATGCGAATATAAGTTTTCAAAGGTACAAAAGGACACAGTTTGAAGTAAAATGTTCGAACTTATCTAATGCCACTAGCGCACGATCCAAAGTTAACATGGAGAGAGACTTAACACTCATGGATAAAGGTAGTTGGCTTTGATAGTTCATTTTTAGCCAGTAACGTCAACACCTAAGGGAAGAAAATCCCAATCAAACTGCAGTTAAATAAAAAAATGAAGCGTTCGTCCATCTTTTATCCTCATCAATCCTTTCCTTTTCGTCTTTTAATTCGCATAAAAAAATGGGCGTAAAAAAGTCTCCGCTTCCATGGTAATCAGAAATGATTATAGAACACTAAAGTCGCCAAATACGAATGAAGAATCTGCAAAGTAATGCATCTATCAATTCACACAAATCGTGCAGTTCCACTGCAATTCCTGAGGCGATTGGCAAGGGGATCGCACAGCTAACGGTTGTCTAATTAATGAAGAGATATGACGTAAGGGGAAAATAAATAACAAATCCTTCTGTTTCGTTATTCTCAGCATTTTCGAAATGCCCACCATCAGAATAAACATTCAGCATCCATTCAGCTACTTCCCTCCAGTAATAACAGATAATGTGCTGCTTCTTCTCGATTACGCTATCGTCTCTTTCTCTAATGTTGCTCATAAGCGATACCGTAGCGATCGATTGCAATATGGATAGTGCCGTCCCAAATTTTCATTGTGAGGTCACCAAAAATCACATATCTTCTATGTTTTTCGTTGCATAATTACGCATCGAATGTGAGAATGACCTCATTATGCGGATTATCTGTAAATAACTTTACTTCGCTGTTCACACCGAATTATTTGTCCGCTCTTAATTTTAGTTGATTTATCTTCGCTTTGGTTTCGAGGAGTTCGAAGGAAAAATTTTAGCGCTTTTATCGTCGACATTGATTCCGATAAAAATTTCTTTTCGGTTATTCCCATGAAAAAGCTCATATAAGCGATGATTCATGCAAATTAAAAAAAAATACTCGTAAAAGCAGCTCCTCTCAGACGATTAGCATTTTTGATGACTAAAGAAAAGTTCGTCCTCCATCCATAATCCTTTGCGTGCTTGCTCCCACTTTCGAAAAAAGTTTTCGTCGGTCATCAAGTAGTGGTAGTCATCCGAGTCTAAACAGCAGTGAACCAGTTAACCTTTGTAGGAATGACTTTAATGGTATGTTTGCAATGAATGAACTCTTTTGAAGGTGAAAATGAAGTCATATCATCCAAGGTGAAAAGGAAGTCATATCATTTAAGAAAGTCGTATCATCCAATTCTCCTAGTAGTCGCATCTCTGGAAGATTTTCTGAGGGAAGACATGAGAAATCCTCTAATGGTACTTTACCGTCCGCTGGGTCGAGCACCATACATGTTCAAAATTGGCTTGCTGAAGAGCGATCTAATAATTCCAGTTTTTAAATTGCATTCGATAAAATTCGGCGTTCATATTTCAATTTGCAAATTGCAGTGGATAAGTTGTGGTTCGTTTAGAAAAACCTGCAGTTCGGTTTGAAATGACGGAGTTTTCAAACAAAAATCCGCCAATTTCTTGGTTTCTTTTTCTTTTGGAAAATAGGTAAGTTGCAAATCTATCCAACGCAACAAATTTAAACACCGATATTGGCATATCGGTGCACCCACATCTACTTTTTCCACCAATCGTTTATGCATTTTGCTACTCTGCCTAGCTATCTGAGCGTAGTGCAAGGCTCCACAGCGTTTCACACGTTAGTCGATGACGGCGGTGATGTTCGACGCGTTGTACAGTTTCTGGCATCGATAGTTTTAATCGGTGTAGCATTTATACTCTTAGATGGCAGTGTGCGAGTACAATGAAAAACGTTTCGCACAGTTTCAATGTTCCGCAAATTTTGTGAATGAGAAAAGAAACTGCAAATAATTCACTTAACTGGGAAGTCTGCGTCTCCTCCGAGAAAAAACTTCAAAAAAGCGGGCGAACAGAAAACCTGAGCAAATAACATCTACAATAATGGCCGGTTAAATGTCGAAAATGCAGTAGGGCTTTCCACTAACGAATACAGTAGGTGTTTAAAATTGGATTGAAGCGAGGATTTCGCTGTCATTAAAGACTTGCTTCTCTTCGTGAAAATCCTTTCGCAAATCATGGTCCAATAAATGCCGAATCACTTATCGGTGTTTAAAAATTTCAAATGCATGCAAGTTGCGCGGTGATCTGGCGTCGCATGTCAGCGTCAATTCAAAAACTAAAGCCCAGCCGTAGATTCGGTCCTTTCACGTGGCTCGTCAAAATATCCAAGATAGAAGTGAGGAAACGTAGGTTTAGAATGCGGTGAAGCCAGGCCGGTTCCATATGTAAAGCTCAGTGGGGCTTTCATTAAAAAAATTCAAGTTTTGCTGCGTCTGCTTTCAGCTGACCGTAGAGGTATGTTTTTTTAATTTCAGTCTGACCTTATCATAGATATTGGGGTCGTTTTTGAAGCGTTGTCGGCCTCGCAGTATAGGAAATTATTATCGGCAACTGCAACGACACGTCATTTTGTCGGGAAAATCTATTCGTTAGTGCCATTCGAAAGTGTTTAAAACTGCTCTGGCACGGTAAGACTAACTGAAATTGACGCCGAAATGTCGATATCAGCATCTGATAGTACTGTTCTCAAGTGAGTTGTCGTTTTCAAAATCAGAGCTCTCAATAGCGGGAGTAAAAGCTGTGGTTTCCTTCGTTGAAAGTCTACAATCATGTATGTCACACTAACCTCATAACACTGATGTATCGGCGTTGAAGAATTCACTTCCTATCGTAAAGACATCAATCAGTTCATCAAATGCTTATTTTAAAAGATCGTTGCTAAGATCGATTGTTGAAGAAAATGTCAGCTCGAGTCAAGCAATTTCAAGTGATGGTAATTTGGCAACGCAATAAGAAAATGAATACTTATAATGCAATCGTTATTGCATTCATTATGGGAAATTTCACGAATATTTCGCGCAATATGTTTTCTATCGACGGCAATAAACGTTCGTTTAGCATTCGTGAGCAAAATTCGAAGCTGTACCACTTTTTTTTTTCAGCGTATGATTGCATAAGTCATTTCCTAATGCCCGGATGGAGTGGGCAGACGTTCTCTATTGTTTCTATTACAGTTGATTTTACATTTCTGTTTTCTATTGTTTTTACCTGCTGAATGATTTCGTTGCTTCATTCCAACACAAAAAGATACTTTCCCGTCTATGTACTTGTTCGACGCTTCAATCACTAAACTCAAAATGTCGCTGCACATGAAGGTAGCACTCGTAGAGGGCTAAGACGTGAAATGTGCTGATTGGAATCCGCATAGGCTGAGAGATAGGTTGAAAGTTTCATATCTTCTCCTCACTATTCTTAATCCGAAATATATGGGCCAAATGGTCAAAAGAAAGAATTATGTGTCGTCGATTTCCCGAATTTGTATATTTAGACGGAATCAAGATTTTAAACGGAGGTTTAGCATGCTTCCGATTCTGTTACTGTATGGATATATCGGATCAGCCCTTGCGACTTTCTGTATTCCTGGCTCTAAAATACCAAGTAATTCTTAAATATGCTTTCGTTCTTTATTAAATATAGGCTTATTGTTGTTCATAGCGACTGCTTATCAAACTGAAATGTCACACTTACTACCAGGTTTTAATTTCTAGCATATTATAAAGATTCCAGAGACACAAATTGTTGATAGGTGCAGAAGAAATGATATTGAATAGCATCATGAGCAGTATTGTTAGAAGGATCCTGGTTAATTCTTTTGCCCTGTAGAACTTATTTGGTAGCAAAATTGAAGGAACGAGCTTTGCACTGGAGTTTTCTGAATCGATAAAGTAGCTGCAAAATGTCCATAACTTTCAACAGACTTTCAAAAGATAAGCAGTTGGTCGACCAAACTGTTTTGCAAAATATTATTTTTACATGTGCACTTGCACCGAAACAAACATTCTGGCTTCGGTAGTACCGAATCTAAATCCACCCAACAGATAGTCATAAAAAGAAATGTACCACAAACTTAGCACTACTATGATTCACTCTGCAGATGCCAAATTTGCAACACTGAAAAAAGACCCTAATCTCTTAATTGGATGGTAATTTGGCAATAATATTTTAGGATCGCAATTAGAATACGCTTGTCAAGTGCTTCCATATAGGACATTCTTCGTTGGTGGACGATGTTTTATCGCAGTAACATCAACCATCCCCCTGCAGAACCCTTGTGGACGCGCCTTTATGAAACACAGTCTCAGCACATCGCCGAAATTGGCTATTATTGACAGTGAAGAGTTGCTTCTCGCTCTCAAGCAAAGTAACTCATTTGATGTACGTCAGCACTCAACACAATTTATGTTGCTGCTTAATAGCAAATTTTCATTTCATGTTATCAACTGCTATGCTCTTGGAAAGAAAAATTCTTTCCAAACAGCTTTAATAAAAATTAAAGATTGAAGAGAGACGGAAGAATGGAGTTGGGCTTCATTGCGGCAAAATGTGAATCAGCTCAGCAGTTCCTTAAATAGCTCACTCACGAGCGGGATTATACTTCACAGGTCTAATAACCAAGTGTGAATAGCACCTAAAATTATAAATGACTCAATAATCACGATAGTCACTTTTAGCATTAATTCGACTTTTAACTCAAAGTCGACTAGAAATGAAGGAAACGAAAGGAAAAATGGCATTAGATAAAGAACGCGAACGACGACGAATATTAGATAGATATTTGATTACTATATCAGATAATAATAAAAATAATGTTATTTAAAGATCATGAAAGAGACAGCAGGCAAGGAATACAGAAGCCGATCTCTCCACTAAAACCGCCATCCTGCTGTCGGTTGCAAGTGACCACAGTCACGGAACCGAAATAAAAGAGAGTTTTTGCTGCAGCTCAGATGTAAATTTCGTTGGATGATAGTTTCATCACTATCATCGTCACATCAGTGTAGTTATTTGAAAATGTATGCTCAAAAAGAGGACCGTTGAAAAACTTTTTGTGCTTCACTGCCGCAGCAGCAGCACTGAGTATAGCATCGACTAGAGATGTATAGTATCGACTAGCACCTTGTTTAACCAATAATACGTTTAATGAGGAAGTTTACAGTGACAGCGCGCTTCCTTTGCAGACAACTATTGTGCCACTTGCGCATTTCTTCAAACATTTTCATATAACATTGTAATGAGGTAACTTTCAGCCGGGGAAGTCTTATCGGGTCTCGATGAACACCGACGGCTCGCAGGTATTTATGGCGAGGCATCCCACATCCGGCTATAATTATTTGTGTGAAGTAGGTACGAATTATTTTGTGATTGATCATCTCACTTAGCGGATAATGTCCAAAGTATTTTTTGATCACTCCAGACGTTTTGTAATGGTTTCATAGAAGGATCTGAATTTTCAATCATTTCCCCCATTGGATATACTGCTTCAAGATATTCTTTCGAAAATTTAGAAGATTCAAACGCCTCTAGATGCTCAAGAAATGTTGCTGATTTGTATACAGATGAATCAGTTGCAAAGAAGGGAACGCATGATGCGTGAAGGGAGCTAATATTCAGTTCATGATCAGTAATTTTTCACATGGGAGAGGATGTCGGTCGTGTCGTCACGTTTATGGATATTTTCATCGCAAAGCTCGGAAAATCGTTGCAATGATTGCGAAAGAATCCGCCTAATGAAAATGACCTCGTCTGAGCGAAAAAATGTCCTGTGTTACATCTATGGTGTCCGTTCTGTTAGAGAGAGCAGCAGAAGGACAGGGGAAGGGATGTTGGAAAAAATTGCGAAACCCATAGTTATAAATTTTTATGTAAATTTCATTACAGGTGGTAAGGAAACTTGCCCACCAGGCTATGAGATGTGGAAAGGAAGCTGTTACCGATTCTTTGGTGATCCGAAACCGTTCGAAGAAGCCATCGAAATATGCAGTCAGATCAGTGCCTTCTCATCGATGGCTACGATTGACGATGAATCAACCAATCGCTTTCTTGCCAGTAAGTGGACCTAGTAGATTTATTGAGGGTTGCATTATGCTGACGCACAATGAATTCATAGCAATAATGAATTTGTTCTGAGCGGCCATATAGCCATTCTTTAAACAAATATTCTCTAAAGATAAGTTTCGCGTCAATGGCGTAGAAGAAAGAAGCTGATAATTCAGGGTATATTCCTAATAAGCTGCAACAAATTTCAATATGTCTTCTGGGAGATCAGAACTTTGCCCAGAAAGAAATTTCTGTGAAGTGTTGCAAAATTTCAAACTAAGTTTCAGTATTTTCTGTGAGTGAATCGTATACCGCAAAGAAATATCTGTTGTGCACGCATATCGTGTGAAATTTTCTTCGTAAAGTGCAGCTTCAAGGAGAGCACAAAGGATCATCGGAAGAGTCTATTTCAGCACATCATTTGTTTTACAGTTATTTAATCTCATCTATAAGTGCTCATGTTCATGACAAACTCTCTCCACGATGTATTCAAACAAAGGAACATTCTTCCTTCCATTCCTTTCAGTTCTTCCTTTTAAGCAAAAATTGGAGCGACGTGAGCGATGAGGCGGAGAGGAGGACTTGCTGAAAGATTGACATTTAGAAACTTTACGCTAGGCTACCCATTGGGATTAGCATCAGTCACATATTGTGAGAATTAATGAACGGACCCAATTTATCTGTTCCATAGACGAGAAAATACAGCAGTGGTCAAAGAAGGAGTACGGAATTCAGGTCTGCCAATATTGGCGATAACCTCAGACCATAGCAGACACCACTTAAATGAAATTGAAAACAGCCAATTTCAAATTTATAAATATGAAGTTGGTAACAAGAGGAGAAGGACGGAGAGAGGGCAATGAAAAACCCCTCTCTTACACTTTAGATTGGAGAGACGCAAATAAAATTATATTAATAAGGTAGAAAATGAAAAACAGAGGGGTCATTCAAAAGCATTTAATAAATAAGCTCAACGTTTCGCCCATTTCCTCATTAGTTTGAGAATATCGATCCACAAATAACTATGCGCTGCTGAAAAATGAGCAGCATCGGTTGTCTTGAAGTAGCAGTGGATAATTGGGTGACCAAGTGACTATCGAGATTTACGAAATACGGCATAATTTTAATTAAAGAGGCACTTATTTCAAACGGTCATAAATGATAATGACTAAACGATATTACGTTTAAAGGTAAAGGAACCCTGGTTTAAAGGTACGTTTAAAGGTAAGGAACGATATTTCACTGACGTTTGTTACGATATTACGATCACGGGAGCATACTGATGTTTAAAGGAACCCTGGTTCTACTTGTTTTCCCTCAACGAGAAACAGAAAGCATTGAAGTTTGGGAAACAATTGGTTCAAAGCCAATTTGAAACACAATTTAAAAAACCGACATACTGTTCCGCTTATGATCAGAGGGAATATTAGATATCTGGCGGAAATAAGCTTCGTCCTTCGAAAGGCGACTGTGCGATTGTTTCATTGCAAAGCTACGTAGTCCGACCGTGAAGGGAGCATATTGACGTTTAAAAGAACCCTTTACTTTACTTCATACATTTTATTACTTTATACTGTTTGCTTCTATTGTCAGGAACTGTAAATAGCAATGTGAACAGGGCGTGTCAAATGGAACCTCGTTGAAAATGCTCTATGTTATCAGCTATCTAGCAGATGTTGCGTATTCAGTGTGTTCTAAAATTGAGGATCGCGAAGTGTCGCCAAATTGCTTTATTGGATGCACTGAAGTCGCAGTCGTTTATTCTGCCGACGATATTTAATATTTTGGAGACTTTGGCTTCGTAGTGTAATTTTTAACTGTAGAATTCGTGTGCAGAGATATGATTGAAGCGTTTTAGGCATTCTACCAGAAAGCAAGTATCTAACTCATGCAAAGGCTGTCCATTTCAAAATTCGTAGCATTCAGAAGATGCAGATTCCAGAGAGATGGCACAATATGCACTTCTGGCAAAGTGACTGATGAGGAAAGAAATATTACCTCCAATAGTGATGCAAAACTTCAAATTAAAAGATGAGATTTTAACTGTTCCTAGAAGGGGGTGGACTCATTTTTTTCAAAATCAGGTGTCTAGTGTTACAGTGATCTCCCTTTCTGAGTCCCCTTCCTTCTCATTCCACTGTGGAATGGATAATGTTGCCGCGATAATTGCATTTGATTTTATAGCGGTGACATGTCGTAATACAACATCACTGCATCACTGCGATGATCTGCATTTACATTCACCCTATGTTGTCATTTAAACCAGTATAGACCTTTGCGCATGCACGCGCCGAAAGTCAGTGCATATGAAACTGTCAGGATGTACATAAACTTATGATAGTGAGCAAACCCTATTCTCACCTGTTCCGTCGAGTGTCAGGAGCTTTCCCACGTTGGGATGTTCAAATTTTTCAAATAAGAAATCTCTACAAGGCAATGGGAAACTTTAAAGAAGAGTCAAAGCACCTCCCTCCCTTTTTCCCCGTGTCAAATACGTTGAGAAAATGGCAAAACGCGACAAGCGATAATGCTTCACTGCCGCCGAGCACAAACGGTGGCAACTGTCATGCTGAGAGGCAGGCAAAAAAAACGCTCCGATTACCTCTAACAATTGCAAAGGTGGACGAGTGCACTGAAAAAAAAAATTCTTTATTTTACGCACAAGAAGTTTGCACCATGAAGCATACATAAGAGATCTGTTGTAGTCTGAAGTAAAGTTTTCGAAATGGTGGGAGCTTTATTGCTGTGTATATCCATAAAAGCTTAAAAACCGATGAATTGTGGATTTCCTCCATCTACCATACTAATATCTAGTACAATGGCGAGTGTAACATCGGTCTTATTTGCCTTCAGACTATGCACGATCCTTCGCGACTTCGAATGACGGCACAGAAGACACTGCTTGGCTTGGAGAAGCTTATGTTGACGGCGGATACTGGGCAGACGTTAAGGATTTCAATGCAAATGACAAAATCTCTTTTTATCGCTGGTTTAGTACTTCCAATGGTAGGTAATGAATGCTGAATACTTTCGCTTTTGCATTTCCAAAGAATTGCGCCTTTGAGGGCAATGTTTCAAGAAAAATGAGGGCAATGCTATTCGTTGGCAAGTTCCAGTGTGGTATCCAACACAACTCTCTCTCGGCACTGCGCAGATACGATGCTTGGACGATTGCATCGGTAACGATTGCGATTGCGGATAATTCCATTCGTTATCAAATACTGTTAACAACAGAAGTTCAAATTATGCTAGAAATGGCTATATTATGAAAGGAAATTTTTCAGAGAATTACTTGCATATGTATGAATGGTTAAGCGGGTGCTTCGAAATAGACTTGCACAAATCAAGTATAAGTGATACCCGCAAAAGTGATATCTTAAATAATATAGCGAACAAAGATAGCAGGGAAATGCACTACAATAACACGTAATTTCATTAGCCCAGCACTCATCATGAACTGACGCTTTTTTCTTCAACGAAATTTTTTTACTTACTTTCAAACAGCGATTGCTTACTTACTTTCACATTTTCAAGCAGTTCTTTTGTTTTTTGGACCACTAACCCAAGTAGTCATAGTAAGGAATAAATTAACAGGAACTGGCAATAGAACGGGAGAAGTTAAATCGTTACTACAGAAGAAGCGTTTTAACGAGTACAATGACTCGTAGAAATAGAGAGTTTCATTGTCTTGAATGTAAGATTTTTTAAATGGATGATTAAGGTATGTATACACAATCAACCAATCATCCGGCTGCAACAAATAATGCTATTTATCTCTATACTACGACTGGTGATGGAGGCAACGCTTGGTTCGGATACTGGGGCACTGCGGATGGCGGTAAATACAGGTAAACGACGAAATTTTGTCGTTTTGTTCTAGTCTCTGAGAATGGTTTCTGATGGCTTAACGTCTGATTCTTTTTCTTGAAATTCCCCCAAAAACTGGAATTAAATACTAACGAATGGCTTCGCATTTCTGCATTTATTACAGGGACATGTATTTATTTATGCCGGTAACTCTCAAATTTTGCAGGAAACCATTTTTCTGCGAATGTAAACCAATTCAGGGGGCTCGAAATCCGCAGGTATGCAACTTGCTAGTTATTGCTGTGTTAGCGTTGACTCATACCGTACTCATTTACGCACGTGCTAGATATGAGGTGAGGATGAAGTTACCAGAAATGATAAACATATAGTTTCCCAAACGATGACTACTGGAGACCAAAATCGCGAGTGTTTTAAAAACTGGCAAAACAGTGCTCAATTACTTTTACAGAATAATCGATGAGGATTAGAAACCTCTTGCCCATAAGTTCATACAAATGTTGAATTCGTCCATAAGAATTTCCAGAAACACAAACCCCACAGCGCTTTCAACTTTTTGTCAGTGACATTTCCTACGTCTTCACGTCAGGGAAAGTCTAGTGCTGGAAACGTAGTGGCGATTTTGGTGCATACGAAGGATAAGTGCAGTGACATTGCCACCAAAACCAGAATCGTTTTTTTGCCCCATCCCCAACGTACTTATATCATATAACGAACTAGGAGTGAAATTTACACCGAAGAGGTTCAGTTTGACACGGCGAGTATGGAATATATGAAAAATTTATCTCACTGAATTACTGCTGAAGTAGAGGAAATGGGCTATCAAGAGCAGACTCCAACGGAGAAACCTACAACTGCAGTCAAGGAATACCTAATGAACGTCAGAGTGAAGGGAACGCTGAGTGCCGGAGGCTGATTTTCGGCCCGTTTTCCTACGATAAGTTGAATAGTCCACTGGACATAGCGTGCCCATAACGTTCCCCCTCATTGTCCTACTTCTGCAGTTTCAGTCCTTCTTTGGCATCTCCCTAGATCTGACCCCAAAGTTCGGCGCCCACTTATGAAGACGTTCGGCATTCCAGCAAAGTGTTATCTCGTTTCATGCCTCGATTTTTTAGCGCTAATACTAAACAGCTTGAGGCAGCGTAGGCAACTGCTGGTTTCCTTAATTATTTAGCATGACCACTTACCACTAGGACTGAGGCTCGAATGAAAGTAACTGAATGTTGCTTTTCTCTTGCCTTTCTTTGTATGTTCTGCAGGATTTACGAGGTTTTGAAGCATTCGCGTCTTTAACCTGAAGTATGTTTTGAATGTGGTCAAACTCGTGACTTCAGTGCTCAGATTTTGTTTATTTTTTCCAGATTAGACCAATCAAACCTGGTGCCCCAATCTTTCCAGCAGCAGAGGATGTGCTACCTGAGCAGACTACTCCAGAAAGTGATATTGAACTGCTGATGCCCGATTCTTCGGAAGCACCTGATTCAGACGTCAAAGCACCAAGAAGAAAATTGATGCAACCTACTGCAGGAAAATCAGGTGCGCCAGGCAGTATAGTATTGTTTTTACATTTTTCAACTTCGCGCTTATATAGAGCTCCATTAATGATTAGAGTAGGCTGCAGTGTAACAGCAACTACATTTGGAACCTTGAAGGTTTTCAAGAAAATGAGAACATATAGCTGAGTGATATCATTCGTTTCTGAATTAAGAGTGATCGGATACGTATCTCTGCCTCGATGAGATATGTTACTGAGCAAGACAATGATAATTTTCGAAAGAGCGGATGTTGATAATTAACTGTTTATTGCCTCAACTATTAATGTTGATTATTAAATAAGTTTGATATTGAGTGAGCTAACTGAATTCGTTTTACTGCTCCAGCAGTCTTCCATTGTTAACAGTCAATGAACCCACTAGAAAGCCTGTTTTCCAATATCTTCAGAAGAAGTCCTCAAAAACAGCAGCATGCGTTTATAAGATGTCTGCAGCAATTAGTGGCACACGACAACAACGACGGTGCATCGCTGTTTCTGCACTTTTGTCTGCATTTCTGCACTCTCCTTGCGAAAGTAATATGTAATGTTTTGGCACTAACTGAATGACAAGGTGGGTGAAGATTACAAGTAAAATATTCTGTGAAATTTATCAAAGAAAATTTCAGATCGAAATGGTGGAAATCCTGAGGAGGAGGCGTTATGCGAGATTTTGATACCACCAGCTAACTCATTTTATGAAGCATTACTCAAGATGACGAATCGAGTGGACACTTTCTTGGCCTCGATCACTAACGATGCAGACAAATGCAAAACAATATTCAAGAAACTCGATGATCTTGGCAGCAGTTGCGATGCACTCCGCAATCGTGCAGCCGGGGCATCGGCAGCATGTTGAACGATGCAGTAAACCTGTAGTGAACTTTGCCATTCACTCTGATTTATTTTACAGGTGTTGAGGAGAATAAAGTGAAAAGTAATAGTTATTCGTGCACTAAGAGGAATGGAAAATCGGAATAACAGGAAGTCATGTAATAGTCATATGATATAAAGTGAAAAAATGCGGTCAAAAAAGTTTTGGGAGCAGGTATGAGGCGACCACGTATGAATTAATAGTTAGATCTACGCAACGTGCAAACATAACAGACTAAATTTTGCACGCCCCTTATTGTGTATCAAATGGTGCCATAAATGGAGCAGTGAGATTTGCAAATCAGTGCAAAGTTTGCTTGAAGGAGAGTGGCCATGCACATCTAACAAATTAGCCTTTACACTCGGCACCATCACGCGGCTGCTTCGCATCTCCACGAATATGCTTCGTTTTACTAAGTCGGGTCGTATGAGAGTGACAACCTGTTCTATAATTTTGTTTTATTTTGCTCAGATCACTGCCATGTGTGGTCTAAGAAGCTCATCATTGTTTGTCTGCTCCTGACTACTGCGTGGGAGAGTAAGCAGTTTCTATTCCAAAATTACAATCAAACATTGCATATTTTAATACAGGTGTGGTAGCATTCGTGATGTGGAGATCGGACTACCAGACTTGAATCCGACCTCATTTCGGGAATGAGTGAAATTTTCATCGATAAATGTTGATAGAAGAGGGTTTCAGTGTCGGAACTACAGTAAAGTGTAGCACGAGGCCTATCTTTTATCTAGCTTGGCCAGTTCGAACACCCAGCAAAGGAAGACATTTCGTTTCTTTTTTCGCCCTAACTAATAGAACTCAATGGCCTCACACTAATTTCACGAGATAAAATGGGAAATCGAAATTTATACCGCTTTCTCGACTTCAGTGATTTAAACCAAGTCGGACTTCTCCAACTTACGAAGAAATCGCACTTGCACTATCCGGTTGGCTGGAATGGTCAAATTTCCGAACATGCCTGACCATTCGAAAGCGTCGGTTCAACCTAAAGAGTTGTTTGTATTCCAGCTGCGCGAATTACGCCTACCTCATTCATTGTAAGCTGTCCATACATTGCACGTTTGCAATGGAAGTTGCTTATCCGGTATATGGCTGCAAATACGGGATGCTCCCAGATTGCCCTTTCGCAATGTGCGTTCACACGGAGTGCGCAGTTGAAATTAGCGTAGCCGCGTTTATCGAGTTGCAGATTAAAGTATTCGTCTGAGTGGTGTTTATGGTGCAATTACCAACAACAGCACCGATGATGTCTACCTCATAGGCTTATTCCTCTATCGATTTCTGCCACTCATCGATTCACTTGTTTTGTGTGGAACTGTTGACGCCTACTTGATGCCAAACGTGTTGCACCAACACGGCATCCAACCATCTGCAACGCTGGATGACGTTCTGCTCAGGCTGTTTGTCTAATGTCTGAAATCTTTGCACAGTGTAGCCGCATGCGATCTATCCAGATCTTTGCTGGCAACACCACTGATTTCTGCAATGAAGCTGGTCGATGTAACACCTTATTTTTGCATACTGCCGTTGCAACTGGTCCGACCAAAAGGTAACTTTTATATGTGTTTTGGTCAAATTTATTGTTTTGCTTAGTGATTTTTGGCGATACCGATTCACAGTACTAGAGCTGAATCGTGCTTCAAATTGAGCTCTCTTTTAATTTACTTAAGAGATTATGACAGTTGTGGCGCTGAATTTACACATTTTCGACGATTGTTGACACGGTGAGAATTGCTGTACAAACTCCTTTTTTTGGTACGATGTTTCATATCTCTATCGCATCCATTTATTTATTCAAGGAGCATTTTTTCTCGATTCATTCGTCGCACTGTTAACAAAAATAATCGAATATCACCGACAAAGATGAAAAAATACAGTGAAATAAAGTCGCCGGGAACAATGTGCACATGATTTTCTCTGAAACATATTAGCGAAGAATCATTCCATGCTTTAAGCTTACTTTTGTTTCTCGAAATGGAAATCTTTCAAAACGAGTGCAAAACGAATTGCATCATGCAAATACTGATGTCTGTTAATAAACATAAGTCAACTGCAGAGGAGAGGTGTGTTGAGTTGCTCGAAATGCTATAGGAAGTTTTCCATCAGGAGTTGAGCATCCTCGAACATTAGAAATAAACGTTCAGTCCAAATGGAAGTATGCGAATAATAAAGGAATTGACTTTTTAAGGAATATTTGCAACGCATAAAAATGCACCGTGGATAACAGTGCAGCTCAAAGGAAAGGTGATTTTGTGCGATAGGAAAGACCTCGTAATATTATTCAAGAAACCTCGATCATTGTTGCCGTTCTTTTCGCAAAGTCGGCGGGATTGTTCACTGAAGAATTTTCGGTTGAATTTCTATTAATACTGGCCTTGGATTTAATGATGACTTTAAAAGAGGCAATTTTCTGTCACTTGTTCTTTCCATGAATGAATTGAAAGCTTTAAGGATTCGAATGATGCGGAGAATTTCAGCTAATCGTAAACAAATAAAAAGGAACTAGTTTCGACCACCTTTTTATTGATTGTTTAATCGCCGCAAGCCGTCTGTCAACGATCAGTATTAGCTGCTTAGGAATAAAGGACTTACAGCGTCGACCATTCATGCCATCCCATCGGGTCCTTCTAAAAGGTGCTTTTAACTCTTGAGCAAAGAATTCTGCAAGGAAGGCGCTCTATGGAATCAAAGAGGCATTCCAGCGTAACAGTCAAATGAAACATTGCTTTTGAGAGATGTCACAGCGACTGCATATGAGTGTTTATTTGCCAAGCAAATTGCGCTTCATTGCTGTGACGTGCGCCTCTACCGGCAATGAGAAGGTTGTTTGCATTCGCGAAGGTAAGGACGGGTGACACACGGCTCGTAAAGTCGACCAAATCATCTGTTTACATGCTGTTCTTCACTACAGCTGAGCGACACGAAAAATTCAGAGGTATTTGGCGGCCTCATTTGATCTCGGTGAAAAAGGCATAGTTTTCTGCAGATACTGCTCTCTGCTGATCAAGTCATTTTGTCCTTGTGATTCCCTCTTATTTGACAACAGGTAATCTCACAGTATGGTTCCGTCCCGTTTAGCCTTCTTGTTACCTCACACTAGATTTCCTAGAATCTTCTGACTCCTCAAAAATGCTGCTTCAGCAAATGCTCTTTCAGTTACATGTTATGGATGTTTGCATGAAGACTGTTTCCTTCAATCGACTGCTAATAGCGGCAAATTTTGCTACGAATGCAACACAGACTCCAAATTTTGCTTTACAATAAGAGAACTGCTCGGTAATTTTGAGGAATTTTGAGGATTTGCAGAAGGCAAACAACTGCAGTGCAGCTGCGATTAAATGGTAAAATTTCAAGCAAAAAGCAAAACTGTGAGCATGTAATTCTGCAATACTTTACTTGGTCCTGACAAACTTGCTCACTGTGATGTGCCTTGTTTTTAGTTTACGGAAATGATGTGGTAACCACATCTGTATGATGCTTGTCACCAACAGCTTGTCGTATTGAAATTTTTTTTTTCAAATCGTTATCACTGATGAATATTAGTGCCTACTCATCAACGGTTTGTTACTGTATGGGTGCTGTGCATTTAAGTACAACTTAGAACCGATTTTCAAAGCATACATCATATTTACGGAAGTCTTCTCCCTCGTTTTTGGTAGCCTCAAATCACGAACCGGAAAAATAACTGCACTAAAAATTTGGCTATTACAGTCCTAATCTTGGGTTGATTTTGTATGGCATTTTCATTAGAATCAACGCTTTCTCAACGAATGTCTGCATTTGAAAGCTCCTCAAGATTTGCAAATAGGTTTTTCTTTGCAGCCCACTCGATGACGTCCAGCAACAGTTTCTTTTTCTTGTGAATTGCTAAGAGGAACTCTGTTCATTTGAAGCTGCAGCAGCATCAGTGCTTTACCAATGTTTTTATATATTTGTGGGTGTAAGGTTGTTCGGTCCTGTTTTCGACTCCCCAACTTTCTTTCTCAGTAGTATGTTCCGCAAGTCCGCTCTCTTTCTAGACTCAAGCAGATGCTGCATAACGTGGCAACATGACAAGAGGCCAAGGTTTCTTAATATCCCCTACAAAACGCAACGATAGTAGCCTCAGAGCAAAGAATACGACGACATGACTGGGGTTGGGGGGAATGGGTGAGATTATCTACCCAATAGTGCCTTCGCACGGATAGCCCACCCAGAATCACACTAATTCATGTAAGTAAATGTCCTTTTATAAGCAGGGGTGCTTGCCTGAAGGCATTTTTGGAGAGTCTTATTTTCTGTATCGTCTCTGCTGTGTCGGAAATATATTGACCGCCGCCGAATCGATATATTTATGGGTTGAAATTAAAGAGCGGAATTTCTTTGCGAGATCATTGTTATATATTCTCACCGATGTTTATGATTATTAATTCGTGCTGCTGTTGCAACTTTGCGCCAATATGCATCGAAGCATAAATTGTCGGCAACGAAAATTTCATCACTGCGATAGAAAGTTAACTTTTGTTGACGCGATTGGTGCAAATTCTGTCGCGACTCGTGTTCCGGTTACTTCTTATAAGGAAGATGGAACAAATTAAATACCTTCGAGCAGGAGAAAGAGTGAAATTTGATCGTAGAGTAATTGGCGGAATCAGGGCGACGAATTTCTCTTGCGCTTTTGTTGGCATTTATGGAGCGCAGCAATTTAACGCTAGCGTCATATTTGCCTCAAAGAGCGATGGCGTCACGCATCGCTGGTAAACGGCGGTATCCTCATATGAGTATCCATCCAGTTATTGTTGTTTTGTTGTTGTTCTTGCGTTCTTCTTCTAACGAAGGACTGCCTGCATGAGGTGAGGTGTAGATCATGGATAGATTGTCTTAGTTCCTGTGCAACAGTTTCTTGTTTAATTATTGGCTGATGTGTCACCGGACTCGGTGATGCAATAATTCGATCCGGTTGAGCGTCGATTATTGAAGGTGGTCACTTCTGTTCTAATCATAGGTGAAGCGTAAGCGTAAAGGTGATGGAATATCAACAGTTGATAGCCGTTTGATCGATCTTTCGAGTATTGGCAGCATTCCGTAAGTGGTGGAAGATTCCACATGTTGAGACATACTCTTCACCTTACTAGAAACTCTAGGCTCATCTTATCACAAAAATATTTTATCTGTTCGTCGTTTTCCTTCGCACTCCACATCCCGCAGCCAACCCTCACACTCTCCCGTCGTATGGAATTAGATTCTATGACGTAAGATCGTAACATATGAGGTGGTGGACGACTGCGCAGTTGCAGTATACTCATTCGCAAACACCATTCAGAAAACCTTCTTTTCCATAGCGACCTTCTTATCAAATGTATGGATCTGCTTTTATACCTTGACATAAGGTTTTCTGAAGTAAAGACTCTGAATTGATTTTTTTCGTGTGAAATACGACAAAATACTAGTACTTTTCCTTTCGTTCAGTGTCGAGACAAGTAAATAAATATTCTCTCTTTACCTCAGAGAGTCTTTTTCGTAATCCATAAATATATTCTACAGTGCCGAGCGTCTAGTTTCATATTCAAACGCATCATTTCAGGCAACGGCATGTAATACTTCATAGCGAAAAATTGAAGGGAAATGAACTTCAGCGATTGCTTACTTGACTTGCATATTGCAGCACACCATTTTCCGCACAATTGCTTTAGCTGAAAATGTGAATGCTCTCACACAGAGAAGTACGAGAGAATTGTTGACTTAATGACTCGCTTTCACTTTTATAGAAGTCCTCGATAAATGTTGTGCTTACGGGGTTTTATTCTCATTCATGTCTTTTCCTAGGTACATAAACAACGTTCCGTTGGGCGATTTTCACTTCGGTGTCGTTGTACCTGTGTTATATTAAGTCATTTAAATTCCATGAAGAATTCATTTTCCAACCAGCCAAATATCTTTCCCTACATAATTTTCCATATTTCTGTTTGCTGTGCCAAAGCGCATTAGTGCATTATGGCGCTTTGAATTGGTGTGGGGGGAGGGGCGGGGGTATACTTTGTGTCTTTCTGTTTGTAGGATAATTTCATCTGAGAACCATCGAGGCTGTTCTTACCGATGTTGGGAATATAACGTGGACAATAGAACGATCATTTTTTACGACAGGACATAACGTGGATACAACTTGAATATAACGTGAACTGTTAGCATTTCTCACGTTTATTCGTTAAAACCCAGAAGAGTTTCCAACGCTTCAGGATGACAGAAAATATCCTTATGTTTTACACTTGTGGGATTTCGTTTTGTTTTGATAAAGCTGAGGGTAATGGCGGAATTTTATGGGACATTTATGCGAACAGTGGAATCCTTGAGATGTGGAAACCATATTCTGCACAGTTAACCTTTTGTTGGTGACATATGAGATTGGTAGCAAAATGCTAAAATGCATACTGAGCAGCTTCTGCCTCTGCGAAACTCCACCACTTGTTTATTTAAGCAACGTGTTGAAATCAGAGAAGCTTTTCAGGTTGTTCGTTGTGGCTAGAATTTGCAGTGCGCTAGCGCGTACGGTTGCTGCGAATTATGAGCGATGCAAAAAAAACGTGCAAAATATGGTGGCACCTTTATGTGTTGGGGCTCAGCAGGTTTCGACTTTGACAGACAAATGTGATGGAAACATTCTGAATTTCACACATTGCATTTCGATCACAAGAAGACTTCTCTAAATAGCACCGAAATGAATAACTCACCTATTGATTATACGGAGAAGCGATAAATTTCAAGTCTTTGGAGAAGATAGAAAAGGAATCTCGTAGAATGCAAATTGAATAACGGCACGATGAGCGGATTTTTGTAGTTTTCTGTGAATTTGTTTTGTAGTGCCGTGACGAATGTATATGTCTGTATGTGTCCGTCTATTTATCGCAAAGCAGCACAGCTACCAAATGCACACCGTTCGGCAAGGTAGAATACAAATGAAGTGTAACGGAAATTTGACATTATTTTCCGCGTGGTGAATTAATGCCGAGGAAGTTTTGAAACACGCTTGCGCCGATCGAATTTGCTTATCCATTAACCCTCAAGGAAAAACCAGCTGGAGGAATATTTTGTACAGGCGGTTCGGTCGGTGCAAGACTCAGCAGCTGCGTTTGTACGTATGCGAAAAATTCTTATTTCTCCTAATTTACTTTCCATCCACAAACTTATGTGCAGTGTTTATCTGTACTTTACATTCTATTATGTCCGAAATTTGTCATCACTTTCAAGGAGTGTTACCATGATGGAGATTTTGTCATGAAAGTGATGAGAGTGGAAATCCTGAAAACGTAAACACGATGAGTCAGTCAGCGGCAGTTATTGAAACGTTACATGTCCGCCTCAATAACTAGTTTTTTAATGTGAGTTGGTTGCTTATCAGATGAAGATATTTACCTCACAGTCTGCTAGTAAACAGGAATTCCCATTGAGAGACACTTCCAATGTTCGAATTTACAGCCGCACATTGCATCTATTTGAATGGGCTGACTACTCGTCAACGAATGGTCAGCCTATTCAGTGGATAGTAAAAAATTGCTTCCCACATACATCGAATTTAGTTTCTTTCATGAAGGAAAAAAGTGTTCGGTTGGCCTTGGAATGCGGTTAGCCATTCCGTATATTTTCGTTGGAAAAGTTGCAGATGTTTATAAACGTGTTCCTAACATTTACACTCGTTGTATTTAATGGGTGGAGTCAGATATTTATCGACTACTTAAACTTTTAGTTTTCTTATAGAGTAACCGATCGAATTCAAGACAGGAATAATCGAAATGCAAATCGAATCGTTTATTTCCGATACATTTCTTGAGGGTCGGAATTGATTAGTTTTCAAATTTATTCAGTTTGCTGAATTCATTGGTGTTCAGTAAAAGTAGCAGTTGATAGATATTAATGTCCATTATAAAGAAACCTTTCGGAGGTTAGCCATTTATTTGAGTCGTTTTGAGAGCATAAAGCGTCGTAGCATATTGAATGCTATTGCATGTCAGAGTGCTTCACCTGATGAAATTTAGCCACTATTTGCTCCGCTGTGGAGCGTTCGTAACTTCAGTGATAAAGGGGTCATATGTTGCGTCTGGCATATTTTTCTTACAGTCAATGCTTTGGCTATTCAGCTAAGCTCCAATCGTCGCTTTATCTATATCTTTAGAAGTAGAGCACGCCAAATTCATACCTTGATTATGGTCATTTATGGGGTTATTTCTTTTGAATTTTACTGCAAAATGTTTTTGAGTTCGACCAAAGGTCAAAATAGAGTACACAAGCGAATCTAAGAGAGTGCTTGCCGAATATGTGTAAATAAAAACAATGTCGCCAAAACAACATCAACCAATTTCATCATTGCTTCGAGGTATTTAGCTGTGTACTCAAATGTTTCCGGTCATCGCTCGTTCTTATTTTTCACAAAACATTTCACTAAGTGTGTAATTTTATTTCGGCGAGGATTAAACAACATCATTGTTGAGACTTGCTGATGTGAGCGAGCTTCCGAATCAAACGTTTTGCAGTCGCATCGTGCCGCTTCAAATCGTTCACTATTGAAAACGTCCTCTTCGCCTCAACGTCGGCGAATTTAGCATGGAGGACTGTAATTTTTCTTTCGCTGCTGCCTTTATGCTCTGTTTTCATGTGCTCTCAAATTTATGAAGTCATTGAAATGTTATGATTTTTCATTAATCGCCGCAATATTCGGAGTCATCCTACGTGATTGTGAAACTTCCATCAGACCTTCTGATCAGTCACGAATGGAATAACGAGTAGGAGGCGGGGAATGGGGGGAAGGATAGGAGATACAGCCGAAATTTCCTGACTATCGAAATATCCAGTCTTTAGATGAGCTTGGGTGTTCATACATCTTCTGAATAACGTTATCATTTCAAGTAAAAAAATTTCCCGAATACTGTTGACAATAAAATTCCCTCTACCATCATTCGAAGACAAAAAGTGAAGCTGACAAATGCAGTGTGGATGTTGATTTCAAGTCACCTCTAGTTTTCAGACGCATTCCATATTCAGTAACCCTAAAAATTGGCCCAGTTCTAGTGAAAGTTTCATTTTTCATTCCATTTACGGTGGAGTATTGCAGAAAAATGCCCAAAATTCTTCAAGAGCTAGCTGAGCATGACCTGGAACTTCAGTCACTGGGAGGTCCCATAATTTTCATTTTTACAGTGTTCGGTAAAAACTGCTATAAAAATGGTTAAGCAGGACTTTTATAAACAGCGACAGCACACAGAAATAGCTAACATTAGTTGTGTTGGTTGGCTGGAGTGGTCGGGTCAAATTGTCCCATTCGGGAAAAAAGCATTGAGAGGTTCATGGAGATGCTGTTGTTTATGACAGTTTTTAACGGCTCTACAACGACCTTTCCGCCAAATTTCTGCTATCATTTTTGGTTTATTGAAGCTTCGCCGCAATTTTAACGCTATGAATGGTTATTCAGTGAGAGGAGAATTCTCATCATTAAAGTGAGCTGAATTATAAAACACTTCCATAACTTCAACCAGTCTTAGCGCACTCCTTGTAGCCTCCTTTGCGCCGCTGCAAAGGTGGTTATAGCAGTTACAGTGAATACATCGCCTTATTCCTGCAAAGAGCGCACATGAAAATATGCATTAAGTCTCGTATGCTTTCAGTGTGATATCCTTTCCGCGCATACGTCTATGTGCTCGGTAACCTCAGGTCGGTAACCTCAGGTTCTGAAGTGAAAGCATAAATTTTGCTGATCTAATTTCGTTGTACAATCAAACAACAGCTTAAAATTTTGCCTGTTGAGAACTTTGCATTTGATCGTAGTAGATATGTTAGGAGTTATGTTTCTCTACTTCGTGCATTATTATGTGGAAATTAGGTCTTACGTTTAGGACTGCAAAAAGCGCAGATTGTGCCCATCTTTTTATGTGACTCTTCATTTTCTTCTTTGAAAGATGAGTTCGTATTTGCAGATATTTTTTTGTTCTCAAATCTTAAAGCAATCAATGGGGGAAAAACTTGTTCTAAGCTATTGAGCAATGTTGCTAAACGTTCAGCATTTAATACTTATTCGTGACTTTTCTGCGAAAGGCACCAATAAGACCGGTGATGATTGTTCCATATTAGCATCATTAGTCACACTTTTCATTTCTGCCATGAGCCTTTTCATTTCTGCCATGAGAGCATCCACTGCTAGCAGCCGCTCTTTCTTGGCGATTAGAAAATTTCTGCCAAATATGTGGAAAACACATCGAATTCCTTGTAGTTAATGTAAAATGCTCAGCATGCAGTTTAGTTATGTTCCAATCTTTCAACGAATTAGTATGTAAATTTTAAACGCAAATCATATCAATCATAGGTGAGCTGTAACATAATGAGCAGAAGCGGCCATGCGCACTGATTATGAAAGGGTTTCTGCTCTATTTCCTGAAATCTTGCACTGGATTAAATTATGATCTTTGTGTAACCATTTTGGAGAGGTATAATTTGCATGCTGTGGGCTAGTGGATATACAGATGGAGCGTAGGTAGGCAGGCATGTAAATCTTCAAAGTATTCTTTTGTTAAGATCATGATGTTTCTTGCTCGATGAAGTGGACGCCTTTATGCAAATGGCGAAACCATCGGAGAGGATCGAGACATTCTTCTGCTTTTTGAAACTTTTCTAGAAGCATAACTCGGTATATGCTGAATAAAATGAGGTATCTCAGAAAATTATTCGACCGATCGTTTGACTCTTCATACCAATCTTTCTTTTAAAAAACTATTTATTCCAAGTAAAACGTATGATGTTAGGATTACATTGCGGGTTTTTATATAAGCTCGACTGTTTAATGATCTTTGCCTCATGATTCAATTGAATGATGCTGAAGTGAGGATGGTATAATTACTTACTGAATTAGATTGCAAAACAAGTTTAAAAATCCGAAAAAATGTTAATAATCGTGTGTTGTTCATAGAGAATTCGCTCGATATTTTGCAACAATTTTATTGCTGAACAAGGGTATTGCAGAAATAAATTGCTGCGAACAAGCAAAAAAGAAGTGGGACATAAGATCTATGCAAAGGATATTGAATTGGAACGGATTTCATTGTAGTCAGTGAACATTAAGTGTCTTAGTTATGGCGTCACGTATCGATCGTTATTCAAGAAGTAAAAGTAAGTTTACTTTTATCATGAATATACTTCTTCGCCATCTCTTTGTGCTAGGAATTTGGCGAAGTTTTCGTTGCCTAATAACCTTTGAACGTAATTCTTCGAATTTTTTGCATCAAACGATATGATGAGATTTGGAAGCTGACAGTTTGAACACCACAGTAAAAGCTGTCCTATTTGCATTCGAACAGTCTGTGAAATTTCTGTCTTACTGAGTCATTAAAAAATAAAAAATTTCCGCTTCCCTTCTAGGCTTCATGCTGATAGATTTCGTTGTAAGGCTTCAAGTTTCTTTCGTTCTCGTGCATACTGCTGGGAGATTCATTCCTTAGCCCCTTTCTGGGTTGAACTTGTATTGCAAACACTTTTCTGTGCTTAGAATTTGATCGTATAACATCAGTGATGCAGTTGCTGTTCTAAGACAATAAGTCATCAGTTGAACTCGTTCAATTTCCTCAACGTCTGCGGTAAAGACAGTGTCACCATTTATGAGAGAGATGAAGTGGAACCAGTTTACATTTTATGTATGAATCTGAAAGCTATTGGCTTTATAGGGTTTTCTTAATTGAACTGTATATGACTTTGCTATTCCCGCATTATTTATGACTCGTCGAGCACTACAGTGATGCTAAGAGGCGTTTAAAGGGTTTTTGAACTTTTGCATATTTCGCAAAGATTGTACATTCAGGTAGCAGTAGTGATTTCACTATGGAAATATTTGAACACAGACTCGAATAATCTTCTTACGTGAATATCCTATTATCATTTCTCTCAATTCTCCATACTTGTTGCACACAACGCATAGAAAGATACCGATTTTGTGTGTTTTGCACGATTCACCGACCAGTTGTGTTCTGCCTATAGCATTTCGCAACTGGATGAATACTTGCACTCACGTGAAGTCGCACGTCAGATTCTTAACTTCTTCAACAAATGTTGCCTTTCTTCAGATATCGTTGAGTTGAAATTCGACAGTAAATAGGTGCTTTTTAGTATGTAATAGGCGGAGGATCGCGTTTGTTCAAAAAAGGATATCGCCGAAGACGCATTTTAGGCATTATGCATTATTCAGTCTTTTTTGTTATTTGCATAGATTTCTTTGTACTGAACATGAACCAACCGATGAAACTATCTCATCATTTCAAAACACAATATAAATTGATATGGAATTAATTTTATAGGTGCTGCTTAGCATCTAGTTATAACAGCCATCTACGATAGGGTAAATTGTCAACAAACCAGGGTGAAATGGTCTGTGTGAGGATTACGCAAATGCCAGCAGTGTTATATCAGAAATGAGAGGAGATCGACATTACCTGCAGATTACCTCACTTTTCGAGGTTGCGTTTTCACGGTTTGTTTATACAGTGCCTTAATATTTCGGTTATCATACGATCGGAATTTTCCAGGCACTGATCTGGCTTGCCTCTTCTGTAATTTATTTGCAAAACATTGAAAAGATGAAAATTCTTGAGCCTTGCTGAAACTTCATGTAATTAAATATTTGCTCATATTTTTACTGCAAAATGAACCTTACTTCATTAATAACGATTTATGCAATGCGAATGCATCATAAGAAATACCAAAAATACGCTGTAATCAGCCGTCATACCATCTTAAATGAAAGTTTTTCATCTGTCGCAATATCTTTGTTCTAGAGGATTTGCTTATATATTTTTGCGAATTGCTGAATATCATTCATTTAAAACAATTTTGTGCTATGGTTTGAAAAGACAACAATATCATCATAGGACAGGTAACATCATAACCAAAGCAAGTATGCACACACATATCAAAGCCACCAAAGACTTGATGAAGAGAAAGGAGTAGAAGAGGAAAACTTCCAGATTCTTGATCATTGATAATGGAATCCGAAAAGCACGCGTATTTTTAGCAGCACCACTACAAGCGATCACAACTTGATCGTTTCAGAAGTTAAGTCAGCAGCGGCAGATATGTGTGCTTTCCTGGCTGTATTTATTGAATTAAAAAAAGAAGCTTCCAATATGCCACTTCTCTCCTCCTCCCTTTCCCTCTCCCCTCCCCATCAATCCTATTCTATCCACTTTTCTCCATTATCACATTTATTGGTTACTGCTTGGTGATCTCTCTTATTAAAAATTTCTCGTAGTTCATTTCATCATTGCAGCGTAATCGGAGAGTCCGACCCACAGAATTGAGATTGACTTTCTGAGGAATTCCACTTATTTCTTCTAACTCTTAGTCATCTGATGTTAGTCACAAACTGCTGATAAAAACTCGTCCACCTTAGTGAGTTAAGTTGATCGCCGTGTTTACCCATCAGTGAGTTAAAAACTCAGCAAAATCTATGAAGTGCATTTTGTGAGAGCATTTGGCAACCTCTGTGACGTTACGCTTTACAGTGCAATTAAGGTCTTATCTCGATGGACGTCGCAAATTTGTGTTGATGAAGTGTATTTCCTTCTTATAATGCCAGCGCTGACTTAATTCAACCAGCAGACTGTCTCACTGTTCATTTAACTATAATGCATATATAAGATATCTCATGTCTGCAGAAGAAGTAATGTCTTGTGATTAACTGAATAGACTGTCTCTAATCTTCTCTACTAAAACTCTCTCAGTAACCTCATTCTGCATAACGGTCGTCGGCATAATGTCGTCATGATTTGTGACCACTAAGGTGATGTGATAATACTCGCTGTTAATGACAAAGTCGACATAAACTAAAGTAGTAAGCGGTGAAGTGGTACGAATAAATTAGAGTGGTGGAAGTCGGTATGCTTCGTAGATAACTGAGATGCAAGACTGTTGCATAGCGATGGAGGATAAAAAAGCTTCCTCGCAAATAAATTTGCCATGCGATCTCTCGTTTCCAACGAAAATATCTATAGGATGCCTGCCTTCTTATTAAATTGACGAACATGTAATCGTTACGCTTCATTGAAAGTTAAGAAACGCTTACTCACATAACAAATCACTTAATGCTTATGAATTTGGATCTTATATGAAGTTAATTTAGTGACAAATATTTCATGCACAGGCCTTATGATGACCTAATCCACGATTGTTTATTGCCGCTTTCCCAACAACATATTTTATAATTTCTATTGTAGTATACGTTCCATTTGATATGCCTTTGATGTACAACTCTCTCAGAATGTGCGTTTTGGATTAACGTGTCTAAAATAACTAACTTCTGTTCAAACTTCGTTATAACTCCGAGAAGTGTTTATGCACCAAATATTGAGATATGAGGTGTAGCAAAGCACAGTTAGAAATAAAAATGTCCCGAAACAGCTCGTGAACTTCGGTTCACCTAAAAACTCCTCTCCTACATATGACCATTACTTACATATGACCATTTCAGTCAGCGAATTATTGAACCTCTGAGGGTGAAAAATTATGACATGGTTAAAAATTTTGCTTTATTCGATTACATTCAGTGAATGTGAATTTGTCCGCCTTCATTCCGTAATGCGCGGCCTTCATATTATGTGGCGCGACGACCTAACCAAAGTCATGAAATTCCCCATTATAAATCATCATACAACAGCAACGACGAAGCTACAGCCTAGAGGTCCATAACCAGCCTCAGGGGTTTAAGCGACGATGCAGAAGTTATGCGTTACGGACCTGTGTGGAACGTTCAATCGCCTTCTGCCAAATTGGTGGAGGATGGCGATCCAGCGCATCGAATTTTGGTTATTTTAAAACTTTTCTGTATTTCTGCAAGGGGTCTTTGTTTTGTTGTTGTTGGGGTTTGAGCATGTTGTAGGTAATATTTTGTGCCTATCACGCTCGTACACATCACCGTTGCAAGTTGAGGCTGGAACGATATTCACAATATGTCAGGGCTGAGCATGCTTTGTCGTTCGAGCATGTTCAAATACTCCAACCTTAATATTGCGGATTCTCGCACTTCCACCCGCATATTAAGGTTTCTCTTCGGTTGTCCAATCAGCCACAAAAATTTCCCTCCAAATCCTTTTCTCAATCAAAGATAATCCAGAAGGAAGGTGAAGGGAAGGAGAATGGCGATCAAGTTTGTTGCGATATGGAAGGCTATTTCTGCACTGTATTCTCGCGCGCCTCTTCCATCCTCATTTTCCGACTGGAATTTGCGATGGAGTTATTTTGCTGTATATTTTCTTGTCTGTTCGTCGTCATAACTCCATTATCCCTACTCATCGTCATGTTTATTAACTGCTTTCATTGCTTGATGAATATACGAAGGGATTTCTTTCAAAAACTGCCGAAGTATTTCAGCTGAGAATTTTCTCGGAACTAATGTTACCGCCTCTGAAAATTTGTAAAAAATGATGGTATTTTTGTCCTCACATGTGATACTATGAGCTTTAAAGTGGATCTCAATTTTAGAACCCTTCTTGTTCAATTTTGCCGCATTATGTCTGTTATCCAGTTATTCTGAGGTGTATTAGTGAAGTCAAATAACCTATAATATTATTATGAGATCATTTGTAGGTATTTCTGGATCTCTTAAAGTCGATCCCGAGGTTTTCACCGGGGAGGCTTCTCTCATCAGGGCTTATAGGTCATCCGTTAGCATATTTTGTAGTTTCTTTCTCAAATAGCCTGAATATTTTATTTTTTTCAGTATTGTGCAATATATAGAAAGACATTCTGCTCTTGAAGAAGCATAGCATACTGCTATTTTCAAACAAATAGAATGTCGAAGTTGTCATCTGCATTACTTGTCAGGATTAGAAAGGACGTTCAGAGGTATATTGTATCGCGAGTATATTTCTTTAAAAAAGTGCCGGAGCCAGAGCGACATACGGCCGAAATGATTTGCGGATCGATGAGTCAGTAGAGGTCGGAATATTTGTATTTCTGAGCAGTGTGCGGAGGATGTTTGGAATTATGAGTGCGAAACCCGAAACACGCTGACTGCTGCGTTTAGTTGAACGTTTTGTGTACTACGAAAAGCACATTGAAATGTTTTGTTTAAAGCTTGTGTCATGATCGGGCGTTGTCATTGTTGCATGCCAGTTCGCTTCGAAAAAAAAACGAAATTCATTCAAGCCACAATTCAACATTCCTATTGGAATGAAATTCTGTTTAGGCAGTCGTAACGTGGCTGCCAGCTATGTTTCGCTCTAATGTCCTAAGAATTGAACGAAATCATATTTTGTGCTTGATGAAGAGAAGAGCTTCATTCACTGAAAAAAATCTTGTATGGAATGAAGGGGTTTTATTCATTTTTTGCTTTACATCGATTGTATACCTGCTTAGACTTCAAGCTGTATGTGTCGAAAAGCATTTTAAGATCATGAATGGAAGCAAACATTGCTCGCAAAATGGCACGCGCATCTCGCCTAATGATTGATCTCTCCTATATTATTTCATCAGCCGACTAGTAACTATGATTCGAGTTGATATCGTGAAGTGAACTCATTCAGATAGCTCATATGCCGTGCTTCTTTCTGTTTCCTTCATTTTGCACTTGGTCGTCTCATCCATTGGAAGCGCGGCGGAAGCGCCCACTGAAATTTTCTGCCAATATTTATATTGACTGATTAATTTTTTCCTATCATCTGCGACTAACTTTTTTACTTTCCGATTAATAATTTTTTCCCTCTTATCTCCTCCACATTTCCCTCTCTCTTCCTCCTTCTCTTTCCCACTCCCTCTCTCTTTCCGTCTCAGTTTTGTTGTGTTACCACTTCTGTTGTATTGTCGAGGTCCATGGAGAGTGAATATGCAAGCATCAAGATTGAATTCGCATTCCTTATCTATACTTGTTCACTTGTTTATATATTTGGCTGAGATATACCAGAAAATTTCATCGACGCAACTTATTTGACATCAAATACTACCACATTTTTGCTTGTTCAATTAACTCCTCTATTTCGTGCTAATCAAAAGCAAATCTTCAGCAAGAAGCTTACTATGGGCTTAACCTCAATTCAGTATTTTGACGAGAGATTTTGAGGCCACCATTCAAAGGTCTTAGTGACATTATTCTGGCCGGAGGATGAATATGATAGCATGAACATGTTTAATAATCATATAGAAATATTGTTAGTGAATTACTTTCAAGAGAAATTTTAATAAGCATTAAAGAATGATTGAAAGGATAGGAAGAGGGTTCAAATCAAAGAAGCATTAGTGTGGTGTACAGTTTGCCGAAAGGCTTTTTTAGTTTTTGACGTAAAATATTTCAACGTTCTCATTGAATGAATTGTGCTCATTCGTTACATTTTTCAGAGCTTTTCATTGTATTGCCTGCTGACAGCGTTTGGAAACGTCATATTAGCATATTGTTATGACATCGATATATGATTACAGGCATGAATACACAAACAGAAATGCATTATGCTACAAAGTAGAGAACTGAAAATTCGCGGATAGCTAATTTTGTTTGGAAAACCACCAGATGCCAAAACAGCGCTGCGTTCGCAAAACGTTTGTTAAGCATTCGCTAAATATCAGTAGCCGCTCATAAAATCTCATTCAATATTCCCAAAACCCGGCCGCCATTCTCTGAACTTCAGTGCTTTCAATGCCAACACAACATCCAATCGATCCATAAGCCTACCTGTCGCCAGTGTATGCAAATTTCGCGTGATTGAGTGACTCTTGAAACTGATTCGCAGTGTGTCGATGATCATCAGCTAGTGAGTGTCATGTTCATCTTGGCTGTCAACAAAAAGCTGTCTTAGAAGTTGATTTAAAGATGTTTCAGTTAGATCAACTCGCTTGACCGAGACATCTTAATCGTTGCAGTGATCTCCAGACACTTGTTCTTCTGAAGGAGAAGATATCAGTCTACTTTTGCAACAAATTTTTAATGCGGAATAATGCGAGATCGCTGTTAAGTCAAAGATTAACTAATCTTTGAGATATCATAAGGATGTTGAGGGGGAGTGGGATCTCCAACTTGAGCTTTCAGTTTCTCAATAATCTAAAAATTTTCAGGTCGTTCTATTTAAGGCTATGGGAGAGCGAAAATTCGATTTCTCCGCT
Source organism: Parascaris univalens (assembly GCA_037576465.1). Lineage (NCBI taxonomy): Eukaryota > Metazoa > Nematoda > Chromadorea > Rhabditida > Ascarididae > Parascaris > Parascaris univalens. Next base: position 129,948,386 of record CM075173.1, on the reverse strand, counting down.
TTGAATATTTTTTAACTGCTATAGAAAAATTAAGAGATTCCTTTAGTTGAAAATGGGAGTTTCTTGGCTACATATTCCTCCAAATTTCAGGAATTATTGCACCGCAGGCGCTAAAATTTGAAGTTCTTTTTGAGACATTTCCAAAGCGGTAATTAATCCAAGCTCCGGAGTTTTTCTTACTCCAATTTTTCCTACTTCTTCAATCAAAGAGGGCGACATGAGCAGTGGGCTTTATCCAAGTTTCGCCGACGTAGTTGATATTCTCTTTTGATGGAATTCATATTTAACCGAAGAATCAGAATTATAATTTGGTTAGATTCTAAGTTTCTTCACTAAGTGAAATCGAAAAATAAGATTAAAGTGAAAAAATCGAAGTGGAATACAAATTCTTGATGAGCGCAGATCAAATCAAAAAAAGCAGCTCAGGGCCTTTATTTTCCTTTTTAATTTATGTTTTCTGGACCTAAAGAACCTGAGCTCAACAGTCTCTGCTTTTCTTCCCGATCATTCTGTACCCGATGGACGAGTGATGCACTTGCAACGCGGTGTTCGTTACACACGTCTCTATAATGATTGTAAACAGAATCCTTTCACAAACATCAAATGTAAAGTTGCACTGGTCGATTTAGAGTTAACTCTCGAATTCATTTAGTCACTGCATAAAATTCAAAATTAACTGAACTATGGATATGCATGATATGCAACCGAACATTTGTCAGATTTTAGAAGCCTCGCGCTGTTCAATGTTTCAGCACCCAATTTTTCTTCATTGGCGCCAATTCGAGGGAGCGCATATGTTCTGCCTCCTATATTTTTTCTTTTTCCTACTGTTGCCTCTTATATTAGGTCGCATACACCTCTCCAGTGCAGATGAACTTTGTAAATTTTGCTATGGCTGAGAGAATCACACGTGAGTCCTCTACAGTCGATCAGCATAGCACGACTTTGTGCTTTTTATACCTCGTATGGAAGCATCGCTTCGTTAATGCCATTCATAAAATAACATGCATCTGCTTATACACAGATAGACATTTTCTCAGGTGATTGATTCTCCTTTCTGTAAACTAAGAGCGCTCAAATGTGACACGAAATATGCAAGGCGTTTTTGCTCATTTATCATGACTGCTTTCATTGGTGTACGTCGTTTCAGTGAATTGAAATATAAAACGCTTATAATAATGTCATTGGCACGTTTTCCCAATTGTTGTTTGAAAGTTCCAGTTTCTTAGATTAAACACGTTTTTCTTGTTGTGGTGATTATTCCGTGATACAACATGGCTCCTCACTTGTGAATGTTGGAGCGCTATCGTGCGTAATTCATAAGTTATCGCATATATTACTCTTCTCCTCAGTCCCTCACCTTCTACGCCTCCCCGACCTCGAGTTTTCTTTCCTCGAATTCAACTTCGTTCCGGAAAGAAAGTTCGCAGAATCCTCTTTTTAGATTTGGTTCATCTCGCGGAACAACAGGATCTTCTGACGCAATTTCCGCTGACTTCATTTCCGATTAACCCTCCTCACATATTGTGCCATATATCTTTGTGTCCTTTACGGATCGAACCCAAGATATTGTGGTTATATATGAGTGACTCTGATCTTTATAAGAAACTTGAAGCAGACACAGATATTAGCAGGAGCGTGGCGACAATTCGTCTAGTGTGTCTTACATGCAAAAAATTTTGTGAGAAGTCAAAGCCACACAGTGCTGGTATGTCTTGAAAAAAATGCCCTTCTTCATTTACTGGTTTCTTTCATGATTAGCAGAAGTCTCTTCTGAAAATTTCCTAATCACTTACGGAGTTTCTCAACTTCTGCTTTATGGGAGAGGAATGCTGCAGGTGGTAGCTGCTGATAGTATTGTTAATTATTGAAGTGTGCCGGCCATATGGGTATAGCATTTCGTGAGCCAGCCGCAGAAGTAGGCTCCAAGTGGTGGACGCAAAGTCGCATTATAACTTACCGTGATGTCAGTATTTTAATTTTTTTTGGCCCGACTTAATTTTCACTAAATTGGATTAAGTGATATGTGCGCTGCAAAGCGAGATCAATATGACTCATTTCACATCAGCAGTGGTCCTTTTGTTCAGTCGAGAGATTCCTCAATACCAACGTCCTGGCAATGCTTGCCTACCTATTTCGAACCCAAATGCAAAGACTGTGCAGCCAATCGCATCTAACTTAGTTGAGATTTAAAGCATGACCTTTCGCTGTCATTTTCGATGAGGCGATGATTTACAGAGGGATTTTGGCTAGGCTTCACTTTTCATAAACGAACTTCTAGAAAAAGCAGTTTGAGAGGAAAACAACTTGTTTACATGATCCAGCAATGTGGGTGCATCATTAATTTTTTCATTGATAAAGTACCACTTGCTGGTAAAAATTATACAGAAAATGATGCAGTGACTCCTACTCATTTGGCTTTTACCACATTTCGTGAGCAAATATGGCTGAACAGTGTAATGATTACTTGCAGAATAATGAGGCTAATAGTTATTTGGATTTAAAAACAGAATATTCATAGACAAATTTTTTACCATTCATGACCAAGGAGTCGTACGAAGACATTCACATCTTCCATTAGGGCTCATAGCAAAGGGCAGAGGAGTGTATTATTTGAAAATGAGGCAGAATTGTATAAAAAAAAAGCTAAAGAAGGATGGATTATGTGCATTTGCAAATTCCTTTGCTACAATATAGTGTGCGAATTAATAATCAATTTCTATCAAAACGGTGTTCAAGTTAGATTCTAGTCGCTCTTTCGTTTTGGCTTCGCCTTGCCTATAATGGATGGGTTACGGTTTGAAATGGAAGCGGTAGAAGACATTGGTGTTGTTCTCTTCAGTTGAGCTAAAGGGAACACCACTTTTTTCAGCTTCCAGTTACTTTCTACTTTAAAATATATCTTCAGGTGGCTATATATATATATATATATATATATATATATATATATATATCGTTTCTTGTATATATATATTTATATATAGATAATATATCGTCATTTCCTATAGGTGTGATTTGATGATCATTTTTTTAGTCTGCGACTTGCTTTTTCGATCTATTTTCGAGCACCGTACTTTGCATCAGTTCCACTCATTGCTCTTAACTTGAAATTGTCAGGAGGATACTCGAAGGTGTATCATAGTCGTCGGATCTAATTGAATATAATTCGGCTTAAGTTGTTTGTTTGCCTACAAGATCGTCAGTAAATGTCATATAGCCACTTACTAGTTTGAATGTGTTAATTCTCAGATTTGACGTGATTATTCTTCAAATATTTCACACATTTCTTCGAACTTTTCGTTCTGCATGTTTTTCTTCATTTCGCGGCGTCACTCGACCGTACACTGTTGCCCACTATCTTCATATTTATCCTGGCGACTAATTTTAATTCAGTACAAACCATCTTCCTCATTTCATTCTAGAACTCGTTGCTCGAGCTTAACTAATTAACTCATTTTATAGCTTAAAGTTCGAATCCAGCTTGTCGCAGTTCTGCTGGTTTTGCAAATTGCTCAAAAGAAGTTTGATGAGAGAAACGTTTGTCATTGCACCGATTTTCATGTGCACACAACGATACGTTTCGGTCGATTTTCGATTGTTTTTGCGCACACAGTTAAATACAGGCGGATAATGCAAATATTTGTCTGTGTTGGCTGACGCGAATTTCGCTTTCCTTCGAAGTAATCGATTGCGATCAATGCATGCACACCCATTTATTTCCACAATTAGCGATAAAGGGCTCTTCGCTCTGAGAGCTCCCTGATCGGTTGGCACATTCGATCCTTTTAATGTCTACCTCACTCCCATCTAATGATTACCGTTATCCACATCGGTAAGATATTTTGAAATAAGTTTTCGGCTAGAATTTCAAATTTGCCGAGAAATTTTCCGAGACAGCTTGCAAGGTTCACAATTAAAATCATAATTCATCAACTGCTAAGGGGGAATTTTTTATGACGTTGATTTTTTTTAGCGCTTAAGGAATTATTTGAGCGAGGAAACGTGCCCACTTCGTATGCTTTAAATAAGCGCCAACCTCTTGAATGAACTTCTTATCAGTGACTTTCTTTGCATATTGTAAATGCCAGCTGCTTATCACCGAACAATGTTGCACACAGTCAAGTATTTCTGAAATGCAGAGGCTTGTTTAGTTAAAACGCTGTTGTTTAGTCATTCGTGCTGCACGACTTGCCTTAGCTTATACAGAATTCAACGCCGCAAATTGAGTGGGTAATCAAATGCGTTCATTAGAGGTACCTGAGCTCTAGAATTTCTTCTGAGGCAATATGCTACATGTGAGCTAATAGTTGAAGAGTCGACTAATATTGGACAATGTTTCATTTATGAAAGCCTTAAAAACTCTTGCCGATGATGAACTGAATGAAAATGAGCAAAAGAATGCTCAAGCGGAAGGGAGACGGGTAGGTTGATTTAGAGATGTTTAACTTTCACGAGGTTTTCTTAATCTGTGCGCTCGAATCGCACTGACGGTGATGATCAGCAAGTAGAAGGTGAAGCCATCGAAACAGATGTATTAAAGCATCAGAATATGTTTTTAGGAGGGCGTTCAAAAATGTCGCATGGTTCACGATCGTTAACTAGTCTCAGTGCAGCCAACGACGGCTACGAACAACGTTCAAGGTCACGCTCTCATAGTCGCAGCCGAATGGTCATCGAGCGAACTGAGGTTTGTCGTCGAAATCGATGCGAGAATTAGGCAAAGTTCTAAGCAAATTTTCCGAGATTACCTTTTCTTTCACTTTTTTTGACATTTCCTGGGCGATTTATATCTAAAATAAAAGCTTTAAAAGTCCTCAGGCGCTTGAAATGCATTTTTTAACCACTGTTTCCGTTTAAAGCCGATAATAAGCTCTATCGAGCAGAAATAGTTAGTACGAAGATTTTCCTCATAATTTATCCACTATCAGGCCATAAGATTCGTGTTAAAAAGGGTTTTTACTTGAGACTGAAGTAAAATGTTGACTGATCACTTACTTGGTTTTTATTGATAACTTTCACATCTCTGATTACAGTCGCGTAGCTTCTTATTTCAAATTCTTGAGACCGAATGCGTGTGAGTATTCTGTAATATCGTAAGATAACATGAAGATGCGTTTCTGATTAATGAAAACTGTGTTTATTCATCTCATTACCTGAATTGCTGTTGTGGTGTTTCAACTAGTGTAAGGTTATATTTGAGCAAAAATACCGTGTTAATATCTCTGATTGCCAGCTTGACTGCTTCAAGTCAGCTGCGGACCACAGAAAGTTCAGTACGCAAGTTACTTCCTTCGGCTAGTTTTGTTCCTTTCCCATGCGTCTCTTCGGACCTATGGAATAGAGTTTGCTGATATTTTGTTGAATATAAATTGCTTTGCCTCACTAGCTTCTCGTTTATTCTTTTGGCGGTCAAAACAAAGATGGGTACTATTAGGTCATCGTGTGCGATAGTGAGAACTGGCATTTGAAGTTATTTTAGCGATTTTTTTAGTGTGATGAACGTAAGGTTCAGTTAGGGATCTGGAGAAGGAGGCAAAATGAAATGGAGTGTTTTTTCCTGTCCTCATTTTTGCAATCTTTACAAGACGGCTTTTTGCTGGGCTCAAAAATCTCTACAAAAGTGTCTGCTTGATATTGCTCTCGTTGTTTTTCGTGCTATTGGAGACGAGTGCCACTTCAGTGAAATTGATTCCTTTCTGTTCACTTCTATGAGGTTTGAGCTCACTCGTAGAAAACTGGGTTGTGGCTTTGGTTTAAAACATCAGTCAGCTTTTATTACGGTCAAATAAGTGCAGCTGACGTTGAATAATGCGCTTGCAAAATCCATATTCGCCTACTTTGATGCGCTTTCTACGATCGGGAAATAATTTTTAAAGGACGTTGTGATGGAATAAGAGTCAACTTGCAGCACTATGTAATGTAAATATGGAAATTTGAGTTGAGAGCTGGAGCAAAAACTGTACATTACGTAAATACATGCGTGTTTAAATCAGGAGTTTCAGGTGAAGTCAGGAAACGCTGCAGGTGGAGGCTACATGCAAGTCGAGGTTCATGAGGTTATTTCGCTTCATCCTAAGTTTGTTGTGTTTCGCCATTATTTGCTCTCTTTTGCAATCTTCATTTCGCTCGACTTTTGCTTCATTTGCCTCGTAAATTTTCACACAATTTGTCTTATTATTTCAGGGTATTTCTGCTTCCATCCGATTATAAATGAAATACATTCATACATCTTTTAGGAAAATTATGAGGGAAAAAAGAATCTTTCTGAATGTGTGCATTATCCGTTAATTTATTTCACTAACGCAACTTCATATTACATTAAAGAGCATCATGAGGCATCTATCAGAAGTTATTCGATTTAGATGTTTTAAGAGTATTCACGAACACTACGGTTCCATTTACTGAATTATTTAAAAAAAAATCCTAGCTTCACATTTCCTCAAATGTGGCTCAACCTGAATGAATCGATCAACAGTATTCTTCAATAGAACCCATCAACTGAGGTACATGACGAATCCTTCTGCCAACGCGAAAAAAATTCTAAACTTTTTGTTAGCTTTTTCCCCGATGAGGATACCGATGTGATTCCCACATTGCCGAAATTAACGTCAATAAGTCGGCGGTACGTTCGAATAATTCGTGAATGAAAATCACCCAAAAATCGCATTAAATACGCAGGGAAAAAAAGTGGTTTGACTGAAGCAGCAGGTGTTTGCAATACTCGCATAATGCCATTCAAAAACATGGCATACACAGAAAAAATTCGTTCACGTAAACGACACCTGCAGAGAGCTTGGTGACAGCACTGCAACGTCGTTCATAGACAATAGGCTTGTAAAAACTGTTAATCTTTAGTAATTTAAGTGGAATATCTCATGTAAAACAAGCCTCAGTTCATGGCTCAGTGGTAGTTGGTCGAATCGTCCACAAAATGAGGTGGTTTTATGACGCGAAAGGCATCATACTTATCTTATTAGAGCCCTAAGCAACCCATGTTATTGGGAGTTTCGGATGGGAAATTAAACTCGCTTTCATTTCTCATAGCTATTCCTGTAGGATTTTCTCATTCTCATAAATGGACAGCCGTCAATCCATCAGGCGTAGGCATAAATCCAATGGGGAACACGGTAATCAATATGCAGGACGACCGTCTGTTTCATGAAATATGACACATAAGGAAGCCAGCGATACGGTTTCATGAAATATGACACGTAAGGAAGCCAACGATACGTCAATAGATGGGTGCAAGCCACTGCCGGTAAACGCACATCCACTATAATTTGTATTTAGCGCAGCAAGGTTTCTTACATATTTATAAGATAGAAATTTTCGGCAGCTGCTCACAGCGAGTGTCATTTCTCAACGAACACCTAAATTGCTACATTTGCATGTAATCTTTGACAGATATTTTTTGCTACATCCAAACCAATCCTTGCATGCCTATATAGCTAGGTGATGCGTCTATTCGCTTCGATTAATTGACGCTTGTTTGTTTACTTGCTAACTAACAGGATATTGATGAGAGCTGACGGAAGAGTCTGCGATGGAGTAGCATTGAATATGAAACGCGGTTGACAAGCAATGAAAAACAAAATGGTAATAATTGAGGTAATAAGTAACTTCTAGACATACAAAGTGATGGAAAATTCTCTCCTGCTTCCTGACTTCCTTCCAGCATTTGTGGATCCGACGGTTAATTTACCTTGAGTGGCATTAGACCAAAAAACTGATTAGTTCTGTTGTTATGAAAATGATGAAACATTCGATATCATTTTGTGGGAAGCGTTTTACTTCCATTGGAAACTGCGTTTAAAGCAGCAGCCGTCGACACTCGTTCATGGCGATGACTTGGCATAAAATGTGTGAAAGTGAACGTACTTTTAGCTTGAAAAAAACTGATTTTTTCCTTCTAATCTAAGACGGCCGGTAATAGGGGTTCTTTTAGATATCGATGGCGATGGAAACAATGTTGGATAATTCAGCGCCTCCTCCTTATGTAAGTTAAAGCACATCTCTCGACTGCAAATATTCTACCCATTCGTGCAAAAACTATTTATGCCTTTTTGCAGTAAACTTAAATTCGCTATGGTCTGAGAATCTCGTATTTGTAGAACGGAAAAATTCGGTTTCTTGTGCTTAAATTTAAAATTCAGTTAGTAAGATGTCGAAATCGAATCGGGCTGGCTGGTTTTCTTCTGAATTCATTGGAGAGCACTTCTAAGCATTTTGTTATTCATCCATTAAGTGCATGTAAAACTTGTTCTTTCCTCGTAGAGTAAATCAATCTTGTAAACTGCTATCGAAGAGAAAGGAAAAGTGCGTGGAATTCAAGAGCATTTTATAACTTCGTTTGCAGCACATGCCAATAAGAGTGGACTACTCACCAACAGTACACGCAGAGTATGTCGCGGACGCAGAGGAGTGGGCAGCGAATGGAAAGCGATCACGGGCACATACGAACGAAAGTCTCGGAAGTGTCACTGAGATTGAAGGAAAGAGTACGAGGTGGGTTTGTCATGACTTTCACGTGAGCTTCGGATGCATTTATAGTGAAATTCTCTTTTTTGACTCTCTTCTTTCCCGGAAACACTAAGTTATCTGTCACATGTAAATATATCAAATTTTACGATTGCAACTCTTACCCAGAAATATCCATCGTTAGTTTATCTCAGTTACTATTGTGTCTTAATGAGTCGTACTTCCATCATTTTTCTCTTCTGTGTATAAATTGAGGTTTCATTTCATTGCGTGATAGGATAACTATAGCTGAGTATAAAATTCGATAACTATTGCGATGAACTGACGTGACCTCAGTGCAAAAGATGGTCATTATTGCAGATATTGTCGATTGTATTCGATGATTCCTATGCAACCAACGTGCATTAAATAGCTGATATAGAGAGCGTGAAATCTCCATGACTTTGTCAGCTACTCTAAAATGAGTGTCCGATTGCAATGTTTTTCATCGCTCGCTTTTCCGTGACAGATTTCGCTTCTTATGTAACAACAAATATGCGCTATCAATTAGCCGAGAATGCTAAACGATTTCTTCAGAAGATTTTTCATGGTGATGCAAGAGGAACTATTACATGGAAATTTTGTGAATATCTTGTCCAGGCGATATCTAGAAGAGTGCAAAAAGCAAACTAAGCTCAAACATCCCAAATTTATAAGTGAGTGTTTGTCTGCTTATGACAAAAAGTTTCCATGTCGTGGCGGAAGCTTCATCTTCACCTCGGTCGTTTATTACATGATCACTGATCTTGGAAGCAGAAGGATCGAATATCAATGCTCCGATAGTGCCGCAATATTGTAACGTGGATCACTGCCACGAATTCTAGGAAAAGAATTAACTTTTTTTGCGCAAAATATTTACTATTTTGAGCAAGATTACAAACATGCGGTAAAAACTAGTGCTGCGTCGCCTCGATTTTGAGGAAACCGAGAGAATGTGATGGTTTTCCCGAGAGAATTGCACGTAAATGATAGTTTGCAGTGCTATTAAATTTCACAGTTAGTTTATCCAGAACGTTGTACTCACAAATTGCCGCATTTGAAAAACCCACCAAGAGCTCCCAACTCATTGCGCGCAAATGATAGTTTTAATCATTATACGCCCTTCTAGAAAATCAAACGAGCCAATGTTTGCTGCTGTATAAAGCTTCAATAGTTTGGCCATTCCGATTTCTGCGTTTTCCACACACCGGTTCATTCAATAGGTGGGTAGTGACTGATGGATGAAGAATAAGTTATGCTGGTAGCTTGGCGTGGAGTTTAGCCAAACTGCGAAATGATAATACTTGCAACGAATTCATCATATATAACGCGCTGGTAGTAGCTGTGCTTTACAGATTTTGGGAGTCCTAAAAGAATGGCATTCAGATTTGAATGAAAAGATGATCGTTTTCGCAATAGGTAGTTTGACATACGTATTTCAACACTGTTGAAATTTGAACAGACGATTCTTGCAAGCGCTAACAGATTGCTAAACATAATGCGATTCCATCAATCGCACTGAATACGTCGAAAGTGCTTGTTCATAACTGCATCTATAATGCTGGCTTTTCCAAGTCTTGCAGCCATATCCTCGTCATTCTTGATTACCCCGTTGCAAATTGAAAATTATATAAAATGTTAGAATAACTCGTGTAGATTTTGCAGAGATTGAATTTTGCAGAATACACCCTATTGTGATATCCCTGCAATTGCATTGATACCCTCTACCGGCCAGTATTTCTAAGAAGATAACCTAGCAGTAAAACACTTTCAAATTCCCTCTCCGTACCAGTTCCGTTTCATAAGTTTCTTGGGGTAAAGCAAGCGCTTTTGTTAACTAACGCACAATACAATTTCGTCCGTTTGTGGGACACATTTATAGTAATCCAGTATGCGTAGTTGCAATAAACTCCCATTTCCGCGTTATGACAGTGTTGAATTTCAGAATTTATATCACTGTAATGCACATCAATCGACAAAGTCCATCAGACGGCTCCTTTCAGCAATATCACCTAAAGGCGCTTGTCATTCATTTTCATCAAACATTTGTTGTTTACAGGGTGTGAAATAAATAAACCAAAGTGATCTAATGGTAAGATAACGGCTGACAACCCATAGAACCATGTAAATAATCAAGATGATTCGAGGGCCGAAAAGAGGTGTCATATCGCTATAACCTTTGAAGAGAGCTTTTTTTGTGGAGACTTTCATAAACTAGGGCAACCGTCCTAAAGAGGCGTTGATGTCCGATAAAGATAACTAAGTCATGAAGTTCGATTCATATCCCACTTTTATTTCGCCTAATTCGCTTCATAAATTCTATGCGAATATTGCGAACGTTCTGAACGATGTTTGTCTATTTCTAGTCGATCTACTATTGCCATAAAGTGAGTTCACCGTCACTCCTCAGCCACCAAAGACGTATGAAGCCCACTGAAAATTCTAGGCGTACAAATTCTAGGCTCACTTTTGACCACTTGATACATGTTCAAGTGACGGTACCTTCTGCGAACCGGTTCGGAAGTGTTTACCTCGACATTCATCATGTGTCAGCAGATGGTGCCAAATGTTCAATAATCTCATCTGGATTTAGTCTTTTCTTCAATTAATTTACAACCATAGAAGAGTGGATGTACGTTTGCATATTGCCTTCGCTGCTATTATTGATTCAGCCATCGCGAACCGACACCGTTACTGCCTTTTGAATAGTCGCCTCAGTATTTTTAGACAAAATTCAAGAACTGTGAACAATTCGATCATTATATTAAACTTGCAGCCGTTTTGTGGAGCAAAACAACGTTGAAAACATAGACAGTCGAAGCGACATAAACAAGACAAAGCAGTGCGTTTCCCTTGCTGACGTTGCTTTTTTTCGGTATTAATGGTTTGGGACCTTTCTTCTCTCTACAGTCACTGCATTGCGAAATTGAGTTAGAATTCTGTAGTCATTATATCCCAGTTCTTATCTTTTCCAGATTGTATCTCTAACTTTTCTAGCAGATTTCTAAAACCGGCAAAGTTTCCTCTAAGGCTCTTCTTTGTTTCTTTTTTTTCTTTAATTGAGCAGCCGTGTCAGCAGCTATGCAGTGTTTTTGATGGCTTAGCAGGTATTCACGGTTGCTTATGAATATGAGCTTTTCTTGTTCGCATAATTTTCCATTTATATCAATACTTGAGAATCAAAATTTCTGCAGTCACTATTGATGAATTGTGAAGGTCTCGATGTTAAGATTGCGCTGATTTATTTTGCAATCAAATGGCATCTTCCTTTGTTTGTGCAGAATAGTCAGTATTCGTCAACACCGATAAAAGTGATCGATGGCTGACAGGAATCATTCTTTTTCCAGAACTTATTTTAATGACTCCCTCCTATCCCACTTATCGCCTCACGTAAAATTTCCTTTTTCGCATACCTTCGCAAATTTACATGTGCATTTGCGAGACAGACTATTGGCAAACTGGTATCCATGCGTCCTAGGCAAGTTATTTGGCCGCCAGCTTCGACACAGGAATCGTAGAAACTCGAGTTACAAGTTGGCAAATAAAACAAAAAGTAACGTGCACTGATTTCGTACCAGTCAGTTTTCCGTAGAGAATGATGACGAGCTTCGCAATCACCGTCGAATTCGAACGCACAGCTTCTAAGAAACGAACGAACTATGCGACTATGCATACACCCTTGACAGTGCGCCATAGTGGCATTTAAGTACGTTAGATTGATTTTTTTAGTATATCGCCTTTTAAAACTATTTTTTGTAAATTTGAAGTCGTCATTCCGGAATTCTCTACTTTATTTGACAATGCTGACTTGAAATTTCCCTACATTTTAGCCATTGCTGATGCGAAATTTCTGATCAAATGTTCAGCAAATAGTGTTTGTAGATTTCCTTCTGAATAATTTACATATCCGTTCTCCATCCAATATTTCACTTTTCATCGCGGTTACCATTCTGAATTCTTTCTCAATTGTCTTTTGCGACCTATTCAGTTACCGCTGTCACAAAGTTCTCTGAGCAAAATTTCAAGATTGTTGCCCGTCTCATGCCAATTTGTCGTCTGTCACGTTGAAATACGCAGTTTACTGTTAAACGAGTGGGTGGTAATGAGGCAGATTTCTTCACAGTCACGTTACGCCTTAACAGTTTTATTTTTATTGTATGGTGAACGATTGTGAATCAGTTTTGTTTCGATGTCTTTTTGAGTGTGGAATGCTCATTTAAGGCGGCCAACCTGCAGCACAGTTTCATTGATTCACTGCCATTCGCTCAGCTGACTTCTCTTGCGCTCATTATTGAGCACAATTTCTATTTTGAAAAATACCTTTTTAAAGGAACCAGGTGTTTGTGACATGTGCTTTAATTTCAGTCAAATCATTCTCTTGTTTCGTCCATTCATTGTGTACAAAATCTTGCAAGCGACCTTCAGAACGTTTCGTTCTGATATCTGCGATCTATGAATATTATTCAATGTGTTCGTATTGAATACCATTTTAGCAACTAGTCAGATCTATAGATTAGACTAAGGCTACGACGAACTGGATGAGCGAACGGAAATTTCAGTGGCTGAAGGAAAATGAGAGACCAACAAGTATTAAGGAAGAGAAGAAAGCTTGGTGTAGGCCGGAAGGAAGAAAACAAGGAAGAAAGGTTTAACACATCCCCTTCCTTCCATTCCTTCTATTCGTCTGCATATGTCGGAGATGCTTAGTAGGCGAATAAATAATGAGCCGGACTTTTAGCTTACATCTTCTCAAGATTTCTCGATATTCTGACCGACAAAAAACCCTCTACCACACCGTCTCATCTTACCGAGTTTTTCAGTGTTTTATTTCCGCACCACATGTTCTGAAAGATCGATGAAATTTCTGGAAGAATCCCACCTTTACGTGTTTTTTCAAAATCATTTCCAAATCAGTGTTGTTGGAAGACTCAACATATTTGAAGGGTATGAATTTTTAGTGCAAATTTCTCGTCATGAAAGTGGGATGGACGCTTCAGGTAGTTATTGTTATTAAACAGCGCTTCTTCTTGCCGGCTCTTGTTTGTGCGCTTGAACGCGTTGTGAAATGTTGTGCAAAGTTAGTCGGAGATTTGCATAGTTGTAGGTTTAATAAGGCGAACTAACAATGAATTTTCCATAGTTCGAGCGTAGGTATAATTTTTCGCACTCAACCGGATACACTATCGATGAATTTTTCATTCTTTTCTCTTCAGAAATTGCCGTCAAAGCTTAAACATGCTACTGCCAACTTTAAAAACAGTAAAAAATAAGCGTCCCGACATGGGCCGATTACAGTGCAATGCCAGTTACATGACAGTTTTTATGTGCAGGGGAAGGAAAAAGATTTGCCATAATGTGTGATGTTGTGACAAGTTGTGCATTTTTACAGCTTTCATTTGACAGCGCAACTAGCTGTAAGAATTATCCGCGTTCTGTTGGCTCAGTTATAAAAGGCTGGTTTATTAAATTAGAGTTTAAACTTAAATCAAAGCTGCAGTCAATCAACTTTAAAGTAAAACTGAAATGAACTTGCAAGAATACAACGTGAGAGTTTTAGCAGTGGTTTTATTGGGCAGAGGCAAAGGAGAACGAATGAAAACAGGCGTAAGAGAATAAGGGTGTCAGGCGTGCTATTTTTCAATTGTCAGCGGCTGACATGTGTGCGAATGGTCGCTCAAAATTCGATTCTTGTTAAAATTACGAAGGCAGCAATTATATCAGATAGGAAAATGAACTATGAGTTGCGAGAAGGAGAGTCTAATAATTAAAAAAGGGAAGGTACATAAGAGAAGCTGCTAAGACGATATGTGGGAGAATGAGTCCGGTATGAGAAGTGATTTTGCAGCGATGTGGTAATCTTACAATAAAGGCGCATTTGAAATTCAAGTTCAAGCGAAGCTATCCCAACATCTGTCCAAGTGAGGGCATTTTTGTCTGCAAAATATGTCTTCCACAGTTCAGCGACTGCGCACTTGCCCGTTTGCGTATAACAAAATACTGGGCGATTACTGTTAAGAATGGTGCAGGGTAAAAGTGAGCCGCAGTGAAGTAACGAGGGGAAGTGGATATAAGAATGGTAAGTTGTATGAAACGCGCTGTCATGAAACCGTTTGCAGTGAACTGGTATATTGACCCCTAATATTTTTAGGCATTTGTAACGTGACATAGTATAGCTGTAACCCATAATGCTCTTGCGGCCTCAGCGTCCTCAACTCTAATGCTTTTTACGAGTGAGTTAGATCCAACTGAAACTTGCCTAAGGACAGACCGTCTCTTGTTTTCTTAGGTAGGATGAGATATCAATTAACAATCGTATAAGAAAGTAAACTGTTGCATGCCATCTTCGTTAAGCTGCCAGTTCGTCTTCTGAATGAAACTGAGAATATAGTACTGGTTTTTAGAGTATTTCAGTAGGACACCTTTGAGATGATTTATTATGACGAAGTCTATATTATGTAAACATTAATGAGATCCGCCATATATCTAAGATGTGAAATAGCAAGCAGTTTTGGAATTGAATTGAAAGCGCTCCGTAGGTAGTTAATCCGAAATGGCTAGTGATGTACGACAAATTCGGAGTTAATTTCATATGCTTAGGTGCACGCATTTAGAAATATGAAACAATGCATATTTATTGAGTTATTTCGTAGAAATATCTTTGGCAATTGACAGTGACGCATTTGCAAGTATATTTCAGTAAAAGATCGTACGTTTTGCACACAAAACCTTCATGAAAATGTAGTTGTCAGAATAACGTAAGTTTAATCTTGTTGCTTATCATTCAGATCAATATACACAAGGATTTTGGTACAAACGTGCCGAAATCTTTTGGCAGTGAAAATGAAAATTGGTTGTTTCTACAAATCTCGCCAAGGGTTAGTTTAACAGTGCTAAAGCTGATACTAAGGTCGAAGAAGTTGATTAGAAAGATCCACCGTTTATTTTTGCGAAGGATGGGTCCTCACTTCAGATATTATTAGTTCTGCCACCGAGTTAACGGTGTTAAACGTTAGTATATCGTTTACATAGATAGATATGTCAGTGACGAATTAATCATCTAATAAGCGGATAGCTTCGCCAGCCATTGGTGCTTTCAATTCTTTCCTGAATACGTGTGTCGTAAAAAAAACGTGATTCTCGTGTGGGATGTCATAAGTTAAGTATTAATTTGTGGTTGGCTGGAGCAGTGTATCCCAACAACTAGAAAAGTAATTTCAAATGAATAGAATTTATTGTTCGGTAAATCCAAACACCGCATATTGACCTCATTAGAAAATGTAACGCAGATGAGAATAAATGTTGTGACTGGTCGACGTATAGAGTTCGAGGATTCGGAAACTGATATATGTATTTATTGGCTTCTTTTGAAGTGGTCTGCAAATTCACAGCTATTTTCAACACTAGAATGCATTTCGGCGTTAACAGCTGAGATTAAGTGAAGAAATGAGTATTCGTCGTGATCAGAATCCTACGGAGGATAATTGGAAGATGCTTCGTACGTGTCTTCTGGCTGCAATCGTAGGGCTAAACTTCTAGAGCTTTATGTCAAATTTCAGTGTAGAATACAGTATAGTCAGACGATCACTGTCAAGTTGAACTTGAAGTCACTTATGCAGCACTAGTTGCCTCTTAATGATTGGTCCATTACCTTGAGGAGAAACACGACATACATCATTGCCATAACATTTTCTCTTTTCATTAATGACCAATCCTTTGAGACTGCTTGAAAAAGAAATTTTTTTACCCTTTACCGCATAGCTGTTGAATGCAATTTTAGTGATTGATTCAAATGTCTAGATAACTTGATCCTTAACGCTGAACTCTCACCTCTAGTAGCTTTTTGTACATTTGTTAGAGGGCATTTTCAACAAATAATCGATCATCCAGAGCAATGCATTCTTATTCTTCTTTATTTTTGGGTCGATTTTTGCAGTTTAAAGAAACATTCGGCTTTTAGTATGTTTTCTGATTTGGCCATTGATGAAATATTAGTGCACTCATGATCCTTGGTTTCCTCCTCACCCAAGCCTTCCAATTTCCTTCGGAGTTAATGGACCACTCAAAGTATTACGCACGCTTATTTTCAAAGTGTCACCTGAAATATTTATCAAAAAGCTTAAAGCGAAATTACGATTGAAACTGATCATAGAGCTTGGAGACCAAATGAAGTATTCAATTCTCAGGAATCACATCAGGCGTCATTGGTCAGAATTCATGATTGATTCCCTATCACCTTGGAAAATCTTATAGTTACTTCGTCCTATCATCATCAGTTCAGCAGTTATGCTTGATTCTTGTTAAGCACTTTCAATTATTATCATTTTCCTCCACACTTTTAACTAATAAGTCGATTTTTAGGCCCATAATTTTTAGTTCTAACTGTTGCGCACGTCATACATAGCAAGGTAATTCAGCATCAACTTCCGCACCGATTTCAGGTGATTATTTCCTGAAGTGCCTAAATGCACAGCTACGCTGAAGGCGAGTGCCTTAGTGATTTCATAAGTTTCTACAATCGCAGTTGTAGTTCAGCTGCAGAATATTTGAGGCTGTTGCATTGTTTCGATCTATGATGAAATTTTTCCAAGTTTTTGCGTCGATTTTCTGTTTTCGAAGCTGCAGTGATCTTCCCCTCCGTAAAATTTCAGCGCGATAAGTCAAATCCTCTCTCAGTACCGTTGTGATAGCAGTAAGCAAACAATGATAATATATGAACTAAAAACTTGATGATGCATTGAGACTGCGTGATTGTGTGATGTGTGAAAACTTGCAAAAATGTTGACTCACAAAGTGCATAGGTGTGATCCGCGTCAAAATGAGCTGCTGACTCACATGTCGCATATAAACATATCATTCAATCTCACTGCTGAAAACGACGTGACGTTTGCTTCTCAAGGAACAGCACCACCAACGCCCACAGAGTAATTGAAAAATCTGAAAGTTATGAATCGCAAGCGTTTGTGTCTCAAATAGGCTGATTGCATTCGAGAGTCTCCCTCTCTCTTTCTCTCTTTGCCTCCTTTTCCATCTCTCAAAGCTGTTTATTTCTTCTGATCTATGAACAAGTTTGCATTCATATTTTATCAGTCATTTTTCCTCTCATTAGGAAACGCGTTGACGCTATTTATGAATGCATGTCAGAGGTCAATCACCATCCACTGTTCTCCCGTTGAAGCGAGCACAATTTTGTTAGTGGATTTTGTTCACTTTATGCGCCTCTTTTTAAAGGTTTTTTAATGAACATTATTTGTCTACATGTTGGGTTGATGCATAAATTCTGTTTATTTGATATTCGATGAGCATTCGTTACCGCACTGGAATTTCCTAAAATGCACAGCTGGCAAAGTCTGTTTAACGTTTTGTCAGTTATTGTTGTCTTCTCGAGCATTCGTTTTAATGCCAAAAACGAAGCCTTTTTTATGCCGAAAGTCGTGGATGATAGCCGATAGAGCAGAGTATTTCCAGTTGTTTCCCTTTCGCAATTGCTCCTCTTATCATTTGAGCAACTAGTCGAGACAACTGGATTTCCGAAAAGGCCGTAATGATTTTCTGATTGCGAGATGAACAGTTCGAGAGCTAATAGAAGCCTGGACGTATATGAAATGAAGCCATGGCATTACCTAGTTTTGTACCGAATGGAGATTAAAATGTGACGCCCCACAAAGGAAACAGATTTCGGAGTTCCTTACGTAATAAATTAAAGAATGACACGAGGAGTGGGAATGGTTATTCATACGAAATCAAATCAGCTGGAAGTAGGATGGGGGAGGCGACTGCTACCTACGTCATGGAGATGAGTTCATATTCGTTGAGATAAAAGATTGACTGGAACCTAGACCCGTCGCGGAATCTAATTCACACGGTGACTTTTATTCACAGACGCCAGCTTGTGCTGTGTGCGGTAGTTTTCCATGAAATGCAGCACAGGGCGTGTTGTTGTTGTCGTCAGGCAGAGGCGATGCGATTACCACTAAACAACGGTTGTTAGCCAACTGGAAGCGGTAGGAGATCTGAAACATTGACGAAGCTCCTAACCGAAGAGAGCGAGATGGACTAAATTTTCTTCAACACCTCAACAGTCGATTCGCGTCACCTTGCAGCTTAGGAGCAGTGAGACTTGTTTGGGTGTAATTTTACCATTGTGATGAAAAGATCATATAAATGGATCCGTAAGTTGATAATTGACTTCCACTAATACGATTTCATCTGAGCCTTTTTTTATTGAGCTTGATAAACAAAATAGGCTGATAAACATTATCTTTCCCACCAACTTCGAAACATTTCAAAAGTCTTTCTCTTTGGTTTCTACAGAAACCGTGAAAAAACACACATGGCGAGCATGTTGCTGCGCATTTTCCGATTGCGAAAACTTATTCAGTTCTGAGACTTGTTTGAGTTCAAAATGACAGAACACTTCAATAGGCAACTAATTATTATTTGCATTTTATTTCGGCGTGGATTTCTTTTATTTCTGCTGCAGTTCTTGGGTATTTTTGTCGAAAATGTGAATCAGTTTATGATAATTTTAGTGACTGACGACTCTCAAGCGTTATACTTTTCGCTTTCGTTTAAGATGCGTTTTGTGGCGGTAAGTAGACAAAGATGATAAGTTTTGTACATTAATCAATCGCTCCAGCTTCTCCAGTGATCTGTACAGTAGAAAATCTTGTTAAAGGTGGCAAGTTGAAAATTTCATTTGACATTCTCCAGCACTCGCAATTTGTTCTGGAAATTGAACAATTATGAGTCTGCAGTGGCTTGTGCAATCTTTCGAGGAAACGCTGGACGTTTGCACTAATTAAGAAATCGATCTTTTTCTCATTCAGGATAGACTTGCCTTCTTGTTAAATGGTGTGGCTTTCTGCGCGGAATTTGGTTCTTGTCTGTCTCAAATCACCTACACGACTTAATCAGCATAAGCAGCATCAATTCGATTTACTCTCCTCGTGCAAGAAAAGGCAGTATCCTGAAATAAGCTAGTGACATGATCAGTCATACTGCAAAGTGATCTACAGTGCCCAACTTATCATCGTGGTTTTGCATTTATGGCAACTGATAGGCTCATTAAGCCTATCAGCCTATCGGCTTACAGCTTTTACAAATCGGCCATTTTTATGCTGTCCTCATCACTTCGTAAAGCTATGAATAGCAAGTCTTTGCAGCCATATTTTAATACTTTTTGATGATATTGTCAGTTATAAAGTTTACATGGGATATTCGACTATGTCATGAAGCTTCCACCGAAAGTTTAATATCTACTTGATTCCAAATATAAATTCTTATTTTCGACCTTAATTCACCAAGGACGAAAACATAAATGATATGTGGCATTGTCAGTTGGAGAGGAATATGAAAAAAGGCTACCAGGAGCATAAAGACAAACTGCTTTGTGCACTGTTGCTATGTATCTTATTAATTTCGCAGGCAGTTCTTCCATCTTTTATTAGATTTATTTGCGCTGTATTCATTTCAGGTATATAGCAGGGTTGTGGCACGCTTTCAGCAATGTTGTGTAGGACGGCGCTATATACATGCAAAATCAACACTCTGGTACTAAAGTGCCATATGAAGACTAAGCGCCGCGTGGGCGTCTATCACTCTATGTAGTCGACACCGCGGTTTTCATGAGCACTTTTTTCCGACATGATGCAGCGACTAGTACTTACTACCTGATGGAATAGCGAAGAGTAGCGTAGCGTGAAACTACTTTAACGGAAAAAACCGTGTCCCCTTTGGTGTTACCTGCACATCGGCAGTCGACTTCACGTCTAAAAACCCTCTAGCAAAGTTCATTTGTGGTGAAACGTTGATTCACTTCGTCTGGAATGTTTAAAGCGACTGTCTACATTTAAAAAACGCGCATATGTTCGCTTATCGGAGCAACACAACGCACTGCGTCCAGCCGACCAAAAAAAAATGTTCCCAGGAAACCGTTGTGTGAAATTATATGGTACGGCAGGTGAAGCGAATTTTAAGTGGGTTTCCCGACAATGTAGTGGTCTTTGCTCACTGTTGATAAGTGATGTCATGAAAAATTCTCCTGATGCTAGGGAAAAGGCACTTTTTCAAACAAAGAAATGCATAACTCAATTTTTTGCATCCTGATCTTGCACTTGGGCAGCTGAAGTGAGTGAGAAAGAGAACACGTCAAGTTTGGTCTATGGAATCATCGGGCTGACCAATGCTGCAAATCATCAGTAAGGATGAAAACATGCTTCGCAACATATTAAGTATTCAAACTGAATGTTCAAGTTCTTCCGACATGTTTAATGATTTGACGGTTCCTAGGCAAACGAGATCATCTGCTACTCATCCAAATATCACTGAATCGAATTAAAACTTGATCCGAGAGATAGAATTATGGCGCTAATTGTATTCACAAAGTTCCTTAGCTCAGGCTTCGATAATTCTCAAGTTGGAACGGCAGCGTTAACATATTGACTTTTCCTTCGGGATAGAATGACACTATTAACTCGTACGAACACATTGTAGCCTCACCACATCGCCAGAAGGCACCTTACGAGGACAAATATTCACATGTGTGCATTAAAATGAGGCATGAAACCATTTAGACTATGTTCAGAAATACGCACGTGTTGTCGATACGTTCGTGATAAATGGGTGTCTCAGCATATCATTTCATGAGCAGTATGAATGAATTGTTTAAAACGCATCTGAAAGGGATTTTAGGAATAGAAAATGGTGATTTTTTACATAAATTGCTGTTTTCTTTTTCACATTCCATGGAAGGCTTTTTTCAGAATTCAAATTACTGCTGACTGCGATAACCTTGAAAGACGATTTTCACGCAATGCGTGAACGCCGTAAGCTGTTCCACCAATTTTCGACGGCTGATGCACTCAGCGGGTTGCGAATTTCCTGCCTCAAGCTTTACCTCAGCCGAATGTTTTGAAATAGGATTAAATACGGCACCGTTCCGCCTCTCGTTTAAGGTTTGAAAAAAAAGATCAATTTCTAGGCAGGCACTGTTCTTACTCATTAGTTGATACAAAAGAACGTAAATATCGGAGTGAATCGAGTGATACACTACCGTCTACTTCACATTTCTCACCGTAAGTATTCAAAACTGTTATGGAATGGTGGCGTTTTTACATCGATCCTCCAAGGAGTCTGGTACTTCGTGAAATAATGATCTTCGAACGCTTCGATAGCCGATTTCATTCGCAAAGGGCGTAAGTCATCAAATCACCTTGACTGTGAATGATATATGATGATGACGAGTTGCAGGTAATATATTTCATTCAGTTGGTTCATTCGGAGAACCGTTATACAAATAGAGCAAATGTAAAGCAGCTCAACAATTATTAATTTTTCAGTTTTACCATTTGAAATGTGTCTACAATGGACTTTCCGAGACCTGTTTAATTTATGGGGAATATGCAAATCATGAAACTGATGGCATTTTTCGTACTTGCCTGGCAATCTTGCACATTTCGTATGTACTTCAGCACATTGGTTTTTGTAGATCAAGAAATCGCATGTTCCATTATAAGAGGGCATCGATCACATACTCTTAAAATAGCAATACCATACCTATACGTGCGTCTATCACTCGGTGAGAAATGAGTCAATTTTTGGCATTGCTTATGCCTCATTTGATGAGCTGAAACATTTTGTAGGCAGTTTTCAAGCCCTTAATTGGTCAGTTAATTAAAAGGGAGCAGAAGGATTGTTAACTTCTCAGTAATCCATTCTATACTATCTTTTCATTTCCCATTCACTCAATTTTCTATTCTTTGCATATTTTTAGCTTCCAGTTCAGCTGGAATTTGAAGACTCGTTTGTGAACAGTGCAATGGTAAAGTTACTAAGCACAGTGGTGTGCCTCCTTCTTGCTGAGCAGTACAATATAAAGCAGAAAAATTTAAAATATTTTCTTTCCGATGCCTTGCAGTTAGATTAATATGCACGGATGATTACTAATAATTTCTTGCATAGTTTCATTTTTTCTCAACGATCGCTTCGCTTTAAGATAACTGTGGCATCGTGTATAAATATAGGAGAAGAGTGGGGATAAAAGCTTGATGTCCTTGCACGATTCATGCTAAGTTAGACAACCACTTCTCTCCCCTACTTCCCCACTCTGCTTTTCGATAAACCTCGTTTCCATTACGGCATCTTCTAAATCGTTTAAACTCGTGTAAAAATCCAAATAAAGTAGCTGTGCTGTTGGAGCGACAGAAAAATCGTATCTTCGCATAGTTTTTATATTGTTCTATGTACATTGATTGCTACCGTTGTGCACTGTGAGGGTTTTGAGAAGTAATAACTCATCACGGGGCCCTTCTCATTAAGTCTGACAGAATTTATTGCCTCGGAGTTTTTGTTCCACGGCACAACAATGAGTTATCTATGTTCCGATACAAGCAGAGGTTGCACGCAGTCTTCGTTGAAATGACACAAAACGATGGTGCATAGTGTTCGGTTAGAAGCCTTTTTGATTTGTGAGACGGCACTGGGCATAAGCATCAAGCGTAATCAACGGACTTTGTATTTAACGAATATTGGCTATAGATGTATTTGCATGATTATCTAACAAGCAGCCAAATGCTGCTTCAAATATTATGGGAATGAAAATTACAGGAATGAAAATTGTACAGGAATAAAGAACTGGAATGAACACCATAGAAATGGAACGTCAAAAGAATGAATGAACGAAATGTGGAAATAGGGAGATAGGGCAACGAAGTTCTGTGAAAATCATTTAGGGATTCACATTGAGCGTCGTTGTTCCTCAATTATTTCACTGTCTTTTTGTCCCTCCTTCCTCCCTTTTCCACTCATCATTTGCTTGAGTGAATAACTTGACGTTAAACTATTAAAAAGTACTTCAGAGTTCAGGACTTATCATTCAGTTTAAAGCAAGCGCGATTCGCAGCATTACGATTGCATCGTTCATTTTTCTAGGACACTGTGATGAGGGTGGGTTATAGCATCTGTTAGTTGAACGATTTTGCAATGCCTGCACCCCTTTGATCATCACTTTCATTGAACGCGGTAGATAGATTTTGCTTAGCAAGAAAATTATTTTCATTTCGTAAGTATAAGAAGTTATTTTCATATGTATAAATAACGTAAGGCAGCAGACAAATGCGAGCGTCGTCTATTTCCTCATTCACGAAACACGTCTGTGCATTTCCTTAAACAGTTAAATCCTCTAGAAGAAATTGCAGCAGTTGACTGCGGATTGTGGGAACCATAAATATTATGAAATGGTGCAAACACGCGATGAATACAGTAAGTGGAGCAAGGAATTACTTAAACAGCCATCGTTTCCACTGAAGGCATTTTTAGTACTCAATGATATTGTAAGCGCTTTTCGCTGAATTCGATCAGTGATTACGGTTTGCTATCTCGGAAAGCTTTCAACTATCTTTTCACGTGGTTAAATTTTTTAATTGTTTGTGACTCGATCATAGATAGCGTTTCGCTGATTTTTCATCCTTATTTCTCCATAGAACGCATATTGCGTTCACATTTCATATCACCCACTGCTGCACAAATTATCGTTTTACGAAGAAAGTGAAGACAATATTTCATTCAGTGAATGGAAGAAGAAAGATTTCGATACACTTAATTTACAGCATTGAAGTAATTATTTCTCTTTATACTTGAAAACGAACAAAAAAACCCAAAACGATTTGAAGCCATTTGACATCGGTGATATCTCGACGTAAAATTCCATTCATCGAACAACGTCGTCGCACTTATGTTTTTTTGTTTCTGAAAAATTCAGCAATGGTAGCGTGGCCTTCATCACATCTTCTCTATTACACATTCACCCTTGTGGGCACAGAATCTAGCACGTCTGATCTGTAGTACCAAACATCACTGTCGTTAATGTTGCACCGACGAGAGTGTGTTCACTGATATAGTTTCACCACTCGATGATACGTCTCTCTTGCGAACTGCTCAACTTCCAATTCGCTTATAGACCTCATGTTGCGGATATTGCGACACAAACAATCCCACAGCCTTTCTTCGATGGGTATTTCTCTTTATTCTTCTTTGATAATTTTCTGCTTCCCAGCTATTCTTCAATAAGTATCTGTTGGTAAATCCTCTACCTTTAGTGGTTTCATTGCGTTCTTCTTTTTAACATTTGTTCGAAATCATAGGCAATGAGAAATTTTTAAACACGTTCGCAGTCTTATGCACCTTCCACCATTTCATCTTTTTCATATGTACTTCAAATATAGCCACATTTCCTTCCATATATCTTATTTATCTCAAATTATTTTTGATATGTTTGAAGTTGAAGCAGAAGTACTTGAAGGTGCGTGCTGAGGTGGTTTCTCGGACCTTTTGCTATATGCTGACTTCTCTCGGTCCTTTTGCTAAGAATATGAGCAACGAAATAACGGAACTTTGTGGAGTGAAAAAAATTCGATGCCCAACGCTTTGTTTGCGTAAAAAACATGATGCAGATTAAATTTGCCTGCAGTGTGCAATCTGCGTTACTGATTACGCTTTCGAATAATACTAGTCTTGTTGCCGTTACTGCTTTACTTCGGGGAAATACTTGAAGGTCCAACTTCCTATCTAAGTGACGATGCTCTAGTTCAAACTTTTGAATAGTTCAGCTAATTGTAATATTTTTTTGTCTCTTTATAATGTTTCTCCTGTAATGTAATCTTTTTTTGGTTAATTTCTCTCTAACAGGAATGAGATAACTAGAAGCGTTGCATGCTGAAATCATAGGATCCACATATTGCCTTGAAGTTGCGGTTATTGGGAGGTTTCTGAAAGCGAATTTATCTCCCATTTCTCCTCCACCTGCCTCTCCCTTTCCTGCCGATTCCTCTTCCGCTTTTGCCACCTCCCCCCACCTGTACGTGTGGAAAAGTCGCGCATTTATCAAACATCATGTGCCCTCCATAAATACATTGTTGTGCATCATTCCGTCGACAGCAACAGCAGTATTGCGCCATGTACATCAAATGTTCAACTTTCATCAGCTAATAAAATATCTGCACTGACGCATTCAAATTATCGCTGACTCATCCGTTTTCCACATATGCTTTATTTTTCTTGACTTACAAGCAAAAATGAACATTTGACCAATTTTGAAACTGAAATGAAATTTTAGATATACAGATGTGTCTATAAATCTTCTTCATTAGTAACACAAGTCTGTATATTTTTACTCCGGGGTCGAGTTTAGAGTGTATTATATATACTAAGTTTCGTTAACTCAAATTTGTAGCTGAAGGCATCGGATAAAACGCAAATATGCACGAACATGCGCATCACCAGCACAACTTTGTAAGAGGGTGCTTTTCACATTCGCGTAACGGAGAGAAATCTTGAAATTCTCTCGCCGCTATTCGACATCTCTTCCCGTTGTTATAGCATCCCATTTTACTCGATACAAGAGCAACGTAGAATGTGGCTGATAGGCTGTGTATCAGATCTAGCAGATCTTTCTAGCAGATCAGCAACCGTCGCTGTTTTCAACAGATGATAAAATACAGCGAGTAAAGCTTTTCGTATTTCGGATAATAAGGCTCCTAACTCGAGTCGTTTTCATATGATTTCGCAGATTTACTTTGAAGAAATGATGTAGCTTCGTAATTCTTCTATGGTGTATATTTTTTAACGGTCTTGCGATTAGAGTTTATACATGAGGGCACTATGAGTTGAGTTATGGGATTTCTTGAGTTTAATACACACCACAGATGAATTCGTTACACTATGTTTGCCCATCGCATGAGGGCCCTCTATGTTGGATCTTTCTAGCTTTAACTGTATATATTCTTACGCCCTACAGGTTTTATTTATGAGTAATAAAGGCTTGCAGACATGAGTGCAATTCGCTTGCATTTCGCTCTTATAGTCATCCTCGGAATGATGAATGGTTAAAATGTAGCGAGATGTTTTCCTCTTTTTTTAAGGAGCCCCGATTCATCATGGATTTACTGGAGTTTCGTTCGAAAAAAAAATAATTCCATTCCAATTCCGGGTCTAATATTAAAAACTTACAATTCGTCGACGCATTGGAAATAGAGTGAAATTTATGAGTTCTTAAAATACCTCTTACATTAAGCAACCACTAGTGTAGAAGAGCTTTTCTTTTCGTAGCATAATTCTACATTTTAGACATAATTGCTTCGTTGGCTATATGCCTCGCGAACAACTAACTGTTACTTTCCTCATTCCATTCTTTCCGGCTTACTTCGCATCATCGCAGTCGCGCATACTAGCACCATTGTTTCACAAGTTCGCTTCTATTTCCACCATCTGTAGAGAAGCAGAACAAGCTCAAGGGAGCTGAGGTTAGAGTTGCAACGAGGCAGTCGAAAAGCGGTCTCAAATAACACTGCTACTAAGCTAGGCATTGTCTTCGTTGCTTCATGAACGTTTCATGTTTCCATTTCATCTCCTGCGCTTTTCCTCTTGTTTTCTCTTGAAAAAAATTTCTCTCTCTCTTTCCAGTGGTCGTTTCCAATATCTTCCTTCCAGAAGATATTGGAAGATATCACCTAATCTTATTCTACCTCTTTCTACTGTTCCTTGACCTCAGCATCTCACGTATTCTATGATACTCGCCAGTGGTAGACACAGAAACGCGCAGAAATTTATGTCCGAAACATTTTTTATCTTTGCTGTCTTATCGATATTTTACGGCTTTGTTTCAGCGCGTTACACATTAGCTTCTAACTTCCGTGTCAATTAGTAAGTATTAAATTTCGTGGGATAGTAGTGTAATCACTTCAGGTCAACCACCGAAATAGTGCCAGCCACCGAAAAGCACCTAATAGGTGCTTTTCGGTGGCTGGCACTATTAATTTAATAAGG
Organism: Parascaris univalens; assembly: GCA_037576465.1. Classification (NCBI taxonomy): domain Eukaryota; kingdom Metazoa; phylum Nematoda; class Chromadorea; order Rhabditida; family Ascarididae; genus Parascaris; species Parascaris univalens. Next base: position 129,921,071 of record CM075173.1, on the reverse strand, counting down.
TTGATGAATTCACATCGACAAATCAGCATCAGGAGTAGCTATAATTGTTGAAAGCCTTGTATGCATCCTGGATGTGCTCATCTCTATGCATCGGCTAAAATTTTGTTCCATTTTCAGCAAAGTGAATTTTTCCATAGATGACTGGTACGATCTGCCGAATTATCCGGAATATGGGGACATTCTCTCCAACGATCCCTTTTTCGTTTCCATTCTGTGAAACTAGTTGGTAAGCTGATCGGGATCCATGAGCATATATTATGTTTCTTCCGCTGACAAGTTCTACATTTGTTTGCGACCAGACAGGTGTGAAGTACAGTCCGATCGGTTACGAAATATGCGCCATTTTAAAAAGATTATTTCGCTCTCTATCACTCTTCAAGTTGATAGATCAGCTTGGAAATTAATATGAAGGTCAGTTTTTGAGGTGCATCACTAGTTAAAACTATTCTGCAGGCAAACACACATACAGGCGTGCACATGGGTGCGCATGCACAGGCATGCCTTCCACAATGTGCTTTCCTAAATGCAGTTTTGCAGGCCGTGCGTTAAAAAAAATCTCGTTAAAAATTCTGTGCTTAAAAAATATATGTAACAAATATGTATACATACATATTTGTTATATATGTAATATATGTAACAAATATGTTACATATGTAACAAAAGTTGTGGGCAAGTCATACGGCAGCTTTTCTCGAGAAATTCTGAACGCTTTATTGAAACCCACTGTTTTCTTGGCCGTGCTGATTATATTAGCTGATCTGAGGAAGTGGTAGAGTGGGTTCATTTTGCACCCCAAATTGTGAAATATTAAAATTTTCGTTTTTGCCTTATGCGTAATGCTTTAACATTATTTAAACATCAGACGTTTTCTTGAAAGTGCGAACAGTCCTTAAGAGAACTGATTTTTAACGAATGTACGAAGATGCTTGGATATAGCTGTTCGTCATTTTTGAGCCTCTTTCTTCTGTTTTGCAGCTAATTTGGATAAGCACATTCACTAACATCAATACTGCAGCAATGAAATCACTTTATTTCTAGGCTTCTGTCTGTGTAATTTTCAATCTATCTTATCAGATCGAAGTATAAATGTTTGTCAGCTCATTTCACGTAGCGTCTTTTAACTGAATTTGAAAGAATTCTAATGCACTTCTTCATATCTCTTCTTCACTAAAACAAGAATTTTGGTAAAAAGTTGGTTGCTCTGTGATGTTTCCTTAATGTTCATGAGTTTTAAACAGTGACTAAAATGGCTGTGAATTGTAATAATGGAATTTCTTCGGGAAACGATGGGCGCTGAAAGAAAGATTGATCATAAAGTGCAAGAATGGGCGTTGGAAATAGGATTTTATCGTCGCCTCTATCTTTTCTTCAATCGTTGCAACTGCGGACCCGTCGTGAAGGTTGAAGAAATTACCTGTGGTGACATTCAAAAATATTGATAGCAGTTTCCGGATTCAAGACGTGATCTTCTTCCATTTTAGTCTTCCATTACCATCCATCGTTTTGCAGAGTACAGTTGTCCTCATTCTCTATATGAGAGGTTGTTTTTAATGCATTATAGAAAAGAGCAGAAATTGGACCTATTCGCAAATGTCGAATTTAACAATTTCTGCATGTTGTGCCATAGGCTAAAGTAATCAAGGAAATAGCACAGTGTGTCACACAGTTCCCAGCGTCATTTTCTAGTTTCTTTGGGGAAAGGAAAGAAAGACAAAAATATATACAGATAGATATCGCAGTACGTTTCCATGAGAGTTGTGCATTCAATGTAGTAATAAAAGCGGCGATCCTGGAAGACCACGAAATAGCCAGTGATCGAGGAAAGGAAGCCATCGTACAAAAAACACTGCACAGTTTTCCAGGAATCCACAGAGTGAACGGGAATAAATCTTGTAGCTACAATGCAGTAAAATCACTTATTCAAACAGAAGTGCGAATCACTGATGCTGTTCGTTGCTGAGAAATGAAAACAAAGCGTGATGCTGGTTTGCTTAATTCTCGATAACACGTGAGTTTCTCTTAGTAAACATCAAACGAGCAACACTTCCATTTTCAAACCTTTTTTTCCCGATTCACGTGTACAAAATCGTCTGTGCGACACATACAGCTCAATCCTAGCACATGTGTAATTTACTTCTCGTTTTCATTATATATATAATGCGCCATTTTCATCGTTTCCGAGCTAACGTATCTCACTTCGTTTTCTTCGCATTCACGCTGGTCAAAAGCTGATGGGCAAGGTTTTCGGCATCCTTATTTCTTTAGAAGTTACTGCGCATGCTTACAGAATTCCTTACAAGGAGTCGTCCTTACCTCAGTTGGGCTTTCTAACAGGAAGACCCTTTATCCGTATTCTGCCTTGCCTCTCCCTTTACTTTTTCATGATTTTCTGTAGGGCTAAATTTGAACAGTATATGCTTACTCTTTTCATCCAATTTTTTTTGTTCATTCGTTCTTCGGTCCTTTAAAGACGACCGCATTTTGAAATCTCATTAATAATTTTGTGTCCGAAATTTCTTGCAAGCCAGTCAATGAACTTCTGCGACCCACTCAAAACCGAAACCGACGTCTCACTGTCAACTATCAATATTCATAATGTAGGCCGTAGGTCAGTAACCGCAAAAGTGTCAAAAAGTTTTTAGAGGCATCTTTTTTACGATTATTCGTTGAAACTCGTTCCCGTGAAAAAAGAAATAGAGATACCAAAGGTATCATTAATCCTCGTAAGTCTTAGGTCATATGATGGCATCGTTTGCCTGAAAAAAAACCTAATTCTGAACCACTTACTAGATTTTCACTTTGTAAAGTTGGCGAACCTCTCCGTAATATAACATCGGTTCCTTCGAGATACAATTTCATATTGATAGCTCCTGATGAATAATTCGAGCACTTCGGACTGTAGATAGCCTTTTATCGTCAAAGTTTGAACTCCTTCTCCGGATCACGAATTATCGATATCACCAAAGAAAATGTGAATGAGTTGTAAACATTACCGGATGCACAGCGCTCCCATCACTATGCAGCCTGCCACTTTCGCTTCTTTTATATGCGGCCTTTTATGCAATTCACAGCAATGTTTATGCGCCTTCGTGGATTCGAATTCGTAAGGTGCATTATAGCAGAGTAGCGTCTGTGTGCGTGTATGTTTGATGTATTTGTCGTCTGGCTACTTCGAAATGCGAACCACTGCAGCTAAAGCTGCGCATATTGGTGACTATTATATAAATCTCTGAGACCCGTAACAACTTTTTATTTTATCCGTTATCACAGCAGTTAATGCCGGATGTCACTTTAAGTCACTTTCGTCGCCTTAGATTAGCATATAAATTTTATGGCAACATACATGGAATCCTGGAATTGTTAGTTCGCCTACGGGTGTGTAGAATCCACATGGCGTGCTTGACCTGAAAGTTGGTACAGGAGCTTTAAAGCCTTTTATGCAAACTGTTTTGCTGCAGACTGTCTCCATATTCGATGGACGACAATGTATGCCTCGCAGAAGTTTTGTGCAAACCCTCGCTTTGCGTAAACTGTAAATGCATTACTGCCTGTATATATTTGATTGTTTGTTGGCAGTTCACACTGCTGATCTTGGCCTGATCATATGGACTCGAAAAGTGCATATCGTGCCAGCCCCACTGTTATCGTTTTCACTTGTTATAATGCCTTGGAAGACTTTGCAAACTGCTTTACTACAGCTCTTCACTATAGGTGTTGGAAGTTACCTGTAGGTGGAGAGTGTGCGTGCTTTTCGAATACGACAGCTTCAACTTAGAAAGTGCAAAGTGTACTGCTGTGAGATTTTGCTCTTATCACGCAAAATAGTAAAATAATATATTTTGGTTCCGAATTTCACTATCATTCTTTCCCGTCCTGTTTCAGCCATCCGTACTTGCATAATCTCCATAATGGCTTTTTGTTCTGTTAACTGCCGGCATTGCTTAAAAACGGGCTTTTTAGTTAGGGATTTCTGTGCTCGGTCCGTTTTATGGAGAGCATATCTTTAAACCGTTTCTAATGGTTTATTCTAAATATGGAAATGAAACGGCAGTTAAGTTCCTAAGCCTAATGCTAAATAACGCCCGCCGGTTTCCTGATAGTTTGGATTCTCACCGATTTTTTGTTTTAATTTCTTTCTGACTTAGGCAGCTGGTTCGTCTACGGGTGTATAGAATCCACATGGCGTGCTTGACCTGAAAGTTAGTACAGGAGCTTTAAAGCCTTTTATGCAAACCTTTTTGCTGTAGACTGCTCTCCATATTCAATGGACGCACATCGTTAGTCGTATATAGGAAAAAGTTCGAAGCCATCTGCTTTGCAAAGGACTTTTTGCCACATAAAAAATCCATTAAAATAGAATTGTTGAAGCACATAAATGTTTTAAACTAACATCTTTTACTGAAAAAACTACAGTTGAAGAGGAGAGGACTGATAAATTCTGTCATCCCGCTTGTAAAGAGTTTCCTCTCGAATATGAAAAGTGCACCTTGCATTACTCTGATATCACTTTGACAGCATTTATGACATTAAAATTCAGGAATTGTTCAAATTCAGGACCCGCCTGAATCAATAATCCAGCTTGATTATAGAGGAATTCAGGAAGGCGTTTATTTGCAGATCTAAATCAGGATCACTTCGTGAGTTTCTTAGTGATTACGATAACATTGTCAGCGGCGGTGGTGCCCAACGAACGCAGACAAGCGAACGAAACGTTGAATCGTCTTATCGCAGTGAGGAGGCCTTCGAGACCGCCAGAACTCGATTTGGAGGCTCTTCTGATCCCACCTTCTGGTCCAGGCAAGTACTTCAATATTATCCCCGTTTTTGAATTCATTTTCAGTTTGTCGTGAATTGCCCCTTGCTGTAAATCACTTGTTTCTTCACTTCTCAGTGACCAACGTTCATGAAGGCGCCCGATTTTCATCTCCAAATACACGGCGAGCGATAGCTAGCGGCATTCAAAGTTCCAGATATGCACTGACTTGAGCGATTTACATGAATCAGTACTCGTTTGAAAAGAGGACAGAATGATCGCATCTAACTTATGAGATCACTCGATCGAGTATGTAGAAGATTCACTCTTTCATCACAGCGTTTACTCAAAGGCGCCACGTTTTTGAATGTGATATCTGCAGACGAGGTCTTCTCCTTTTTCTCTTTCATTTTCTGACCAATTGACTATCGGCCAAATGGAGAAAATAAAAACAAAAATTGTCGACACAGAGAAATTTCTGTGAAAATCTGAATGATCGTCTTCAAAGCTCATTTTACAATATGATAGAAGAAATCTCTAAACGTTAAGAAGTTTTCAACGAGTGGATGTTACATTTTAATGACATCAGTTCGGATATCGTTCGAAGAAAGAGGTTTAATGACGTTCAATTTTTCCAAGTTTCTCTTTCCGTTTTTCTTATTTAATTGCTTCGCATATTTCTCGCTCGTCGCTCTTATTGCGTTCATTCATTTTTGGCAATTTTTCGAAACTTATAAGTCATAAAATTAGCAGTTATGTGATAAATGTGAATATTTATTATTATTATTATTATTATTATTATTATTATTATTATTATTACTATTATTATTATTATTATTATTAGCGGCATTCTCTCCATCAATATGTATATCCATATAATACCTTTCGAAAAGCGCCGCCAAAACGTCGAGAACTTTTTTATATAACTGTAGATTCCCCCATATTATAGACGAACTTATGATGAAACTTTCGATGCTCTAGTTTGCGACTGAGAGAAATTTTTTCATATTTCTGACCAGTTGTTGCTGCTTTGATCGCCGTGAATAAAACCGTTTACTAGATCGTTTAACAGGGGGTTACCGTTCTGCAGCGTTATCGGATCGAGAACATCCTGCATGCAAATTGCAAATTTTCTGCTAATTACTGTTATGCGTTCGTTGGCTGTCAGCGCTCTTTTTATTGAGTGTTACCTATGAGAGATTATTTCAGTATGATTGCAATTACTAAATGTGGAACAATTTGCATGCAGACTTCTGCTCTCAAAGTGAAATTTGGTGTCATTTAATTGGTTATCCGAGTTCACCGTTTTATAGACGAAATGCCATTTTCCAATTGGAAACAGCAACCAGTGTTCTTAGCGACATGCATGACAATTGTGATGTGCAAGTGAAAACGAAACCGATATAGCCATGAGATGCTTGCTCACTCAGAGCTTATTTTTATGCGTTGATGATTCCCGTCCGCTATGGTCAATGTTGATTCGATTTCCGATGGTGACAACGAGGATAATGCCATTAAGCATCAATACATCTCGCTTGGCCGAATGGATCTGTGGCAGTGAGCATGAGGCTCAAAATACAGCTCTTAGATATTTCTCAACAGTTCAGATTTCATTCTGTCATTGTCATGTGACTGCATAGTAATATATCACGGCAATTAATTAATACAGAATTATACTGCAGACGTTGATTGCGATAGTAATGTGTAGTAGAGAATACTCCGTGCAGTTTCAAACTTCGTGTTCAACTTCATATAATTTCAGCGTTAATCCGAAAGGAGCACATAGCACAACGCCCTCAACTGTGCGTGTTCCATCTGACTCAACGGTCACCACAGAAACAACAATCACCACCACAACAGAGGTCAAGAATTTTTCAAGCAAGTCAAATACTGCTGAAGAAACCGGCACAGAAATGGTACGCTCTCATTTCATCTACGCTTCTCATATACAAACAGCCACTTTGTTTATTATGTGCTACAGTTAATTTGCTCTACAGTTAATCTCCCTGCAGCAGCATCATTATCTTTGCGCTGAGTGTATTCATTTGCTTATCCTTGCAATAGTTCCCACTTCGAAATCGCCGAAACTGAAATTTGGTGTATGTATCAAACGCCATTTGGTGATCCTCTATATCGTAGCTCACGTTTACCGGTTAATAAGCATTTGAATATGCCAAATAAGTCGCTTGCGTTTTATGTCTGCTACACCATGTCAGTGGTAGAGATTTTTTTGATTAACCTGTCACTTCACTCTGAATATGGAGGTATAAATTATGTGTGATATTAGTTACTGTTGATCAGCTGAATGGAATAACAATTCTTATGGCGCACTGCTCACTATAAGTTGAATAGGTTTGGCATCGAAAATGTTGTCGCCTTTCGCTGGTGTTTTGCAGGAAAATAGCGTCGCATAGTAGCATTTAATCGCAATTCACCTTTTATCTTCCGCGTGAATTTAAAAAATTCCGAGGGAGCGATATTTCTCTACATTTCACGATTCTGCTTCTCGGTAATGAATGTTGTTTTTTCTTCAAAAACCAAGCATTGACGTTTTACAAATATTTATTATTTATATGCGATCATGTTCAACCGACTTCGGCTCATTAGACTGTTACTTCCAGTTGTGGAAAGTAGAATTTCTTGTGATTGGAAATGAAAATAACATTAGAAATGATGAAGCAAGTTCAACTAATAATTTATAAGTGTCTCGATGGCACATCAGTCACAGCTGCTTCTAGATGATGCTTATTTTCATACCAATGAAACAAAGTTTTAAAGATGTGCTTTTCGGTTCTCCCTGATCGATTATGAGCCTCCAAAATGCACAAAATTGTGGCGGGAAACTTCCCCTGCTCATTACAGCAAGAAACTCTGACATCTGAAAAATGAAGAACCGCATTTTCTTCAAGCGATCAAATCTAAATTTGATATAATCTCTCTCATAATTCTGACGAACCTTGATAAACAATCAAATTTGAAAGAAGCTTTGCAAACTTTTACTAAAATTACCCATCATTATAATTACGGTGATAAAAACTGGCTAATATATGTTTCACCGCCTCCCATAGATGACATTTTTTCGTCTTATTGCGCAGGTGAATGGCGGTCGAATAATGCACAGCTGGATACGCTGAAATCTCTATAAATGAACCGGCAAAATATACTTCAAAAACAACTAAAACATTTCGAAGTAACTGCTTCAATGTTGATTATGGTTCGAAGTTAATGAGAGGTAATAGCTGAACAGCGATTTTTGAAGCCGACTTCAATGCTAAGGCACTTAGTAGATATGGATTCCACTAATGTTTGTTGATGTTGAAAGCTGAAGAAGATAGAAATGAGCGTTAAAAATGCGGCATGAATTTTGCACTATATGGATAATGTGTAAATCTTTCGTGCAGATCGATTTTCTGGTTGTCTTATCGAATTGCAATTGGCTAATTCCGAAATGAAGTTTCGAGGCTGCTGGCGATTTCCCCAATTTTATACACCCGTTTCACGTGTCTGTGTGCTAGATGCGTGATAACGCACGGCAAATGCTTGCAATATAAAGTCGCAGATGCTTTCGGTTTGTTGAAAGGGCAGGTGCGGAAATGCACGAAGAATGCATATGTTGATGCGCCACCGTGTATGAAATCATTTTATGGGTTCGCTGCTCACGAATTTTTATTGTTCCATTCGAAGCATCGGATTATCTTCAAAGTTTTTCATATGGTGAATGAGCATTTCCGCAGATGTGTAATAATGTGCTAAAAAGCAATCCACAACATGGAATATGCAACCAGTATCCTGAAAAAAGGTAGCTAGGAAGAAACTGCATATTTCATTTATTGTTTAATTCAAGTAGATCGTCATGAATTCTGGATCATCCAAAACTACACGTTTTCAATGCCGTCTTAATGCCGAGTATAATTTCAAGCGTATCTATTTTAAAACCTCATTGTTTATTCCCTCAGTCGTTCACTTTACCAATAACTCAAAATTCAGACTGTACGATATATATTCTTATCTAACCTCAAGGTTAATTGGCTGACACGTTTAAGAGAGAGAGGATTTAAAAAATATCATATTTAGAACTCACGTGAGGTGACTTCTTGCCTCCCCCTCCTAGCTGCTACGAAAGATATCCATCCTTCTGCACGCATTTAAAAACCTGTCTGCGTGTCAATTTTTGCACAGAAGCTAGAGTCATGGAAATTGGTGCACAACTGATGTGATTTCCTACGCAATATTTGGCATTTAAAAGCGGAAAACTATTTGCAGGGTTCCTAATAGCGCTCGGTTTAAACCATTTCGGTGTTTCATATACGCCGAGTAGACCTGGGAAAAGGAAGGTTTATAAGAATTGTTACGAACGGCTTAACCACATATGAAAGCATTGTTCCGCATATTTCATTGCTCACTTGTGCTTTGTAGAACGCAGTGATCACATAAGGGCACTGTAGAAGCGCATATCTTGGCAAATGTCTAGGCACACCTCTCAACCCATTTATTAATGCAATATTGAGTGCTGAGTCCTGAAATATAGAACTCAGTGAAACGCATCTACCCGCACGACCGTTTGATGATCTCATATTTTTTCTATTCGATAGTTAAATATTTCTCATCCACCAGTAGTATCCTCTATTACATTTATGCAGATGCGTTTCGTAAGTGCACAAAAATTAGTGGGAATGTTTTCAAAGCGGTGCGATGCAATTTTCGTTTTCTTCGTTCAAGGCAGGTGGGATTTTCTGTTTCTTAAGGTGATTTCCACTCAAGCATTTTTTCAAGTTATCACTCAGAAAGAAGCATTTTTCTGTAAGCGTCTGTCTGACAGCAGTCTGCGTTTTTGCATTTAGAAAAGTCAGCAGTAATCGCTCATCCGGATGCGGATTTATCGTGTTACTAAATTTGTTGTTCGTCTACATGACCAATGATCTTCTCTAGGTGATGAAAGATTGGAAAATTTAGTATGACGTTAAAGTTTTATTTACTGCTTCGGAATCGTCTCAGAAGCGATTAGTTCTTTCCTCAAACGACAAGTGTTGAAAGGTTCATAGCATGGGCCATAAAATTTATTCTTTTCCTAGTTCGACTGGGAAAAACGAAGTCAACCTCTCTCTGCTTTCCGTTCTCATTTTCCTAACCGTTATCATTTGCAGCCAGAGAAACAATCTTTTACAAATTCATTATGCGAAGAGAATTCAAGAATTAGAGAAGAATATTGTCGGAACGGCATAGGGAGCTGTGCATGAATCAGACAAATGAATCTTTGCTTTACAAATCAGAAATGTCGTCGTGTGTGGCATTCATTTTAACTTGGAAACAACTTTTTTCATAGTGCATCGTTCAGTCATAACGATGAAATTTTGGTGAGCGCAGTGTAAAAAGAGGGTGTTCAATATTTCAAAACGATACGAGAGAATATCTATCCAAGGCAGAAAAACGTCATCTTTTATGCTTCGACAATTAAAGCGTCATTATACAGTTTCCGCATTACACACCTGAATATTTCCGCTTCTCGAGCACGACCGCTTCGAATGTTTGACCACCTCTTTTAGTGAGACTTCTTCAATGCATTCGTAGTCCCTGAGTTGACTAGACAATGCAGTGAACACGTACTCTTCCGTCCTCTCCATGAATTCTCTATGGAAGCACACTTCTGACTAAAGTTCTCGCTACTCATCATTTCTAGGAAGAATTGTGATTTATGGATGCTAGACTGATCTCAATGCTTAGAACTCCCGTCGTTATGGATGTTTGATCGTCAGAATAGCTCCCACGCCTTGAAGGTTGGTGGCCGAACAACCGAACAATTAAAACTGGGCAGAAAACCTGCGAAATTCATAAATGATGGGAAGTTCGAAGTGAAATTTATCTTAAGTCGGCACTCATCAAACTAGGAGGAGAGGTGCATGAGCAACAAGGGAAGATAAACAAATTTGAGATGGGAGGGTGGAGGAGACAAAAATTCTTTTTTGAGTGGCTTTTGTCCTTGGGAAAAATATTTCTGCAATGAAACTTTTTCTTTCTCGCACAGCTTTCCTGGCTGTGCTCGTTACTTGAAGTTACTTTACCATTTCTCATATCAGTTAAACATATCATGTCTAAGATAGGATTTTAAATATTAGGAGAGGGACTTAAAGAAGAGTTCTCATCATCTTCGAGATTAGCTACATGCTTTTCTGCGACATTCGTCCTACCATACTATACTAACTTATATCGATTATGTAACTGTGAGGTCAATTTATAGATCTGTACTTTCATCAAACTGTCTGCAAGTTACGCTATTGAGATCTGAACAACAGTGCGCTTAACGAGGGGCAGCAGTGAAACGAAATTTTCTCCCAAGTTTTCTGGCATCAAGATGGACCCATATAGTTCTGCCACTAGAATCTAAGACCTTCACTTATTTTCAAAGTTTCCTAGTTCTGGATTATACGAGACTGCGTCGAGAGTCTGGCTACAGTTCCGGAGTATCGAAATCGTGCTGCTTTTTTAACTGCGTTTACATATGAGTATTCCGGTTTTTCAGTGGACTTTTCAGGTACTTCTGAATTGTGGACTCGATAATTCATATATTCATTCAGCTGTGTTGGGCAGTTACTGAGGAATGTTGATCAGTCCTCCTTACTAAAATGTGTGTTAATTCGTTTTCGCTGTGTTGTATGCGAGTATCCTATCAGGAAATATTATCGTTTTGATGAGGCAACAAGTGATACGTCATTTGTTTTGTATGTCTACTACTGCACAGCAACCATGGTCGAACTTTTTGATATTATAAAAACCCACTTTTAACAAAAACAGATCGTTTGCTGATAAGTAAAAATTGACCACTTTCAAGAATTATCTCCTTCCTGTTTAGTTTTTAAGGTTTCTAACATTCTCTGCGTTATATGCTACAATTGTACCGAACGAATTTATGCTCTTTATTGCTGGTAGAAGAGGAAATCCCTTTCTGACGCTCAGGAATCTGCATTGTCATGCGTCTTCAGTCGGGCTCACGGAAACAGATTCAAGCTGGTGTTATAGCCGTGCAAAAGTGTGTCTTGCTTGTTAATCATTGCTCAAGACTTAAAAAACTAATTGTTGATATCGTACGGTTGATAGAAATTGTTAGCGGAAATTCCATTCACTAAAACGTTTCATTGTTCTTCAAGTATTCTCAGGTATATTAGCACTCCAATGATACTTTCTGCTTTTTATTGCTCACATTTTAAAAAATAACTCGGCTGTTACTATACATACAATTGGTTTTCCATAACTTCTGATCAGTATGCCATGCTGATTGTGGAGAGGTAATAACTTTGTCACAATATTCATATGCTATTTTTCCAACATCACCCATCATTTAAAACACCCCTCTACTGATATTGTCTCGTAGATTAATAGCTGTTAGGCTGAAGAGATGAAATGTGGAGTCGCTAAAAAAATGAGAGAAGGGTAATTTTCAAATTCATGATGCTAAACATAAAGAAACTGATGTAAGTAGATCGGGATCTTTGACAGACTTGGAAAACATAGCCTGAAGGCTTTTATGATGCCACAGTCCCAAATGAAAGTGCAAGAGATACAGGGAACTCACGATTGATTTTTGATGGGGAAATTCTTTTATCAAGTTTAATCTGCGAGAAAGCAGCGTTGTTGTGATTATCAGTGTCAGAAGGCTTCTGTTAGGTTCCCATTTACTCCTCATATGTTAAGCAAACGTTGTCGGTGGTCAGTTTTTCGACATTGTTGATGTCGTTTTGCCTTTGAGCCTTATTGCTTCCTGGAATAGTCTTATTCTTCTAATAAGTTAGGGGGAATAAAAGTAGGGCTTTGAGCCTAACTCGCTGAACAGTTAGAGGCACTGCTAAATGTCGAGTTTTCCTGTTTACGTTATATATCACCATAGTGCAGGCATTGAGTGAAATCTCTCCATAAATAATTAAGCAACGAACCTGAGACAGATAGCCCAAAGCAGAAAATATGACTAAGGCAATCCCTACAAAAATTAGTGAAAAATAAGCTGTAAAGCTGATAAATGAAGCGAACTTGTAGCAAATCTGGTCCACACAAAGGCAAATGTGTCTACGTCGGAAGGCGTGTGGGCACATGGTGGGGCTAAAAAGAACAACAGTTAGGCGCAGTGCCATATTTCCGCTAAATCAAGCACACATCCACACATATAAACCAATGGTTTGAAAGCAGAATCAATCGATAGCTGTGCTAAAAGATGTAAATAAACTTAAAAATGATAATCAGTTATGCAACTTAAGAAGCGTCATTCCTAATCCTGAGTTTGCATCAGAACGTGCAAAAGCCTTCGTAGAGTTGGTGCTGAAGCGATCTCGAGGAAGTCAACGAAGAAACGGCCACACTAGAAGCGCTAGTCACGCACGCAAAAAAGCAAAACGCAGCTATGGTACTGCTGAACTGCTGCAGTAGATAGGCCAATTAATCCTAACGTCTATAAATATATGGCTAAAATTGCTGCCAAACGAGACAAATAGAACTGGGAGAAGCATGTGGGTTGGTGGACAGCAACGGAAGCAACTCAGCAGCAAATATCACCATGAAAATATTCATTTAAGAACGGTTGGATAAACGAGTAAAACATCATGTCGAAGTAACCCTTTACCTCTAATATGTTGCAAAGATAGGCGGTTATTTCTAACCTCACACAAAAAGCAGCAAGGAAGAAGCATCACTGTAATGTTGACAATGTATTCCGAAAATACACTGGAAAATTATGGGAAAGCATACGTCTATATCCGACAACCGTCGAATTACACAGCTTTTCCTAATTTGAGGTCTAGACAAGTCATTAGTGGGGACTCGAAATGAAACCGAGGTGGCTGTTTGTACGCTGCTGGAATCATTCTGGATGTGTTTCGTGCTGCAGAGGAGATTTTTGACATCACTATCAGAATTCCAAAAACCCAGAAGGTTCGGCATTATCTGGACAAGAGGTTCGGCACATCTTCTCCCTCTCTGGACTTCTCGGCAAATTATACGTAAGAAGGGTTCAGTTGGCTGTTCGTAAAAATGGATAATTAATAAAACGGAATGAGCGGAGAGGTTGGCTAGCGTTTTTATGTTGATTTGCAGCCACGTGTACCCAGCTCGCCTGTTCCGCCTCTCAGCGGCGGCCCTATCAAGAACGGTGGAGTTAGCGCACTCACACAGCAGTTCGAAATGAACGCCAAGCGGAACTGGATGGAGAGCACCAAGTGGAGTCCAAAGGTAACCATCTTCACCTTTATTTCCCTTCGGCTCATGATCTGTCTTCACGTCGAAAAGTTGCGTTACCATAGTCGGCGCCGACTGGAAAAAAAAATTAATTAAAAAGACCAAGAATATTGATGTGTAACTATAAATATTTCTCTGTGGAAATGGATAATTAATTAAGCGGGCTCAGATTCCGAATAATTGAAGGCTATTGCATTAAGCTTGGCAGCGCCGATTTGTTTGTCTTTCTCATTGTCCCGTATGTATGCACCCGTTTGGTGAATTTGCAACGATCGTGAAAAAAGCAGGAGTCACGCAAGTGTGGCGCGTATAATCCTTGGCATAAACAAGCGACGTTTCAGTTGCATGAAGCAATCATCCGATACTCCAATTAGTTTTAAAATTCCCACGTGAAACATCTCCGCATTCCCCGACCTCACTGTAACGCTTCCAACAACCCGCACTACGTAAAACGCATCATTTGTTGAGGTAGGCCTCACTCAGAAAATTCAAATTCGCAATGCTCATGTGACTGTTTCTCATTCGTCGATGACGTCAGCGGGCAACAGCATATCGCTTCTTGTTGATTTTACAGTCAACTAACTCCTAAGCAGAGAACTGCATTTGATCACTGACCATGAATTGTCAGGCGATCTGCGTTCCTCGACAGTGACGATCATGTTCGAAGGGTGGGATGGAATTTAGTGCACTTTCCAAAGTATTTCCACTTCTTCGGTGGCCATCTGCAGGTATAGCACATGAAAGTTCACTTGCAGCTTTTGCAAATTTTCTGGTGATAACTTTGCAGCGCTTCCTAAGTCTTTTGAATTTTATATGCATTAATATAGTGGAATTTATATTACTGTGGAAATTCGATCGTCCAGAAATTCTGTTCGCATATGAAACTGATTCAGTTTTCGAGATAGTTTTCAAACAAATACTTGAATGATGCAGAACCCGTTTAGTTGTTTGCTTCGAAAAGCGTTAACCTCCTGAGAGGCTTCAGCAAACCGCCTCCTGTGAAGGAAATGAGTTCAACGTGCCATTTGTTCTTATTTTTCTTGAAAAGCGCCGTCCGCATAGGCGCTTCAACACCAGTTTGCTTGGACGGCACATTGCTTCTCTTCTTCTCTCTTATCCAGTTGAACATTCGCTACATTTTTAAAGTGAGAGGCGAAATTCAATTTTTCTAGCCTAAGCATCATCGGACTGCTTCATAAATCGATATTCGGGAATGCATTGAAGTTTTGGGGATGAGGCAGTGCCTTTCGCATGTGGCAAAAGAGTATCCATTTTTTGCACAAAAGAGAGTACCTCCTCTCGTTCGTGGTTTGGTTTTTTTCTGAAGCCGCAGTGAAGATAGCAACACTCAGTGAAGAGGACCCAATATACTGTGAGTGAAGATTTCACGGCTGATATCTTATATGCCACCTATCTGAGAAGATCCATTTACGTACCAAAAGAGCAGAATTTATCTTCGTAATTACTATTCTCACCTGTGGAGACATAATAAACGAACGCAATCACTCATTCATGCAGCTAAATTGTTTTCCTACTAGATAACAAATTCCCTTTGACTATATCATAGATATTTGTGGACGAAATTTGAAAGCCTCTAAAGTAATATTTATATGGTTATTTTGACAAATAGCTTGCTGGTATTTTACGAAGGCATCAGTTCTGGTTGAATTGCTAATTTGAAGTAAACTTCATACTTCAACTTTGCCTATGCAGTCACACATCTATCTGCTCGTACATGAGAAACCCATCACTACTTTTGCAATGAGCGTCAGCCATAAAACTTCCGATCTAGTGTGTAATGTGCACTTTCAAAGCGAACGCCGTAGTTATGCTTTCGATGAGCCATAGATCATTCGTCTAAGGCATAACTAATAAAAATGATATTAGACAAAGATTCAATCACTTGATTTTGTCCGAGCAATTTACCCATGATCTTACACATCCCGAAAATACGTTTCTGAAACCAAATGAGTCGAAAACGCCTTCTCATAGTGGAAGTAAATTGCAGTGTTTTCTGCCAGTTCGGGGATCTTTTACCGGAAGTGAACTCTGAAGAGGTGAAGCGGTTACTTCACAAAGCTATGTTAAAGGCAACTGGCTAGCACGTTTTCCTGCTCGTCATGAAACTTCTTTTTTTCTGAGGCACATTATCTTTTCTATGGTGGCCGCCTGCTTGGCTTAGGAGATACATTTTTGTTGACAGTTGTCTGTTTATAATATAAAAACATAGGATGCGTTGGGAAGAAAGTAAAATCAAAGTGTTCTATACGCAACAAAAAACGTTCATCAATGGTGCACGACAGTTTGAGCTTCTCCAATCAAACCTTCACATTCACTTGGCTGTCCTTTTCCTTAAAATTTGCACATTCCTTGCCCATCCATTATGGTAAAATGCATACTTTAGTAAAATGATCTCCTCTATGACTGAGGTATACGTCTGCAGTAACGCTGCGTTTAAAGGGATCGGACTGTTGTAGTGCACTATTTTGAGGAAGAAAAAATTAAGGGAATTGCACGCATTGCAGTCGTCAGCTGTTCGTTTTCGAACTGCGTGGAATGCGATGAGCGAATACATTTCCACTAAAAAAAGCTTTCTCTGACTATGTGCCGTTATTCCTTAAGAGATATTTGATTCGAACATAAAACTGGAAAACATAAACACACTCTGGAAGGTAATAGCTAAACTTGAGTAGGTGAATCAAGCAATACTTTTTGCTGTAATGCGCAAGTAGAAGTAGTCTACATTCCATAAGCTGATCATACAGTGAGAAGGTTATTGAGTAAGGAAATTTGAAGTAGTATTTGTTGCTCCGAAGCAGTCGATGCTAGCTGATCGTATCATAGCTCATAAAGGAGATTACTGCATGTTAAAATAGTAAATTTGGGCAAAAAGTTTGTACGTATAGATTATGGTTGACAGTAGAACCTATAAAACAAAGCACTGAAATTTATCGGCATGTTTCCTATGATCGCTTACTTCACTTTTAGAATATAAACATTTCAGTTTTTTCGTAGAAATTTCCAACACATTTTCATTTTCACTCTATGAATATTATCATAAAGCGATATAAATCATTGGCTTGCAGTTAATAGGAATTCAAATATATTTCTTCAGCTACTAACTACGCTGAAGAGAAAACACTCAAATTGCTGTGGTTACAAATATTTTACAGGTAACGGGCGCAGAAAGATTTTTGAATATTTAGCAGGAGAAGAAACCACTATTCAGAGCATCCACAAGCTTTGTGGAGGTTCTTCGGTAAACGTTGCCTCATTTTCGATTGCACTGTTTTTTGCTCTAAGGAATCATTTTACGTTATGATTGGTTATCTCATCTTCCATTAACATGCTTCACTTATGCAAAGCAGTCAGAGCAACTCGTGTTTGTGTTTTAATCAGAAATAAGCAGAACGTGAGGTCGACTTCAGCTTGAGCCATAGGAATTCGTTCCAAAAGAACGCTAAGTAGAAGTGAACTTCGAGGCGGCGGAAGAGTCCGCTCATTCACAGATGAGTCACTCCAAAAGCTGGTTAGTCGGAGTGCTTCATCGAACAAGTTCCTCATAGAGGCGATAATTTTCTTTGCGTTGAGAGGTGCCATCTGTTTTATTGTATTAACGATTTGTTTACAAAAATGGGACTTTAGATGACGGGCAAAGGCGCTTCACAAACATTCTAGCATAATGCGAGAACATTCCAACGCAGACAACCCACGCAGTACTTTTTCTCTGCTAATGAGAGACAGAAGGAGAAAGATGAAGAGTAAACGGAATGGTTCAGAGGCAATGGTGTGCAAGCTGCACCGTTCCAGCTTGCCTCGCGAATTCTTCCACTAGCTAAAAAGCAATGAAGCATTCGAGGGGGCTGACACAAAAACTGTACCATTTGCAAAAAATGGTATCGATTTCTTTGAGATTCGGCCGCATCATTAAGGATGCGAGAGCTTTTCTTAGCTATATCAAGACTATCTCATCTCTGGAACCGTGCTTGTGCTTGAAGGAATTGTGAGGAGAACGGGATGTGGTCTTTGCATTGTTCAACAACCTAGAAGAGAGCGATGCTTTTTCGTTATGTAATACGGAGGTATAGTGCGACTGAGAGGAACCTATGCTGCAAAAGTAGCACGTGCCTTTCTGCTCACACAGTGTACTTTTCTTAATGCATCCTGAGATCCCTGAATACACTCGCGAAGAAGACAACAAAAATTTTCAACAGTCATCCGGTGCATTGTGATGACGAAATAAGCGACCTGAAATCTTGCAATCAAGGAAACCCCTCACTAACTTTTCTTTGTGGAACTTTGAGGTTGAACTAATTGTTCGAATTTATACCCCTATCCTCTTCAGCAATCCCTGTGAGACCTTTCATCACGGAGACCTCCTCAAGGACAGTTCATCATCTTGGACTAAAAGAGCTCCGGTCGTGTGATCCCTCGCATCCTCTGAAATCCTCTTACCTCCTCCCCATGCACGGGCGCAAAAGCTGTTCAGCGCTCGCGAGTGATTCTATGCAAGCAAACCCAATCGCGGTGGCCCAAGGTTGCTGGGAAAGCGGATTTTGCATTTACAGGTCGAGAATTTCTCTACGAGTCACAAGAACATGAGGGAACTGCATTAAGTAGTTTGTCCGACGAAAGGAAATATGAGAGACTTAAGTGTGAAAAGGGGACAGCGGAGTATTCTAAAAACAGTATCTGGGTACAGCTGACATGGTGAAAAAATAGTTCAGAAAGGTGCAAGCTGCAGCTCGACGAGCCGAAAATCAGTATCTTATAGATACATTCACCTGCATGCAGTCGAACAAAGTATCTTGGCTCAAGGTTATTGAAAATAAGGTGCGGTGAGTAAGAATCAGATCGTGCCAGGATTGTCGTCTCTTTTCAGTTACTCCTTCCAACGGGAAAATGAAACTAGCAAATGCGATAGTCACTTACATACACACCCGCAACGCGAATTTGTCAAATTACAGTCACTACTGTCGTGAGCGAAATTCTTTGAACTTTAGGCTTGAGCAGAACTTTTTTTTCCAGTGGGGCTGAAAATGTCGCCTCGGGATGTTTTTCGCTAGGACTTCCCATTGGAAACTCCTTCCGTCGGCATTATTGGTGAAGTGAACGTAGCAGAGGTAGAAGTCGTTCATTGTAGGGTTGATGGGATTTACACTGTCGGCTTACAAATTCGTCTAATGCGGAAAAACTTCGAATAAACGAAAACACCACTTTGTTGAGAAGTTTTGTGCCGATGTATAAGATGAAGGCATTTGCAGGCCTCCTAACTTAAGAGAAGCCCATAGTTTGCCATAGTCTCTCTTTCCACCTTTTTGCCACTGATCTTTCCCACCTTGAAAAAATACCGCTCACTGAAAACGTTGGATATGGAGTATCTGCAGGCTAGATGCAGATCTTCAGTTTTCAGTTGCAAGCGTTGTGAAAAGAGGAGAGGAACAGTGCTTGATCAACATTGGAGAAGCAATAATGAACAGGAGGTTTGCTCACCACGGCTGCCAACTCACCGCCATTCCCAGTCTACTTCATTGCCTTCCAAGTCTTGGAAACTGTGTGCATTGCAGTTCACCATCTCATTAGTTTAGCGGGCCGTATTATTCTACGCATTAGGGCACGAAAAGGTTCCGAAATTATCAGTAATCCCTGCACATTTTTCGCAATGTCCACTTCCACTCCTAGCATCCGCCATTCTCATGGGGATTTTCAAACGCACAACATCTCTGTGGTAGCTTCGCGGACCCGAAAACCTCTTTCGATTTCCTGCCAGATATGATTCTCACATCGCTGACAGAGCGGGTCGGAGGTGCATTTTCGGACACTGATTTGGACTCTGCCCAGTAATCGTTCTGTAGCATTCGACTTTTCCCACTTGCACTTGCCAAAGTCCTCGCTCCTGAAGTTTTAAAGTTCCGGGCATATCTGCATAATAGCGACAGGGAAGTGCAACAATGAATAAAAATTATTATCTTGTCGCGATGTGCGTGATTAGCGCTGCAAATCGCACTTGCACTTTTCTGTGCAAATTGAAGCAAACGTTTGCAGCGTATCCATACAAATGAGTCAGTTTCGTATCTCCACCTTCCAATTTTGAAGTATTGCAACAATGCTTTGATGATTTTCCTTCGTGGGCATAATAAAACGCGTTTTATTATGTCCACAAAGGAAAACTCATTCTGCTTTCCATATGTACAATAAGGAAAGCAGAATGAGTTGAGAGTGCGCGAAGTAATCCAACCCTCTCGAACTAACCAACAGGTCTCACCAATGGTCTGCTGTTTTGAAATTGATAAATGACGTTATATGTTAGATGATATGGATTTTAAATCTTCATAGGGCTGTTCGGCGCTTTGTTTCCACTTTGGGAGTCATCACACTCTTTGCGGTATATCCCACTGTATCTCATTGCCTCCCCGTCCCGTCAAGTAAAAAACCCGCAATATGCTGTTTAATTCGCATGTTCAACGATTTATTTACATATATGCAGATTGGATAACATAAAGCTTTGAAAGGGATATATTTTTCGAGTGGATGGGACATGTGAGACTGCAAGATTTAAAAAAAACGTTTTGTGGGTAGCTGTCAGAAATGGTCACGTCAGCGAACGAAGGGGGGTGAAATCGTGCCATAAGTCACGTGAAACTTATGCTGTCGGAGGTATAAAACAAAAACAGGTTTCGCGGGTATATTCCAATTGTTGGTCATTCTTCATCCACTATATTTGATTCAGTTTCTGATGTCTAGACATTTGAAAATATCGGAAGCGGATTCGTCATCATTATTAGCACTTGGCGCTTGTCCCAAATGTTCCTACCTATTGGCTTTCCTAATCAGGGTTCCTTGTTCCCTACTTTTTTTCTTGATGCTTGGGAGTCTACCGATGGCGATTTGCTCATCTGAGGACTTGAGCCAGTCAATCGTTTCTTTCAGTAGGTCATAATTTAGCCAATATTTGCGTCGTTAGGCTTTTTTTCTGAAAGCCTATCTTCTTCTCTGCTATTGTAACGAATTTACCTTTACGAACAAATGAAAAGAGATAAAAAGGAGCAAAGTCTTTAGGAGGAAGGCAAGGTAGGGGGAAAAAATATCACTGCGGTAGTGTGGAGCCTGCAGAAAAGATTTGCGGAATGGTTTGTGATGTTAGAGAAAACTAAAGTAACACCGTATGTCGCAGAATAAAACTTTCACTTTTCGAACGGTATGATAATAAAAGTTATACCGCTTCACAATTCAGAGGTTTTTCTCCTATGATACGAAAGGCCGCCCTTTCCTTTTCTCATATCAGATTTAAGGTCTGTGAGGTGTCTGCGCCAGAACTGTGCTTCGACTAAGTGCTTTGCGGCGTATACGCATGCATTCTTTTATGCACCACTTATACTCCTTTATATTCGTTCTTATTTATATGCTCCTTTATATAGTGCGTTATATTCAAGCAAGGTTTCGCTTGTAGATAATGTCGCTAGAAGTTATTTTCGTTGCATAATATTGCGCTAAACTGAATTCGAATCGTCGGTGTTTAATTGCTTCGGCAAGTTTCTTGGTGCTTCATACATTATCTCTACAAAAGGCTTAAAGCTGATTTCCAATACACCCTATAAGGTTTTCTCTACCAACTGTATAAGCATTAAGGGCAAAAAAGACGTTTCACTTACGTCGGAGCGCTTTCTGCAGCTCTCTGCTTTTGTTATTTTGGGGAACGCTGACGTATGATAGTAACCAAATTGGCACCATTGCACTTGTCCACATTCTTATCGCTGACATTTTCCGCATCATTAGAGCTAATTTAGTCGATGGAATTCACTACTGGCTCAAATCTATCGACACTTTCCCGGCAATGTGATAGTCGGAAGGAGCAGAGAAAGTGAATGTCAGATTCTTTAGTGAGAATGTGTGAGTCGCAAACAATTGATGAGATATTATAATCATTGGGTGCAGTTGAGTGAACAGATGAACGTAAAGTTATGATATGCTGTGAAGAAATTTTCTGAAAAAATACAAACATAGCTGCCAGAAATCGAAGCAACATTTCGCATGAAACCGGTGTCTGGCCATGTTTCCTATTTCTGACAGCACAAAAAGTCCTCTCTCTTCTCCTTATTTCTTGTTGATTGCATTCGATCCCGATTATTCATGCTGTTGAACATGCCAGCGAGTAGCAGAAGGTCTCGTCTACCAAAATGGTTTCGCAAACTCATCAAATCATTTGGTATCTATCATGTATGTACTTATTTATTGATATTATTCTTTTGCTTTCAATAGAGTAAAATAAATATAATTTTTGATTTTTGGAAATAAAATATAATAATTTTAAAGAATACTTACTAAGTTTATTTCATCGATAAGAATTTTCTTATGTTCATTTTTTAACAATTTTTCCATTATTCGCTTCGAAAAGATATTAGAAGAAATATTAGGTTACTCGATAAATGAAGTCGTAATTTTCTGAGTCAAATTCGATATTGTTGACTCACCGAATGGAGCTTGTAGGAGGTGGATATAATGTTCACTATGCTTGCTGCAGAAATGAAAGCGGTAGACGACTTTCGACAAAGTGCTCGGCTGCGTAGCGATCGCAACACTAATAGGCGCGCACTTTTGCAGTTGTGAATGCGAATGCGTCTCACTCAATTACATCGGCTTGTTGAATTCATAATTTAGTAGGTAGATCCCTCAACTTTTTCACCTCTAAAGCTATGTATAATCTGCTCGTGTGCACATGTGGGTGGCAGTCTTTTTCGACAAACACCGCTCACCAACGGAACGCTGCAATGCAGTGTGCATCAGTAGACCACTTTTTAGCTGGAAAAGACTGTGCATTTAAACTCGTCTCTTAACAACTTAATTTGATTTACCGTCTGCTGCGAAAGAGCATTTTCGGTATGGTCGTTTTCATTCCAATATCCGCTGCGGCTCTATCCCAGAATGAATTGGAGGAAATCTTTGGTATATCAATAAGATCAAGCACAATGAAATTATGAGATGAAGCCCGGTTGGAAGTAAAAGAAAGCCGCAAAAGTGATTTGAATTCCCTTTAGGGAGTTGTTATCTCCGAACAGTTTTCTCCTTATAAGTTTCGTGCAATTTATTAAAGCTGGCTTTCAGCTTCAGAAAAAAATGAAATCGTCTTAAAGTTTTCGGATAATTCGGAGGAAAAGTCGGAAGTTACAAGTTGGTTCAAAAATGAAATATTCCATATAAAAAATTTCTGTTCCATAGGAGTCGATTTTGAAAATTCCGAAGAAAGGAAGTGAAATTTTTCTGAGAATTATGCGCCGATGTTGCTGTCAGCATTAGTGGCGCGTTCAGTGTTCATCGTATCGGCACTCATCTGTCCAATTCATCTACCGTGGTACATAATCGTGCATTAGAGAAAACTGCAAGACGAGTGCTAGGGCGTGAGATTAGACACCGTCAGCTTAAATCGAAGTTGTGATGTTTTGTAAAGGCATCACATAATTTTGAGTTCACCTCACTCGGATTATTGAATATCTGAGGAGCATATATGTCTGCTGGAGTGCTAGCAGATAGCATAACTTTCTGGCTCTCTCACAACCCACTGGAGTGACGCTCTAAATGGAGCTGCATATGACTCCACTCCATATGAGCTCGTAGAGATCATCACATTCAACATTATACAGTCAGCGTACGCAATCTTCCACAGGCAGAAAGTAGCAAGAGGGCATGCAAATGCGTGCAATAGTTGATTAAAACCGAAACGAAAATAAGGCATGAAAAAGAAACCGAAAACTGTGTATGTCTCAAAGGAAATTCTTTTTGATTAGCCTATATTTGAAAGGACATATGATAAGTTCTACTGCATCTCGCATCTTAGTCCATTTTCTATTCATTTGAATAGATTTCGTTGTGGCGCTTCCAGAATCCAGCAAAGTGCAAGCTGCTTTGCACAAATTAACCTGTAGATAAATCTAGAAATCCGTTTGTTGCAGCTAAGAGTCCACAACGCTCTAGCACTTAAACAACTGCACTTCGCAATGATGTTTGCCTCAGTCGTCTAGGATTTTTAGCCGTACCTGAGAAATTTTACACGATCATACTTTATTTTACAAGTTGTCCACTCGCATTCGATCATATAAGACTTGAATTTAAAGTCATTGTTTGAATTATGCACGCTTTTCGATGTCCCCTTATCGCGCTTGCACGTTTTTATTTCCTTCCCTTCCACAGTACCTGAGGTGAATTGATCTTTAGAAAGAAAGGTTACTCACGCCTTGAATTTTCTTTTGTCACGTCGTGAGTCAGTCGACAATAACGTGCGGCGTGATAAAAATCTGTGAGTGGGCTTTTCATAAATTTTTACATATTAACTGTTGCATCCGCAGTTATTCAAAATGATTATTTTGCAGGGTGGTCCTAAGGCACAAGACTTACCTGAGCTGTTCCAGCCAGGTGTAGAAATGAGGACCACGCCTGCAGGAGGAAAATACAAGAAAATCGATTACGAAATTGTCGATGCGTCGGAGTTGCCCAGCGAGCCAGCGGACCAAGAGTACACAACCCACTGGACTTTTGAAAAGGTAAGTTTTTGTGGACATTTTTGATAATGTGCAGCCTTACGTATTTTCCAGAGATTGTGCTCACAAAGTTTTTGCACCGTTATGTGTGCTCAATTTTGTACAGTCTAAACAGTGATTACGTATGGATGCACGAAATATTCTGACCCATCTCGTCACTGGCTTTATTTTATATTCAAGGTCGGCAGATAGTTTACTGAGAAGTTCTTTGCACATTCAAATCATTTTGCTACGTACAACTTTGCTATCACAGCCGAAAATTTTCATAGAATATGCATACTAGCTTTCGGTTCACCATATAGTCGGTTGGTAATTAAAATAAGGATCGCAGCTTTGTCTTTTTGACATGGTTTCGCTTTGCCAGCCGTTGTAAATCGCTTTGCGAGTTAGCAAGTTCTTTGAAGGGCGAACTTTGAAGGGCAAAGCAGAAGATTTAATTCGTCTTCACTCTTCTGTTTCTTCCAACCAATTTGGAGGTGAAACCACTTCAGTAGGGTTACTTTCTCGACCATCGAAAGTGGACTCCTCATTCTTAAGGAGTTCGAATAGGGATCTTCTATTCAATCAGCCTTCCTTACATATGGTATCCTCTCTTTTAAGAAAGCACAAAATTCATAGACATCTCTTTCTGGTGCTAGTTTTTTTGCTAGCAGTTTTTAGTTTAATAGTGGTGTTTTCCGTATTTTGTGGCAGGTTGTTAACTTGCTTCCTTTTCCTGTTGTTTCCCACACAAAAAGTGAACAACAAATTTGTTGACCTCTTTGAGAGCAGCATATTGAATATTTCATTCCTTTTATGGAAATTGCTTTATTACTTACATCCTTTGGGCAGCTGTTGGATATGTGCAATAATTCGAGCTCAGTGATACTGACCCAGAAATAGCCATCTCCTAAGCACTGTGAATAATGATGCTATTGAAATTTATCAGTGAGATTTTTCCATAATTCTTTCTTTCACAAAACGTTTTTCAAAGCTTACAAACTCCTTGAACAGGTTGAAAGTTGTGATTGTTCCACTACTGTAATGGCTGTGCTTTGAATTTGTGGCGAATTCGTGGAACCCAATCAGGCAGTCACAGTATTCGAGAAATAAGCGAGATTTTTCGTATATATGGTGCGAAGAGGAAGCAACTTTTTTTATTGATTTAACATCAGAGTTCCGTCGAAATTTATAGCCGATTTTAAAATCCGGGGAATTTATTTTCTCAGACAGCACATGGGTGGCACAATGGTTCAGAGTTGTATCATATGCCATTATTGCTGTGCTGGATGCATCGTTTCTCTTCGTGCTGCTTTTCTATAAGAACTTTATATGTAGATAGCGTCTTAAAAGCGGAATTTGTGCCCTTTGAGGCTGTACGTTATGACCAGAGCGTTCACGTTTCTCTTCTTTTGAAAATAGTTGTGAATGTGCGGCATCTTTTTATCTGTTTTTTTTCTCGTAGCAAGTTTACACTTGTTATGAGGCTTTGTTCGTCTAACTTTCCTTCTAGTCCTTTAGACACTTGAACTTCTAATGCTCTCAATCGACTTGAGTGAAATTAGCGAGAAATTCTGGGGTCTCTTGGAGAAAGCAATGGGGTTTTATGTAGCATTTTGTGCAAATTCACGTTCGTAAACCCACCATGTTGACATTATATCTTTTGATGTCTAGATTTCTCTCCAGTGCCCACGAGGTGATCACAAAAAGGAATAGCAAAAATGCATATCGCGCAAAGTAGTCCAACACAGTTTCGCCGTTGTTCTCTTGAAGGCAGAAATATACGAGCACTTTGTAGCATTCATAACCTGCAGTTGTTGCTTGCTGAGCATGCTGTGCGGTTTAAGATCATTTATTAATGCACCGGAAAGTAAAACTTTTGAAGTTAAGTGGAAGGTAGTGTGCAAAAAGATAAATGATAAAGCTAACCAGCCAAAAAATTCGGATCGGATATTTAAGGATTTTTGAGTGCACCGGTAGGGTATAACCTTTTGAAGCTATTCAGATATCTGTTGTTCCCTTCACTTTTGCATACTAAACTCATAAGGCATTTCCTGTGCAATATGGCTTTTCCTTTCTTTCCCTCACTTACTACAGAAAAATATCGAGGTCACGTTTATCTCTGCTGAAATTTGCATTATGCAATTCCACATAATCACTTTATTGATTTTTCGAGGTGTTTGATAAGTGCCTGATTGAACTTTTAGGGTTTCGGAATATGCGTAGAGTTCGATAATCCCTATAAATCTTCCGACCCACTGTCAGAAATTTCAAAAGAAATTTCATACATTTATCCCACTTCCTAAAAACAATCGGTGGGATATTACAGATATTTACATTGAAATTTTAGCGGTCTCAGACAACTTTTGGACTTTCTTAAACGCTAACATGGGAAATGAACGTTGGTTGAGAATTTCACAACCAAGACTTTACTGCAAACTTTGAGGCAGTTCTCAGCAACGAGCATCTTTCTAATGGATTATGTGTTGCTCGGAAACTTAACTTCATACACACTTGAGTCTAAGTCTCGAGAAGCACTTCTTACACTTGTGACGCAAACGCTACCAGCTGCTCGCCTAGCACTGTCCTCACAAGCACAATAAACAGCACAGCGGACTTTCTTTGCTTCAGGATCATTTCATGCCTAGAGTTAAGTTGTCGCTATGGGATTGTTTTCCACTCATCGATCTTCTAGGGGAGTTTAATTACATTCATCATCGATCCCTATCTGTTTAAATGCTGCAATGAGCAGCTGAAGGCGTTACGTTCTTCGGAGATCGTGTTTATGGTCGCTATGTCGTTACGCTGCAAAGATGTCTCGACAATGCAAATTCTTTTGCTAATACGGAGTATTTGACATCATTGCTTGCCACAGTCGCTTTTGCCGTTTGTTTATTAGCTCTGTGAAGGTCAAGGTTTCCTGCAATAATCATGCACTTGTGGTATTTGCAACTCTTCATTAGTGATGTTTGTGCGAGATGGAGCTAGATGACGAGAGTGGTCTTGTGCCGTTCACAAATTTCAAACGGACATGAATTCGAGATTATGTTCAGTGATCCTATGGCTACGATCAACTCGAAGGGATTTGTTTTTTGTTTTGGTGCTGAAGTTGCATTGGAAGGGATTTGGGGAGGGGAAGAGGCAGGGAGGTTGGTTTTCGAATTGTCCTTGCGACGACGCAGCTTTCCAAAATC
Source organism: Parascaris univalens (assembly GCA_037576465.1). Lineage (NCBI taxonomy): Eukaryota > Metazoa > Nematoda > Chromadorea > Rhabditida > Ascarididae > Parascaris > Parascaris univalens. The sequence goes on along the minus strand of CM075173.1, from coordinate 129,893,397 downwards.
GGCATCGCTTCCTCGAAAAAGCTTCCAGGGGCATTTCTTATGAGGAAGGAAACGCAATTTAGAGTGACATATTAGAAGGTGATTGATTTCACTTCGCCAAATTGCCCTATCGTAATGTGCATACATTTTTCTTCCTTTAAAGAAATATCAAAAGTTTTTGCCGGGGGCGTCCATTTTGCTCAGGCATCTAAACAGTCGATAATAATGCATCTAGCACAAAATTCTGTCGGTAGTGCAGCCGAGTGTCGGGTGGTGCATGAATGAGCTGAACAGCTGTGTGCTATTCTTAAAAACTGCAGTTGATAATGGCAACACTAAAGCAGGTGCAGGTAAATTGCCGAATGCATCTCTGAAATACTCTTTTCTACAGACTGCTGGTGAACATATCAAAAGTGGTGCTATCCGCATTCAACACGTACATTTATATTCATCAACATCTGAACAAATTCACTTGATTCATGCTTCTTGTTTTCTGGATCATCTCTTGTCTTAAAAAGGTGCTTCTTTTTATTCATCCGCTGCTATTCTTTATTATCCACTTATTTACTCATTTCGTCTTGATAGACTGAATAAACTGCAAACACTTCGTCTTAGAGTTTTTACCTCGCAATTTACTTAAGACTCTATTATAAACTGCATTGAAGTCTGTAAACTCTGCATATTTTCTTGATTTGATGGATTTGGTCGGAAATGCATTCTCTTTCTTGTCAAGTTCTCCATGTCACCATAACTTCCGTTTCTATGGTGGAGTTCATTCTGCCGTATAGGCCTTCCTTCAGATATACTTATTGTTTGCTATATACGGTGAGAAAAGTCGAAAGTCGAGCCGCTTGGTGAAGTTGAGCGATTTCTTCTGAGCATGAAATTTATTTCTGGTCGGGGAACGACGGATGAAATCATAAATTTTTTACTACTAAGAGTGATACTGGTTGAATCTTGGCGTTGACCGCTTTTCCGTAGTTCGTTTTGCTCAGAAATATGATTTGGCGCCTCTTAAAATGTTCCCAAAGTTTTCTAGTTCCTCAGGAAAGCGCACTTAAAGTTCTGTGCCATGTTTTGGTGAGGTATTATGAGGTGCGCCTTCATTTTTGTAGCATTTTTGCACCGTTTTTGAATGGCGGCACTTACCTCCAGTAATCCAACTATTCGTAATCACACTTAACCAAGTTGCTATTGAAGCAGCACACAAAATTATTGTCTACGTAAGCGACAGGCATAAGTAATTCATGTATGCTGTAGAAAGAAACAATTTCGGCCAACTTGAAGTTCATTTTCCTGAGCGGCGATTACAACAGACTTCATCTGCACCTCATGTCGATCTCCCTTCTTCCTCTTATTTCTTCGCGAGGTTTAAAACTTTAAGTTCTTACATCGCCACAGATAATATTAAAAATCACTGTGATTGCACTGGTCTCAGCAGTTGCACATACCTCTTGTATACTGCTACACTTTTGAATGCAAATCTTCTCGCCATATCCATTTTTCACCAATGTGCTAGCATATCTCAAATGAAAATAGGCCTAGTCAGAAATGGCAGTCAGTGGTGCTATTTCAGCCGTTCAATGGATACTGATGACTTCTGGCATTTCGAGATTTATAAAAAATTCCAGTTCATTCATAAGCTATTTCTTCGCTCTTCGCTTGGATATATTATTTATTTTAGTCGCATGCTCATTATTTAGTTATGTCAGTGCGATGCAATTCGGGCACCACTTGGTGCAGTCGACTTGTTCACCTTACCTGCAACTTCAAATCACATTTGTAGAACATACCTTGACCGGTCTCAATAACAGGCATTTCGCCTGTATTATTTGTCACTTCCAAGTGTATTGTATACTCCAATTTAACTTCACTGTTATATCCATACACATTGAAAACTTCATTGCATATGGAACTTGACCTGACTAAGTTTGATGAATTAATTAGCTCCGTTTTCACCACTCACAATATTCCACTTATCTGGACAAGCCGAATACTTCAATTAGCTAACATTAAATTATGCTTCTGACGATGTCTTCTTCTCTGAAGAGCAAACAATACCGTCAAATATAAGCACAGTCATTTATAGATGCATTTTTATCGATGCTGTGCTTCGTATGCGTAAGTGAAGTGGTTTCAGAGAGAAGGGAGCCCGTCTACAGGTGCACAGGCAGGCTATGGCAAGTCGTCGATTGGTGATAAAGAGCAGGTAAAATTTAATGTATGCTCACTTGTAGTTGTTTAGTTACCGTCTAGCTTGTCAACTCTGTGCTGTGTTATGTTTTGCGGAACGGTCGTATTTGTCTCGTTGGCAAGCAGTTCTTCCTTCGAAGTGAGGAGACGATAGGGTCTGATATGTTGTACTATTTTTTATCTCTTCATCGATTAGTCAACATTTTTTTAAGCTCTATATTTACCACGTTTATTGAGGCTTTTTGTACAGATAGCCTTATTTCCGGTTTAAAAAGTTCGGAACGCTATCGAAGCAAAAATAAATCACTTCAGTCAGCAGAAACCTCGTGAACTTTCATTGAAGTTTCTTTTATCTTTTTGTCCGTGTAAACTTTTACGTCTTACAGTGAGGAATAAGTTTCCTTTCTTTTATAGTTCAATCTTTTGTATACGAAATTCTATCTGTAGGTTATCATTTTCCTAAGAGGCAAGCATTTCCTTAAGTTCGATGGAATACTAAATACGTCGCTGAGACATAGTCTCTTAACGTACTTTTGAAAGTCTCAAGAGTTTAAACACTGACGTTGGGTTGGAGTCGAGTTTTGCTGAAGCGAATGAGATCAGTGCTGGAGCGCTTAAATACTCTTGCTAAGGAGAGCGAAGTGATAGTCGTGCCGCACTTAAGAGCTCTTACTTATAGTGGAGCGTACTTCTTGTTCTGTTTTATCATCTGTATGTAAACAGCTGAGAGAGAAGAGGTTGGTACCTCATATTGCTAGTAGTGGATGTGTGCGTGACACTGATTCCCCATCTCAACACATGGAATATCTGTCTTTTCCCTGCAAATTAATGAAGGTACAATAGCTCCTACCCCTTTATGAGTAATCTGTACTCACGTCTACTTACTCCTGTTCCAGTAAACTAATCTGTTTCGAATGCCTAACGACGAAGTTGATCGCACCAGGAGTGATTGATCACTCGAAGTCAAGTTCATAGACGTCTTCTACTCATGTCTTTCTTCTTTGTGGTCAATTGTTTGCCATCTTAGTAAGTCAAATGTGCTCGGTTGTTTTTTTTACATCATTTTGCAGGTAACAGTCTATGAGTATGAGGAGAAGACTGAAACGCTTCGGAAAACAGATGAGGTGCCACTGGTCGGACGAGCCATAGTTGAGCAAGAAAAGCAACGGGTACGAGCCTAGATTTGTCATAGTTACATTCACCGCCATGTTTTGTTGTGGAACTTTTGAGGGGAGCATTTCCCACATTTCACCATCGTGAGAATTACAAAGACTGTTAAAAAGTTTTAATGCTAGAGGAGCTGAAAATGGTGCGAACTGTTTCTCCAATAATGGAACCTTTATGTCTTTTTGAGTGCTGCTTCAGAGTTTAATTGACTTTATGGGCGGGTAAATGTACGTTTCTCTGTCAGTTAAATCCTTCATCACATCCCGTCATTGGTTCAAGCAGTGATCTTTGAAGCACCTTGAATGTCGCTAGATTCCATTTTCACTGAATTTGAACACTAAAATTTTGAAGTTCATTCGTATGCTTCCAATCTCAAAATGCAGCACCGCAACAGTGTGCAGTAAAAAAGAATGCTCGGTAACACGGATAGCTTCATCTTAGCTTAGCGCAATAATAAAATCCATGAACTCTGCAGAGGTATTCACTCGTTCTGAACTAAATTTGTTGCATCGACTTTCCTGACATATGAAAATTACTATTTGAGTTCATTACGAGATCTCTACAGCAGAAGTCTCTCTCTTTATTCATGTTGGTGGTTGGAGTTGCGGAATAAGTTTTTTTTGAGAAATTTGCTAATTTATCATTCAAATTTCCCAATGTGATTCTTTTGAAGTCTTCTTTAAAGTAACGAAATCATTTTTTTGCATAATATTTGCGACGCTCATAGTTCATAATGTTGTGGTGGCAGAAACTATAACCAGTTCCCAAGTTTGATGACCAAAAATACGTTGTTTTAAGATGGCATTCGAAATATTTTCGTTAGGGCTTTTATTAGTATAAATTTAGGTGATCCAAGAAACAACACCACGTAAGAAGGAGTGGGCTGAAGAGTCGAGCATTACTGAAATGTGGTCTTCATCATCGTCTCGAGGTGGGTGGCCATCCTATGATACAAGACAAACATCGGCCACTTCGGCTCCATATACGCTATCTGTTTCTTCTTCGACACCCGCTAGATCGGATGCGATTGAAGAAAAAACAACTACCGAGACGTGGACAACAACCACAATTCGAGGAATGCGCCCAGTGGAAAAAGTTGAGGAACGTCCAGCCACGTCCACAACCGTTATCAAGGACAGAGACTGGAGAAGCGGTATACAAGCATCGGAAAGTTGGGACACGACGACGTCGAGAAGAGGCGCTTCTTACTCGACCGCTTCTACACTCGAAAAGACGAGAGAATTAGATGACGAGGTGCTCATTTTTATAGTCACTATTAATTAGTACCAAAAAATTTTAAAAGTTTGAAATGTTGGTTGACAACTTTTTTCTATTACACTAGTTCTGCCCGCTGAGTGCAGAAGAAGCTTTGCGTCATGTTTCACGGAGAGCGGAGAAAACCGCTTCGAAGAAATTGGAAAATGGAGCCTTGCCCTCTCAAATTCCAATATTTGTAGTGAGCGTCATTTTCTACCAGAGCTCTCAAAAACTGTTTTTGCATTTTGAACGGTTACTATCGAAGAAATGAATATAGGAAGTGCACCCTAAATGCGCATTGGATACGTTTTATTTCATTTTTCAAAATCAGGTTCTCTGAACTTTCGCCAGAAATTATGGTATTGATCCTTAGCCTTAATCTGAAACTCATTGTTCTTTATCATTTCTGTGTGAGTGAAAAGCTATCCTACGGGATTTTGCTCCAGTTCTCTTGATGATCGTCTCGAGTTGCTGTTGTAAGAGTGTCCTTGAGACGTTTGCTTCAGACAATCTCCTCCTTATTATTCTGCTCCGCTTATTGCTTGCAGAACGAATAGGCAGCAGCTTGGTTAGTACACGACGTTTTAGCCTCCATAACCGTTTGCGAAGTTATGCACTTCAAGCGGATAGATTATTCTGGAAATCTGGGTTTGAATAAACCAGATGTGCAAAAGTTCTATAAAAGAAGCGAAAATGGACTAGTTGGTAGATAAGGATGTAAACTTCTGTAGTATCAATTTCTGACGATGGCAGTGCAGTTAGTACAGCCATCGAGCTGATATTGGAAATGGGAGTAATATAGGCTTCCATTAAGGGAACTGTTGTATTCAAAATTGGATCATGACGGACAGTAGTGAGAACGGAGCTGACTCAAGTAATGTGGGAATTTTACAGTTTCTTCGCGAACTTCGCAGCAGTCAGTGGCGCTGAATACAGTATTTTCCACATGCATATCCATTAACTGCAAAAGATTGACACAATGAATGGCTACGATTTTTTGAAGAATTTCATGAATAAATCGAACTGAGGGAAATGTAAGCAACATCAAAGAAATCATTTATCTGGAGAAAGCCATAATATTTCACATAGTGTCATTCTCTGGCTGCTAATATATTTCTACAAATCCTTCACACCACCTCAGAAAAGCTCGGGATAAAAACTGACAGTGCAGGGGATTTCTTTATCGGCAAGAGTCTTCTTAACCCTTTGTTTAATTATCATCGCAGCCTCTTGAACTTACCTTTGCATATTTCAACAGGTTCATTTCCTCGCCTGAACACCGCACAAACTGTTTCACGTTTTGCTGGAAATTGCGATATGAAGAAAACAATTTTCTTAACCGATATTGTTTGATGCAGACATTAATATGATACAGACAAGTACATTAACCTTAGAGCTTCACTATATTTGTAAATTACAGTTTGCGCGGCCGGTTTCGTCGGCTTTCATATATATATTTTTTTCTATGCTGTAATAGTCTAGCGTCTCTTGGTTGCTCTGCCATTTCCAGCACAAAAACACCTTGGTTGAAATGTCGAGGCACTTCTGTAGAGATAATTTAACGCCATGAACACAAATTTTATCCCACACTTGATGCTGCATACTGCAATAACAGGGCTCTATATTCAATGTATTCTGGAAGTTTACCTAGGTTGTTTCAATGTTTCGAGCAGGCTAGAATAGGTTACATTAAAGCAACATCAATAAATGTTCTGCGTTTTAGCCTCGTGTTCAGGAGGAGCGGAAACCAGCGGCCACGTGGACCGTTGTAAAGTCGACTCGCTGGGATGAAACCAAAGAGGTTGCAGTTTTGAGCATTTCATAGTTTCTTTATGTACAGAACTCTCACTTCGTAAATAAGCCTAATAGGTTCGATGAAGTAATATAAGTATGTTAGCAGTCACTCTTCGTATAAATAAATTAATGCAATTGGATAGAAAATAAACAGTAAAAATTTGTTCCACTTCACCGAACGAGAGCTTTGGGAAATTTCCGTTACATCGTAACAGTGAATTTTGTGCGACAGCACTCTTAATATGCCCAATTTTGAATGTTATGTTGAATTTATCACATTCATTTGCTACTTTGAAATGATTTCACAGCCCCATGGCAAATGCGTCCGTTCATTGGCAAAATAGATTATGCGTCACAAAATTGCAACAAATTCATATTGTTATCCTTGTTGTCGTTTTCTGTATCATTATTGTGGTAGTAGAACTGAAATCGTTTATAATGGCAATAAATTCTTCTGAAAATGAGTTTTGTTCCAGTTTTCCAGTGTTGGGAATAAAGCGGAACAAAAAATTAGTGTATATATTCTGCAGTTCTATTTTTCTTCGTACCGGTACCAACTTAATGTAAAAAACATTTCATTATTACACTGGTATCTTTCGATCTCAAACAAGTTCCAACAATTCTCCGAACTGATGAGGATGTGCAATATTTCAGAAATTTTATTTCCGCTATTTCCTTTAACCTATTCTAAAAACCCATGAGGAGCGGCAGTGCCTTTAAATGGGATCATTTTACAGCCCGAAGCGGCGAAAAAGTACGATGAAAAGGATGCGTCTTCAGGCTACAGCAGTCATACGGAATCACGCACATCAAGATGGGGAGACACAGAAGCGGTATGTTCCTATGAGTTCTTTTCGTTTTTCGTTCGTTTCTGCATGAAAATCTTTTATGTAGCTTGAAGTTGAAGAAGTGGGCTACACACATTGTATAGGTATTACAAGGAAGAGAATTAACATGGACAATTTATTGTGCATTCAATGAATGGAAAGTATAAGTTCACTAGGTTCACGCTAATGACGAGTGAAAACGTTCTTTCTCTAGTATAATATACGCTTTAAAATATATTCGAGCCGAAGGAACGATATTTCCGAAATTGATATTCGTATCATTATTTTCATTGGCAAAAACAGCATTTTGCGGGTGGAGCTATTTTAGTTGAAGTGAAATTACTTCAGAGTTATTGTTTCATATCAGTTTATTTGCGATGCTTACTTGCACAGTTAGAAGTAAGTTATGACATCAGCGTTCCTAGAGGAGAGAAAATATTGTAGAATTAGGTGGGCTTGGAATGCGCAGGTGTTAATGTTTTCTCTGCGTAAGCGACTGCATCGTTGGGCGCTTTTAAACATATTCACTTCAGCAAAAGAAACTCTTTTAATTGAGAACATCACGTGCATATTTAATCGTTCGTTCGATGTTCTCGAACCACAGGATGTGTTCTGAGCAGGATACGCATCTTTTTGAACAGCGCTTTTCTTGGGCAGATTTATTTATATATTGAACGGAAAACAACAGCATTTACTATTCAGTTAGCATCAGTTGATCAGTTAAGTGATGTAAACGTGAAAGAAGTCAACGAAGAAAACGTGAAAGAAGAAATTAAAACATTTAATCGCAGATCCCCTTAGAGTTAAGCTCTTTTTAGAATATACCAAACCTCAGCTGGAAATCTGCACCCAAATTCCATAGAACAACGTTCGCTTATCAGTTTTATCCCTTCTTTAAGCACATAAGTCTGATGTAGGTGACAGTTATTCTGGATGAAGATCAGTTCAACTGTCCAATCCGCAGTGTATACTTTGCTTGCCAAATGTCATGCGTTTGAAGTACACCTTAAGATGTGAATATGCATATACGCGGACACGATGTCATCATAATGAGCTTCTTGCAAATATGGGCAGGAATGAGAGCGCGAATAGGATAGGCGTGAATGGCGAGTCTCCACGATTGAAAAGCGAAGACGGACAGGCACGTAGCTGCAGTTCATTTCTTCATCCTATTTTCAAGTATTCCACACCGTAATTTTCTCGTCCTACAAATTTATAGCAACTCATGCTGATTAAAGGGTTGCATCGATGACTGCCAACACGAATTTTACTTGAGAATATCCATATACAGTGCGCACATTAACACATGAGTGGGTTATATTTTTTCATTAAATGGAAGAAATGGAGAGAGGCCATTTTCGATGAGTATTCTTTGGTGAAGGACGCAAAGCTTTTAAAGGACGAATGGGTAATGATTGCCCACTCTGCTCTCTTATCCACATCATTTGTGTGCTTCCTAGAGTAATAATTTTTTTGTGGATTATGAAAAAATTAATCGTTTATTGCAATTCGGTTGCTGACAGGGCTTGAATATAGCGGTGGCAATCGAGACCTCACTTATGATCACAGTTTTAGGAATGCGTTTATTATGGATTGATTGATTCATCGTACTGTGGATGAACCATGCTGTTCTATACAGCATGAATCTAGCTATAATGGCATTGTAGAGAGGTCTTATTTTTGGACGATACTTTCAGTTTCTTCGTAGAAATATGGATTTGTCACGAAGAGCGTGACGTTGTCTCCGACACATTCTGTGTTCACTCCTGCCAACACCATCTCTCGGCAAAGGAGATCTGATTCCTTTCGTAAAGTTGATTTCCACTTGCGTAATGATCATATTCCCATCCAAAAATTCCCTCATTCACGACATCGGATTAAGGAAAATTACAAACGCAAGCACTGTGAAAAGTGCACAACCGCATTAGAAATTTCGACTCTGTCGAATAAGAGGGATTCGATGCGATAATGCGCGAGAATTTGCACATTTGTCTCATGTGGTAAGCGTAAAATGTCAATTCCGCATGCGAAGAAGTCGCACTTCGAAGGTTTTCATCCTCAATTCGAAGGAGAACTTGGTGATTGCACAGTTAGTTAACGCTTTGAATGCACAGAATGAGAGAGAGAAAGCAATAAAAATAAAGTGAAGATAGTTAGCAAAATTTGGGTGAGAAAGTGAGATATTCTTGAGAAGTCGCCATTTATGATGGTGCGCTGCGTTGAAAGTCATAGCACATGCGAAAACGATTTATTTCTTGCAATATTCCTGTGAATTTATTCTCGCGTGCGACCTTGCCTAGAACGCTGAACACCTTTTGCATGAGGTTGGTGGCGTCAGTGATCACGATTGAGAGGCAATATTTTTATCTACATATTTTATATGCTAGGAGCGCCTGCTCGTTATGCTAGCACAATTTAGTGCTGGGCGAAAATCTGAGAGGAATTCTTCACCTCCACATTTCAGTTCAACAGAACAGCAAAAATAAAAGTTCTTCGATGTTTGCAGCGAGTTCAGTGCATCTTTTTAGAGCAGCTGTAATTTCTTCGTAAACATGCTGAAATTTTTATTTTTCTTCGGCCTTACATCTTTCCTTCGAATTTCCTTCAGTGTAATAAACTCGAAAGATCGCCTATAAATTTCCTTTCGCGAGGAAAAGCCCTAAAATATGTGGAAAATGGCGCTTTTTGTTGTACATCGCAGTTTCTTGAAAACGAGGGCCTAAAAATACGAATTGTTTCTTAGAACCCCTAAATAAGTCAATTGTTTGCTTCCACTCCTCAAAAATTTCAAAGTTACTGAAAAAATTCTGTGTAAAATTGCTGTTGAGATGATTTCCCATGTATCGTTTAGACGTTTCACTCTTGCGCACAAATTACTTTTACGCCATCATTTATTCGTTATGAATTTCACGTAAAATATAAATTCGAGAACGCGTTTTTATTTTTGCCACTAATGGGATGGCGTATGATTTACACTATAGAGCGCAATACGCATTTATTGTCATATAGTTCGAAGGACGCAAGAGGCTACATTTCCAAAGATTGAAGCTAGCGACAAATCGTCGGTGCTCGGTGTTTAACTAAGTAGAACTGATGATGTGATTTGTCGGCGATGCTCCATAGAGGATGTCATTTCATGCGATAAACGAGCATTAGGCTACTCTTTCCTCTTACCGATGAGCTTCTTGCCCAGTAATACTTTGCAAAAGAAGTTTGCCACTTTTCAAGGTTTTTGTACAGTAGTAGAATGAGGGAGTTGTCTGATCCCATAGACGGTAGCATTTCGTAACCTTCCTCTAAAAACCGATGTTTACGACCTTCACGGCAAATAGCTCTTGAAGTTATCAGAAGAATATGTGAATAAGACAGCTTTTGGGACCACTGTGGCACAGCCACCAACTGATGTTATGGTACGGCCACAGGCTCCATATTTTTTTTTACGAAAATGCAGTGGCAGTGGATTCTCATCATGCAGAATACCTGCGAAACATCGCTATAAAACGCAAGAATGAACACGAAAGATTGTGAATCTGCGAATTTAATGTGAGCATCTCTGCAAGTTTATATGCAAGTATATTACAGAATGGTTTTTTATGACGTCATATCTTGTCGTTGTATAAACTTGAAGACTAGTGACATGAATAAAAGGGCTGGGCTCTAATCTGGTTGCCAGACTTTCATTAGCTTCCCCCAACCTGGGAGAGGGAGGTAAGGATAAGTTTAACGGTGGAAGGGGAGAACGGGAGCGAGGAGGAACCCCCATCAACAAATTTTATCACTGCACATCACAGAAGTTTCAGTGCTGTGCATAATTGCGCATATTATTTCTTTTTTGATAATTTGTTTAGTTGGTTAATCTCATAAGCCGGATAAAACATATTGTGCTGACATCCATATTTTTCTACATGTCTCCTCGCACTTAGCAATAATTCGTTCATCTCACTCAAGCGTATAGGTCTATCTTTCCACAGTTGTGTTCCTAGGTAGGAGACTGCTCATTGTCACAGGGTTGATGGGACACGGCGAAACACTGTATGCAGCAGTAATGAGGTACCTCACAAAACGCACAAGTATGCGGAGCTGGTTCGATTGTGTTTCGGAGTCATCCGGCTTAGAATTCAAATAGGAATGACGGCATTCACCATTTTGCTCATTCACTCTCATATAAATGCAATCACCATTCACCATCAATAACACCCATGAAACGAGTATGAATTTTCATCCCCTTACCGCTCATATCGCTATGGTTTTTTCACTGCTGTCGTTTGTTCCGCCAACAGACGCAGTCAGTGGAGTATAATCAGTGGTGCATACTGAATGAACAATTAATTTTAGAACGAATGTAAATAACAATGAATTTGCTTCTCATTATTATTTACATTCATTCGAATATTTTTTGGAAAGTGAATGATTAATTGGTGTATATACCAGTTGTGTAAAGACTTTTCAAAGAATCCATTACATCATATGCTTTTGATCCCCATCACCGCAAATTTTCTCAAACAAAGCTTAATCATCGACTTTATTCTTAGCAAAGCGTCTTCATAATGAGTCATATCTCAAAGCAGAGTGGCGACTTTGCTGCTGACAGCATCTGTCCACGATTACTCGTTCAGCAAAACAGCAAAGCAACTGGGATTTCGTTAGCATTTTTCGTTGGTTCTGCTTGAAAAATGAAATTGGGATGAAGAATAACAATTCCTATTTTATAAGTAAGCAGAACGTGTGTGCCGCGTTGTCCCCGATAATCTTCCTCAGCCTCTCACGTTAGTATCGCTCGGGAATTATCTATTTTAGGGCCCCTTTCGAAAAATACATTCAACAGATTACATTCTCGATTTATTCGCAAGAATTAAAGTGCTCTCAGCTATACGACTATGAATGTTCACTATCAGCGAAAATTAGGAGCTCACCTCTTTTTGATCGTGGTTAATAGTTGAAGTATTCAAGTTCCTTTCGATGAGTGTTTGTAACGCGCACGTGAGGTAAAAGGGATCCTCTAAAAACATTTAGTTGCTCAACAGTGTCGGCTATCCGATTTCCAGAGTTGCGATATACTGAGTACACATTGTTGCACTCTACCTTTATTTATTTTTTTAATTGACATCCTCCCCTTAAAAGAGGGTCCTTCACTTACAGCAGTGTCAGCTTCATTGTCTGCCCTGTCTGTGCGCTGTTCCGCAGTGCATAGAGCACAGTAATTTCATGCTTGGAAACAAAAAATAAAAACACTTACAGAAAAGCACATAAAACGCGGTGCCGCAAAGTTTGTGCTAAGCACCTAGCGGATTTTTTCTGTGACACACACTGAGCGTTTATATGATTTGTTTGAGATCATACCACCACACATTTACCTACGATGAAGTTTCCTGCCCAGCAAGTTCACTGACATAGACTGCCGATTGGTGATTATGAAAGATTTCTCCGTTTATAAAAAAACTCGCATGCGTGGGGTTTTATTATTATCCTGGCGATTTAGTTTACCTGAATCCGATTTTATTTCCGATTTTCAGTTTGAACACTGAATTTTTCCTATGTCTGCATGTTGTTGCCTATGGATTACATGAAAATTGAATTTTGTTTTTTTTGGCACGACCAGTTGTTGAACGAGTCACCTGTTGGGGTGGTGCTGCTTGAATCAGTCATAACGATGCAGAGATTTTTCTGGGAACAAACAATTTGCATCGCTGCGTACGGCCTCTGTCCTCCGAAGAGCGCAGCCTTACATATGCACACACAAAAAAGGGCATTTCGGCTCGAACGATGACTCCTCCTTCTGTCATCGGCATTGCCAATAGAATTACATAAAACGGGCATCTGGCAGTAGAAGCGTTACAGTGAGGGAGAATAACGATGTACGGAAGATCGTCGAAATACTATCAGGTGTGTTTTATAATTTGCTCTAATCACTTTTCGGTTTTCACTTTCTCATTTTATTACTGACTGCTGTCTGTAGCAGACAGAATCTAGAAGTTCGAACTCACACGCATGAAGCTTTGAGGGATAAGTAGAAGGAGGGAAAATGAATATCACTGCGCATGTTGCGCGAAGTTGCAAAAATCCTCATCCTCATTAATAGTGCATTTTTCTGCATCATGTGCTGTCGCAGTTCCCGAGTGAATAATGAGGAAACGCTGATGTAATTGGTTGCATTAGAGGACTGCAAATTGTAATCCATTGTAATTTCGTAGATTGCGAATTCAGCGTTAATTCTTGAAGGGAGCCAAAGGTTTTCTGAAAATGATTGAGAGATGATTTAATTCTGAAGTGATTGTGTGCGTATCGTCCGCTGTAAATAAACATTGAGCAAATGTGTGGATAAGCTTCTTGTGTGCACTCAAGATATAACTCAGATCTGTGGTCCAGACGTATCACAGTTGCGCTTTTGAGGAATATCTCATCTTCATCGTTATTTGCTCACATTTATTTCGGCCATTAACTGGAATTGTTTTCCGCCCAGGAAGTTTCTTCTTTGTTTAAAGCGATGATTTCTATATTACTTTTCTAGTCTGGAGCTATAGATTTTCTTTATTTTGGTCTCTGGTTATTGAATTTTTGGGTTTAAATGCATCAGCAGTTTTTTCTAGCACCTTTGTTCATCCGTAGTTCAAAATGCAGTTTTGAACAATTTTGAAGCAAATTCGTCGACGCAACGGATTCAGATGATGCACCGACGGCGTAAAAGAATTGAAGACGGTTGGTGATGGCGCTTCTGATGTCGCATTATTGCCAGTTTAAAAAATCATTTTTATCGAACATCCAAATTTCTTCCCCAAAGCGGTGGAAGTTCGACTGCTTTTTTGTGGGTCGCTGCAGGATTTTTCTGGAATTCCGTCAGATGTAATTTTAAACTTGCTCAATTAATAAGTTTTTTAGAGCATTGACGGCATAATTGTCTGAAGTTTCTACCTGTGTAATTTTGAAGAGTTCTTATGTCTGCAGTGCGGAAAGCATTTCAATGTTTGTTACGCTGCAGCATTTCTGATCTCTCCATATTGACAGCGACAGCTTACTTCTTGGCTCTTTCTTTTATCGCGATTACTGTTTTTGATGAGTTAATGGATTCGCTCTTTCCCTTCATCTTTTTTGTTGCCATTTTAAAGTTCCGACCTGATAGGCTTATGTCAGTACTTCATTTAGCACTAACCAGTGGGATGCTGATATTCGCTGCTCACATATATCGATGTGGAAATTTTGAGTTTTTCATTTTGCAACGATTGAGGGCTTGTCAAAATTCGGGATTGATGAAGTGGCAGACGGTGGAGATAGGTTCTGTGAAGCACAGTGAATATTGCCTGGAATATTTTTATCTCGATGCCTACCAAAAACAGTTTTTAGTGATCTGTTACTAAACCGTGAAGGAACCATATTTAAGCCGTCGAAAATTGCGCTCTGTTAGTGAACTTTTCCGACGTTTTATGAAGTTTAGCGCCCTTTCGTGTTTGCTTGCAGTTTAGTGGCAGCATGTCTCATGAGAATCTCGTCATTCTATGATTGAGAGATGGAAGGGAGGGAGGGATCGAGGACTGGCATTGAAGGAGAATGCAATATTCTAACACTGAGGTGTAATTCGCAGTCGGCATATATAATGATCATGCGAGCGTGAGCAAGCTTGGACACTTTCCGAAAGTGTGATGTTTTATGGATGAGCGAAGAAATTCTTCGAAACGTCATTTTTGCGGCTTTTGTTTATCGTTTAATGCATTTTGGTTTAATTTGTTTTGTGCTGATGTCTGTAAAAAAAGAAATCGATATTATTAGCGGTACAGCTGGCAGAAAGAGTTTTTTCTGTGGTGCATAAGCGAGGTGCTTACAATGCTTACCACGAGGTGGTGAGGTCTGAATTTTTCGGTGGGATCTCATCCGCATACACGCCCGGTGCATAAAGCAAATAGCTAAAATTGCGAAACCTCTTTCACCATACAGTCATGAGCAGTTGACGTTCACCATCAATGTTTATGATTCGATTTGATGTCTATTTGTAATACAGAAAGAAGCAAGCCGGCAGTTGCGTGAATCGTGGGGGCTTGATTTAAGTCAGTGATTATCAAAACTAGCTGTAATGTACATTGAATAATGAGGTTTCAGATAGGATCTCATAGACTTCGCCATGTTAGAACGTTCGATCATGAACTGCATGCGCTTCAGGCACTCGCGTGTAATTACCTCTATCAAGATACCGAATTCCATTCACTCATAAAGTTATATTCTGAAAAGTATTTTCACTTATTTATATTCATTAAAATAGCTTCCGTAGTTATGACTCATTAAAATGTTGCTTGTGCAGTGATGTATATTCAGTCATTATGTACATAAAGTGCGGCATCTTTATTTTGCACAGAAATGTTACAGGCTTCCAAAACGGAGCGTACCGAACGCACTGAACGCACCGATAGAGAATCGGCAAGCGAAATAAGCACGCTTCAGAGGGCTTCCCCAAAGGTATTATTTAGACGAATTTTTACTGCTTTATTGAATTTTGACAAATTTAGGTCGTAAAACGATGAAGATCGAACTATTCGTTAAAGAGTTGCAAGAAAGAAGTGAGCTTAGGTTCGAGCTCATATCTGGCCATTCAGTTTACTTCTCTGAAATGGAATAGTGATCGTATAGTTCCGTTTTTCGGCTTAAAGGTCGTTTTAATTAGTTGCTTAAACGCGTGGCATTGGCATAAATCTTGTTGATTCACCACTGTTCGGTGGATGCTCGTGAAACCAACAAAACGCCTACAGAGCGATTAAAACAGTTCGATGCAAGAAACTCGGCTGCGAATAATAGTCAGATTCGCAGATAGCTTCGGTGATATTGGAAGGTGCGAATCAAATGGTTTTTTATGAACAAACAAATATTTCGGAATTTTCCGCAAAATTCCTTTTCCCCTCGTTATTTTCTCATCTTCCACAATGAGTTCAATTTTGCAGTCGATCCATTCGGAGTGAATTTTAGAATTGAAATATTCGTAAAATTCAGATGTTAAAAATTCATGTGAATTCTGGTAATTTTAAAGGCCTACATTCTAACTTTTAGCTCTGTTTTCAAGCATTTATCAGGCGAAAATTGTCCTTTTTTGGAAAATTATCCTCACTGCAATAAAGCGATCAGTAAACTATCCAAATGGCTGACTGCACAATTGCCGAACGGTGCTGCGGACTGCAAATTGCACTGCTGCAAAGTGACTGCCACCTCTAAACACTGATTCCTGGTATATAAGAGCACATATAAGTTTTTTCTGCAGAAGTGGTTTTGTTGATAATTGCGTAGGAGGGTTGGGCCAAGCTAACATTCTCCCACTCGAGCCACATTCTCGACTTGCTTCGAGAGCACGATCTCAGGAACTGCCGTGCTCTGATTCACTTGCATCTATTTCGAGTGCAAAGCGCACAAAAAAGTTCCCATCGAAAAAATGCCCATCCGCCTTTTCGCACACAGCACTGCTTATATTTAAGCGCTGCTGCACTCACTCCACCGTGCCACAGTTTGGCTTCCCATCCAACTGTCTGCCTGTTCGCACTGCTCGCTCATCCACATCGCCTCGTCCTTGCAACTACTGCCGCTTGTGATCTTTTGTCACTTCCTAAATCTAAGTAACTTTCCTATTTCAACGGATATACGGTGGATTGGGGAGAGAGGAAAGAAAAGGATCAGATTCTCCAATATGATGAAGTGCTGTCGGAACTTAAGGAGTCTGCCAGACTTCGTATATCTCACCCCACGAGTGCTTCTCAGGAGTATAAAGGATGCTCTCCAAACCCTTATTGAACCAGTTGCTCCAGCGCACTGCACTTTCTCCTCTCTGACATCTGTTGAGTTTGTTCTTCATATTCCTTCTCAGCTGTTACAGTTCCAGATCCTTTCACGCTTCCTTTCTTCTCCTACTTTACCTCCCCCTGTGTACCTCTAAAGCGGTGATGTTTCATCGTTGGATTTTTCCAGCCACCTATTCGTCCAACTGTTGCTTCTTTGTAGCCTTTCGAATAGTTTTGTCGAATTGTTTCACTCTTGCCGTGGATGTGATGTATCATTCGCTGCTCGGGTGATGGATGTTTGGTTGTGTGCACTTCAAATAGAGCTTCCTATTGATCAAAGCCGATACGCTTTTTTTTGCTTATATTAACCGTTAGCAGGATGCCGAATTTTAGTTGGATGGTGCTCGGCGCTACTCGACGGCAGTCGACCAGATTTTTCTGTCTACTTAAACTCGCATCGTCGATGAGATTATCAAAATGAACCAATGTGTACATAAAGCACCGGTCTTCCTTAAACACCTTTTGAATCGACGCTGCTTTATATTACCTCAGTGCTTTCATAGTGTGCTACACAATCATTTCATTTTCTCGACAGTGGTCTTATATAGAAGGAATACGTCGGACTGAAGAGAGATTAGGTGGTATGCCAGTTTGGTTGCAATCGTGATGCCGGTCAAGTAATTTAAAGAAATGTTTGCAAATCGATATCGTATTTATTACACTTTTTAGACTTAATTAGCCAAGATCATTGCAAGGCGCAGTTTATTCCTTTTTTTCCACTGTTGTGAGAATCGCTTCGTGCTTTATTGTTCAGTGCAGTGCGTTTACTAAAACCAAACTGTCTCTGTCATTCCGCCAGTCGCTGCAAAATTGCTTCTCTTTTGTTGAGCGCATCGAACGCTGATGATAGGGAATCGGTGTTCTTGGCAGTTGCTTTTCCTCGTCCTGAACCTGTAGCACTGCACATCAACTACGAGGCATCGCACTTGTCCGCCTCTGCTTCGCATAGGGAATAAATTTTTCAGATTCCACATACTTCACGTACAGCCCACCTTTGAGCTATAAAAACAGTAACGGCTTCTCTCTGCAAGCCCACATATGTGCCCTCTTATCGGCTTTCACTACTGCCACACCACGTGTGCTCTTTTATCGTCAGCAGTTCTCTTTTTTTTCTATACATTTCCTGAAATCGCCGCGTGCAGCTCCTACAGCACGCTTTTCTTATTTTTCTAAGCGTTCTCATTAGAAGAACACCAGCAGCTGCGTTTCACTTGCACTTATCAATGTAAAGCGCGTTCTCGCCGAACTTTTACATAATTAAAGGGACGTTGGAACCTCAAAATAGCCGTAGTCTTTGTAATCTTTGATGTGAACTTAGTATTTTCTTCATTTCGTAGAAGCGCCGTTGAAAGTCGAAGTTTTGTGGAAATTAATCTGTTCGGAAGGATTTGATGTAGAGCTTAATTAAAACAAAACCTGGTCGCTGTGAATCTGTTCTATCAAAATAGTGAGTCGAGAAATTTCGGGTCTTTTTCGAGAAGAGTGTGATCTGAATGTGATCCTCCAATGGTTAAGTTGTCGTTGAACCTCATCTGTGCACCATAACCCAACGTCGCCTTGTTCAAGCTTGCTATTTGACTGTTAAACTAAGAATGCGAAATTCTTTCAAAACAAATTTGAGAGCGTTTCGAACGAGAAAGAAATCAGTGAAGCGTACTGATGCGTTTGCTACACACTCAAAAGATCTTATGATTCATTAGAAATTCAATCCGCCAGTTTGCATCGGTAAAATTCAACGGATGCACTTATGTGCAACCGGACCGTCCACCATAAAAATCCTCTCTTCACTTATTTCCTCTTATGTTTCACTACTTCATTTTCGCAGCACAGACAATAAATTGCATCGGCTCCCACAGTGACATTCCAAAAAAAAGAATCCTTTCGTATACTAGTACATTTAAACGGTTTTGCCTATTACGGAGAAATCGTTTAATGATCTATGGTATAACAGATACCAAAGATGATGCAAATAAATCTTAGCAGTTTTGTTCATGTTCATAAGGTCTTGCTCCGCATTATGTTAATTGTACTTGTGGATGTACAAATTTGATTAATCTTAGAAAAAAGGAAATTCAGATTTAAATTTTAGGGAAGTATGGAAAAATTGGAATTCTTAAGCTATTCCGTTTAGTGACGCAAGTGTCGAAATACGTTTTTTCTTTGCGCTTGCATCAGTTTTGAAAAGTTTAGTTTGAATTGTCTCAGTTCATCAACAAATCGTTATATCATATTGTTGAAGACCTGGTTGTAGCTGAAATTGTGGTTTTGCTATTTTTTTCGTTTACGCAAACAAATTTCTGAAATTCAACCAGAAATCTCTGAAAAAAAGACCCTTCCACTGCTCATCAAATCCCGAGTATTTGTCTGTAATCGAATATGCTCTCGTTATGAATATACGCCTAACGCAGATATATCATTTTTGAGAAGTGCAACATTGCATTGAAAATAGTGAATCGGAGGCAATTATTGCGTCAATGCAATTGCACAGCCAATCATGGCACATCGATTCACTGAAATTCAAACATCAATTATTCTCACATGTTGTCGCACGTCTGTCACCTCCATTTAGCTTTTTTTGCACTAAAAATTATTGAAAACTAATGCAATTCACATCCTATTTGAAGTCAGAATAAATTATTATCAATGCACGTGCAAATAAGCTCGCTCATTTTACAGGCATCGATGTCAATGCCGCAGAAATTTCATCTATTTTTTATAACTATTCGCAAACATCTATAAATAAAAGTTTACTCAAAAGTTCCATGTATTGTACTCGGTTTCTTCATAAAAATTTGACGATTTATCTTAGCGGTATTGAAAGGGTCCCGAAGAGCGAACAAGAGATTTCATTTTTATGAGATGAAGCCAGTGAGCCATCACTGAATCACTAAATAAGCCGCCTATTCATAACAACTATCCTTTGGTCAGATATGTTCGCTGGTTGCATACAAGAACTTTTCCAATGGAAAATTTCTTTTGTGGCCGCAGTATTGATGCAAAAATAATTCTTTCGTATAGGTCGCTATCAAATATGTACCATTAGTGGGTGAAATAGTAGTCAGTTTCACTCTATCCGTGATCAACAGGATGCTACATATGTCAACTCGGAATCAGTAGCGGTAATGCCCAATGTGAAAACTACATCTGTTCCAATTTTACTAAACTCATGAAAGCATTTCCTTATGATATTCGTTCAACTAGTTAATGAAAATCTTATTTTTATTGCATCAATAATAGTGTATAATGTGGACATCAATAATGTGGACAAAGGTCGGACAGAAATATTCGTAGATATCCACATAGTCGACAAATTGTGTGCCATTTTATCACAAATTGTTTTGCTAATCGCATTAGGTATGAAAGGCGAGAAAACGTGAGTTTTTTCTATAGAAAATATCAATAAAACTATAAATTATAATGCTTTTCTTCAATGCATTTTATTTTCAACTCTAATCGATTTGATGTTGAACGATAGTATAGTCTGACGTAAGGCAATATTGTATCAACATAGTTATTTGATAAGCGAGGCATGTACGTCGGGCATGCAACATTTGAAGATCTGTAGACATAACTAGCAATATTTGCAATTTCCAGCCTTCGCCAAGTCCCGCGAAGATGTCGGAGTACAAAACGTCCTACGGGGATCATACCACCACCACCGAATTCAGGATCACCAATAAGAGGTGAGTAATGTTTGCGTTTGCTATAATGAACGGTTACTTGTTCCTTTATTGGGTGCATTATAGCACTTAAGTGAACGTGAAGCTTTAATTCTAAAACCTTCTTTACGACTCTGAAAGTGCTCTTCTATTTCCCCTAGGATTTATTCAATTTTCTATTCACGGATTTTTATTATAGTTCTCAGGAAGGATAAGTGCAGATTTATATGTTTCATTTCTTCCATTTTGAAATTTAGTTGAACGCCACCTTTTGTTACATTCGAGTCTCGCCACGACTCGTGCATTTTTTTTCAGAACGGATGCCGAAACATATATGTTTGCCTTCGTAATGAAGTCTAGCGTTTTTTAATTGAGTCACCCCTTTATAACTTTGAAAAGTTGTCGGAGTGCTATCTCAGCACTCGAATGCACCAAATGAGGCTCCATTTTACGTCATCTTAAAAGCATCAGCTTCTCCATCGGCTTTTATCAGACGGAGCTTTTTTGCTTAGCTCAATCTCAAGTAAAAGTTTTTTGAAACGTTCGAGGTACTGAGTGATCTGTTTTGATTGCTTCATTGTAATAATCAGACTTTCATCTCGAAAAACTTGGACGGAGGGTTGCTTACACTCACCTGCAAACTATTCGTAGGTCAACGGCATAATTTCGTTGAGTGTTTCACGATATCTTAAACAATGACACGACATTATTTCAATGAGCTGAAATGTGCTAAATGAATCATTTAAGAGCAATAAAACTGCTAAACGATTCCGTTCTGCTCTGTATTAGTACTCTCATTAAGCCTATCGTTAGCGATTACACAATATACAGGGTCTAGGGAGTACCGTTTGAGGTCCATATCATTACCGAATTATAGAAATCATATGAAAATGTAATTTAATTATGAAACGATTGTATTATCACGAAATTGCTATGACTTCATCGTACTTTGTTTGTAGTTATGACGTGTTTACGTTTCGCAAACGTTAGAAGCGATGAATTCAAATAGAATCGAAAACACAATATCTAATTCATTCCTTACGTTGATCGATCAGCATATCTGCCCCACCCAAATGAATTCCACTTAGAAATGTAGACAGCTGAGCACTGCCTCCGTATCCGACCGGGTGATAACGGTTGAATGTGCAAGATTTTAACGGTCATCTAAGTGCGTCCAACCGATAGATGCGAGTTGGATTTGCTTCATCAGTTAAATGCTCATTCGTCTATTCAACACACTTGTGCCAAAAGTCACATATTGTCGTCGATTTTGCCACAGTTTTCATTTAATTACCTAAGGTGCAAATTTCTTGATGTCCATGTTAATTTGACTTGAAATTAATTTTGCGACGTTAATGGATATCGGAATTTGAAGTCTGCTTGAATTTTTTAACTTTTTCAATTCTTCCATATTCTTTCGTTTTTGGAGGCCTTTGGAGATGTGCGCCACATTTACGTGGTTACACACAACGTGGAAATTAATTTAGTGAAATTTATAAAATAGTAAAAGGAATCATTTTCGAGTGTTTGTGTCATTGACGTAAAGCTAAAAGTTGCCATAAGTGAGGTGAAGAGCCCGCGGTGAGTGCAAGCTGTGCAAACAAATATCCACAAATAGCCGTTTTGTTTTCATATTCAGTCAAGATGCTTGCATTTGACGAACTGTGCTAACCAATTCTTTGTCAGCGCTCTCACTTGAATCTTTTCCACACTTGAACCGATGATTTTCGGAAAAAAGCAACAACTCATACTTTCTTCGGCTAGGTTTGATAATTAACGAAATTCATCGCTTTTTTTGAGTCAACCATAATTTCTCTGAAAACTCGTCAAATGTAAAACGTTATAAGTTCAGATCCCACTGACATATATAGTCATCATTTATTGCTGGATGGTTCTTAACATCTATATTTGAGATTATATGGAACTTGACCTCATCGGAATCATCAACTCTATTCAAAAATTAAAGCAAATTTCGGAGGGAAAATTATAGGCGTTGAGTTCAATGCTCGATTATAAATTTTGCACATGATTTTACATATAAAGTTTATGGTACTTTTGGAATGGAGGTTGAACGTCGATGGTTTCAGATTTCAAGGTTATCATCACAGCGCGCTATTCATATGCTTGCATTTGCTGACTAAAATCCTCGTGTTTAATACATGGAGTTGTCAAGGTGAGGTAAATCGGCCAACGGGACAACAGAAATGAGCAAATGGGTGGGTAGGTGTTTGTTGAATGCACATTGCTGGGAACCGGTTTATTGCAAGACTATCCCCTGAGAGCGTGTGCGCTCAATAAGCACCATCTTGATCGTCTAGGTTTCCAGGCGCAAGAGTGGTTTGTTGGATGTGAAAGCGCTGGTGCGCTGTGCTGCGTTTCGTTGAAAAACGCGATTGTATGATTCATTTAAGCCAGCTTAGTTCGCGCGACACACAATCATTCGGGCATGTACACACCCTTATTTGTGGGACACAGCTATGAATAGGACGTATAGGCAGTGGCCATCTGAATGCTGTCGCTATTGTGCATCGACGTTAGGCGAACGAGTATTGACGATTGCTTGCTAGGGACACGCATTGGACAGCCAGCCGTCTCTAACGGACTTGTCTTCAGACTAACACTCTCTCGCGTGCTCCCGCCCCAGTCATTTTTTGTGGGCCCAGTCGATGCCTCACTCGAAGCGTTTCATTTTATGCTGTGCGCATCAGAAAATTGCATGCCCACTCTATATGCCATTTGATGGCTTTCTTCTCTCCGATGGCATCACAGATGCTGTTTTTGCTCTCAGCTAAAGCCTTACGAATGCCGTCGATGGACAGAATGCCTATGATCGTTTTTTCCTGATTTAAGCACATTACTTGAACGATGAGTCGAAACAATCTGCTGAAAACGATTGCTGAACACATTTCATGCTTGCAGTCTCGTAAATTTCGATATTTGCGGCCATAATCCTTCCTCTGCGTATTTTGGATTGTCGCTTCACCTGTTTACCATTCACAATTTCTCGTCTGCTTTAATGGTTCCTTACTGACGAATTTGTTGTCAGTGATGTTCAATTTCAGAGCTTCTGTCTGTTCGCGAAGGCCAACTTTACTTTTTTTTATGAGCTCGTTAGTAGCACTTCATCTTCCTTCTCCACTTATTCGTCGGCTTCACTCGGGTTCACGGCTAATTCTGATGGAATATTTCTTCGCAAAAGTGGAAATAAATTTCCTGCACTTTCATAAGAAACTAATCTTCCCGCTATTTGGCTTATCTCTCCGCTAACGCAGATCAAATGTTTTCTGTAGATCATCTGTTTTCATAGTATAGATATACGAAATTCTGATCTATTACACAAAAGATTCATATCAGACTCGTTGTTCCTGTATTGAATAACGAATCTTTACTTTGAATCACTTAGCGATATCAGATTATGATTTGAAGTCCTAACCAAAAGTTGCCACATTCATGCTTGCATTTCGTGGCGGCTATTAGTGATGAAGCAAAAAACGTTGTGCTATAGCTTTAATATTTAGTGAAGTCACTGCTAGAGAATGATTGATTGTACTCTTTTATGCGGACCAGCTTATGGGCTAGTATTTGAAAATAATCTTGTTCTTTTGCTTTTCCGCATAATTTTGTCCATTGTAAAAAGGCAGAAAACATGATATGGCATGAATTTTGGAGATCAATGAAGTGCTACTGCATTTCCTCGTAAAGGTTATAGAGAGGTAGGGGAGGGAGGAAATTCCAATTATTTTTGCGGACGGATTTGTAGCAAAACAAAAGATCCTTAGAAATAGCAGCAAATGTCCGAGAAGCAGTCATTTTTTCTCTCATTCTGCTCAGAATATCATTTCCTTTCCTCTGTTTTTTGTTCAGTACTAAAATAAAGTGCATTGAGCAGCATTGGTGGCAACAAGGGTAATTCAATCGGGATTGAAAGCTGGAATTTTTGTAAATGTGGTAAATAAAAATACATTTGTTGAGCTGTGGGTTCGTCCATTTGCTCCTTCATTTGGAAATATATTTCTTCGTAACTTTCAAGTTTTCTAAACAATTCCTCCAGTTATTGTAACTATCCTCCTGCACATATTTTCGGTGATATTTTAATATTGTTCTTTCGAAAAATTCAATAGCGTTTTTATGTATTATAGATGTACAGTATAGAGAGCTTTCTTTCGCTTCTACAAACTCTACGAGCATTCATTGAGTGTAACCTATAGACTTGAGGCATAAACCGTAACGGAGAGAAGCTGCACTTATGAGCGTTGATTCATTACATAGTGCTTAATTTTAGCGCAAATTCTTGAGTGCAACCCTTTGCCATATGGAAATCGATGGTCAAAGTTTAGCGAAGCCTTCGCACATCGCTTACATACAAACACATCTGCTGCTTGCAGTGATGTTCGTCTTCGTGGATGTAGTCTTAAAAGAAAATACGCTTGCAGTACTAGTGGAATAGCAAGAGCTAGTACTGTAACGGTCGGATGCTACTTCCTTGATATGTTTCTAGCTTGTTTCTCGTTACAGTGTTTCTTTTTCTGCAATATCTAGTTGTGAATGCATGTTGATGTTACGGTGTGTTAGAAAAATGGTGCTTCGAGTAAGACGTTTAAATCTGCGTAGCTCTGAAATAGATTTCGGATGGGATATTGTAATAATTTGACAAACTGCAAACATTTTTTCCGAAGCAAGTTTCTGGTAACAAGCTGCACATGCAATACCCATTATACTCATCATAAATGAACTTATACGCAGACGTAAGCCTCTTTCTTCCAACGATTGCATTACTCATTTGTCGGAGCGTCCGCTTATTCATTTCCTCTGAACTAATCAAATTCATCGAGCAGTACAAAAAATGTATCGTTTTGGAACGCTTTCTACAATTCAGTTACCCTCAATTTCTGTTTGTATTCACTTCCACATCGATTGCTGCGTAAAGCATAGATAATGTAATGGTGAATGAAGAGTAGGAAAGATTCTGAAGGTGTCAGAGTATGTGATTATTATTAAAACTTGTCTGGCACAAATAACTGGAGAAGAATCAGGTTGAGGTGCCATTTTCGTGTTTAAGAATTGTTCTCTGATGTCTTTATGGAGGGAACTCTCTTCGTTTTCGCTTTATCCGAGACATAAGTCACGTAGGCAGTTAAGCTTCAGAGTGCAGTTCGAAAGTACGCTGCAAAATCGTTGAACGCCTCTTCACATTAATTATTGCTTCAAGCTAAATAGGACATTTGCTGGTTTATTTTATCAAAGATCCGTCGAGTTCGTTGCATGGATATGATGAATTTTCAGCAGCATGGACCAGGTACCGCTGCCGGAGTATCGCAGTACAATCGCTGCTCGTCCAGGCTATAACCGCGCTATCGGCTCCAGTATTTCTATGACTCCATTCGGTTCCATGTGTAAGTTGTATTTTATGTGGAAGAAAACCTTTACAGATGTGACTCATTTCTGCTTTCTCCTATGAATTTTCAGAGGTATGGCAATAATGACCGCCCTAGGTAGGTAAATAAATTCAAGACATACCTGACGGCACCAATTAAATACTAGCCACATGGATTGGATTTCGAGAAGCGCATATTAATCATTCCTAAATTGCTTGTATTGCATTTAAATAATATAATAGAGTATATGAATAGATGTCGTTGAAGATTCTCAATAAAAGTTCTGAAATTCGTCGTGAAATGTGGTTAGCGTCGGCTTTTTTGCACCGCACTTTCGTTCCACCAGAAAACACAAATTGTAGAAGAGATTCGATAGAGAGAAAACTTCTCGCAGTAAAAACCTCTGAGCAAAGAGTAAGTAGCTTTCTAAGAAACTGATTGATTGATTCGCTTAATTGTAAAGCATTTGACATGAATTTTCCCCTCCATTTTTCTGTTTCTTTTAAATTTTATTTCAGTTAACATGAACTGCTGGCCTTTTTTTCGCTGTTTCCTTTTCATTTTGCAACCGAATTTGATTCCCTTTCGGTGATTGGTAAACTTGGCGTAATATGAAGGAAAATGATTTTCGCTATCATACTGACCGTAATGAGGATAAATTGGGAGCAGTTTAAGTAAGGATTGAAGATTTTCTGGTGTTGCGCTTGAATCATAAATGCCGAAGCAGATGTAACATACACATGCCAAATTTTATGAAGTAAATGGGAAAAATGTTGTTCTTGGAGTTAATTCAAGTGTTTTTTTTTCATCCATGTACTCTGTCGAATTATATTCAGATTCAGTTGTTTTAGCAGTAATTTTAAGAGATGCTTTCTGGGGCTATAATAGATGAACATTTGGATATTTAGCATCAGGTGGCGGTCGTATTCTGAAGACTGTTACTGAAATCGGATCATCATCAATTCACAGCAGTGGTCTTTCACCGTTTGGTCAGAATGCCGCCTCAACAATCCGCGATACTCGCGAAAGGGAAAAGAAAGAAATGAGTGACCTGAATGACCGCTTGGCTTCATATATCGAAAAGGTTTGTGATCGTTAGTTTTGTTATTTTGCTGATAAACGAACTAATTATTTTTCGAAAGAGTTTTCGACGTCACAAAACGGTGTTTTTAAAAAGCCTTTCAAAAAACTTCGCTCCTCATAGTTCTTTATGTGAAAAATGACCGATTTATTCATTATCATTCATCGCTGACAAAATATTCCCGAAAGTGATAACGGCAACAATCGTACAACTTCATTCATCTTCATTTGCGTTCCACAAAAGTCGCTCTGAAAGGCTTTCACTTAACAAAATCACTTCGCATAATGAGACCTTTATGTGCATTGTGTTTTCTTCCATATTACCATATTTACCGCACTTCATTTACAAAGTTCAAAGCTGATTATTTCCTTATAGTTGTCAACGTCAGCGAACTGTCAGTGATAATGGTCGAATCTGGGTGTAACCCGATATTAGGTGCGTTTATTTTAGGTGCGTTTCCTAGAAGCTCAGAATCGCAAACTCGCCGCTGACTTGGACCTGCTCCGTGGTCGTTGGGGAAAAGATACGCTCAGCGTGAGAGCGATGTATGAAGGAGAACTGCAGGTGCGTCGTGCTAAAGCCTCGAACTTCGATGCGTACAGCAATATTAACCTCTGAATTATTTGTGTACTCTTTCATCGTCTGCTGTAGTGAACTAATCTATATAAAAGTTAACCCCAAACAACGGTCGTTTTTTGCTTATGGCTCTTTCGGAGCGATTAACAGCGAACTTTCTGAATTGTTCAACGTTTTGGTGGTGCTTTGGAGTCAGAAGTTGAAGGTGGACGTGCTTCTGATGATTTCATTGTTTCGCCCAGGTGTTATTCAGTTTTTATGAACTATTTCAACAGAATACTTATTCAGGAATAGTCTTACTTAATAACGTGGGCAATTTTTGCAATGTTCTAGTTAGTCAGTTGTTGGGAAGGTGCATGGATTTTAGTTTCCCAGGAATAAGAGGAAGTATATATCGATGCAACCTTTCCTAAATCAACGCTAAATCGAAAGCATAGTCCAGTAATTGTTATAGTAGCATCTTTAAAAATGTAGTGTGAAACTCAAAATATAAGAATTCGAAGCGCGAGTCGAAGTATTCTCTGTCAGAACGAGAATATATCACCCAGCAATTTTCAGTTCGTTTGAGTGTATTTCGATTGTGCAGTGAAGCAGTGCGTGGAATAGAAACCTCGTCCTCGTTTTAAGTCCCATGAGAATTTGAAGTTTATTAAGGAAGCGCGCAAGCTTGTCAACGACACGAATCGACAGCGTGAAGAGCTCGAAAAAGAAATCAGAAAACTTCTTGACGAACTATCGGAGT
Organism: Parascaris univalens; assembly: GCA_037576465.1. Taxonomy (NCBI): domain Eukaryota; kingdom Metazoa; phylum Nematoda; class Chromadorea; order Rhabditida; family Ascarididae; genus Parascaris; species Parascaris univalens. The sequence continues at coordinate 129,864,941 of CM075173.1, read as the reverse complement.
ACAGACGCAAGTGAGTTCGACTTGCTCAATCACATCGTCGATATTATAAAATTCCATTATTTCACTCTTCGTAAAATATGTTCTTTCTTATAGGAAAGTTTATTCTAATATCAGCAAATCGTTCCACATTTCCCAATAATTATTAATTTAAGGTGATAATTCATTTTCGCCTATTAAATCGATTGTTGATTGCTTGAGGAGGGTCTTCATGAATCAGGTGAAATCAATGCATGGAAATTCCCTAAGACGAAAAATCTGCTTAAAAATAAAGGTCACGGGATCAGTGGAAAAATGGATCTCATTAAATGGATTATAATTTCTATATTTATGAAATGATGCGCATTTTCGTTATAAACAGTCTGCCTGGACATTTCAGTATATTGCTATTATGAGATAAGATCGTCCTGGAGTCGAAAATGATATGATTTCTGCTACTTGCAATTTATGAAGTTCCAATCGTACGTATTGCTTCTGAAGTTTGCTGATTAGAAGCTTACTTTAGATACGAGGATGCACTGCGCGGACACCAAATCGACAGAGATCGTATTGATGAACTTCTCGTTCGTTTATTATATTTTGACTTTTTGTTTATTTTGCCAATTTTTGGTCTGAAGTGAAAAGTCAGTCATCAAATTTTAGTCCTTTCTGAAAGCTTACGCCTAGTGCCGAATTGAAAGTTTTCAGTTTCATTCCTTCCCATTCATTTTCATTCGTTCACAGGATACATCATTCAATATATCATATCACGGATATCATATCACTTTGTTCATTTTGTGCTGTAATAAAATAATCGCAATGGAAGTATTTGCAATTGCAGAACCAACTATCGGGTCTTGAAGCAGAAATCAATCTACTTCGTCGACGCATCGCCAACATTGAAGAGGAAATCGCCCGTATCAAGAAAGAGAATCTGCAATTCGCGAATGAACTTACCAAAGCACGCTCAGTACGTGAAATAACCCTGTTAACTTATTTGCACCAACCGGTGATCACCGACATTCGCTATTTTATATCTTTCTTTTCGTTCCTAGAATGAAAAGAATACTCTCACACTGCAAAAGATTGCGTAGTGCTTCAAAACACTCTTGACATGTAAAACTTCATCGTCAAAAACAATGCTTAAAAATATTTTTTTTTTTATATATTTCACATGAGTTTTTCCTCCCCATCTTTATTTTCTCCGCTCCACTTGATTCATAAGAAGGCCAACATTAGCAGTTAATGTTACTTGCAGGATCTGGACCAAGAGACGCTGAACCGTATTGACTTCCAAAACCAGGTTCAGACACTGCTTGAAGAGATCGACTTCATGCGCCGTGTTCACGACCAGGAGATCGCTGAATTGCAAGCAATGGCTTCACGCGACACTACCCCAGAAAACCGCGAGTATTTCAAGAACGAACTCGCTTCTGCAATTCGCGATATTCGTGCTGAATACGACCAGGTATATGGTGCAAATGCCTATGGGACACCTTACTTAGATCTCCTCTGAATGGAGTTCAAAGTAATTTGCCGCCTGCTGTCGGCTTATTAAATTTTGGCGTGTGAGTTCGGCGAAATTGCTAGAAGTGAAGTGGGATCAAAAGGTAAAATAGCTGCAGCCTCATGTGGCTTGATGTGAACCAAGGCCTCAGACCAGCTTCTAAATGCATTTGCGTTTCGTCGGAATAATCGTCAAGATGACGAGCAGTAAGGTCAAGGAAGTCTTATGCATTTACATATTACATTGCTTTACAGATTTGCAACGTGAATCGTACGGATATGGAGTCATGGTACAAACTCAAAGTACAAGAGATTCAGACGCAATCAACGCGCCAGAGCCTTGAGCAGAACTACGCAAAAGAGGAGGTGAAACGCCTTAGAGTACAGCTAACCGATCTTCGCGGAAAGCTTGCCGATCTAGAAGGACGTGTACGTTCATTGCATCTTCCATTACGTTCTTTGTTCTTTGCTCATTGTTATTGTCCTTTTGAAAGTCATCAGATATCGACACCTCGCACCTCGCGAAAAGTTAGCACTTTGGCCATCACAGAAGCTTTCAGTGTAATTGTTTAGGGATCAAGCTTTTAAGGCAAACAAATCGAAAAAAAAAACAAAAAAGGAAGAAACTACATTCGAATGCTTGAGGACCTAAGATCAAGAGGACAGTTGTAAGTAGTGGAATGGTTACAGAATTCATTGCTGGAGAAACAGACCCAGGAATTGAACTACCAATTGGAAGACGATCAACGCTCATACGAGGCGGCACTCAATGATCGTGATGCGCAGATCCGCAAAATGCGCGAAGAATGTCAAGCACTCATGCTCGAATTGCAAATGCTTCTCGACACTAAACAGGTTCATCATCTTTTTGAAGTCCTTTAGAAAGCACCATAAGCGAAGTGAGCAAGAAGCTTTCAATGAAAGCTCGTAGTTTCTCACGTGAAAAAAAAACAGCATTTGGACTACGGTGTGAAGAGTAGGATAAGCAAATATTATCATTTGACACAAACCGGCGATAGGGCAAATCAACGAAGGCCTAACAGAATCTGCGACTGGTGAAAGCTTTGTATTTTTGAGATGACTTTTTTACTAACGCGATTAGTTCTATGATTGTATTCATTTCATTGTATTTTACTGACAACGACGAATTTATGGAATATTTGGTCCGTGATATATATCCTTGCCTTATAATATGCCGAAAATGACAAAGTGGCAAAAATTGCGATTATATAAACATACTGGAAACGCTTCCAATGGGTCCATTCAGCGAAACACAACGAAGGAGAAAATTTTCGACGAGAGTATCCAAAATTAAGCATCTCAATCAAATTGGTGGTGGAAGGAGCTCAGTAACTTTGAACATTTCTGATGAGTGGGAGTGCTATAAATCATGGCCATCAAACTACGTCTTATTAAATTAAAAAGATAATCCAATTGTGTGGAAAGAGTCACCAAAAGGAGAAGCAACCCGAGTGTGTAGAGAATGTCACTTTTGTCGAATTGCAATATGCTCTCACTTCTAATCTAAGAGGCGATAATCATCGGAAAATGGAAGCGGTTTGAGATGACTAACCATCCTGCAACATGTGACACAAAGTGTTCTAGAAGCACGAGCATCGGAATTCGTATTCTATGAAAGGTGTGGTTTTCACGATGATTTCAGTCCGCATGAGACGTTGAATGAAAATAGGAGAATTGCAGACGTTGGATGCTGAAATCGCCATCTACAGGAAGATGCTTGAAGGAGAAGAGAATCGTGCCGGTTTGCGCCAACTTGTTGAGCAAGTCGTTAAAACCCATGGCCTCACGCAAGTTGATGAAACTGGTTTGTTGCATGTCTCTTATCCTTTCAAATTCTCAGCCTATGACATACATGTATAATTATTGCAGAGAAAAAACACCTCAACATCAAATGAAATATTTTATGCAAACTCTTTTCATAGTTATATTTCTTTGAGTACATATTGTTAAAGAACTTCGCGAACTTACATCTTATAACAGCTTCAGTGGAAAGTAATGCTTATGCAATAAGCACTGGCCACTAACGAAGTAAGAGCCTCGATTCAGCAGTAAACGTTCCGATGACATTCCTTTTTGAGCATTCTTTCACAAGTGTTTCTCTTCTGATAGGTAAACTGAAGCTCGATGCTTGAGGATGTTGGGTAAAAAAGTGACATATTTGATGGAATGCAGCAGTTGATGTCATTAAAAGGCCACCAGAACTGGTTTGTTTCTTTCATTCTGTAAAATATGGCAAGGTAAACACCACATTATGGCCGCTGTCATTCAATGTTCATTTACTGATTCGTCTCGTGATGTCGGTGATACGCTCTACACCGTATGGTATTCTTTCCATTGTATCTTGCGTCAGTTTTCATTTGCTGAAGTGTTCACTTCATATTTGCCGTTGACGAGTGATTTTGGAAGAAATCGCCGAACTTTTTTTCGATTCAGGAGATATTTTTTGTGGAGAGAAAATCGATTGAAGACGACCATCCAATCTGTATCACATTTTTAAAGAAACACCTCATGGAACGCTGCAACTATCCGCCGAACTAGAGTGCTGCGGTCAGGGAATTCATTCATAGATGTAGTCTATACAGAAACAGCGGTAGCCACAGTCTTACATCTCCTCATTTTCCGCAATAAAGTTGAACACCTGCATTGAGTAGTTGTGAAGAAAATCGCTTCCAGTTTACACGAAGACATTTCCAGAAAGCCTTCGTGTCCTTAAAGGAGAAACTGCTAGCCGCACGTCATTCCAGCGCTCTGCGAAAGGAAATGTCTCAATTCAGGTAACGAGATTACTGCTTAATTTGAAGTCGCTCTCCAAAAATTTTCTCTTCAACATCTGATTACAAATCCTCATTTTCATTTACAAAAATTTGCATTTAATAATAGCTGAGGACGCTCTTTTCAGCAAATAATAGAAAATGCTGGCTATAATATGAAGACTTTTGCCTCTAATAGAATCAGTAGTTGTTCCGATTACGAAACGACCTTTAATGGATCTTCGCTCATATATTCTTCAATTTGTAGAATTGCTCAGGCACCTCTCCTACGATAGTTACTGTGGGTAATTCTAAGCTCGATTGCAATATTGAATCGGATGCTTATTAAGTGTGATTTTAGCAGTGACAAATAACTATCATTTGTGTAGAGAGACAACGAGAAAAATTGTTTTGTTTGTAACATCGGGAATTAATTGGTCATATTGTATTTATGTTGAAAGAAATTGAATGCTTACTTAGGAAACCGCTCCGGATGGTAGATATGTGGTACTTGAGAATACACATCGATCGAAGGAGGAGGCTATTGGCGAATGGAAACTGAAGAGGAAGATCGACGGCAAGAGAGAGATCGTTTACACTCTTCCAAGAGATTTTATCCTCAGACCGGGCAAATCTGTCAAGGTCAGTATTTTGCTTCCATAACGTATATAGCTTAAAAGGCATCCATAATCATAATCAAGTTTGAAAATATTCCCGCGGCGCGCTAATGGTCGGAAATGAATTAGCTCTCGTTCGATTCGTTGAGAACTTTTGAAATTATTCGTTTTGCGATTCCACTGGAGAGAAAGTCATCTGTTGACAGTGTTCTCTTGGGGATTGTGTGCTCACCTACGACGTGATGGGGTTAATGTCTCTGATTTAAAATCTCAATAGAGCGATACGTCACTGCACTTAATTGTGTATCTCTCATTCGTAACATTTTCAACTGTCATGAAATAAAAATAGAAGTATCGTGACATGGAAGTATCGCAACGCACTCGTTTTATTTTTTCTTGACGCCAAACATTATTTATTGTCATGTATTAAATTGAAGCATCCAAATTTGTCTATGCAGATTTGGGCGCGTGGACAAGGCGGAATTCACAGCCCACCGGAACAACTGGTCTTCGATTTGGAAGACACGTTCGGCTCCGGATCCAACGTGCAAACTATTCTTTTCAACAGGGAAGGAGAGGTAAAAATGAGAATCTTGCAATAAAATAAAGAATAAGCATTTTTTCTACCAGAATGTTTTCAAAAACACAAGAAATTAGCAGTGAGTAAAGACAACGGAAAGTGTTGATATGTTTGACTATTGAAAATTGAGAATTTATTCCCTGCAACGCATTGAAGTTGAACGTATGAACATTTGAGAACTGCAAATAACTTTCTCATATGAATGAGGCGATTTGTGGCCCTCGAAACATTCCAAATATTTGGAGCACAATTAGGCGAAGTAATGTGGCGATTCTGCCGATTTCCTTGAGAGCGCATTTTTTTTACGAGAGATGACCTCGTTCAATTGGGATCTACTGACCTCCTAGCACGCTTATAAAATTAATTTGCAAATTCCGTTCGTTGAAGAGTGAATAAATAACTCTGAAGGGGATTTGAAATAAATAAGAAGCAGACGTTTAAACACTCCTTCCATACACTAGCCACAAATTACATCTACATCATGAAACTTCAAATGGTAGCCTCATATAAGGATATTTGAATTAATTTTTCCGAGCATTTATGGGAAATTTTCAGGAGCGCGCCACTCATATCCAACGTTCAAGCCATACCATCAGTTAAACGAAAACAAAGAGTGTGTGTACGCCGCGCATAACTCCGGCAGTCGGACTGTTTATTTTTATTTTCTTGAAGTCGCAAAATTGAAGGCTCATTTTCGCACAGAAATCTAACACTTAATTTGTGCCTTCAGTAGCCCACTGGTTCAAGTGCTTTACACCCATTCATCTTGTCATTTACTCATAACAAATCAATAGGCTTGCACACATTTACAAACAGCGATCACACATTTACAGTTCTTCTATTATTTTGTAGTCTTTTAATGCTTTCTCGATGGTTTCTACACCATTTCAACCGCAAAGTGATGTTTTCGTGTGTGTGTGTGTGTGTTTTGCATCACAAATGTACACATGCCCGGTGATAAACCATCATCATCTGTGTGTTCTCGAATTTGTTCACTAGAATATGTGTCCATCTTCGCTCGAAGCTATTCGTTCGGAAAGGCTCATTCAGCATTCTGTGAATGTGTGCGTTGTGGAGACGCGTGCTGTGTGCCGCATTCGCAGTTTTTCATATTTTCCTCACAGAATTTTTCCAGCTCACATTATTCATCACTCAGCTTGCCTCATCCACGAACGCACATATACTCCTATCGTAACAACTTATAGAAAATGCTCATTTGCACATAGCCAGGAATGTTAGGGCGATGTCGGATTAAAATTTGCTTTGTCGAATTTGTTGACTAAAAAGGGATATAGCAACATTTGTGGGATATCATCGTATTGCTAATTGACAAAATTGGATATCATTTACTGCAATTTATTTCATTCTCACAATTTTCGGTTACTATCCTCCGACCATTAAAATCCAGAAATCGAAATCTTCTTCAAAGCTAAGGATAAAAATGTGTTATGAGACAATAATTCGGCATTTCCTATGACGCCTAGTGCTTGAGCTTCCTGGCCACATACGAAGCTGCCACATTGTGATGTTATATCCCATCGTAATACCTACTTCAATCCATAGCTATTTTTCAAGTGGATTCTTAAACGATCACCGTCGACATGTGTTCTTTGCTCTCGTCCAACAGCGTCTCCTCCACTCTGTCAGCGCTGTATGTTTCTCTTCCAGATACGATACGACTCCGATCCGGTTGAAAACCGCGACACGCAGACAAACGTTTGTATTCGTGGTCCTATTAAACGTTTTGTGCTTCTATCCACCTTTCATCTCACAAAGCAACGCAGCTGTGAACCTCACTGCACATATTTCACAGTAATAACAGTTCTCGAACAAATCCAACACATTCGAGGCTACAGTCGAAAGTGCACGGTCATAGCCACACCTCTAATATGAAAGCTAAACCAGCGCTCTGATGGACGATAGAAAAAGCTTACACACTTTGGATTTTGGTGTGTTACTTATCAAATAACACTTCGCAAATATTCAATCAATATGAAATTAGTTAGCAAAAATACTTGAACTGCAGCCATCTGACTTTAGAAAAAAACTCGAGCTAACTTTCAGTCTGTTAATGAAGTTGCTGCGAGCAATTCTCGAACGCGAACAGTGGCACTGGTCATATGGCTAACTGACAAGCACGACCAACAATGTTTTCAAACACTGCTAACTATGCTTTGTGTTGCACCTACCACATTCGTTCGACATGCACTTCACTGCACGAGTACCACAGCAACGCGTCTCCGTCCCAACATCGTTTAACAGATTGCTTTCTTGTTGAGTTCTCGAGAAACAGTGCGCTGAATTTATTGCCACCTTCACATCGAATCAGAATATCGCAATTACCCTTCTTAGCCTTGGATCCCACCACTCAGCAGTTAATAATTCGAGGAGTATTATCCTCAGTCCCCCTTTCTCAAAACGTTTTCATAGGTTACTAAAAAGTCATCTCTAGCATACCGAATAAATGTTAATTCAGCGATCTGTTGCAACGACAGCTCAGTGGAATGCGTTAATGAACGGTGAGCAATAGTCGAGTGATGTTCTGCATGAGCTCCCCATCATTCACGTGTGAATGAAAAAGAACTGTCCTTACCGCGCAGTTCGGGAGCGATGCACTTCGCCCATTGTACGATTACTCCGTTGTTGTAAATATAAACGTCGAGAATCGTGCAGCCATTATAACTACCATTGCTTTGTGTTGCACTTATATTCTAATAAAGTTTTCATTATTGAAATGCCTTTCACATCATCCAGATCATCAATCAACGGCAACAGTCAACTCACTCAAGTCCACAACTGATAAGGAATCTGTTGATACGGAATGGGTCCATCGTCATAGTTTTATCCATAACCTCGTTCCATGCTGTCGGGATCATTGGCAGTAATTCATGTAATTACAGTAATCCAAAGTTCACATGATGTCTGCAACAAAATAAAGAGGCTTCGGTCGGATGGGGTTGGGAATTCAGAGTGAACTCCGGCATCGAATTAAACGAACCGATACCCACTAACTTAGCCTCGGAGTCAACTTCCAGAACAGAATAGAACGATGCACCCGATAGCGAATCACGATCGGACCTGAGCTCGTGCACCACACTGCGTACGCACCGCTACTGTACTGTGCACTCTGAAGGCAGGTACTAACGTGTATGATAGGAACTCGGAAACTTGTGATGGAATTTTTTTGCATGCGAATTTTGCAATCACTGAGCTTAGTATGTCAAATAGTGTCCCCCTGCAAAGTTTCAGCTCAGTTGAAGGAAGGGAAGTGCACCTGCTGGACGGCCCACTTTCTCTGCCATCTTGAAGGTGCGCATCACAGAAGCTCAAAAAACTGTAATTTAAAAATGCGAACTAAGGGAGTAAAAGGGTGACTTCTGAGAGATTCTAAGGAACTTCTCGAACAAAACGTTAAGTATACTATCCTAGGCGTTTGTTATTTCTCCTGGCAAAACCCGTGCCACACCATAGTGCTCTCAGATGACTTGAGCAAATGCTTGCCGTATGCCTATTTGACGAATTGATAAGATAGCTCAAATAGTTTTGTGTTCATTCAACATGGACGAAAAAAAAGAATCTGGACCAATCGTTCGCAACAGTAAATGAATAAAACGTACTTTTCCATACAGTGGTACTGTACGTTAGGTGTGCAAAACACGGAGTTCGGGTTCTTCGAGAGAAAAGCTCGAGCTCCAGACTCACAACAACACCAGACGTGTGGCATGATAGTTAGGAAATATTTCATGGGCGTGAACATGGTTGATAAATTTCCGCCATTTTTTCATTTTTTTCTGAGTATTCCATTATCCTTCAAACATCTTCCATCGCGTTTTGTATGTTCTGTGTTCCTCTTCTTATACTTTCCATACCCCTTACAGTTTGCATGACAATACATAAGACAATCGGTGTTTTCCACTCTTTAGGCATCTAATTTCGTTTTGAACCTGAACTTAATCCGTTAATCACCATCGTTTTTATTCTCACTTTGATAAACCCTAAAAATTGCTCAGAAATGTTCATAGCTCACACACCACCAATCGCAATTATCAACTCATCACTTCGATAGACTTGATGATCTTAACGTCCCCATGCCATCTGCTGACAATGACCATGAGGAACATCGTTTTCATCATTGGTAAACAACGCAAGAGAAACCTTCCACTTCAAACTGTAGTATCACGGAGGAAAATATGCCTCGAGAAGGCAAGTAGATGTACCATTCCCTCACCTTGAAGGACCAACGACCGGGAGGCATTCGCCGGAGACCGAGTGAGAGTGCGTTTAAGCGAGGTGCGACAAGGAAACATCCGATGTCACAGGACTGTGCGAACATCTTTCTTTCATATGCGAGTGCTTGAACGTCCCGTACTCACTTTCCTTCCCCCACCCACCCCTCTCGCAGTTCCAGAAAAATGCCATCAGTGCAGATGACACATTTCACATATAGCCGCATATTCAGAAGCGTTTGAAGATTGTTGGCTTCGATTTATGGCGTACTCTGTGTAATATAGTAACTTTTCACTGCAGCCCCACTGACTTCGTGTCACTTCTTATGAGTATCGCTATCAGACGTTCGCAGAAATGTATTATGAAACTCTGATATTCCACATTATCAACGTGCTTCACCGAACGGAATTATTCGTGGTTCCTACTCATTCGTATTTCACCTTAATCGTTGTGACATGCACTCCTATTCGCCTACTTTCAAGAGTTTCGGAGAGGGTGAAATTTCCCATTGGCATTGATGTCTCGCGAGTGGCCAACTGCCGAATAAGGACTTCGCAACGGCGATGGTGGCTGTGCAGTTAAACAATTGATTTCTCAACTGTGACCATCGTTTTCAGATGCATTCGCGATGGATATGGCCGTATTTATTTTACGTGCCGTTGAGAGTGAATATGCACACGAGTAAACGGTTAAGGGATGATGAATTATTGAGGTTTCACACTGCTGTAGCTTTTACTTCCAATCTAGCTGAGCATTGCTGCCCTCTGTGCCCATTTTCATCCAATCTCTCTTTTTTTCAGATAGCCCGTCTCTTTAGCATCCCTCTTCTCTTCCTCTATTTCGCCAGCCTCCCCCCTCTTTTAGGTGGATCTATCTTCCCGCGATGCTTAGGTCGATTCAACGATTTAGTGCACATATGTCGAGGGTCTTTTTGGTGGCAAGAACACACACGCCATGCTTTTTGAAATGCTCTCTATCGTCGTCGACTGATTTAGGTGATGGCTGCTTTGAGAATATATCAAGGGATCTACCCACCTATTCAAATTATAGCCAGTAGCGCAACCATCTGGGAGTTACGAGGAAAGTACGCGAAAGACTTTATTGCGTAGACGTTGACGGGACAAGAATCCAAATGGCTAGAGGAGCCCGTTTACATTGATATTATGGCCTGAGATCTGCTGTGTAGCCAGCTCGGGTCAACAATTTGCAAATGACTTGGAAATTCAGCATCCTCTCCACGATTCAGCCACTAATTACAGTGGTTGTTCAGTGGTTGCCCGCGAAGTACTTTTCAAAAAATGAGGGGTTCCATACGTCAGTTTCCAAAAAAATACGACTGAATAACTTTCTTTTTCCGGCCCTCGATGATAGAGTCAAGCAAAGTCACAAGAGCCATAATTATATGTCTGGTGCATTGCGGGCTAAGCATTTGGAACGTTTCCGACGTTGTCTGTTCACTTTTCTCTTACATTTAGAACTCCCTCACGTCGCATTTATGAATAGTGTTGCGCTATCAATTCTCCTCTGTGTATGTTCATTCTGGATATTATTGCTGTTGAAAGCGTCCAGAGATATTTCACTCTTATCGTTTTCCGGATGGTGCTTCCTCAATTTTACGCCGAAAAGCATAAAATATTCAGTTTGCACTCGTTGGGATACCGTCGAATTCGGATGGATTTTAGCGCTTAAGCAAGGATATGCCGATATTCTCTTAAGGGGGGATTTCCGTAGTGGTTCGTCCTCGAGAAGGACATTTTTGCAGTGTTCAATTGCTTTTTAATTCCCTGTGATTAACTTATTGTATATCGAATGACACACTTCACAGCATAAAGGTTGAAGCTCGCCGATTGTGGAATTTCCCACCGCATCGTCGATTCGAAACTTTTGAGTCCTCTGTCCTCATTCCATATGAAAATTCTGTGTTGAAGTCTGCCTCATCTCGTTGAATGATCCCTTCGTATCTGTATATTTTATGCGTTTGCGATTCATCGCATATGTTTTGTTTGGGACGTTGATTAGGGAAGATTGTAGGTTACCACATCTCCATTCCGTTCATTTTGTTGCTGCAGTTCCAGGAACTTTCTCTAATCGTTACTCTCCACTCTCTACTATAAGTTTAACAAACCGTGGTGCCCGTAGAGAGTTCTTTTCTCGAGAATTGTAGGCGTTTCACGAAGTTGCGAGACCTCAAAGCTGCACTTCGTGTTAATCGATTCGGAGGTTCAACTCATGTCTCTTCGAGGGCAAAGTGGGCTTTTAATGAACTTCAGCAAATCTCGAGAGTTAAGACAGCACGGCCCTACGAGAGAAGTGGGATGTGAAAGAATCTCTCTCGTTGCAGCGCACTGCGTTCGAGCATGATGAATTGCACTAGGTAGTTGAATGATCTCGGTAATATTAGAGTGTGTTTCGATGGGACCTCAAAGTGTCCTAGGTGAGGAGTGTGCGGTGCAAAGTGTGGACAAGCTTATAACCTCTTACATTCTTCGGTCTTCCACAGCGTGGATTTAATATCCAGCTATCGGTTTGCATAACGTACGCGATATTACACTAGCGGAATATCACTGAAGCGGCAAACGCGTTGTTTTTGCGATTATGTCTTCATTGTGGGCTGGTGTTTCTTTTGTGAGGCTCATATGGTTGGGAATGTGCTGCCCGCAAAAAGTATACTAACACTTCTGTTCCCTTCTCTTGGGAGGACAGATCTGGCTTCTATGGCATACCGCATACGCCGATCGCAATAGTATTCCGCAGACGATGAATTTCTTGCTCGGACTTATTTCGCTTTCATAAAAAAAACGTCGTATCATATGTTTTGTCGTTGTTTTTTGAATATTCGTTGATGTGACGAAATGCAAAAGCACATATCGTGCCGATTGTGGCGTGCTTTTCCACCTATTTCATTGTGCTTCCTCGCTCATAAAGTATGGTTGTTACGTGTTGTTGTTGTTTTATCCACGCGGTTCTTTCTATCTTTGTCAGATTTATATCCATACGAAGCGTATTTATTTGCAGCGCGGCGAAGTGGGGACTCGTGATAGGGGCACATGTCTGAGGATGGCTTGCATCAGAGGAAGCCGGAGTCGAATGATGAGAAAGGCGACGGTACTCTCAGCTTTGAAGAGATCGAGAAAACCTCTCGCGAATGTATGGCTTCGTTGAAATTTATGATAGAGCTTTGAGAGTGTCGTTTATTTGCAGAGCTTCATCGCCTTGTTGCTTGCTGTGGATATTGCAGAACTATAGCACAGCTGTTTTCTCTATGTTTCGCACTCATAGATTTCATTTATTTCTAGCTACTGATAGAGAGATACATCTTTCATTACGTTGAATCAAATCCCGGCCTCATGAGATCTTTATTGATTTCTAAGGGGAGGTCTTTGTTGCAAGATGATTTGTGTAGGAGAGTGCGCCAACTCTCGCCATTCCCAACTGCCTAGTCATTTTGCTCGTCGAGTGCCATGAATATGCTTAGAGAAGCGCTCAGCGAAGGGGATTCGACGTGAGCATTTGCTCAGAAATTTGTAGCAAACAGCCGAGTGCCACTCACTCAAATTGAGACGCTAAATTGAGGTATGTTAGCTTCGAGACGATTGTAAACGTGACTCAAGCTGGTATTAGTGGTAGGTCGTTCATGTCATGCAGTATAGTTCGGTTTAGCATTCACATCAAAATGGTTCTTTGGTTCGGGCAAAATGACGCTGCCGTTACTTTCTGCTGCTTCGGTGGGTACTTGTGATGATAAGGGAAGAGGGAATGAGTTTAATGTCCCTCGAAGTAGACTAATCCCCACCTTCATTAGTTTCCTTTGGGGTAGAAAGATGGAAATTTAAGTTATGCTCGCCTACAAAGTCTTCCCTCCGCTCTGGATGCAATATTACCAGGGACACCTTTTTTCTACGAGGGAGTCGAGACGGCTTTCATTAAGATGTCGTCTTGTCTGTATTGGTCACATTCCTGACAACATTTATAGGCAACATACAGTAGTCTGCAGTATAGTATGAAGTAATGTTTTCATCGGCGAAGCTTGACTCGCGTCTGTCCACCAGCTATGTACCTCCGCTTTCGGTGTGAATTAAATTTGGACTGCTAGCCCATGGGATGCTCTTTATATTGCTATTGAAAAGCCGAAAGGTTGGTCCAATTCTTGCTTGCGTAAGTATTGAACGATGTTTGTCCAGGTTTGTTAGCTGCTGAAAAGTTATCCATATAGGGGCTTTTGACAGTCACTGAAGTGATAGTGAGAGGACTTGCGGAGAAAACGAAGGGGGGAGGGAGAGGGCAGGTGGGAGGTAAGAGAGTGTCCAACTGGTACTTTTTCTGTATTTCCTTTGAATCTTAGTTTGCAGTAGCTGGAGGAATATAAAACTAGAAGCGACAGATGAGTTGGAGTCATATGCTGCGAAGGAAAACTCAGGGAACCGATAGGGAAAGTATATATTTTCATTGAACAAACCTTGCATTAATTGATAGTGCTTCCTCTGCAGTGTGCGAAATACCCTCTATAATGTACAGTCATCACTTATATCACCATTTGAATACGTAAAATAGTATCAGCTTGAATCAGATACTATCAATGATGCCTCAGTTTCATTTTGCGGTGATAACTGCAATAAGAGTCAAGTGAACTGAAGAAAGAATCTTGAAGCATTGTTGTCGAATCCGCCACTGGTATGATTCCGTTGTGCGCCACTATGTTTACAAATGATAGCTAGTTTCAGATGAGGTGGAGGAAGCACCGGACTGGGAGAGCGGCATTGAGCGAGGAAAAGATGATTTCGGTAAAACGATGCTTCGCCGTCTTCTACATTGGGGCCCAATAATCGCGATGGCAATTACACTTTCGGTGTGATTTTTGCGGTTATTTATGCGTCGATTTCTTTACAATGACTGTGATCGTAGTTTTGCGCGTGATGCTAATATTTGTTTTATAATTGCTTAGAATCCGATTTTCTCGCTCAACTTTGTCGCTAACGCCTTCTCTAAACCTCAAACCACGTGTGTAACCTAATTCTGAACTCATTTATTCCTGTTCATCTTTCGTGGTCCAGAAATTCTCGGCACAAAATCGTTTTCGTTAATCCCGAAATCACAGATGCACACTACGGGCGACGTAATTCAGATGTGTATTGCTTATAAATACATTCTAAGATTTGGTGATATTCACCGTTCTATATTAGTATCATTTCAGTAAGCATAAAGCCCATATGGTTCGTAAAATTAACCCCAAATCCATAGTTTTGATGGTGCTTAATTGTTCTAAAGATCATCGAAGCTGTATGATGAGTGCTGTTGGGAGGGAAGAGATTGGAGTATTTATGTAAATTACATTGAAGATGTAATATTACCTCACTTTCGGGCCCGGCAAATACGTGGTAACAACTTTGGGTAAGGAGGTGCACATGCCCGCATCTTTATTTAGAGGACGCAATTGAACTGCAACGATGAGAAGAAAATTATAGCAACCAATATTTCGAAAAATTCTCTTGTCGAGAGCGGTTCTTGCAGATGACAATAAGTAGGAAACCTTAATTCTTCAAAAAAGGGTCATTCACAGCTTGCGGGTGATCCACGGGAAAGTGTTCGATATCGAGCCCTAGTGTTATTGGGTGATATTGTTAGCCTAAGCTCAAATCATACTTTTTATGAAGTAAGTGAGAGACGGGAAGTGATGATATGCTTTTCTGCAGGCTTTTCATGAGTTCTAAGAGTTGAAGGAAAAAATTCACAGAATTCTTCATAAGCGGATGTTCCCAAACCGTTCCACAACGTCGTTTCTCCCGTGAATTCGCTAAGGTGCCGAACGCACCGAGGTGGTGATCCATCGTCGGTCTTTTTAACTTATCTATATTAGGGCATAAAGATATGCTTTATGCATTGCTCTTACTAAGTTAAAACTGTAACTTGCATCTTTAAAGTCGTTCATTGCAGATAGGGATCTCGGCGACATATTTACATTTGCAGTGGTGGCCATTGAATTCAGTGGGCTCGTTTCTCCACCTCTCGTTATTTCTCTTGTTTAATTATCTGGTTTACTCAAATCTCGTTCAGTCGGCTTTCATTGGACCCGGATATGTACCGCTTGCATGGAGTCCTCCGTCTGAGGTAACTTGCATGTTCTCTTGTCCATTATATCCATTTAGCTTGTTACTTCTTCATGCAAGAAGTATCTCATCTTCCGCATCTTTTATTCCTTGTCACACAAAAGCCGATTGGAATGCATCGGAAATATCAATGCTTTGGGATGCCTTCTCATCAGTGGATTTTCAACTGTCTAATGCTTTGCTGCTTAAACTCAAGAAGTAATAAATTCCTTATATCCAATTAAGATTAAAATGGTCTGCTGGGATGAGTAGTTATCAGAGGAGGATTGTGATTCTTGTTATCTTCTCAAGAGAGGTCTTATACGAAAAAAGGTTTTTGAATAACTTCCTTATTTTAGATGGATTAGGAGGGTAAATGGATAACATATTATGATTTTTGTGGCATATTGCGAAGAAAATGTTTCGTTAAGTTTGTTCTAGGAGTTCGCATCGCACCTACAGTATTGTACTGTCTGTGAAGGATATAAAGTGCCTCGTTCACATCACTGTTCTAGCTGTGGCAGATGTGTTATGAAAATGGATCATCACTGCCGTGAGTTTTTGAATAAAAGTCGTGTTGTTGGCCGTATTTTATAGTCATTCAAAGATAGAGTGTTGTTGTAGGCGTGTTATTGCCAAATGAGATCTACTGATCCTTCAAGAGCAACTTCCTCCTCTTCCACGGCCAGGTTTCGGTCATTTTATTCCGCACGTCAATTATGCGCCGCAACTTGCCGCTATCGCTTCGTTTCGATAACAGTTGTGTCACTTATGCTGCAAGATGTAATGATTCTGGTCGGCGGGGACTGATGACGAACGGGATTTCTTGCATATATTTCATCCGTTCGTTTTTAATTTGCGCACGATTAAATTTATTATGATATGTGAACATGTGAAACCAAAAGTGGCCGTAGTCAGAATGTTCCATCTCCCTCATGCAATACTCAGCTGGTGAATAATGCTAAACGTAATGTTGTTTCCGATCCATCGCCGACATTCCTCAACAGAAGAATTTAGTAGGCTCCTGTCAGCAATGAAAGGGCTCATTCTGCTTGCCCAACTTTACTAGAGTAGTCTCCCTCTGATGTGGCCAGCGTAAAAAATTTAGTGATTGCCTATTGAATTTGTTATTTTGTGGATATTTCAGCATGGATTAACAATTGTGTGGGTCATCGTAACCATGCATATTTTATTCGCTTTCTGGCCGCTTCTGTGGCAGGTTGCATCCACGGTGCAGTAATTATCTCGTTAGCCTTATATCGTGGCTTGTTTAGGGTAAGATGCTCTGCTGGCTATGCTTTTATCGGTGATTAATGTTCTAAATGGCCTATTCGAAGCAGTGAATGAGGGAGGAGGGTGTATCTTCTTTCCTCAAAGGTGGTTGAGTGTAGTAGAACGTTAACACACTAATTTGTTTTTAAAGTTATAGCTGATAAGTGAGCAAAGCGCTTTTTCTTGTCGTGGTGGATAATCGGCAGTTGGAGTGAAGAACGTCAGAATTTTACGGAAATATTTTGTATGAACAAAAGAACCTTTAACAGCGGAAATAGAAACAAAAATTTGTAAGGAACGAGGGGACAGTTGTTTTTTTTTTATTTGGCTGTTTTCTTAGTCCCTATATATCCGCCTCTTTCCCAACAGAAAGGTCATGCATCAGTTTGCAGGAAATTTCCGCATCGACAATATGACTGCTTTAATACGTAGGGGTGCTCTTTGCATTTTATGTCCCATTTTTGAATACGAGTTGAAATTTCCCATTGTGCTTTAATAAACATCTTTTAATGCGATTTCTGTTTGGATGCGATCTTTGATAGCGCTTATCTTTGCTTAGTTGAGTGTTCACTCTGAATTAACGTTCATTTCGGGCGTAGTGCTGTATATGTAGAAAGAGATTTCAGCTATTGGTTGAGAAAAGAATTCGGATGTTTAATAATTTAAGGTTTCGTTTCATAGAATCTCTCCAAAGTGTTTGTTCTTTGGGATGCTGTTTGTTGCGACATAATATCTCTTTCCACTAAAGCGGCGTGTAAGGTCGTATAGGAAATTCATGAAATGTCAAGCATAAATCCAATGGAAGTTGGTTACTTAATATATGAGTTGTTCTGTTAGAAGTCCGCTCGCATTTCATTATTGCTGCTTTTGCGAATATTTTTATCGAAATTTCGCGAGGAAGTTAAATTGAAGGGTGCGAGTTAAAACGGGAAATGACGACTTTTAATTTTATTGTGTTTTCTTGCAACTGTATAGCAGCCGACCTCTTTCCCTCCCTGCTTCGATAGAAAATGCCGCTTATTGACAGTTTGGGGGTCATTATTATATCGGTAGATGGCTACAGGTATGGTATATTCAATATGGCAGTGGTGAACCGGAAGTGATTCTGACTATTTACACGTTTATAATGTCCGTCTTCGCATTCGGCCTTGCGTTGGGTGTGATTGTGGCGGTCGGTTTTCTGCTTATCGTTCAAGTGAAGGGAGTTTTGAAGAACCGCACTGGCATTGAGGACTATATTGGTTTGCATCTTTCGTTTTCCGTCTCTTCTTACTGGCCTCTCATATCCACTAGAAGGCCATCTTACCTTGAGTTTCCGCTTTTCTTTCACTTTTTCATTCTCTCCCTCCTCCTTCATCACTCTCACTCAGATTCGAAGCATTCAAACACTTGCTGGTCATGATGTTTTCGTTTTCCCTAACATTAGACAAACATTTTCGTTCATCGCAAAACGTTGCGGAAAATATGTCTCACGATGAGAGTTATGAAGAGAAACTCAGCGTAAACGAAAATCGTCACTTATAGAAGCGACCAATTTCCTGAAGTGAAATTTAGGAATCAAACCCATTTTGGGGTCCTGCAAATAGTGGGGAACTTGCTGATTTCAGTCTTCCAGAATCCCTACTTGAAATTGGTAAGAGAGTGACAGTTTTCGGGAATGCTCGACTGGTACAAGTGGAAGCTAGGATTTGTTATCTCTTCCAAATCATAAATTCGTGTTCCCTTTTTAAAGTCACCATTTTTCTCTCGCTGACTATTGATCATCTCGTTTTTCAGTTACTCTGTCAGAAGCAGATTTATTGGAGAGTAGTTATATAAAATGAAAAACTTGGTTGCCTGGAATCGGCTTTTACAATGCGATGAGGTATTGAGAAGACTGTGGAGAAGGTCCAGGAGCTGGCGCTTACCTCGAACTAAGCAAGGCGGGATCGCCGGCTTGCTATAGAAACCAGTAGCGAAAGAGCACTTTTTGCTTCCACTCCGGATATTCTAGCAAACGAAAGCGTTTCAAAAGTTGCGCAGAGGCTTGGGAAAATTGATGTTCACAGCCGTTTTTTATTTCAAGAACAAATTCACAAGAAAGAAAAAATTTGATGGGGTCGTTATATGCGGAAACTTTCAGTGTCCTCTTTGTATCCAAATGTCGGTCTTTTGCTTCCCGTTCGATGATGTAAGGCTACCGAGGAATCTTGTCGTGTCTTTGACGAAGCGATAGAAAGGGAAGAGGTAGGGAATCTCTGTATTCGGGTGCCTCCCCACGATGGACGCTGAGCTTTCCGTTTATCGCCTTTCCTTTATCTCTACTATCGACTTTGGCGGGTGTATCCGTACTTATTCGTCATATATTGAACAGTATTTTATTTAGTGGACAAAGCGAACAGTTATGAACGGAGTAGTGATTTCGTTTATCCGTACGATCTTGGATGGAAACGAAATATACGTGAAGTTCTTGGAACGTGGAATGGTCTGCCACTAGGAAACGGAGTATGGTGGCCAATCAGACGTCCCACTTCACAGTTTTCTTTCTCGGTTAGTGCATCACTTTGACGTTGCTAGTACATTTTGTATTCTTTTACGTTCCCATCTACGATCTTCCATTAAAAAATAGAGGAAAATGAATACTGAAATCTTATTGCCTCCGACTATCTTCGTGGATATGCTCTTCAGCTGTGTGAATTATTTCCTCATATATGGCACCATTACCCACTGGCAGTTTCTGACCGAGCAGTTTCGTTAACAGATCTTCGTTGACTTATTCGATTTGAATGTCGTATGGCAAATCAGAAGCAATAATCACACACATCTCCATCGTTATATCGAAGTTAAAAATGAGAGGAAGCTAGATCGGTCATTATCTTTATTGGTGAAGTTTTTGTGGAGGATTTTTCGCTTTCTGTTCAAATTTTGTCTGTGGCCATTTGATGGGCAACAGGTATACTTTTTGGCTTTGAAGGCTTTTGCAATATTTGCACGCTTAATAAAGGTGGGAAATAGGGTAATATTGGTTGCGTCGTCAGTGCTAAAAAATATTCTTGTTTTATGCTATGGTGCATATTTCTTGCTTATCACTTAGTTATACGTTTTCAGCGTGCGTTTTCATTTATGCCTCTGATTGAATTCATTTTCAGCTTTCCTCCTCACGAGGTGATTAAGAGGTGGGATAGGTTGATAATGCTTTTGTCGCCGTTTGACGTTACTTTTTGTTATGCTTTGGAATTTTATCGAAATATTTCCATTGTATTTCTTTGCAAAAGACGCCGATTTCACGTCAGTAATTCTGATTATTAATTCAATGCGAATGTCACTTTTGCAGAGTTGCATTTGCAGTGCAATTTCTCGTATATATAGGTGTGTATCTATCGCTATGAAGAAATTTTGAATTGGAAACCGCTGATACGAGAGCTGCTGCTTCTTATGCATCCATTTACACGTCTCGTGCATAAACGTCGATGTTGATCAGTTGCCCAGCTAACGTTTATAGAGATTTCAGAACTTAAACATCGATTGTGTTCAGAAGATCACCAACACTCTACTCCTCAAATCATATCTTGCAGAAACCGGGCCGGAAAAAGCAAATCTTTTTTGCGTGAATGTGAGATCCGTTGAGTTACTAATTTCTTATTTCATTTAATTTCGTTTTTTGATGGCCTATTAGGCTGGCTCGCATATCTACTGCATTTTTTGAAGGCGCATATTGTGGCAGCATATCTGATTCTCTTCCCACTTCGTTTCATTCGCGTAATCAGTCGTTTATTTGATCGCTTTTTTTCACACTGTTCATTTATTCCACATTGTTCATGCTCACTTCGTAGAAATTCTTTCCTAGTTTTTCTGAAGCAACTAGCCATTAACGCTTTTTTTGTTCACAAAATATTCTTTCCGTTGAGTTGATGATCCGTCCTCCTTCGCCAGTAGGTCGCCCTTCTGATCACTCCGGGAGGTGCCTCTTTGAGTGTGTGCCGATCCGTTGCCTGGATCCACTCATTTAATCACGTAAAGCGCAATTTGCACAAGGCAACAGGAATGCTTCGTTAGTATTTAGCATTCATCTTATATTGACCCTTTGGCCGACAGCATAGGGAATTTCCTCTTTCATGCTTAAAATTGGTTGTATCTTGTTCATTCCCACTGCTCAAGTTGTTTTGCATTCCATTGCTTTAATGTGTGAAAAGTGAATGGCAAAACGTATGGGGAAGGCGCGCCGGGAGATGCATCACGTTGAGAGACGAAATGCCTGAAGGTAGTGAAATGTAAAATAATGTGGAGAGTGGCAATAATAGATTAGACTATATTCGAACGACAGCAGGGTCGATCACAGGTAAGAGCATTACGTGAATGCTGCATTGTAGTGAAGTAGTCGTCAGTAGTCATAGTAGTGAAGAAGCATGTGCCCTTTGTGAGCTTAGGCAAATTGTAGAAGGAGACATCCTGAAAAACGCATCGGCTGTTTTGGCGATAGTTTCGGAAATGCTGGGAAAGCGAAAAAAAGATGAAGTTTTCCGACAGCGATCGCAGCAGTTTTGAGTGAGAAAAGATGGAATGATGTGATGATATGCGGAATGATGGTTGTGATAAATATGTACTTAAGCATGTGCTTGAGCGTTTTAATCTTAATTTGAATGAAGAGGAGTTAGGTGATTCGCGGAGTTTATCTGCCGTGGAAAGAGAATGATGGAAGGCGGAAGTCCGGCTCCGATTTCATCTCCACACACTTCGTTATTTACCACAGAGTCAAGTATTGGTAAATGCTATTGCGAAGTTTTGTGCACCAAAAGCGGTGTGAAATATTACTATAAACGAGAAGGGGAATTTTTTCGTTTCTCGCTGTGACAGCGGTTCCCTATGACAGCGGCGATGCGTCATGAAATGCGCGCAATGATGTGTTGCACGCATTTGTTAGCAGTGTTGTGCATGAATGCAGATATTTGGGTGTGCGTGTCCTTCATGGCCTCGTTCACTTTACTTGGCCCTTTGTCGCCTTCGACAAAGCCTTTAATTCGCTCATTTAAGAGATGCATTATGGAGTATTCATGCCGCTCTTCTATAAACGATTTGCCCCATTGATGACTACTGCTTCTTCACTGCCTTTGTGCTAGTGCATTCAGAGCAATGTGATTCATTTGTCGTTTTGTAATGATGTGAATCCTTTCTGGTTCGAGAGAAAAACCTCTCATGTGAAATTGCAAGTTGTCGTTCATTTTAGAGAGAAAAACGATGAGGCTCCATGCATGCGATTTGTAACGTTGGGTAAACGCGTATCCAGAAGGTGACCTTATTTATCAGTCTCTTTTTTCAGGCAGCGGTGCCACTTAAAGGATGTTGCAGCGAGGGGTGTTGGTGATAAAGTGGGAATTATAATAACGATTCGATCCATTCTGCTCTCCCTTCTTGTTTTCTATCGATACAAAAATTTAGGAGAACGAAAGGCATTTCTTCATCGCTTTATCTCCATGATTTTAGGCTCATTCAAGTCTCAACAGAACTGACGCTCAAGTTTATTGTCCTGTCCCATCTCAGTAAATTTCATTTTCTTTTCTCCTCATCGTCTTCTCAATCTGTTCACTAACTAAATAAACGCTGAATTAGCTGTGGCGTATTTGATTGTTTCATAGTTATCGCTTTAATTCATGAGGTGATTCCATTCATGCAACACTTCCCCGTTAATCGTTCATATCTCGGTGGGCCTATAAACCTATGGATTCATCAAATTTATTCATTTTCGATGTTATTATTTATCGCAGAGGTTTTCACTTGTCAGAGTATATCATTGGTTATTTATTACCTTCTATTGTGAATACCCTCGTTCTAAAGCGTTTATTTCTCACTTTCCTTAAGTAATAGCGCTAAGCTCTGTCCACAGCAGTGATTCAGGTATTCTCTAGCCATATCGTCGCGTTTACAGTTTGTTTGCCTAGGGTCATCACTTTCATTGTTCATTTGATCATTTTGCCCTTCAGACATTCAGTATTTTTTCTTTAATTCTTATTTATTGCTTTTCTCTTAATTTCACTCTTTCTAAACTTTCATCTCTTTTCCAGATTTTAATATTCTTTCGTGATTTTCGCTCGTTTCCAAATCGAATTTGCGAGGAGCGCAATTCAGGTCAAGAGTGATTGTTAAGAAGCTATCATTCCAGTTGCCGTTCTCTACGATTCGAATCGTATACGAGCAGCCAACCAATCAACCAACCAACCAACCAACCAATCGATTAAGGGGCAAATTTCAATGCAGGTGTTTGGCTCGGAGAGCGTAATTTTTTTTTGCCCATCGCTATTTTTGAAGCTATTGAAGAAGAAAATGGCGTCTCATCTTTAGAAATTGTTTGCAATGATATGTTGAAATTTTTTCGGCAACGTTTTTTCTCAATTTGTGTCGCTTTGATGCGCGCAGTCTGATTGCATTTTACGATACCCTACTGCCATGATAGGCACTTTTCATTATGGATGAGAGGGGGAAGCAAATAAAAGAGGATAATGGTAACATTCACCGTTTATACTTGAGAAATGTGGGAGCAGTTTTACCTGAAACGATTAAATAACATCGGAAATCATCAGAGTTCTACGGAAGTTACTCAATTTCTGGTCATCTTGACTACGTAATAACGTGGACATCTAGGTACGACTCCTCATATACTTCAGTGTTTCATTGATGATAGAAAGGTCAGCGGAAATAGTTATTGAATTCACAGCGATCTTTCCCTTTATCTCTAATAGGGATGGTTTTGTATTTGTCGTTGTTGCCGGCAACACTTCACGCTGCATACTTGAGTTTCGAGTGCTCAACCATTGGACGTCGTCCAAGTATGCCGAATTCTGTGACAGATGATACTGTGCTAATACGACTAACCTGTCTCGCTTGATAGGCTTTTCTCTACTCTCCTTCCATATCGCATCATATCAACGTTTTTCTTCCTTTCCTCTCTCAGTCCCTCTTTAGCTTTGCAGAATTTCAGCATACTGCCTATGTCGCTTGTTGAGTCCTTTTGTGTTTCTGTTGGAAAGAGTTGAACAACTGTTATAGTCTCCTATAAACTTTGAAGTATTTTCGCTTTAGCGTTTCTCGATGAAGCTGCAATGCAGTTGTTGCAACGCATTGAAGTGCAGTGCAGCTGTCGCGCTGGTTTAAATGGCAATGCGTTCACTTGCAAGAAGTCTCTCTTTGCGGATTAGAAATTCACTTCTGCATTAGAGGTAATTTTATTATAGCAGAGTGTCCGATATTAAAACAGGAATGCGTGCATATCGCTGTTATCTTCACTCTTGAGTTATGAAGTCTTAAAGAAAACTAAATGATTTTCAAAGGACGAGAGGGGAGTGTTGAGCATTAAGATTATTGGAAATACAGTCTGCGTCTTATGGGGGTAATGTTGAGGTCTGATTTATTGTTGATTTTTCCTGGAAAAGTATTAAACGTGAGCTCGATGCTCACAAACATTATGCAGTCATTTGTGTGTTAAAACATTTGCATTTAAAAAGTGAGCAGAATAGAGTTAAGTGGAAGTGGAATTTCTGTGACTTTTGCATTTACCATCTGGCAGCTGAATTACACTCGCTTTTATCCGTTTGTGCATGTCGTCTGGCCAATGCTTTGCATTTTCAAGCGATCGAGTCAACCAGACTTATATAATTTCCAAGAGTTGATTTAAGCGGCTGTTAATTTCGCATATTTTCGACTTTCAGCTTCTGGTTCTGGTGTCTTTCCTCATTTCCATACTTTTCCCTTCAGTGGCGGTTAAGTATGAAGGCCGAGTTCTCCTTGATTTTAACTCGATTTCACTTCAGCGTTCAAACGCAGTGTTTCTCCAACCGGCTGATTTGAAGCAGCAGTCGATAAGAATTTCTAGTGAAATTTGACTCTATACGAGTCCGTTATTGATGCAGCTCAGTAGCTGTTGTGAACATTCATCACGATTTGTTAAAAGGTGGAGGTGCGCGTGAGCGTTGCTTGCATGTTATACACTCTCTCATTACGCTGATCGAACTAAGCATTTTCATGTGCCGCAAGCAGATGATCAGTGTATGGCATAGCGCCTCATGTTTTAATCAGTTCATGCTCATACTCCTATAAGATGACTTCTTTTCATTATCGAATTGTTATTAAGTGAAAAAGCGATCAGTGTATAATGTAGGTAATTTTTTCCCTTTGATTATTCAGAGTTCTTTCACAATTCATAGGTCATTTATTGTCATTTATGACGGAAATCATTCTGTGATATGTGCTACATCCAAGAAGTTTCATAACTCTGGCTCCGGCAGTTAAGAATTGAGACTATCAGGCAAACTGATACACCAAGCACAAAACTAGGTATGCACAGAGCTGTTGTCATTCCGAAAATGCGCTTTTGTTGAGCAAAAAATGCACAGAATTGCATAAAATTACGAAGTGAATAAAATAAATTGTGTAGCCACACAGAAAAGGCTGGGATTGACTTCTGGAGTATAATTAACCCAGGCCGAATTATATGAGCCATTCATTGTTTTACAGTTCTATCCGTATTCTTTTTCAAGGGGATTCAGTTAGTGCATCGGTTATTTCACATTTATATTCGACTATCATAGTTTTATTTGGCGATTTTTGTTTCCGCGGAGTTATGTGTCGTAACGTTGTTGATGCATCTTAATGGTGTAATTAACATCTGTTATGTGATCTCATGACTTATTTTTCCCTTCTTTCCCTGTGATCCTCTTTCCCGAGGTCACTCACAGTTCTTTCTATACATTTGTCTCAGCATTGTTATTGTCCTAGTTGAAGCTCATGAGGATGCAATAAATATGTACAATAAGCGAAGTGATGATTTTTTTGATTTAAGAGTCTTTAACGTTGGCAGTTGAGCTTAATCGATAGCAGATTTATCGACTGCACGGCTAAACCGCTCTGATGTTGATTTCATGTTGTGTTGCTTGTGCAGAGCCGAACGTCGAAGCACTTTATGTTGGCTCAAGAACTGTTGAAGACCTTCAAAGTGGTTTCCTAGTTATTACTTCAATAGCGTTACTTAAATGGTCAATAGCTTTTATTTGCTCGTCACACGTAATGTTAGTGATAGCTGCGGACGGAGGTAGATAGTCTTCGCAACAAGTGGATGAGAGGTAAAGAAAAGGGCATAATTGATGACAGGTCACCGCATGTGAAATGGTGTTTGATTTCTCTGTCGACTTTTTAAAAAATTTTCCTACGGTCTTGTGCGTTTAGGTTTGCTTGTGGATTATCGTGTTTCAGTGCTATGCCTTGGTCAATGTTCATTTGAGTTTGCTCATTCTTCACTCGTAGCAAAGCTTCTGTTCAGCAAAATGTCGAAAGCATATATCTTGCATATCCTGCGTCTTAAACGGAGCGAGGAACCGTTATATGCAAAATTTAAAGTAATCAAACACCCTAAGAAGCGCTATAGTTGGATAAAACAATTTCTAGATCATTGAGGACATGAGAAGTGCTGTAGTGAATACCACCTCTTCATAGAACGAATGTTTAGGAAGAGCAGTTGATGCAGAAGAGAATAAAACGACTTAATGCGCGTGAGGTACGAATTATCCGTCGATTCGATGGCAGATGCCTTTCGGCACTGCTCATAGGGTTTCGTGTTTTCATATGTCAACCATGCAGCGACGAGAGGAGGATATCCGTTGAGGTAAGATCACGCTTACAATGATACTCACTAATTAGTTGAAGAGATCTGTCGACGAATATTTAAAAGGGAAAAATTAGAGTCTGCAAAAATTTGCTTCAAATTTCGAACGATTTTCTTCTGACGGTGCACGGATTGCTATTCGAAGGATAAGCTGCTCTTTTCGGTTGAGCTAACGGAATTTTAGATTATCGATCGTTGCGATCGAGCGGTTACATCGATAAATTGCTTGCAATTTTTGAGTATTTTCGTTTGTTCATCTCGTTTAAGGTGTAGACGTTTATTATTATTGTTGATTGTGGTGGAGAATTCATTGATCGTTGCACGTAAGCATTGAGTGGAGTGTTGTAAAGCTCGTGAAGTGTTCAACTCGCTTTAGGGAGGCACTCATCTGACGGGTGGCGTACTTCTTGCAGAAGAACTGTTTTTATTTGCGAGGTGTTTTTTCTTGCAAATGTCAAACAAAATCTGAGGTTTGTTGCAGTGAGTTTTTCATTTACTTCCAGTGCGGCGTTTGGTTTAAAACGTACTCGAAATGCAAAGAAGATTCCACTTGAAGTTTTCTTTGCAAATATTATCGAAAGTATACTTAAGCGTAATTGATTCTCTTTTTACTAAGGAAAGTGGTTCGTCATTTGCATTGACTACTCCTTTTTCTTCAACACAACACGAACGGCGCGGCTGAGTATGTTTATCGAAATGTAGTAAGAAATGATTTGTTCTTTATAGGTGGGTGAGCGGTGGATGGTAACAAGAGTTAACAGGTATTGGTTCTACGCGACCAAAAAAGAAGCTGACGATCCGAAACAAGGGGGAAAATTGGATCATCCGTTGGCTTTGAGGCATCATCATGCATTGAGAGGATGGTTTCCAAGAGTGTGTGCTGAACGCGTGCCGTAATCAACGCGTGCTGTTCGCCAGTCTATTTGAGAATATTTCACTTAACGTTTTGCAGTTATGTCTGTGATGACGATTTTTGCTCCACATCTAGTATAGTTTTGCTATGTGGTGCATAAATTACAGTTGAACTTTCATTTCGTTGAAATTTATCTTAGGTTATTAGAGAAAAAATTATAGAGTAGTTTATAGAGCATTAAATAAGATTTTAACGATCTGAAATGCGATAACCTGAGGTTTTCTCAAGTAATGTTAGGCTCATTTCGATCCGACTTCCGGCTTTGGAATAGACAGCGGTAGGTTCTATGCAGGTCTTTGTGGTAGCTTTTTTCTTACGTAGTGGACAGGACGACCACGTATCGTCCTAATCATTGATTGTCATCCTCGATATATAAGGAAATTACTGAAGTAAATCGTGTGAGAAATGTCCGCACCAACAAAGTAATCATCTTGTTTTAAGTGTCCATTTGGCAATGAAAATGAGTTTGATATAATTAGGGACGCTGGTGCTCGAGATTTTTGGTATTTTACATGAAATAGTATGATCAGATGTGTTTGTTTTTCTCTGGATGAACTGTCTATTTCGAATAATATCGAAGCTGATGAAGCGTTCTTTTAGATCAGTGAGTATCCTTGCATGATTACATTTCTCACTGAATATGTCATTTTCATTGCACGTATTGTAGCGTCGAATTAGCGGCTTGTGTAAAATTCCTCCCTCATCCCTTTCCCATTTGTACCAAATTATGTTGTTTGTTTTGTTGGTTCAAAGTCGGTGACATTAAGTCGTTTTCTGGGGATTTTTCAGCATTACAAATTTTCCGCCCGATGTTGTAGCATTTTAGCTCCTTTAGAACATTAGAAAGAAAGGTAACTCCTTTATAAGAGACGGTGTTTTAATACATTCCGAGTGAGGAGACTCTCCGATGGCTGAAATTCCCTTTTTCAAATTCAGGTGGAGCTTGCTCAACAATGCTTGCTTTTTCGTCCATAATCCTGAAATTACTTTGCTGATTGTTTCATTGCATAAAAGTAAGTATATTGCATTGCGACGCCTTATGTGGATGCTAGTTGATTTTTCGAAACGGATTACAGCCGTGTATTTTTTGTTAGCTTCATGTGATTCGTTAAATACTTTAAGGTTTAGATTATTTTTTAATTTCTTCAAGTAATCAAAAAAAACTTGACCGCATTCGCAGCCTGATTTCATTAGCGAAGCCCGGATCAGGCAGTTGTTCTGGGCTTTAGTGATCTCCGTCACATTTGGACACGGAACATAAGGTGATGTTGACCTGCTTAACGATGCACTCGTTGTAGTTGTGGGTTGGGAAAGAGCAGTGTTACAAAGTTGAATGTTTTTTTTGTTAGATCAGGTAGTAGACTCGTTTATTATTCTGCCATCGTCCAGCCAGAAATCTTTGCATTCCTCTACCGCTTTCCCTTACGCCACCCTTTTATTCGTTACCGCAGGTTTAGAATGATTGTGGAACTTCTGCGAAGCCTGTCTCTGTCGCACTGTCTTCTCTCGCTGTTTTGAAATACGCCATTTATCATCCTCTAAACCATAAGCACGTGATGTGATGCTTCACTATGCTATGTTTAGGCATTTGTGATGATGCCTTTTATAGTCTCAATGCTTCAGTGTGATTTGCTTAAAATTCGACGCAGTAATTGTGTTGGGATGTGAACGATGATGTAGAGGGAAGGCGGGGAGAGGTGGAAGTGAGGAGTGGAGTGGATTTTGGTGGGGTTTCTACCGCAGCTTGTTTTCAATAGCATCATTAAGATCCTGCATTATTTGAGTATTCCAGTGTTACCGTCGCATTGTTCTTAATTCTACGCGAACGTCGAAGTCTTCCGTACTTGACAAAAACTTCGGGAATCTCATTTGGTCGCAGTATTCATCTTAAGCTGCCTCTTCTTCATTGGTTTTGCAGCCGTTAATGAGTTGTGAAATTTTCATTATGTGTGTTAATGTGGTTGTTTATTTTTGTATTTTGTATGTCAGTGTTCTTTCGGCACAGCAGTAATGTGATCGTCGAACGATAAATAATGATTTATGAGCACTTTTGTCGCACACTGACTCCATCGTTATGTGTGAATGTGCACATTCTGTGCATTTTATGTCCTGCAGCAAATTCCGACAGAACGATCATTGCGTTCACTATTCGAGAAAATATTCGTCTTTTCGCTTGACAAGTGGCTGTCATTTAAAGGCGTCCTGGCGAAATTTGGCTGAATTGGTCTGGCTTGCCGGTCAAAACGGATGGGTTGCGAATAGCCAAAGACCGAGAATCAGGGCGCTCTCAGTGTGGAGTTGAGCTTGTGTTCTATAAAAAATGGTGTTTGGAGGTACAGTTCCCGAGTGGCTCGACTTGCTCGACGTCATGGGTTGATATTTTCGAGACGTCTGAGATGTGTTTCGGCAGGAAAATAGAGGTGTGCAATGCCATATTCACAGATCGTACTCGTTTGCAATCGATGCGTAAAACAAAATTTAGAGTGATAGTAGAAGCCTCGTGGTAATTGTTAACGATAACATGTGGAAAGTGGATTTTAGCACCTTTCAGTCCGCATCCATCTTTCAGTCCATTTCTGAGGCTTTTACTCGCGTTTCAGATTTCAAGGCCGCCCAACTCATCTGCTACCATCTGAAACATTTATTCTTCACTTCTTTCATTAATGGTGGCCTTCTCTCAGCATAAAATAATTTTCTTTATCTTGTCAAATGCTTCTCACCATATATATCATTTCATACAGCAATGCCTGCATCAACTTTTAGTGCGTTTTTGCTTGTGTAAGAGCATTTTGAAAAAAGTAGAGTGGTACTCTGCATTTCACAGCATTACATCTATGCAGCACCATGGAGTAATGTTGACTTGAAATTAATTCACCAGAAAACGTCAGAACGATGAAATACTGAATATACATAGCAAAGAGTGAACACAGTTATCTTTTACTGTTATCACAGTTATCCATGCGTTCATATCTTTTACTTGAATTCTATTTATTTATTGGTACTTATGGATTAGTATTTAATTCATTTATTCAGATTAACCTCAATATTCTTTTCACTGATGGGAACGTTCTTAGCAGATCATCGTATCAGTTTAGAATATTTATTTCTTTGATGGAATTTCCTAAAATGTTAAGGAAAGGCCGAAAATTATTCTGAGGTGCTCAAGAATTAACAGAAGTGAAGGCTTCACTTAGTGATGACTCTTCTTTGTCCATTCGAATGCTCATTTATTAACATATATTTACACCCTTATTTTTATCTCATATGATCTTCAAGTGTTTTTAGATTCGAATGCTTCAATGAGTACTCTTTTTGGGCTGTTAAAATTTCTTTTCACTTCCGCTCATTACGTCACATAGTTTCACAAACGGCGAAATATGTAAGTGGTAATGCATTTCCTTCGCTTAACCAGATTTGGAAATTTCAACACAACCTTTCGCAACTCGTTCTGTAATTGGTGCTTCATTGATCAAAAACTAAATCCAACTCATACTTACTACATATATCCCGAGTGATCGTGAAATGACTGCTAATTGAACATATTTGAAAGTATCCAACTGCTTCGATTTTAATTAGTGGAATGGAGAGATAACATATGCAAACAGTTTAAATTTCTGCATCGTTGGCTCTCGAGTTGAACCGCCCAGATGGCACTCAAACAAATACTTCGAGAGAGATTCAAGATCTCCGTAACATGTTTTGTAAAAGCTCCTGAAACATTATGGAAAGTGCTGAATTGTTCCTCTCTCTCATATCTATTTTTTAGCTCAATTAACTCATTGCTCACTATGAAGGTGCTTCGAGACCGACAAATGATGTTGTGGATACATACTTTCCAATCGATGTCTCAAATGTCTCGGTATTGAGATCGGCTGTTAGGCAACAGCCAGTCGAATGGTGCTTCATGGCAACGATTATTCAACGACTTGTCGGCACTCATTTCAATGCATTTGTAATGTGGTAGAGAAGCGACCAGCGCCTCTGTTATTGTCATAGCTTTTCTCGTCTTATATCATAGCTTGACCCGCAAAGCTTCGAGATACCTGACTTTTAAAACAATTTCATAGAAATATGGGTAAAGAGGGGAACGCTGGAGACGGGACAGAGGAAGGAGAAGATGTGGCCACGTAGTTAATGAACCCATTATGCATTTCTTCAGTTCGTGTATTGCAGAATTCCTTGATTTGGTTCTTAACAGGACAGAAACCTTTTCCTTCTTTGGAACGTAGATAAACCCTAGGTTATTTTCAAAACGTGCTTCATGATCAAAGATTTCGGTGTCTAGAAATGCTCAAAATCCAAAAGTTTTTGAAAATGAGAGTTTCCGTCTGATGGTGAGTGCTCTTTTGTGTGAATGATCGTTTCTCTCCTCTACCTCAGAGGTGAGTAGCAACACTTTCGAACAGTATAGAAAACCGTCATTCGCTTGTAGGAATTCATTCCCAATCAGAATGGTCACAGTCACATGCAAGCAGGCTTTTAAATTTAAAACTGACTGTCTTCGAACACTGAGAACTTATTAGCACTTCGATACAAATTGCAGCAGTTTTAGATGAGATAATTCGCGTAGACGAGAACCACTGTGAAGTTGTTGCCAGCAGTTTTCGGAACCTCAATTTAAGCCTCATCGAATCGGACGTCGTTAGCATTAAATCCAAATATTTCACATTCAGCGCGTTTCGGGCACATCGTTCGCCACAATAAGCCCATTGCGCAGCTCCTTTTCTTCCATAGATATATGAAAGTAACCCTCAATAAGTAATCAAAACACTGACATCTTATTTGATACTATATGGGTTCTTCGTATATGGAAACTAAAGAATCACGCTTACAGATTGAGTCTAACGGTTTACTCTTCGCAAATTATTCCGTGAGAGGCCGTATGAGACTTTTGGAAATTAAACTGGATTTCAAAAAAAAAATATGTCGTTTGGTTCTTCGATGCAAATGAGGATTTTAATTATCCCTTAATCGGGAAATGTGATTAATTTAGCTGTGTTTTTCCTGTACGCGGTTAACCTTCACCTGCTTTAGAAGTTCTCTTCCTCGAGCGAGAATAATTCTTTCAAATGTTGATTAATAAACCCGACTGTTTTAAAAATCAAAAAAAAAATCCATAAATAAACATGTTCACCAAATAAGCTCCATATAGCAGTTGTAAAATGATTTCACTCGACCGAGGTAGGCTGTGATCTAATCAGCTGCGAACTACATTTGAAGGTTCAGGCGAATAGAAGTAACTCTAGAAGTGGAGGTATGCTTGAAGGTTCGTTCGAAGGGAGTCATCTTATGGAACTGGCTACATTTGCCGAATTTTGCAACTGCAGAAAAGATTACAAAAGGACAGACACCTGCAGTCAGAGACTTTAATTCATGCACATCTAAAAACACATATATACAAACATCCACAAATGACCTACTGGACTTGACAAATGGAAATTGAGTGCAAACGCAGATTTCGAGCGTGGGTTTGAAGATTTTTCATGCATACAGATGTGCTGCATTCATACACGTAATGTCTAGACAAGCAGTGTTCAATTTAAAAGTTGCCTTTCTATATTCTCCACCGACAACCTTACTCATCACTGGTTATCGATGCTTATTGTTGAGCGATTCCTACGATAACGACAGTAGTAGTTCGATGAGTCATCGAAACGTTTGATGACGTGAGCAGGGAAACACTGCGCCACATTCGATAAGAGTGTAAGCTGTTTCGAGGGTTTGAGGTTGTGAAGTGTGGATAAACTTCCAGGAACGCATAAGGGAAATGCCATCCGAATATGGTACCTAACGTATGTCGCGATGAGGAACGTGTTTAAGAGTGACATAACCGAGAAAAAGAGAACATTTTGAAGAGGTGGAGCCGACGAATGGCAGCGCAAGCAGACGGCTGGACCAACGCTTTGAGAGGCGGAGTCGGGCGGCAGTCACGCGCGGCGATGGCACAAAATCACGTCGATGTGGATGCACTCCTCGAAGATTATGCTTGGAAACATTTCAGAGATATTCAAAGTCTGCGAAAAACTCGACTGGATGACTTTAAGAATCTGGAGCGAGAAGACGTCGAATTTGTTTTGGTATGTGACCTGCTGCTTTTTCTCTTTAACATTCATTTAGTTTGGCTTAAACTTCTCCGGTTGAATGAGATTTCGAAAGAATTTCTTAGAAAATGCCCAGCTTTTTGAATTGTGTGTTTGCTTTTGGAGCAGAATGATGATGAGGAATGAAGCTACGTAGAAATTCCACATTCTCTTTTCCTTCATTTAAAAAAATTGACATTTCACTACGAATTAGGCAGCATTTTTCTGAAAATAATCAACCGTAAAACAGAATCTTTGTTCACAGCATCGTAAGTGTCGAAAATATCAACAAAATGCTAAATTAGCTCCATTTGTAGCGCCCTCGATGAGGGCACCAACTTGAGTTCCTGTCGACTAACTCGGGCTAACAGCGCGATCACTTAAGATGTTGATGCATATTTGGTTCTGTAGTTAGTCCTGCTTTTTGCCACCTAGCAAATCTGGCCACTTTCTTCATCTTTCTCTTGCCTCGCATGCATAACTAGTGTGACAGTATCCTTCATTCTTCGTATATTCGGCATGCTTTTTCCATTGTCCCTTACATACCTGGTTTTCACCCACCATCGTACCATATCGTAATTTCCAGTCGTAGGTATAGCTATGTGATCTGACAGATTGTGATCACAGTTTACTGCTCTTTGGACTGAGATCATTCAAAGATGAGCGAAACCGACATCACCACTGTCACTCATATCTTTGAAAGCTTCAAAGTACATGTCTTCAGGCTCCAAATTTTGCATAACTTGATGATGTGTTGCTTAGATGAATTAAAATATCTATATTTATAATGAAAATTTTCGGTTCGTGAGAACCATTGTCACAACAAACAGAGTAGAAATGCTTGTTGTAAGCGAAAGCTGTTCAAACGTTGCTGACATGAGTGGATGGTGTTGGATCGGTTTGCTTCAAAAACGTTCGGGACGATGGTCGATTCGTTGCTTTCATATCGATTATCGGTCTTTGCAATCGCTTTCCATCGTCATAACTTAGCCATCTTCACACCGATCGGTCATGTTCTCAACCTCACCATCAATCTGTATAATGGCATTCTTAAAGAATTTGCAATCATCGCTCAAAAACGCCGTTTTGAGCAATTATGCATCGACTGATCTTGCGTTTCGATTATGCAATTTTGCAAATGGTCAATCATTAATAAGCTGTCATGAGGACATGCTGATCGAGCATCGCAGTGTGTGGACAAGCAATTAAGATAATCAGAAACTATCACTTTGAGGGCGTGCGCAAGGACCATCTGGCATGCTTTTAAAAATACGTCTATTTCAAAACCACTTATTTAGATTTTTTTCGAAGGGAGAAAGAGAGAGTGAGGGAGAAAATGGGAACGGCAGGGAAGGTAGGAGAGAAAACATTTTCGATTCGCAGTGGCAGTCTACACAGAGATTTAGAACATTGAAAAGTTTGGCCGTGATAAGAACTTTTTGTGATCATTCAAGGTAAAAGGTCGGTTAACTTTTCTTATACTTGTTATTTGTTTTAGTATGTGTAGTCATTAAATAGTATATTGTAACGTCGAGAGACGAATCATTTGTTAGGCTAAAAATTCCCGAAGGATATTTTTGATCCTCGATGATCGATATGTCATCTTTCCGGCTTTTTTACCCACTTGCTCTCTTACTCATCCTCTCTTCGCTGCTATCTTCATCATTTTTCTTTCTTCACACTTGCTTTTTTTACCTCATCAACAGCTGTAAAATTGTGTGGTTTGAAGCTGCTTAAAAGTTAAGCAGCCTCTAAGCTGCCATAAAAAGTGAACTTTATGAAGACGATAGTGATTTAACGTTGATATTTGCCATTCTGCTCGTGGGAAGACCTTTCCACTCTTGCTGAAAACGTGATAGAATCGAAGAATTCGAACTCACCTAATTAACAAAGAACGTGAACTTGTGTCAGTAACAGGGAGTCCAAGCTTGTATTACCAGCAACGAATCTGAATTCGTGTCGCTACCATTTCGCTTCGGAGTGCGCCTATCGATTTGCTAGTCAATGAATCCATGTAATGCACATCAGCAACTTGCTGTAACGAGTACTGAGTGCAATACTCTTTCCGATTCGCTGTTGCTCCTCTTTTTCACTGACATCCTCTCTCTTGAGCCTATCTCGACCACGCAGCGCTGCAGCTACGGTTACCATAGATTATCGTTAACTCGAAACTACTCATCACCTAGGCTTTTGAGCAACGAAAGGGATTTCGAATGACAGGTGCTCACAAGTAAACGTAAGAATGGTGGAGATCCACACAGCTTTAGGACTAGTATAATCTCATTTTGAGTCCCATGGCAGATATAGCTGTAGCTGTAAAGTTGTTGCCTCCGTGTGAATAATCGTGGTTTCGTGGTGATAACCGCCAGTCTGTTGGAATCGATGTGTTTGGATTCCGCGATGCCATTTAGCTGTGCTGCCAAATCAACTTTTTTGGAGCATATGACCAATACCTACGCATAAGATGGCAACCTAATGGACTAATTTTCTAAATAACCCGTAGCATTCTGAAAAAGGGAATAATAAGTGTCTGAAAAACCAGGGTTATTTGGCGATGGATTTGGTCTTCTCTTAAGACAAGCGCGTTCGCATTTGTCATTCAGTCCGTCCTAGGAATGAAGCTTTTCTGGAAGGATCCGGGTATGCAACCGGTTCGATTAAAAGACATGCGCGTTACTGGTTATTTCTGTTATACTGTTGACACAGTGGAATAGCGACTGGTCAGAGAGAGATTCTTGAAAGAGGCTATATCTCAGGCCAACTTCTCCGACACATCTCCTATCCGTCGTTATGAAAATTTCCCATTCGCATGTATTTATGGGAATTTGACGAAAAAGTTGACGCAGTATAATTTCCAAGGTCGCATTAGGGCAAAAGAAAACTTGCAGTCACTAATTGGTATACGGTTATCACTGAATCTATTGCAAATTAAAGTCCTCATCAACGAGCGCAATCTTGCTTGAATTAATATGTGCGACGAACACAGCCGCTTAGTGGCAATATCACTGACCGATTAACACTTGTTTTACACCGATGTGTGCGCGTTTGTTGCCCAGCGGCGTTCTTAGCTGTGTGAACAACTCCCTTATCAGTTATGTTTACGCACAATATTTCTATTCGCCTACGACAGTTTTTCTTGATGACTATCAGTCCGTTCTCATTTGAGCTTAGCTTGATTTCGAGCGCTTGATATTGGATATTCTATTTTCGTTACAGATGATCATAAAATTCTTCGGATTTTATTCATATTTTATCTCTTGTCTGCATTGGTCATCGAGTCTTATGAAGAGAATTTCTGTTGATTTGCTAACGGCATTTTCCATACCGATTTTTAATTCTGTTCGTTAATATGACATAATGCAATATTTGGTACCTTTAACAATATCTTATGATAGCCTCATATTATGCTGTTCTTTGCTTCAATTTCTTCTCTTACAATTCTTTAACGGCATGCACCTCACAGTTCACGATTTCGTTGCAATTTTTACTTTCAATTCGAAAGTTTGGCTTGCGACTTCTCTCACTGCGACGACTTCTCTATTACAAGCAGAAATTCACATTAAGATAGAAAATTTTCGCCATCACATAGTCAGTTTTCTTTCCTTGCAAAATTTTGTCCAGCTAAAAGAAAAAAACTTCACCCATGATAACTTGCGAAGAAATAATGTTTATGCAAAGAGACACACCAGAGTATCACATTTATCAATATCAAATCGAGAATTCTATTGGTCTCTTTAAAATGATCAACTCGAATCCGGATCGTTGAATGGTGCACCGTTGTGGAATTGATTTAAGGTATCCATCGTGCAAACGCTCATAAGCGAATAATGTGATTCTCTATGTTGCAGGTGATGGTGTTCCATTGCATTGATTGCCAATATTCCTCCAGTTAATGTTTTCGTATGAGTGCACTTTACGTTCACTTTTGCAAGTTTGCTCTGCTCTATAAGAAAACGCTTTATGATGAGGTGACGTCAATTTGTTTGTGGGTGCGAGTGTTCGGAAATTTCAAGCTGGAAACCATCGAGATTACTAGAGTTGTAAAGCCCTCTGCCATAAAATCTACTACGCACTCACTTTCAACCGATCGCATTTTCTCTTTTTTGGAAGTGCACATTTCATTTTGCACCAAGAAAATCTGCACGCTATGGAAGTGTTCTTTCAATAGGTAGATTACAGGAACTCGAAAATGTTGAGAATTTGCACGCACTTCACTTCGGTTCCAAAGCGGAAAACTGAGTCCTCTCTAGGATATTTACACATGCTAGCGGGTCCGTGCAATTATGTAATTTTTCTCGTTCATTTTATTTTTACTAGCGACATCTAAAACTTCTTGATGAGACGATAAGAATACTGTGGGAGCGCATATCGCATCAGCTCTTCAGCTACACATTTTCGTTCCCAGCTACCAAAGAAACTGGTCAATGAGCAAGAAAGTACATGCTAAGGAAATGAAATGGAGTAAAGAAGAGAATGGTATGGTGAAAGCGATGAGAAATAACCAAAACTCTGCGACTTTTTCATTTTCCATGTGCTGAAATATGGCAAAAAGTACTTCAACACTTCGAAGTAACAAATGTGAACGCGACAAATTCTACCAAGTATAAGTGATATATTTCCATTCGTCACTAGTTTCAGACGCTTTTTACTTCATAGCTCTCAGAAGACATTTTTAAGCTTCTAATATTCGTTTTCTGTGGTCTCGTTTTCTCCACGATTAAGAGGCTATGCCGTCAACAGAGCGAGTTTGAGGCAAAAAAGAGGGATGGTGCAGTGGAAGTAAGAAATGAGCTTTTCGACGAGTAATCTGGAGCTGAATATTGGGAACCCCTCTAATGTGTGAATGTGTGAACATATCACAATATAAAAGCACTGCTCATTTATCTCCCAACTGCATTTTTCTTCCGCTTATAATATTAATTTTTCTAATGCCTTGAAATCTCCTTATGAAATTTTGAGAGTTGAAGAAATAAATGGTTGTTTGAAAGTTTAATTCGACCTGAAATTACCCGAAATGGAAATTAGGATTCCTTTTTGTTTGTTTTTCTCCCGTCGAGTATGTAGCTTGCTGAAATGAGTGTAGATAGAAAGGTTCATTGATTTATGAAGTGCTTCAAGTATTAGCAAAAGAAGCTTAATTCGAGTTCTCTGAAGCGTTACAAACATCTTTGACGGCCACATAATGAGAAGAGCTCATCGATGCGTTTCCTCCCTTTAGGGAATGTTTCGTTATCGTCAACACTAATTTTCTCTCATTTTCACGCACTTCTTTATTTGTTTTATATGATTACAGAATATGATCAACGTCGTTAGTTGCCAATTTATCACCTGCTCAACACCACTTTCATGAAAAGTGTGCTACTTGCAAATCTTATTAACGTCGCATGTTCATTAATTTCCGTAGCTAACACCTTACATTTTGTGGGATTACAATTTCTGAGATATACTCACTCAGCGACCTCAGGCAACAGAGAGTGGTGGAAATGAAGCGAGCATCAACATCAAACGACTAAATCAATGCACTCCGCAAACTATAACAAACAATGTTCTTCTTGGAAAAGCTGAGTATCGAAGAGTTGGGGTTGCTAAATTTGCTGTGTTACTTGAAGGTGCACAAACAAATTTGAATGAAAAAACGCTAAGAGCAAAAAAGATTTCATTGCCATGTGAAAAATGTTATGAAAAAGTGAAAATAACAGCCATATGAAAAAACGTAAGCGATATGATGTCATTTGTGAGTGAAGAATATGCCGGACACGCCGATGCAATATCGGACACGCCGATGCATTGCAACTAATTCTTCTATCTCAACGACTCGACCTCATTTTCAGTGAATCACTTCTATGACTCAGAAGTAGGAAGAATTTGCATTCACATAACAAAACTGTAAATGGCAGATTGCATAATTCCGATTCGCTGCCATTTCATCGCTAATGATAGCAAAGTATTCACTTTTCTATGAGGAGGAGCGAAAGATTTCTGCCGCTTCAGTGGACTCAGCGCGTCGCTTTGAGAGGTGATAATGGGAATGCTTCAGCAGATTCAGAAACGCTCTTACATATTCGATTTCGCTAAGATTTAACATTTAATTTTTGGGACGTTTTCATTTCAAAGAACTGCTATCATTGTTGAAGTGCATCAATTTCACTTAACTGCCTAGATGCATATTCCACTAAGGATCGCAAATTTATAAAAATTATGTTATTCAGCGAGTCAAAGTTGTCGCTTACTCATCCAAACATTTCACATTTCCACGAAATTCACACCACATCGCCTCTCCACGATACAGCGCAGAAGTGAGCTATACGGTGGCGAAAACCTATGTACGCTGTCTGATTTTCCGCTAAAGTGACGAAACGCCACAATATTGAAAGCGATGAATGTGATGAACAGCATGAGAGAATATTTATGGTTGCATTCCATTATGTTGACTGCGGCGATTTTGATAATCGAACAAGCGCTTCTGTGTCAAAAATATACTCTCCAACAAGATGATGCATTGTATTCATTTGGACGGTAGACTCTCTGAGATTACTTTCTTTTGTAAAATAGCCATACAGAACTTCTTTTACTACGCTTACTCGGAACGACGGCTTCATTGGCGTCGAGTAATTACAAAATGCCTCACTGAGAATCTTTATTAAATAGTCGCTATTCGTTTGCTAAGATCGTTTAAAATAGATCGCTTGAAAAAAAAGCGCAACGCAGTGAGATTGAATTCCATCGATATCGCATTGAGTTTCTGTTAAATCGGAATCCCACAGTGATCACAAAATATGTACCCTGGCTGGGTAAAAGGTTACTTAAAGTGCAGCATTATTCAGGTTTGCAATTATTCAAAAACCTATCAAGTTTCCTCCTCACTGTTGAAGATTCAACTCAAATTACAGTTCTAGTTAAACATTTGGCCAAGAAAATAAAATCTTTTTTCTCTCTTCCAGATGTACAGCTGTGCAGTAAGTTCAATGGAAATGCGATTGATAAAATTGACGAACATTTGCCAATGCTTTAGCGGGTGCTCTTTGCAAGCTAATCACATTGATCTAATTCTCTTGGATTAGTTCTGACGGTAATTTTGTCGCCGATTTAATTTAAACAAAAAGCCATCTAAGAGTGCATTAAATCTTTAACTAATATGTTTTCGCCCTAATGGATTAGTATTTCTACGTAGAGAGGAGATAGCCTGGCGAATGTGCCATGGGAGGTTCTAATCCAATCATTACGAACTGCTACTGAGGTGAGATTCTTCAGTTCTGCGTACATTTTAGCTGAAACAAAAGGATTCATGTGGCAATCATTTTTTTTGCAAAGCATTTTGAATCTTCTCGAATTATTGCTGATTTATCTGAAGCGATCGTTATACCACCTCTCAGTGAACCGTGTTTAAAATAACATTTGTTTAATGTGGATATGCTTCACTGATTGTGGTCATGATTTACTCTTACAATAGTATCAGGAGTACGGACGAGAAAGAAGCACTTGGTAACAAGTCGCCCGGAAGCGAGACGTTCTGCAGTGGGCAGTAGGTACCTCTCAGTGCATACTACTTCCCAATCTCGTTCGCCGTAGTCTCTTCCCAGGATTTCCCGTCTCTAGCGCTAATTGAAACCACTGAAGCACGCAGCATCGCGCTAATTGATACAAAGTCGATACGAAACGTGCCATTGACTACTGGAGGATTAACTGCTTTCAGCCTGGAAAACAACTCTCGTGGTGCCTTCACCAGGTACTAGAACGTTCCTACTAGTTGGCAGTAAAGAATCGAAATGTTTCGACTTCAGACTCATGAATGTTGAAAAATTTATGCATGAAACAAATATGGGACACGGCGATGTGAATGAGCATTTTGGGCAGTGGTTGACGCACCTCTTCCATTAGTTGCGAGGAGCGATCGAGGATCATTGTTTGGCGGTTTGCTTATGGAAGCGGAAAGCGACGATTGTCTTGCATTGCGAATATATGTGGTCAGAGTGTGTCGCTTATCGCCGCTAACGAGTGAGTCTACAATGGGTGATTGGGTCGACGTTTCGAGTGCTTGAAGTTTATCGATTGTGAGTGCGAGTGTAGCGTTGTCGTATATGAGGCGCAAGCAGCCAGCCGGTTCAGCAAGAGGAATGCTGCATTAAGGGTCTTCGACTGCCCGCCAGAGAGGTGAAACGTCTCACACTTGCAGGGCGAGTGATTAAAAACTCTTACCGACAACTATGTGGCAACAACGATAGAAAAAATGAACGAGGAGCGACAGATTTCGATAAGAATCGACAAATCGGCAGGTGGCAGGACGTCAGCGATTAGATCTTAACAATGAAGGCGCAAAATATTCGCAACCGCTGAGACATTTGCTGATTTGACGTCTAGCGAGCGCAATTTTATAATTCTTTTATAATTCCATTAGCGATGCGAAGATTTCTCGGGTATGGAGGTGGAGGGGGCGTGGCAAGGGGAAGACTTTGGAGGTACTCAGTTCGTCGAACCATGAAGACGAGAACTGAGGAGAACGGGTGGTGAGCTGGAAGCTCCATAGGTTTGTTGATATATTTTGGGCTGAGATTCCATTGTATTCTTACATTTTGCATTTACGCTTTGAACTGATGTTACGGTCTATCTCAGATCCACGACCTTTAGCGTTGTCTGATGGCCTTCATTTGTTTAACTGCTGGTGCATGAATAATGCCATCTAAGTGCAGGCTAGGCTCATATTTTGCTGCACTCTTCATTTAAAATATCGCAAATAAGGCTTTTCACAAAGGATTGTTTGGTAAGACTGCACCCTTCTACATTTCCTGTCTGGTGGACTAGGGTGCATCTGAGCATCGCCTTACCTGAAGTTCGGCTAAATCACCACTCTTATCCTTCTCATAATTGAAAGGTCGCTTGGATGGAGGAAGAAGGATTTTTTAAGGAAATAATAGTCTTCACGTATAAATTTTTTTAGGAACGTAGCAGAGAAAACACTCGCCTTGAATGGCCCAGTTATTAATTGGAATTAAAACACTGGAGCGTTTAATGAGAATATTGTCAGCTGATAGCTACGATGAAAATTATTTGATGAAAAAAGATTTCATGAAGCATTTATATGAAAGATCTGTGTCATCCAAAGGAGAACTTTGTTGATCCAGGTTTAGTGACGTACTGAAACTTCCGCTTACCACAGTTACCGATATTTTAGGACCGCGAAAGTTAGGTGGTCAAAAGTGGCGCACATCCGATTACTTCAGAGACCAAAGATCTTATGAAACAATATGCTGCAGAACAAAAACATTTTTCGAAAACTGAAGTAATAAATGAAAAATTCTCAGAGAAGAACAGCGAGACGCTTATCGAAGATCTTTGAAAATACTGCGATAGTTGGCACTGCTAACACTGGTTAGGAGTAGTTCAGCAAGTTTCGCAGCAGGCCTTTGCCTGGTTATTAATCACTCAGTGGGAGTCGTTATTGTTAAAGTAGTAGTCATTCTTTTGCCAGAGCAAGTTTGTCTGGTTCATATGCAAACTCGCCTAAATACGCTCTCAAGTTATTAAACTACTTATATGTATGCAGCTATACGAAACAATTCCTACACCACTTTCTCATTAATCCCTCCTCATATCTGCCTACGTTCTCGCGGGCAGAAGCCCTCATTCGGTGGAAGTGTGTGCTGACAAGAATATGCAATTTCGATTTAAGCGGTCACCTTATTAGATCATTTTTAGACGTTGGCTTGCCGGGTGAAGCATAAATGTAACGAAACAAATGGACCTAAATCAATAGAACTATCCTTGTTCCAGAAGTTTGTCACTTTACTCGATAAATGACGCATTTCACTGAAAATGAAGCGAATTCCATGTTTACCGTATCAGCTCATATCCTCGTTAGCGAGGCGTTGTACTTCGTTTTCCTCATGGGAGCAGCAACATACGTTCAAAAAGCTTTAGAAACGAGCCCTTCAAGTTTGCGCACACATCGATGCAATTATATGTGCGGCGCCGTTTATGGGTATTTAGTGTGAATGAGTATGGATGCAGCGTGTTGTGTTCAATCACAAACACTTGCGACGATTGCAATCTACGGCTGCACATTGAGTCAACCCCTGTGTTCACTGAGGGTTTCATTGAAGACGTATTTTTAGGGTGCGAGTGAAAAAAGTTCAGCTTAGATTCTTCATCGAACGTTGCAGTCCCGCTCTTATAAGTTCAAATTTGTTTTTCTCCGCAAACTTACTGTTTAATTACTCAATTTACTAATTTAAATTTGCCCGAGTGTTCATTCCCCGGCACCGGTGTTAACGCAAAAAAGGCTCTTAATAATTCCATACGAGTAACATTTGCTAATTAGTAGTTTTTAACGGTCGAAGTTTTAGTGGATTAGGTGATTCAAAAGAATTCAGTTTAGGTTTTCTCTTGCATACTGCAACAGTTTCAGTATTTGAAATTTCAAAAAAGGGATCGTGTGAAATTTGAGTTTCAATTGCTATTCTATCTTGCTCCTTCAAAATGGAATTCTCGCGCGGTTACACAAATGCAGCTGAGAAATTTTTGTCATCGGTCTTCTTCATCACCATGCTTATACGTATTTTCGATATTCTTAAATCTCAATTTTCTTGCATTTACATATTTGGATAAATTGTGAAAAGAAACGCTAAACTAATGACTCTGATGACTTTTTCTGAAGAAC
Organism: Parascaris univalens; assembly: GCA_037576465.1. Taxonomy (NCBI): domain Eukaryota; kingdom Metazoa; phylum Nematoda; class Chromadorea; order Rhabditida; family Ascarididae; genus Parascaris; species Parascaris univalens. The sequence continues at coordinate 129,820,634 of CM075173.1, read as the reverse complement.
CGAGAGCGACGTTTTCCAGTTGTAACATAAAATTTGGGAGAATAATGCAACGTCTCAACTTGAAAAGGAGAGAGAAGAGGGAGGAACAATTTGGAAGAAAATGGAGCACAGGGAACTGATAGATTCCTGCGAAATTCATGTTCGTTTGCAGTGGTTCAAAGCACTTCAGAAAGCGAAAGTCTTTGAATCTGCTTCCAGAAAGTTATGGAAGTCAGGATTTAACAAACCAACTCGGCTTGTATAAGACCCAATGGTTTTTGCATTTTATTTCATCTTCTATTGCAATTTTTGTTAGCTTTCGCAAGCCAGATATCTTTTCATTTAAAGAAAAAAAGCATTATTTTTGTCATTTACGATAGCATATTAAAAGTAAATTTTTCGATTTACAGAACCGGAAAAAATTGGTTGTAACGCACGATGAGCCGAAATATTCGCAACTCAATCCAATGGGTGCACGTCCGTATACTCTCTTCAAGTCTATATACACTAACAACACCGATCGACCACAGGAGTATTCCTTCAAGACTGAACGAACCACCGAAAGCATTTGTAGCATCACTCGCGAACAGGGATACATGATCGGTACCGAGGCAGAACTCACACTAAAGACACCTTGTAAATCATTTTCAACATTGTTTCACCTTTTCAGCTCTCATTTCTTGAAATCTCCACCCAAAACTGGCGTTAAATGTCACATGGCTGGTGTATTCGAAACCAACTGAATTCATCTGGAACTTCAAAAGATGAAAAACGGAAAATTTTGAATGTTAAATTGGCTTTCTCAGCATGGCTTCGCGGCCTTCTCACGCAGCCTTTAATCAATGAGTTTCGGTATGTTCCGCCAAACTCGTCTTTTAGATGCATCATTATCTGCAGCCTCAACGATTAAAAAAGAGATCAAGGATGGGAAAGCGATGAGACAGCGACAAGCTTATATTGCCTTTGCTAAAGAAAAACAAGCCAAACAAACACAGAGTGGTCGTCGGAAGATCTTAAAGTTATGGTGAATTTAGTATGGCCGAGTTATTTTGGTAAGACCCATGACCGTTTTTTGAATAAACGGAGGGTAAAGAGAGAGAGGAAGTGGGTCGTGTGACATAACAATGCGTCACATATTCAAATACCCATAGGAGGTTTGCGCTTTAAAAGGCAATAAATGCACTTGAGATGTAAACAGAAGGAGGTGTTGGTAAACACCGCACGACAGCCGCATTTAAAGGTTCCCACGTGAATTACCCGCTGGAACGTTAAACATACTTTGAAGATATGTTAATCCTTGAAAGCGTGGTAAAAAAAGTGCTATAATACAGCGAACGGAGAATGGATTGCTTTCCACATACCGCAGCGGACGCAAATTCCCGGTGGGAATTACACGTAAAGATCGATAATGGGCTAGTGTCTATATACACCGACCACTCATTATGTTGGCAAATTTATGTGCCTCCTAATATTGCGCCACTAGCTGAGGAACCGTCAGCTCCGAGCGTTGCGTAATACAAACGTTTCTCGGATTCGCTGACAGCTTCACAGGTTTATAAAATTTCAAGCAGAAAAACTGGAAGGAAGTTGCAATAAAATCAGACATTATACAATCAGTTGGAGAAAAACCCAGCAACGCGTTATGCAAAAAACGTTACAAGCATGAGCGTTCAAGAAATCGGCGCCAACCAAAGCAGGTGACACACTTGGTGTCAGTGACGCTTATAAATGATCTCATTTGGGATGGACAAGGAGTAGAGAATTTCAGGGTCGTCAGCAATTTTCCAAACAGCGAATAAAAATAGAAGTATGTTCCAGAAGTTCACAGCGGACCTTACTGCATATTGTCTCAAGAAGTTTTTGGCCAAATTGGGGAAGCTCACTCCTAGTTTTCTGAAGGAATGACAGTCACCAAATGATCCTAGAAACTCATGTAAAGGGAGGATTTAAGACAACATATCCAACTTAATTCAGCTCACGTTAAGAAGTCTAGAGATTTCTCAAAAACACTGAGGTTCCCTAGTGCGTAGAAGGAGCAGATTTCAGCTGTTACAGTATTCTTCCATAATCACTGAAGCGCGTCATGCAAAAAGCCGCAAGAGAACGCTGTGTTGGTTTTTTTAGGGCAAAGGAGAGCGTAAATACTGAATCAGTGAAAATAGGCCTACATAATCAGTGAATAGCAGCATTATCGTTGATTTCGGCAAAGTTGTAAAATTCATTGCTTCGAGTTCTGCGGAATGAATATATATTTATATACATTTATTAAAAGCAATTTTGTTGAATTCAGGTGAAATCGCTGAAATGAAGGCAGGGTTTAAGCACGAAATGCAATTTAATAATATAAACGAGAACACGAAATCGGAAATTCTATCGTGGGGAGTCGATAGCAATGTTGTTGTTCCGGCGCATTATATCACAGAAGCGTCTATTATTATTGAGGAAATGAATTATCAAGGAACATATACGGTCACGAGTACGCTCTCTGGATTTGTCACTATTTCAATACGAAGGTGAGGAAGTTCTCAGCTCGAAATTCTGTTAACTCGTAAAACACTTATCGAGTAATGGCCTACGGTCACTGCAGATAATTCAACGACGTAATGAATGGCAAAACAAACATTTTATGACTTAGACGGTTCCTTTCTGATGTTGAAATTTTACTTTGCTTCTCCGAAATCGGCAACGGCTATCGTTTTACCTTTATGCCCTTCCAAAAGTCATAATTTCTCATAGCTGTTGGCGGCAACTTGGTGCGATTTTTTTCATGCGAGCACCTCTTGCAGTAAACAGATAGTTGCTGTGTTGTTACAAAGGTTATTTACTTATGTAAACATTGGTAGGGATTTATGCAGACGAATGAGCCATAACTGAAAGAAAGTGTCTGACGGATACAAAGACGTGATTTATATTTGACAGGACCAAATACTGGAAGGCGTTTGAACATGGTTCCTCATTTCGTCAAAGACCATCATGTGTGTTAGAATAAGTCATAAAATAATCCTAATCGCCTCGAATAGAATAACGCTTTGAAGAGGAAACCGCCTTCGAAAGAAATGAAAATATTGCATTTCAATAGATCAGTTGTAGACAAAACACCTTCAGTAAGAGCGTGAAAAGCCGCTAGAAGAAAAAACGTTGTGCGTTTGAAGTACCATCAAGATTTGGAAAAGCATGGAAGTTCCACGGAAAATGAAACCTAGAATGCAAAAAGTTTTAAGGCCATACAATGCTGTCGCACTGGAATTGTATTCAACTCGCTCTGTAAAAGAAATTAAATCTATTTTGCAAGTGTTACAGGAGACGAGATGGTGCTCTCGTGTTACCCTTAACAATGAATATTGTTGAAGTATTTCGAGAGCATTTGGAATCGCGAACTGCCCGCAAGGAAGTAAAAGCGGCTGCTATGGTTCAAGGCAATCAATGTGTACGCATTATTTCGAAAGGTAGATGCCAATTTCAGGTAAACTCCCATTCTTTTTTCTTCGTTTGCTGAAGCGGATGGTTTTTTTAGAGACTCTCTCATTTCGTAAGTCAGTGTCGTTACCACTGTAGGAGAAGGAAGTGGTGAATTTGGTAGCTGCTGAGTTTTTTTACAAATGAAGCATAATTAAGTAATAAAAGTTGTATATTTGTGATCGTTTATTTAGGTGAAGTTAAGCGAAATGTCTTAAATATTCTAGTATGGAATATTTCTTTGCAAGAAGAAGATGCTCAAATGCGGAAATGTTAAGGGTTCAAGTGATTTTCAAGTATCAGAAAAACTAAACTTTCAACATTCGCATGTTCCATGTTTTCTTCACAGATCATTGAATATCACTTTCATTCAATTCAGGATGCACAACGATTCTTCACATTAAAGCAGACAATTGCACTTCCTGGAACCTGTTTAAATAGGTTTTCTGTACGTGCAACGAAGAGATCCGTTTCGCCAAAATAATCATGAAGAACAATATAGGTGAAAAAATTTCATTGTATAAACGGAAATTTCGCAAATTTTGCCCGGGGAAAAATCATTCCATCTATGTACGAAACTTCAATAACTTCTCAATATTCATAACGCAGCAGTGCTTTCTGAGAAGAAATGGAAATCAGACGATTAGATATGGCCTAGAAACCATAATTAAGATGAAATCTGAGAAGCTTAGTCGGTTTGCGTTATTTCCATTTACGCACTCAAATAAAGGCGCATTGTTATGGAACTATCTTGACCGTCTCTTTCTCTCTGCCTATATTCCACTCATCTTCGTTTCACTGCAGTTAATTAAGCTCTGCTCGAATGAACATTCAGTCATATTTCCACGAATAGAATTTCAAATTCGCCTAAAAGAGTGAGAAATGGAGCGATAAAAGAACGAAAGAGAATTTGCATTTCCGGCAGTCATGTTCTTTTTTGTTACAAAATTAGCGTTGGCTTCAGCCATACCTCATCTAAGCAACAACACGGCGAATATTGTTATGTCACACTGCATCGTCATTAAGTATCACATTGTGTAAGTCGAATATAAGCTAAGAGTGCATGCACTGTTTACGTGCAATACTTATGTTCGCGCTATACAACACCTGTAATCCATCAGAGAGACTTCGTTGTAATAATGCACTTGGGCGGTGATTTAGGGCTATTCAAATGCGACGCATTTTTGTCCTAAGCAGGTGGAAAATTCTTTGCACGACGATTTATTGCATTGCCGCATTTCAGTTAATGACTATTTGAGGCGGTAGTCGTCTCATTGAATTTTCCGCTGATGCGCGGCAACTGCTTCAGTGTTATTAAGAAAATATTATCCATAACCAAGTAAGCCCATGAGGTTGCTAAAAACTTCATTTGCCCAATTATATATAAAGTAGGAAAAACAAATTGTCTCCCTCGAGAACCTTGAGCACTCTCATGGAAAATTTAAAGATTTAGAGGATCGCGAACAAAAATGCACCCATTAGCCGTTCCTCCATCCCATGGAAGAAATTTCGTAAAACTTTTTTGAACTATTTTTTGCATAGTATTCTATCATGAGCGCTTCACGTTTAACTATTTTTCAGTGTAAAACGCTCTAAATCTTATTAAATTAGAAAGCTTTGCAATTACTGCCATATAAACTACAAAGAAGCCGAATATTTTCAGTTTGCACTTAAACAAAGGATTGATCTCAAGGAGGAGCCTTTCGGAGACAAGGAGAAAATGATGGTCGATTGAAGTTAATCAGCCGCTAAGTTTACGATGAATCTCAGAATCAGTGAACAACTCTGTACTTTACTGCACATCTGTTCGGTGTTATCTTTAGATGGTGCATCTGTATGTACTAAGTGTCGAGATTCACAGGCTGCATGCTTGATTTTCGTGACTTAAAGGGCATTTCCAGCACTGTTAGACTGGCAGTTGTTCGATGACAGAATTCACTCACTTTATATGTACATGATTTACTATTTGATACATATTTAACTGTTGTTGATTGCATTGTTTTGCCGAATATGTTCTAAAAGTGCTTCAGGAGATTAGTGCAAAACTCCTCACGGCTTGAACTAGGGAGTAGTGATGATGATCAGTGCATGGGGGGAAGCAAACATAGTGTGCTTCGTTAGGTTTCGCCATCTTATGTGTCCTTTCCTCCCTCATGTAGCTTCCACAAGGATTTCTAAAGCAAGTCGTCAACAATTTCACCACTCACGCACCTCAACATATACTCCTTTTTCTTAACTTGAATGCGAGGTCGTTTTTGACGAACTGAATTAGGAATTTTGCAATGTTTCGGTACAGAAGTCAAAGTTCCAGTGCTAAAGAACGGAATATGGGAAAGCTGATGAAGTTTAAAGTCGCCGTCTTGAGGTACTCCGAAACCTTGGTGATGATCATTGTGCTTCTACCCGCATAGCTTTCTGCTTCTTTGCACAATATGGAGACAACGATAAAATTTATCGCAGTTTCTCAGAAAACCGATTCGACCTTTACGTATAACGTAGCAACTTTCATATGGCATTCGTAACTTTTCAGTTGGCCCAATATGCCAGATCTTTAATTTACAAATCGAGATGCGGAATTTGAACAACCGAGATTTCTCAATCTTTCAGTAGCAATCCCAAGCTGTAATTTATTAGCTATATGCTAAATTTTGAGATCATAACGGGGAAAATGGTAAATTTCCCCATTCGCGTAGCTTTTAAGCTGAAATGCATAGATCAAGCAATAAAGGCTTTCATTCAGACAGCTCTCCAAGCTGTCTGAACGAAACAAGAGATGCGTCTGCCAGTATATGCTCGCGAAGTACAACCAACTTATGCACTAATTTTAAAATTTCACTCGGCAATTCTTCTCGCTGAAGAAACAATATTGAGGGTGCTTTTAAGCGGAAACCTTTTTCACAGGTTTGCAAAACTGCCCAGAAATGAGGTTACCATTGTGAATGTGTTTCTATGTCTACCTGATAATTTCGCCTCATGAGCTACAATTACGACAGTGATGAAATCTGGTACATTGGTGCGTAGTGTGTCTAACTATCCGCGTCGTGTGTTTTCAATTCATTATTTCCATCAGTTGTGACTCCGAAGTCTGCTACAGACCTGCAATGTGTTGTTCAGAGTGCTACTGACATCGGTTCTGTAGGGCCGAAAACGAGTTATGGTCTGGGAAATAAATGGCAGCTGCGCATTACTAAGCATTGTGTAAGGTTTTTTGCAGTTTCGAACCGGAAGCAATCAAAAAACAAGTTGAACATCGTTTAAGAGTTCCTAATATATCCGCTAGTATCCCATTCACAACGTACAAATCAAAAGTTCATGAAATCTTCGTTCTTAATTCTCTTCCACTCTTCTCCCCTCATCTTCTTCCTTCCTCAGCTTATCTCGTCCCACCTCCTCCTTCACCCACATCCCCCGCGCTAATATTCATTGTCTGCACTATTTTTTAAGGACGAAGGAGCGACGCCATATGAAATAGCTGTGACGGGAATGAGACATTTTTATGCAGTGACAAGTAGCTGTTTGTTAATCTGTTGCGTAAGTTTTTTCTGGCTGCCTTCAAAATCGTCCACCACAGATTGAACAAGCGGATTTGAGCTATTCTTGAAGATGTCCATTATTCTCGCGATCCGACTGAGAACCGAATTTACAACAACTGCGATTCCGTCGCTTTGGTTGCCGGCTGGATCTGAAAAGAGTCAGATATGGGAGATGTTTTAAAGATTTGGTTTTCATGATTGCTGTGCTTTTACGGAGAGAAGTCTGCTCCGGATCTTATGTCCATCAATTGTCAGTACACTGGATCCATCAGAAAACCTTAGAAGCGATCACAGCTCTCTTGTTGTGAATTTCGTAAATGCAAGCGTGAACTTATCACTTCTGACATCTTACCACATAAAAATGTAATTTGGCGGAAACAGAAAGTGTCGAGTGGAATATGTGCCGATGAAATTTATTCGCAAACACTTTTCTACATTCGCACAATGCCTCTTCTATACGTATAGCCAACTGCCTATGCCAACACCGTATCAAGAGCAAACTTCTGTATAATCGGATAGGACCTCCTTGTGACAATAGAAGAAAAGCATTTGATAAGTGAGATAAATGTGTGCTTTTTCGCAGATCCTTCCGACTGGATCCATTGGCCGTATATTCCTGAAAATGGAGGATGCAGCATCAATTTATGTGTTCCTTGAAAGCGCTCTCTTCAATACTTGGTTAACCAAAAATGCTCTATTAACACTAAACTCCTGTAACTTCAGAGTGACTGACAGTCGGTTGGGCCGAACAAAATGTGGCGTGTCACCTTAACCTTACAGTGTTAGTTGCACCATTGAATTACGTCGTGCAATGTTTCTGGCTGAAAACATGGAATTACTGCTCGTTTAGAAAATGGACACAGACATATATACAGATTTTAAATGTATACGCAAAGACTTTTGCTCCTTAGTTCGAAAATTGCTTGCAGATTATCATATCTACTATATACGTACATGAGCAAGTTTTACTATTGTTTCTTGGTGTACATTATCCGCTGCAAGAATCTTCTCAGACGGTCCATTTCTGAAATATCAATGAAAGCGTAGTGTCTACTTATACGCAACTGCATAGGTTCCTCTTGATTATTGGCTACTTCAATGCTGCAACATCATCCCGATCGTTTTGATTATTTTAACGTGTACGAGCCTTGCTGTTAACCGTTTCAGTTATCTTTAACGTTCTCAAGGACCGTCTCTTATTTTCATCCAGAGCTGTGTTTGTTTCCAATCATACTTCGCAACCTTAATTGCCGATTTTCATATTTCACTTTTGCTTTCCGTTCTATTTTCAATGCCTTTAAATTGAAACATCTTTCCAATTCCTTCTTCTTTTTACAATCTGTTGTTGTGAACCAAATTTTTGTTCATCTGCTTTCTATTTCCTCCTTCTATATTCTTTCCTCATTCTTTTCATATCTTATTCTGCATCAATAGATTGATGCGTTTTTTTTTTCACGACAACCCATGCATAACCCCGAGTATCTTGGTAGTTTACTAAGGTTCTTCTTAACTTCTTTCATCACGGATTCTCTGCACTTTCTGTTTTCCCATATTCTTAGCTCTTCATTTTACAGTCTTTGCTTTTTCTGAGTCTCATTTTGCATCCGCTTTCAGCATTTATTTTCGTTTTCGTATCTGAGCCATTCTAATAGGCGTTTAGAACGAGTAATTTATCGTTTATGCAGTTTGCAAAATTTCTTTCATTTTCTGTTGCTTTTTAATATTTCTGCATTGAATTCTGTTTAGCAGCGTTCATTCATTGCAGACGAAAGCTTTAAAATTCCCGTTTTCAAAAATCGCGATGTACTCTAAGCTCTGATCCAATGATCATCTTTGCAAGAGATTTTATGAGACGGACAAAATTGGCACATCTTTGCAAATACTTCCAAAATATTCGAGTAAATATTGTACTGCTTCGATTTATCGTCGCTTTTTTCTATCGAAATATTTTGCTTTTTTTTTCACTGAGCCTTCTTAGAGTGACTGATTAGCAGCGGTTTCGTCCAGCGGCAAAAAATTGCTGAAACAAGGTTTGTGTTTGTCTTCTCAGTAATTAATCCTTCAACAAATCCGATCTTCATTAATGCATCAAACATGTCTTCATGTAAACCGTCTAAGTTTCTTTAAATATTACGCAAATCACTAAGTGTTCCGGAAGATTGTAAACATGGACTAATCAGAAAACAGAAAAGGTTGAGAAATCCCAATACACCTGGAATAAACGACTTTGTCGACGAGAAAATGTTGCACTTGGTGTTGTTGAACCCAGCGTTAGATGGGTAGAAGGTGCAGCCTTAGTGATGACTGCGCTGGGATGTCCTGACGTCGACGAATATGCAACTGGCGTCGTTGCGGCCTGAGCTGCAGTATTTGCAGCCACAGCTGTTTGGGCACTCGTTGAACCCTTTTTAGCTTCTGGCGTTGGATTACTTGCACACACGCATTCTGTTACAATATTTGCACATGTGCATTGCGCTGACCGAGTCGAAGATGAGTCTTCAGAAATTCCATGTTGCCAATTCTCAGATTGTCCGCTAGCCGATGGAGTACTTGGACCGAAAGTCGTTGATTCGGATGTAGACGCACTTTGGCCTAAAATTGATCTCTATCTTTTTGAGTCACTTTTACCCTCTATTCTGGTAAATGTAAAGTAAAATGTCTGGTTTCAATTCTAGTACCCTGAAATTCTGAAAAACATCACCTTCAGACATCCATCCCTCCTATGAATTATACTTTTTAAGTCCTCTTACCAGTAAACCGCTTTCAGAGTTGTCTGTGGTGCTGTGGTACTTTCGACTGCATGAAGGTTTCGTTTTTAACACTTCAGAATACCTTCCACGACCTGTCATTTAGTAAATGATATCGAATTTTTGATCAGTATTAAAGGGAAAAAAATCTGGTCAAATGAGCTTAACCAGATGAATCTTGCATGGATTTGTCGCTTCCCTTAATTCGTTCCCCCAAAATTCGCAGATCTAAATGTCCGTTAACAAAAAAAACAAGCCTGCAGCTAATCCAATATTTGTCGCATATTGCAGCTAGACGAATGAAGAATATGATTTCACTGCGACACTCAGTGAAGAACGGGCTGCTCAGTGCTGCATTCACGGATCATTTCGACGTTATCATTGAAGCACGAGTCACAAAACCAATCGGGACAAATTGAAAATGCAGCATCGAATACGTTGGGAGTGGCACTGGCACAAACAGTGGAATAAAAACAAGCAGTACATCTTTCGAAAAGGATGCGGAAAACCATGCGCATTGAAGAAATTCGGTAAGAATGAAAAACGGAGGCGACCATTCTTGCGGAATAAGACTGCAGCAATTGGAGCACCATGCGCATTGAAGAAATTCGGTAAGAATGAAAAACGGAGGCGACCATTCTTGCTGAATAAGACTGCAGCAGTTGGAGCATGGAAGTGTTGAAGCACTGCCAGACTGGTAGCCACGAATGAGAGGTGAAACTTATAGGCTGGGTGAAAAAAGAAGAGAAACACTAAAAAATTATTTGATCCATATTAATACCGATGTGCTTTGAAGCATCCCGTATAATGGAAAGTGAAACTATATTAGTAACTAGAACCTCTAAATCCAGCTGAGTGCTGCGACCTGTTATGATAACCAAGCTGCGAACGCTGAGAACGTTTCAAGGAAGATAGAAGAAAACGCTCATAACCAGAAAACGAGTAAGGGTGCAAATTTGAATATAGAATTGTATGAACTTGTGAGCTCGTCAATAAAAGGACGCGAAAACGGATGGTGAAATATCAGGGATAAGCCTAAAAAAACATCGTGACCCTTTTTTCAGGAACCTGCACCTTCTACTTTTAAAAAAATTGTCACTCTCAGCAGTATCCATGCACAAAATGAAAATACGAAGGAGGATCAAAGGAGGAGTACAGTAGTGGTGACTGCGTTTTCAAATTATTATTTGGCACAAGACTGCGACTTGCATTCAACGAGTCTCATTGAGAAAGACAAGCGCGAACTCAGTGAAAAGCCGCTGATACATTTACACATGAGGTTCACAGATTATATAGGCGTGATAACCTGCACTTTCAGTCATCTGAAGAAAAGAGCATGCGAGCACGGCGTAAAATCACTATCGCTGGCTTACGGATGAATTTATTCAAACTGAAACCGATGAATAAGTAGAAGATGAGGTCGACGAGTCTTATACGATGCAAAAATATGTCTGAAAGCACGCTTAGGGACAGAATTAGGTACACGACACAAAGCCGGACAATGCTAGAAAGTATGCCTCGAGACCGGAGGCTCCACCCGCAAGAATAAGGTATCACTCTATGATGCTAACTGTCTTTATAGGTTATACATGGGAAGCCACTAAGGAACTTCTCATACTGTTATCAACTGAAGGAGAATGCAAAAGATCACAGTGGGAGCCGTTCCCGTTAGTAGAAAAGTTTATGAACGGTTGCAAGGAATAAGGGGAGTGGGGGACTGGTTCACAGAGGCAGCGGTGAGGAAGTTTAGATGTGCAGCGAAAATATTCACAGCGAACAATTGTAGGCGGGAGAGAACATTCAGGGAGTGCGTAACATCGACTGGAGCAAGAGTAAACCATAAATAAACAAATAATAACCGTATACGAAGCGGGCTGAAAGAGAATTAGATCTTCGCAGTGAAGTTAAGAGGAACAATTTGTTGGAGGAGCACTAGGTCAGAACCAATGGAAGCGACACAATTGGGCAGTTGTTTGCATTGAATGTACTGATGATTAACGATGCAAAGAAGAACGATAAGAATATTTTGTGTTATCTTATCTGACGAAAGAGTGACTGGAAAAATTATATAAGTTTGTGCTTTGTCCAATTCGGTTGATAAAGAACCCACGTTTAATACGTCGACTGACGATGAAATTTTTTATGAGTGCAGCAGGGCCATTGCAACTATCTGTGGAGCAGTAGCACGACACTGACTGCAGTTCTTCCAATGACACTGTCGTTAAGCACATATCCACGTCGCGCTCATCTGAGCATCCAAATTGAAGCGACAGATCGTTTTTCACACCTAAACTATTCGTTACTTCGATTTCCCAAAAAGCGGCAATGACAAAGAGGAGTTGGTTTAAATGGTTACACTGCGAGAAGCTTTTAACCGACTATTCATTTGAGCTTTGCGCAGCAGATTTTCTATCCGACCACATCTGCTAAATGAGCGGTATGAAGTGGAAATTAAGCTAGTGGAAAATGTGAACACCTTTGAATTGCTGTTGTTTATCTCGAAATATGAGGTCCAAATATTCTGAGTGTCTCGCAACTACGACCACCTAACATAATCAAGGAAGATGAACAGTATGAGTAGTTCCACATATATAGTTCCATATACATATATATATATATATATATATATATATATATATATATATATATTCAGTGTGAGCAATCATACATATTTCATGCAGTTTTTTATATCTATGTTTAGGCTTATATTTTACATCTATGTTACTTGTGTTCGTATTCAAAGTTACATTTGCATTTGTATCTATATTTATAATTATATTCATATTTAAGATGTTCCAGTGGTATGATATGCAAATATATTCTTATAAAAAGCCCACTAGAGCGATGCTTTCTTCAAGAATTAGACGAGGTAATCGGTTTTGAACCATGAACGTAGGCCACCTTCTATCATTTGTCATAACCTTACAGAATTTGACGCTACATTAGCGCAGTTGCAAAAGCACGTGTCATTTCAACCCTCATAGTATACTGCTGTGCTTGTTCGAACTTTTTTAACAGAGCTTTTCCAGAGGGATTAATCCCAAATGTTTGCAGTGTGCCAACTCAGATAACGCTTTCTTTCTCAGTGGTGATGGTTGCTGAAACATGAAGATAAATAACTCCTTTTAAAAAAAGGATTCGGAAACGAAAGAGTACTAGAAGTGACTCACTTATATAACAACTATTTCCAGTGCAAGTCGACCTGCACTGAAGCACTTCGACACCCTCACAATTCAGGCACTCGACAACTGCATCAACTTGTTGCAGAAGTATGGCAAGCGTGAGCAGTCCGAGTAGTGTCATCATCGAGCTAGAGAAAATGCTTCCGTAAGTGCTCTCCTCTCGTTTCAAAAATGATTCATAATAAACGAACGTTTCAGCTAAAAGGGATCAACGACATGTTCTCCTAACTTCAACATTTCTTTAAAATTTACAGAAGCGTCGTTCGCACGAGAGTTCTCATTTCGAAATGGTGAATACTGCATTTTTCGCGCCGCACAGGATTAACTTTCTTTGCTCTCTTTGAACATGAAACGTGCCTTGCAAATTACTCTAAAAGACCAAGTTGAAATAGTGGGATTCATGCTTAGGTGGTAGTTTTGTTAGGAAATACTTCAAAGACTAGCATCAACGAGAACCTACGTGAAATGTCGTAGAACTATCGAACGAAGATCTTGCACCATGTAATGAAAGCCATTGTCCCCTTGCTCTAATCGAACATACATCTTCTTTGTTTTGTATATAACAGTTTACATCAGCATTACGTACATGCATTTTCCTAACATAATCGACAGTGAACTGCGTAAACATCTAAGGAGCGGCTGCATTTTATGGTCATTGAATTTTTTGAAGGATAAGTTCGATGAATGTAATGATTGTGATCATGTGCATAGAAGGAGTTTCTTAAATACTGAAAATGTTCGTCACCCACTGTTATTTTCTCAACAGTCTCTACAAAACAGATAGAGTTACAGAATTTCCGGCACGCCACTTCTTTAGTGCTCTATCGAAGTGGAAAGGCGAGCCCTTGGGAAGGTAATCGTGCACGTACTACGAAATAAGAGTGGAATAAGTTTTACGACGATGAAATGCGAAAACATCCACTCGGCTGAAAATTCAAAATATTCATTCATACGTGAATTTGCAATTTTGCATTGCGCTAGAAAACTCGGCTCTCCGCCTGAGCGAAGAGGTTACGCTAATAAACCTCGTATTTGATTGAAAGGACCTGATTGTGTTTAAGTTATATTCCTCGGAATAAAATGATATTGGTTACTCAGCGATTAAAAGAATATTGCAATTCGCTTTAACATTCCCTTTTGCATCGCACTAGAAAAAAATCCTCAGGACTAGGTTCGAGATTAAAAGTTTTCTTTACTATAAATTTCGAATCTTGGGATGAGACCTTTTTCGTAATTTTTAATTTAAAATCTGCAAAACTTTAAAAAACAAGTAATTTGGTGACGTTCCTCAGACATCGCCATAAGCACTTGACTGGTCCATAATGTCTGAAATTATGTCATAAGCAGAAATTCGTTTTCTAAAACGACCTATGTAGCAGAGCAGAACGTGAGAACAACAACTTCTGTAGCAAACTTGGTATGACTGTGAGAGGTCCAATGACAGGCACACGAAAAAGTGGTTGCAATTATATCAACTCGGGTATCAAAAACGATGAGCTGATCACAATCGCTACTGTCGTAGTGTACTTAATGCTCAGTTAACAAGTTCAAACAGTGCTTCAGATTCAAAGCTGCTTTGTCCGTCGTTAAATTATCGACTTCCCTATTTTAAAGACCATTTGCTCTGATACGAAATTACCTCAGTTTCAACTTCTGTCCACTAATGAATCATTTCTCCAGTTAGCTGAATCTTAACCAGACAAATAGCTCAGTACATTCGGTTACGATGAACTAAAATATGTTATTGAATGTGTCAATGTATTTTCGCATGCTGCAATTGACGCATTGGGAAAAGATTGTTGGGGGAGCAATTTGTCGCCTACTCTCATATGATGACTTCTTCGTGACAAGCAAAAAAAAATCCTAACAAGCTAATGATAACAAAAAATCGAACAAACGATAAGCACATATTTCATCACTGCCTTTATCCCATCGGCATTTCACGAGTATTACTCACTCCATTCGGTAATTTCACAAAGTTCTTATGCGTTCATTTGAAGGCATACTTTGCAGTAAATTTGTGTTTACTTTCACACAATGAATTATTGTAGAAAAAATATCATTAGTTTAACATTTATCGTTTTTCTTCCAGTCAATACAATCAAGTTCAATATTTTTATTGTTTTGCTTTCAATTTCTTCTTAATTCTCTTGCACTGATTTACGTCAGAACAAATAAGAACTGAAAGCAACCTGTGAAGGTTGCTGATGAGCTGAATCAGCGGTATGAGGCCATCATTGACGCTACAAATTTCTATTTCTAAACAGTGTGGATGCACAGGCACAAAGATACGCCTGAAGAATGTAAACTTATTAAACAAATGAAGATATCAACTGAACCATGCGTGATATATATATATATATATATATATATATATATATATATAACACCTATGATACTTTTGCAATGATCGAGCCAGTGATATATGAGAGCCTTATTTTCATGCACAAATCTTGTTAGCCCCAGCTACAGTAATTTTTTGGGCAGACATACCCGGACGCGATACTGTAGCGTTAGGAAGAATTCATAACAAATGAAATTGCAACGATGTGCGTTTTGGTGTTCTATTCATTCGATGGAAGAGTGCCGCTAGTTGCCAACAAACGCGCTCTTGCAAATTATAGATCTTATATCTGCATTTGTCTGATTGATCACGGAAATCTCCTATCGGAAGATCGTTCTCTGTAACCCGATGGGTGTGATATGCAAATGTAGTTGGTGTGAGTTGTCTGCAGGCTTTTTTTGCCTTCTCGCAATCTGTACCATATTATGTGAAGTCGGCGATGTACAAGATAGCTGAAAGGAACGATTGAAATCAATTGATGGTATCAGATTATGACGGAGACCTGCATTTGGCCTAAGGTTAGAACACTGCGCAGCAGAAAAACGAATGTGATATATTATTTGCTGAATGACGAGCAATGATCTCACGTTTTTGCTTCCTACTTTGCCATAAGCTGTTCGATGAGTTAGCATTGCTTTGCAGCGACTAGCAACCCTTACGAAGCAACTTTACAGAATATCGAGGCGAAGCACAAATGACCCTTTGGCAAAGATCAAATGTGACGAGTCCAGAAATGCTATCGAATTTCAGCTGCAATTCGAATTGCATGTAGCAAGTTTTATTTATTACCTTGTGCTGTTTGTGATACCATTCACTTTCCTCCACTTTTACGTTTCTCTTCTTAAGGCGCATTGAATACATTTTTGTCAACGAATCGCATTAGATGTAGATCTCAGAAAAGCCAAAGTGGGAGAGTTTTGAAGAGTGAATTGCTAATTTTCCTCAGTTTTCCGGGTGATTTGTCGACATCATTTTTCCTTCTTTGCGCCATCTGCCCAATAGGGCATCTCAAATTTGCACGGACAAATCCGCTTACACGGTCTTTGTGAAGTTTGAAGTTTTCATTTCGTAGACTGACGTAACGTTGTGGGGAGGAGGAAAAAAGTGGAGCGGATTCTAACATAGTGCGCGTACGGTTGATGAAGTTTGGTATCAGTAATTAACGTGTGGTGGGATTTGCGTGCTAATAAACGCTTATATTAGGCTTTATTTATTATTCTATTAGTTTGTGGTCCCCTTCATTTTTTTGCTTAAATTTTCATCAAAGAAATTGATTCGCGCATTCCGCTGCCCTAACACCGATTGCATTTTTTCTCACGTAAAAACTTCAGGTCCGCCTTGAACCTTGATTTACTCGTGAGGGATTCGCAAATTCTTTCTCTTTCGAGGATGGATCAAAAGCTGCATAACCTCTCAACAAAACCAAAGGTTAAGGATTTATCAGGCCTCAATAAATTCGGCAATGGTAACGGCAGACGACAGCAAGAAGGGGATGGGATGTTTCATCGCTGCGATTGAGCGTTGATTGCAAGAGCATTGCCACCTCCGCACCAGCTGAAATCCGACACTCCTCACTCCCAGGCCGCAACCTACAAGCACAGCGGCACAGCGATTCATGCATGCAAATACGCTCTCATGTTATAGGCATCACCGTTGCTTCTAGGCATCCGTGAGAGCTGTCTCTGTTCTACGATGTTCGCTTCTCTGTTGTGCTCGAAGACATTTGATTTGATTTACAGCTTATTAATCATCCTTCGTACTCACCCCAATTATGCTTTGTGCATTTTTTTCTATTATTGCGAATGACGCCTAATAGAGGATTATATTTTCTGCTGCACGTTAGTTGCAAAGTGACCACGCCATCATGCCGTTTTCCACAGGTAACAAAAACAGCCGATGTGCATACAGCATTCTCTACAAGAATTTGCTTATTTACTTTAAAAGACAGCAGTCATTACGAATAATTGTTACGTGAAGTTAAGGGCCTGGGCTCGTCTCTTCTCCATTGGATACTTACGAGTCGATTCATCGTTGTTCCTGTTTGCCCCACCGTCCTCATCCCGTCAGCATGACTCAGCAGGACAAATCCGAAGTGGTTGCTCAGAGCCCTCCTAAAAACGAAGGCACACTGAACAGTGTTAAACGGCAATAGTTATCGTTAGTTACAAAATACGGAATGTAAAAGGTTTTATTCTTTAATTACACATCGTTTATAAAAGAGCGGGGATGGGGGGAAGATTGGGACTGTTGCAAATATTGGTTTCCTTTGTAATTTTTCTGCAAGGTCTCTATAACGTCAATTCCTTTCCCTTGCTTATTCCACGGGGCGGCTGCTATCCCTCCTTCAAGCAATCCCATAATTCCAGATAAGAGGAGAGGGCGGGCGAGTGGTTGTCTATGAGCATATCTGTTCGAATTTGATTCGTTTCCATGCCTAATTTTTTCATTTGTTCAATGCTTAGTTTCACCACCTCTTCATATTGATACATTTCTGCTCATTGAGATCCGCTTTTATCTAGAAAAACCAGGCTCGATCATCATCAGAGTCTAAGCTGTTCACTGCAAGAAAATGTATCATAAGCGGAAATGAATTTTAGGTCGACCAACAGTCGTTTTCAATCTGGCCTCCATTCTCGACGTGTTTTCTTGTCCTAATGCGGTTAGGTGTTTACAGTGTTCCATGTTTGTTTTATTTTTCGTTGCAAAATCATCACAAAATACTAAATAGGTTGTGAAAATGATTCATCAAGTTATGTTGGAGTCGAAATAAATAACGCTTTTTCCGAGTTACCTGGCGAAAAATCCTTCGTAAGTTTCACTGCCCTATGTCTTATTTGCGCACCCCTTCATTTGGAGCTCGTAACATCGTTTCGTCAACTTTGGTCAGATAATGACATACCGTACATTTTGTGCGTACAACAGTGCACAGTGGCACTCATTAAAGATAAGTGCTGGCACATCTTCACGCAATTTTGAAAACAAATTCTATCCCATTTCGCTTCTGCCATCCATCACTACAAATATTCTATGGTGACGGTGTTCACACGACGTCGGATGCCTATAGAAGTTACACCGACCGCTGAGCGCATAGGTGAGGTGTTCTGAAAAACAAGAGATGCATCAGCCATGTTTTGTAAGGTTTTTCGTCACTACGAAATTCAACCGGTCGGACCGGTTTTAATATAAATTCTACCAATCACTTTTAACAGTCAGCCTTCATTTATGCTCAGCCCTAGCTTTTCGCCTTAATAATACATCATTATTTATCTACCAGTTGAATCATCCCATAGATGAAAAATTATATAGTCGATTTGTTTCCATCTGTCGGAATTCGTAGAATTTACCCCTTCTTCTAGATACAAACGTGGAAAGTACGCTTTCCTCGGCACAAAAGGTTTGTCAGAACAGTTTAAAAGATTCAAAGTAAGCTTTACTAATAATGCCTTACGTGCGAATAAAAGGGTGTAAGTAAGCGCCTTAGACGAAATATCGGTTAAGTGAAACAATGATGTGACAGGTGGAAATATGTGCCAGAAGTGTTGACACCGTATGCACTTTTTACATACGTTTAAAAGTGAGGAGTGGTGAGGACGCAGCAAATGGTTGACCGCGAACCAGGTCGACGATCGAAACAATCCTTTATGAGCGCTGAAGCAAAGGTCGATGAAAGCAGCCGGACACTCTACATCGTTTGCGTTGACGGCCAAAGCACACTTTAATTATCAAACACTGCTCAGTTGTTAGTTTTCTGTTGTTTCTGAGTTTCAGTGAAAATCCGCTGTATTATTCAAATGGTTTTTGGTTCTTTTAACTGAAGTTTCATATATCCATTATATTATGTATGACCTAATAAAAGATTTTGTTATCAAAAAGCTATTTATTCAGACCCTACTGTCTTCATTTTGATAGATATTTTCTCCTCATGAGCACCTAATTTTACAACGTTATTTTATTAAACCAACGTGTTAGCCACATTTCCATTTATTTGCACTCATATTCGACCTAATATTCCTCGTTTTTGCCTTGAAACTTAATCACAGATTGTTTCTCTTTTGTGGCGAAGGGTTCCTTTAGAGTTTAGCGACAGCTTTTGGGGAGATATTCATTGCGAGTGACCAGCAGGATGGGTAGCGAAAGTTGGGTGCAGGAGTAATATGCTGTGTTAAGGGCTGTTCACAATGCAACGTCACTTTGCGCTTTTCCATTGTTAATGGGTGGGTACAAGAAATATGGAACAAGTCTGCGTATGTGGCCAATATGGACTTCTTGCAAAGTTTTCATTCATTCGGCAGCGCGGCACACGTACCTTATGGATTGTTTAAAAAAAGGATTTCCTTTATCTGGACCAATGATTCATAACGGTAAGTGCGCAGGGAACTGCATTTTCTCAGCTATTTCCTCAAATTCTTTTAGTAGCTTAACCATAAATGACTGCATCCACATTAGCACTACAATTCAAGCACCACTTTTACACTGTTAGCTGTTTTTTTAATTTCCCACATTTATTTGTGTTATGTGTAAGAAAATTCTGTCTGCAAGAGGAAGTCAAAAACGCCAATCCCATTTTTTGGTGTATGCAGTGATCGCCTCAGCCAAGTCAGTCGCAGTCAGCGTGATTTCTTCCGCAGCTCCAGCCAAAACGGTCGGTTAAATAGGCACGAAAACATTTCTAGCGCTTAAAGATGTGTTCAGGTATAATGTACTATTATGATACTTCATAAGGGCCACAGAAATGATTGGTTATCGTTTCTGAAAGTGAAACGATCGAATCACTGCTATTACCGATCAGATGGACACAGTTTATAAAGAAACGATGAGAAAAATGGTGCTACACTGAGAATGCCTTTTTTCTTAATTCTGGGCAAATGAATTGCTTTTGCGACTTTCGTTATAAACAGTGGGACGTGATTTCGTGGAGTGGTTCCAGACTTTATTTCTCACTGGATGATTGCACCAAAGTTCGTTTTTCTTCAACCTTTACTCGCCGAACTTTCTTTTCGAACGTCAGATTCCATAAGGCTGTGATGCATTGTTTCAGCAATTAGAGATAAGCACGGAAGAAATTATAAGCGCGCCACTAGCTGTTGTTCCGAAACATGCCAGATTTTGTTCCACGTGCAGACATAAGCCATAAGTACCGATTATTCATCGTTCCGCATCCGTACAAAGTTCGTAGGCAAAAAGAAGTGACGGTAGCTGACTGTCATTCATAAACAGGCAAATATGTTCGCCATCGAATCCCGTTACCAATTTAAATTCGTCTATGCACCCTGTCAGGAATGCCTTAATATGCCCCACTTCCCAGCAGAATTATTCGATACTAACATCAATGTTATTGGTCCAAAAACGAGAACGATTTAGAAATTTTTGAAGTTTAGGTGAATGGCAGATGCCACGAACCTAAAATATGTTTCGATTACTCATGACAATAATGATATGATCAATAATAGCTCTTGGGAAATTAAGTGGGCGAAATGCATTGTGGTATTTATGTAGCGAAGTGAAAAATAAGTGTGAATTCGGTGGAATCAAATGCATTGAGATCACAAACCTGCTGCAATTCACAAATTTCAATACTGCCTCTTATTGAGCTCATTCATGCGCCATGTTATTGCAGTGAGGGAGTTTTTAATTCCTAAGCGCCTGAAGATCTTCAAAGACACGTGAAGTTTTGTGATGTTATCGTGAAGTGGCGGCATGTCGATTGATATTAACTTCACGTAACCTGATGAAGCGGAAGGATTTTACGCAAAAGCTCAGCAATTAAAGTCGAGTTCGTTCATACGAGTTTTTTGTTATCTTTGAGCGCATTCTATATTTTCATTTAAAAAGTATTCGGATTAATGCACAACTTAAGAAACATTCCAGGGAATTGCACTTTTGCATCTTCCTCACTAGCCAATTTCATTGGAGAATAAACGTGGAGAATAATACCCTTAATATTCCCATTGACTCGCTCGTTCACACAGATCTTCAAAAAATGAAAAGTAACTCTCTACAGTTGTATCGAAGTTTCGTTCACATTTAAGTTTACACAACTTCCTGCAGTGACGGTCGCATAGTTCGATGTTCAGCTGCTCCCTGGTTGAAACTATCGGCAAGAAAGGCAGACGTACATGCATACATATATATACATACATACATGGCAGACGTACATGTACATTACTAAGCATATAATAACGTTCTATCGGAGGGAGACACGTTTGGAGACTTATATGAACGCGCTTCTGTTCACATAGTAGCTGGGAATGTCATTTCTTTTTTTGAATGCTGGGATACGTTGAATGGTGTGATTTAAGGTCGAAAAAAGGGCAGGGTTGATGAAATTAGGAAATGTATATAAAGCAAGGGATGAAGGGAAAAGAGTGTCGAAATTGTATCCGATTGTAGCTACTTGTGGAACATAATGGTTATATATGTCATGTAGACTTTAAGATTTTCAGGAAGCATTAAAATTTCCTCTCCTTGGTCACAGTGTTTGAGTAACTCTAAACGAAACTGCAACTTCAGTCACGTTTGAGGGCGACCCCGACGTCTTATCATCAATGTCGATGACGACGAAGAAACTGCCGAAAATACTAGTGTGCCAGTAACGTAGCCCTCAGCAGCTCCTTGCGATGCAAGAAGGATCAGCAATGATACTTTCGTGATCAACTGTCTGCTGTTATAATCAAAAACTGAGACGGAGCATTGAACGATACCTTCTTCAAAGAAGGTATCATCAGTGACAGTTAGGTGGATGATGCATGAGGGCACTTGTTGATGATTCACACTCAGTTCTGACAATAGGTGTAATGCATATGAAGCGCTCATAGATGAGCTCACTCGTTTCAAGAGCGGCTTCAGTGGGCGTCTTGAATGGGATGATAAGAACTCTTCAACGGAGACCGTTTACCTTCAGGAAGAAGTAACACTGCGGCAGTGCTGACTATTAGCAAAAATTTTTTAATGGCATTGTGCGCGGTGATTGAAAACTGATGACGCGTTTTCCGTTTTCTTCTCTTATTTCAGACTAAGTCTATTTAGTTTAGTAGCTTAGCGTGTATGCACACTGTATAATAGAATGGTGTATCATATATTCGGTCTCTGCGAGCGAAAATTAACAGTTATCACCGGCGATCACTTTATGCTTAAATCATCTAATGGAGCGCTTTTTACTTCTGAAGCAGACAACGTAGATAAAGTTGGTCGAAATGATCAGAAATATTTGATCGCATACGATTGGTTATGGTGCCGAAATCATGCTGTAAACAGGGAATCTTGCTGAACAGAGCGGATCTTCACTGCGAAAATTCAGTCACTGAAGGGAACCATACCTTTTAGTTGTGATCGCCAGCTTTCATGGTCATGACTCCGATAAAGAGTGCGAAAATGGCCAGAAGCAGTTGAATTGGCAGGCCACTAACATAACAGAGATACATAATCGGTCATATATTTCAATCGTTGTTTCCCTCCCAATACTGCCATAACATCTGTTTAGATTGCAATGGACATTGGCTTGAATTCTCATCGGACTCTGAACTGAGACATGCAATCGATAGTGGCCTTTCGTCGGAGGCGTCCAATATGTGCTGCTTATTTCGTATTCGATATACTTCACAAATTTGTAAATTTCATTTGCTATTTCAATGGTATCAATTTGTCTGTAACTTTCCTTAACTAGAACTTCGACATAGTGAGGTGAACAATCGATTAAATGATCACTGTCGGGTTAATGATAAGCTTGATGATTTACCACTGTCTTACAAAAGATGACTTGTGAATCGCTTGTGTAAGCTGGATGCAAAAAAACTGCCTTCAGAATACTCGTATCGCCTTTGTGAGATTTTTCTTTCTCTGACAACGGCGATGGGAGCAAATAATCCAGGCTTTTGAAGGTGTTGAATGGAAACGGAAAGAAACTTTGTCGGTAGAAATAAATTTTGTCCTCAAACTTGAAAAAAATCTGGAAAAACGTAGACGGAAAACAAGAGCAACGAAATTATTTTGGGAATTCCGTATGCCCATCCGAAAATCCCTTAAACCGCTTCCACGAAAAATGCATACGCCAACTTGGCATGAGGTTCCAAGTTTAACAAAAAATTTCAATAACGCCGCTTTTTAAAATATTTGCAATTATGTAACATTTATGTGTTCGTTGCTGTTGGCAATGAAGGAATAGTTTCTTATCAAAATATCTGAGCGATGTAAGTTGTGCGAACAATTTTTTAACATATAAAGGAAGTTGCTATATTGGTAACCTTCATTATACGCTCGATCGAACGCATCCGATCTTTCCAAGTTGCTGCGTGTAACGCATTATCCGACCTTAACTAAATCGAAGTTCTTTTTTACTGTAGGATTTACGGCAACGTCATTGGGTTGCTCAGGCCAAGGAGATGGGGATCTGAAAAAAAGCCAACCGAACCTAAAAAATTCGAATCGGTCTGTCAATTACGCGAAATTCAAACACAGAAATGAAGCTTGTTCAAGTCGTGAAATATTGGAGGTCGTTGCGCTTTTCGTTTTGGCAAAGACAACGGGCCCATGCAGACTGCTGGTTATCGACAACGATTCACAGACCTCAATGATTTTTTAGGTGCGATTTATGCATATGAAGGACTTATAAACAATTCGGGGGTGTGCTTATTCCGACATCGTGTAATCAATCGTTTTCATCACGAAAGTTCGATCGTTTGGAAGTTACTGTTCATCTTCCTCCACTGAGTCACTGTCAACTGAAATCACACTGATATAGTCATTAAAAATATAGATGGAGGTGTGCGGCGTTGTAGCAACGACGTCTGTTTATATACGGCATACCTGAATCCACCTCTCAGTAAGGATAAGTGACTCTAATAGCACCAAAGGAACCAGTGAAGTGTTTGGCATGTTTGCAGTTACCACGAACCCTTATTTAATCCATTGATTAAAAACAATTCGGCAGTATTTAGTTTATTGTTTGATCTAGAAAGAACGCTTGATGCCCATTTTTATCCGATGATGAAGAAGTACATCTAAAAGTGCTTGAGAGCTGCTGCATTGTTGCTCATAAAACTCTGATTTTTGGGTCTTCGCATAGAATTTGCTGGTCAGGAAACTCATAGAATAGCCGCCCAGCTTCAGGCTTCCTTTTTCCTGTCTTATGACAGCTTGCTGAAAACTTTCTCTAATTAATGACCCCATCTTTCACCCTCCATTTCCATTTATCCGTCACTAGTTACTGCAGACACTAATAAAGAGTTAGTTATCAAAAGTTATCTTACACCTTCCATAAAATACTAAGAAAAAATATTCATGATATAGGCTAAGTAAAGAATAAAAGGGAACAACGAGAACATAAGAATAACTGATAAAAGTTATAGCTATCCACAAATAGTAAAATTTGCTACTGAGGTGGGAGGAGCTGCCGTCGCTTCTTTTACCCGCTTGCATCCTTCCCCCTCCTTGAAATTTATGGATTGCATAATGATAGACTTTAGCAGTAATACCTCTCCATCAACAAATTTGTCATTGGACAAATAATAGTTACTTTGGCACAGTAGAAGGCAACAACTTACGACCACCATATCCATCGAAGATCATGTTCAGCACAAAGAGTCTTGCTTTGGTGCGTTCGGTTGCAGGCAGTTTGTCGATCAGTTGATTGACTTTCACCTAAAGATAGGGACTTCAGTTCTTCTCATCAACGTCGGAAATTAATGGGGAAATCTCTGAATTATGATACTATTCGTTGCGTCCAAGGTCTATATTAACACTCCAGCGTATTGTTATGTTAGCAGTACGAATTGTGAACTTTCGCTTGTTTTTGATCCGATCTATGTGTTCCACTTTAAGATTTAATGCAGTGGATTTTCACATAATAATGGAGATTTACTGAAAACGTTTTCCTGAATTTCACTGCAGTGAGTACCCATTTAAAGTAACGATGAAGTGTTAGGCTACGTACCTTCTAGAATGGAAAACCTACCCGCAAAAAAATTCCTGTCTGAAAGTTGAGGGATTTGTTAAGATACGTAAATGACTGATGCGGAGACGAAGGGAGACGGAGAGGAAGCTCTGAGAGGGAGAGAAAGACTTAAGGGCTGATATAGAACGATTATGGTTTTCTCATTTTCAGAAAATTCTCCTTGTTATCACGGTAGTGTACCGAGTAAATGAAATAAGCAATGATGAGAAACTCTGACCTCTGATGAGAAACTCCGCAGATAAGAGCATAAAAACAAAAGCGGAACACATGCGCGTTTTTGACTGCGAACGTTTTGGATTATATAAAGGAAAGACCGACTTCAATGAACGCTTTGGATTATATAAACCGTTAGGAGAGCAAAGAGGGAGGACATCTCTCTTTTGTTGCTCCATTCGACAATTTAAAATCAAAAGATTTCTGATGAAACCGCAAAAATATGTGAATTAATTGAAGAATTAGTGCAAATTTGGATGCCGAAAGTGATGTTATCTAGGTGCGCATAATATTTGGCTGGTACCGTAAATACATTAGGGTCGCTTGAGTCGGCGAGTTGCTTCAGCTTCTCACGCTGTCTTGCGGTTAAATTCGATAGAACGGTGGAAAGTGATGGCGGTGGGAATGTTGCCTCGAGCCGTCGGATTGCCTCTATCGCCTCCTAAATCTTCATCCCATTTGTTGATTCTAGGCATCGAAGTCCTCCTTGGCTACTTTCTGACGCATCAGTGAAAACTAGGCATCCTTTGTTAACGTTCAATTTTCTTTACATAAGGTTTAAGGCGTCCTAAACAGATTCCCTCCTCTCAGTGGGAGCCACATCACACTGAAACCTTTTTATGAGCATCACCTCTCGACCCTCTATTTGCATACGCATTTATCAGAATGCTTCAAAAGCTTCTGGATTAACGGGCGACATCTTCTTAGAACTTTTGAATCTCAGTCAAGTTCTTCTACATTTTAGTGCTTTTTGGCTCTGTTTATAGCTTCCTAGGAATAAGGTCGTTTAATACTTTTTAAATATCGAAATTCAAAGTTATACTTCATTTGTTTGCGACTTCCCTGAGGACGTTTCCAAATATTTTGTTATCGGATACGCTGTTGTCAAAAGCTATTTAGCACTGAAAGTGAACTCGTGAAATACTAAGACAGATGACAGTGAAAAAAAGATTATATTTGATCATTGGGGTAAGACTCCTTTTGTCAATTTTGATATTCCGATGAAACACCGGCTGCAACACGTACTTCCGCCGGTAGTAGAGAGATTTTCTTCTCAAGATATTCCTTTGCACCGTCGAAGTTCCATGACGAGGTCATTCTTGTTACGTCCGTGACTTCACCTGGGGTCAGCAGCAGTTGATCGTACAGTTTCTGTTCTAAACTTACACTCGTTATAATTACATGTCTATATTAAACTATGTATTATCGCTTAATTCAACTTCAGAGTAATAAGCTGCTAATTGCCTCTGCAGTCACAGTTTCGCAATGCTATCGCACCTTTTTAATGTGGATCAATCGTTTTTACCATTTGGGTTCAAACGCCTATCAAAAACGACGAATTCTTTTGAAACATACTGCGCTCAGTGCAACGACTTTGGCAGACGGCTTGAGCCAAATACAACTGAGGTCTTAGCCATGCCAAACCTTCTTTGGTTGTCACCTGATTTCAACTATACATCTAGTAAAACGCTGTCAAAGGTAATATAATTCCAATTCTTGATAGCGCTCAATTTGCAAATGGTATTTGAGTAGATGTAGGGGAACATGAGGATAGGGTTAGGAATGGCAAGGAGCAACAAACTGTTTTTCTTCGGAGAATTCTCACAGGAAGTTGGGATTTGCGCCTCAAGTTTATTTGAACATCATCTGGTCGTTTATCATAAAGGTAGATTACCCCTGCTGTTTCACTTTAACAAATCTGTCAAAATATGCCTTGTTGATGAAATTCGTTGTCAGCTGATAGCAAATCTGAAAAAAAATCATTGAATTATTCAAAAGTGTGATATGAGACGTAATATTAAGGGGGTTTGACCGATCATTCAAAAATGTGACATAAGATTCTCCTGACGAAAATTTGTAGAAGCCTTGAAATCTTGCAGCTTGATTGCCTCCGGAACCCATCCTTCGTCACAAAATGCTGTGGTCATGCTTGTCAGAAACGGAAGAATACTTGAAACTTTAAAATCGTTTCATCACTACAGTTATTCATTGTAACAAACAGATTTTATTAAGTGAAATGACCCAGGTTCTTTAGTATGTGAAATATGCTGACAAGAAACGAAATTGTGCAAATAGCTTCTCCTAAATGCTTGTTTGGAATGACGAAACAATGTTAGTAGTTCTTACAACAATATTCCTTTTTATTAACTCGTCTCAAGTAACGCATCGCTTTCAATGAACGCTTAGAATTAATATCACTCTACAGCATAACACAGCTGATATTCTGTTAGTGCTCGAAATTCATACCTCTTTGCGATGAGCATAGAACCACATTACAGATGATATAAGATGATAGCATGCCGCAGCATAGCACAAAGAGTGTCGACTGCGTGAAGTGCATTTGTGTCGATGAGAGAGTTTCACTGTGATTTCCCATTATATAATCTCATTGCAACAATTATCGCAAGTATTTCATCGTTCCATTCATGAGCATATTCCGACTGTCACCACATAAATCTTGCACAACCGGTATGAATATATGCATTCAAAAATCATTTCAGTTGTTTGATATTTATTGTGACTTTTCGTGATATACAAGGAACTGCGCGACTTTCAGTATAAACCGTCACTGTCACAGGTATTTCGAAGTTATTGGTGGAAAAATGATTTAAAATTAATTTTTTATAGCCACAGTTCACATGGCACTTATTAGTTATGGGGAATTTTCTGCGATAATTTCATAAATGCATGGTTGATCCGTGCAGTTCTTCATTGGTAAATAAAAATTACCTTCATCGCTTGCCACCGTATCGCATTGATGAAACAGTGCCACCTTATGCGTTCTGATGGTTCTCGAAATGGAGGTTAAAAAGTTGAAATAGTGGGGAATCTTTTCTTTCTATGAGCTTTTGCAACTGGTTACAAGGTTCATATGATTAGTGGTCCTAAACCTATGTTCATGCAGCATTCCAGGGAATGTTCATTTGAAGAACTGATTAAGCGACGTTAGTTAATTGTATACGTGAATATTATTCTATCGGTTCCAAGCAGATCAATTGTATTCGATTGGAAACTGTTCGTTGCGTGGTGTATGTACTTGCGCGATTTTTTCCTTGCATTTAAGTAAGCTTGTTTGGCATTCCAACATTGTATTCTTTACGAAAGGAGGCATTTTGAATAAACTTCAATCGGAAGAACCCTCATTACAAAAAATGAAAAGTACTTTTTTGAATAATGACACTCTGATGTTGATCGACTGATATCGAAAAAAATAATTGCCTCTGCTTTAGTGCACTCTGTGGGAATTACAGTCAGTTATGTTCATTGTGACTCAGCGTGTGGACTGAAAGGGATTCCGAAATAGTGAAATGTGCACTATAGATTCATAAATGTTTGACAGGAAGCTCGGTTATTTTCCATTCTGCTACGAATTTACGCCTAACTTACAGAATTTAAATGGATTTTTTGCGTCTAAAATTTAAAGTTTTTATTTTAACTTTAAGATAGAGCTATAAAAAAGAACTCAATGAAGAGCTGCTGATTGTTCGTAAAATGAACCTCAACTTATCGGCATTTCCCATTGATTTTATAGGACACGGGTTCATTTGGAAGATGATGGAAGGAGCCATTCCCCTGTACATACTCTGTCATCACTTCATAAAAGCTTGGCTTAGTTGCTACTGGAGAACGAGATCAACCTCAATACACGCACATATTTAAGCACAGACACACTTTTCTTGCAATCATAAGTTTTCAGTACCACTCAGAGATGGAAGAACGTCTTTCAAGTCATAGAATTTATATATGAAGACCTGGGCAGTGACGGAATCACGCTACTTTATAACTTAGTTAAGTTCACGATGCACTTACATGAACAGTGCCATTAGTTCTTTCAAACGGCAAATTTTTTTACAAATATCTTTATCCTCAAAGAAGGTACTTTTAAGTTTTTCATTCGTTTACTTCCTTCACACGGAACAATATTTATGCTTTCGGAAGCAGCATTCGACAAGTGAGGCTGTCCTCACAAAGGCGAATAACCTCAGAAATGCATTTATAAAAAGTTTCTTACGGATAAATTTCAACTGCTTGATAAATAAACACTGACACCATTTCAAGTTTTCCTTATAAACTCTTTAAATAACACATCGAGTGCAGAAATTTAGAGAATCGACGAAAAAAAAGGAAATTGGAATTTCAGTACGTCGAATACGCTAGTTGGGGTAATAACACAAAAGAATCCACGTCGAATACAGCTACGCTAGTTGGGGGTATGTAAGCTCGCAATAATTGAGCCTAGATCGCTCGAAATGTTACCAGTGTGCCGTTTTTCGCAAAGTTTTTCATCCTCTCCAATCGCTTATAGAAACCTATTTTCGCACTGGACATGTCCTTTGCCTTATTTTAATACCCACCGATAATAACCTTTGATCTATTTTGGATTTGGCTGAAAAATACATTTTATCTCTTATGTGTCATAGCTCATTATCTATGACAAGTGATTTGCTAAATGACTTGTCGCAGCCTTCAAACCGAATGTCAGTTGCGTAAACCCGTAAGACATTACCTCAGGGCTAAAACAAATTTTTCATTTGTTCAGCGCTACAATTTGATTGGTTTTTACGCACTTTTACTGCAGGTAAACAGTATACAGCCGAAGTAAACAACTCAATTCACATTTATTTCCCTTTAATTTCTTCAAAGAAATGATGCTTTGTGCTGAATGAGGTTTCTGACCCCCGGGTATAATCTCCTGATGGGCCGAAAGTTACCAGAAAATGTATTTAAATTTGCCGTATATTTAAAAAGATAAGCAATCTGAAGCGGAATACTGGAAAATTTCAGCTGTTTTTAGACAAGTTCATTTCGATACGGATGCGGCAGTCAGCCGCCTTGGCTTCCGGTTTTACGAGACCCAATTTTGAGCACGTACACCATACGCTGTTGGCTACAAGCACAAATTCCTCGCCCACTGCTTCAAAACTTCAGGTCACTTATATGTCCTCAGTCTGATGCATTGGTCTCATCTTTTATTCGGTTGTTCCGACAAGGCAGCCGATCTCGACAACTCGTGCATGTGTAATATGCAGTTCCCATCGTTTCGCTGCCTTTTTATGTGGTGGAAGTATTTGTTTGGAATGGATGAGGCATATATTCGATATTTAATGCTGAGAAGATGCTGTGTCGGAAATTGAAAAATCAGCTACACCAGCCCACTTTGATATTTCTGCTTTGGACATTTTCACGTGGTCCGTACAGTGCAAGTCGTGGAGGGATTGGGATCAGGATAAGAACTCATGCCTCATTTCCAGCGTACTGCTCAGTCTTTTTGCTTCTAGACAGATTCAACGCTCCTCGCGAAAATGCCGAACGTCTGAACACAGAAAATTTTGCTGCATTCTTGCTCCTTTATGATCTTCCGAAATAAAGATGTTCGAAACGGTCTCAGCGGTGCTACTGATTATGACAAACCTTTATCCTCATTCAGCACCTTACGCTCTCATTTGCTCGTAGTGCCTCCATCGAAAGTATAAATAAGCAGAATTAGGGCTTTACATATCAAGTATATCTTTAGACGACTTTTTTGGAACAAAGGTTTCAAGACAGCACTGATGAGCTTGGTAGCATTGTAAATATGCAAAATGTGAAAAAAAAACTTTCCTCTCTTGACAGTTCTAAAGTTATTTAGCCCACTATCGTCTGTTTTGCTTATCAATTTCTTTTTATCTTTATCTTTATTGAGGAGTGCATTAGACCTGAGTGGTGGCTTTCACAGTTTGTAGAACCAGGCTGCTATTATTGCAATAGATGATCTTTTCAGCAGCCTTTTCATTCCCACGTTTTTTATTTTTCATGCTGGATGAATGGACAGTAAAACTGCGGCGTGAGGATGGCAGACAGAGCATTCCTCAGCGGCAACGAACTAGCCGCTTTAACGTGTTATCTGAAGACGGGTGTTTATAAGGGGGATGTGGTGGTCGTCTCATGAAACTCCGTAGGACACATCACCGGCAATCGTTTTTAGAATAGAATTCAATGCCTCCATCATTGCTCCCGTAAAGCATTAGATGTGCATCTATTTACTGTAAATTTGAATGTGAACGAACGCACCCACTTGTGGAGTTAAATGCAGAACAGTTCATGCGAACTATTGATTGTGAGTACTCATACAAAGGATTGGTGTTGTGTATAAAAATCGATTGGAATAGGACAGCGGCAAAAAACGCTTGTAAGGTTGGTACGTTGATTTGTTTCACACCGTTTATTCAGCCTGCTTCCTCATCATACAAGAAGTGGTTACACAGAAGAGGGAAGCCTTTGACCATTCCCAAGCAAATTTAGCTAAGAAGAGTCGCCATTAGGATCCGATGGAGACCACACTTTGGACGCTTGTTCGAGAATTTGCAAAAACAAAACATGGATAATTTAGTAAGTCGGCGTTAAGGCTCCAACGTGCCTGCAAAGCAAGCGAAGCTGTTGCATTTCACTTTTTGGTAATATCCGTAGTATAACAATATGGACTGAGTTTATCAGCTACAGTATCTAATGGAATGGAAAGCGAAGGAAAGCGAGTGGAAATGAAAAGCGACCCAACTCTCCAATGAAAAGCGAAAGGGCCTCTCATTAGAAGCTGACATGAGCTTTTGCTTCTTCGTTGTGCCTTCAGCTCTTCGTGTATTATTTCCCTATTTTCATGAGCCAGTTACAGAGGTTCCTCGTCGTGATTATTTAGAATCCACTGATTAAAAAACGCGTAAGGCTTCATCATTTGCGTTGGCGATTAACTTCATAAAGGCTAATTTCCAATGTTCGTTGCTTCACTTTTAGACGCTGAAAGAATCACATATAACATTAACTGAAGTATTTGTTGATCATTTCCGGAATAAGAGGAAACTTGAAGAATTGGCTAATCCCATGAATGCACAACATTACTGCCACCTATGCAATGTGTGGGTTGTTCGTTTCCTCTCTTTTACATGGACTGATGTGTACGTCGGAGGCGAACTGCGCACTGTAAGCTTGATAGGTACGGCATCTCGACCCTATGATGAGTTGGTTGACTAATTTTTGGTCGTTGAGAATGTGAAGAGTGCTGAATAAATTGCACTTTTCTCACTGAATATTGCATAGTTTTATGACTTTATTGAATAAGAAGACCTCAAGAGCATTATTTTTCGGAATTCTAAAATTCTAATTAACTATAAAAAAATTAATTAACAGCTGACATTTCGAATAGAAAAGTGTATCAAGTGAAAGCATAACCGTTATTTCGTAGAATGAGTTTGTTCCTATAAGAGGACCTCGTATGAAACTGGTAATGATACAAATATGTTATCAATAAGAGATATGTTACAAAACCTTAGAGATTCAATACAAGCGGGAATTGCGTTTACTTCCAAAGTCTCAAAGAGAATATTCTGCAGGTGTATCTGCTTTTGCTCTCGATTCCTGCATCTCTAATAGAGCGACTGCACTTCTTTCATGTAATGAAAGAGAGAAATTTTTCCATAACCTCCAGAATCATTCTCGGTTTTCATAATTTCTAGAGATGCATTTTCTTTTATTTATTGATAAAAGCTCTACCTCAGACTGAAAGAAAGTGAAAATAATTCCAGCAAATTTTCTAGCAGTGCAAGCTTTAAGCTTTCTCTGTGATGATAATTCGGTAACCTGAATTTCCTCTACAAGAGTTGATATGCAAGTTTGTAAGTGGCGGACATTCAGTATTATTTCCGTCAACAACAGGAAATCAGCAGCAACAGGAAAATCACAGTAATAAGGATGTATTTTTCGACAAATCACACATCCTAATAGTAGCTGTTCAATTCCAGGCGTTTAACATTCATTTGAAAGGGTCGTTGAGAAGTAACCCATTGCATGCGCGCATAAAATATTCCCACTGCTAGAAAATTTTAGGTACACTTTCCCAAGTGCACTTTCCCTATTGTCGAATTATGGACTCACTCGCATTGCAGAAAAAAGATGAAGGTGAATAACCTTGAATTGCTGATGTTATTATATATGTTCTGTCATTTTGAGCAACATTCACGCTCCAGCTAATAAGCACTTAGAATGCACATGACGAACATTGACTTCTCTCGTAGTACAATAAAAAGTATTCCCATCTCACATTCAGAGATACTCACAGCGTTCACACGTGGATATAACGTTATCAACAAAAATGACGTGACATCGGCTCCACTTCTGTAAGTTCTGTGTCACCCTCTTGTTTGATTTTACCGGGGTGCATAAAAGACCCACTAGAAGCAGACTGTTAGGTAACTAAATGCATCAATTTCTTACTCTTTTCTCCAAACAAACCACCCATGAGAATGACCATATACACTATAAGGACACCTCAAATTTGGACATTACCGGCCACAGGCTACGGTGCTCAGCGACTGTACAACATACAGCCAGATATGACTGGTGCATCACCGTATACGGTGTGCAAGAGTTCACCGTCTTCCAAGCAAACAGAGACTCACAGGTATGCATTAGCTGATATACGATTTTTTGCTCTCTCATAGCAACCCCCGTAGTGCGCATGTACGACGTCAATGTTTCTACGGATGGAGCAGGATGCGAAATCTTGCACGTTGTAATTATGAGAAATATTATAATTGTTGGAGAAGAGCAACACCGTTCGAATTTCAATTCTTGATGAATCAATAAAACCAACTCTCGCAACGTTTGACAATTTCTGCCGCTAAATTCGAGCACCGAAAGATGCAGCTTTGCCAAACGCAGTCGTGTTCATGTCACTGCGAATTATCCATACACCGATGATCGAGATTAAAACTTCGATGCCGACGAACAACGGAACTACGGTGGGAATCCACTTGACTGAAGTATGCAGGACGAATCATTTGCTCCCCGACTGCATCACTGGACTTTTGCAAAATACTTCGACTTCCAAAGGTGTGCAACAGTTTTCATGAACACCTCAGGTACGGCCACATATGTCTTCCCTGTTCTGTCCATTTCTTCGCTTCCACCTTTCTCTTTTCTTCACAGCAATACTAGGAACAGTCATAGACTATGTCAGTATACTGTCGACATTTCAGGTGAAACCCGAATCGCGCTTTCTCCCTCATATTCGTATGCACACCCATGCAAACAGGAGGCCACTTCGGTAACTACGTGAACAAAAAAACAATGCAGATAAAGAAATCGGCGTCGACAGTGAGGAAAACATCAAAGTACCAACGACGCAATGAAATAAAAACTTCAAGAACCATTCTTGTTTTTGAAAAATCACATTCTACTTATCCTCAGGAGGGTAGAAATCCGAAATGATCTCACACATAGAAACCCATTTCGCATGGGCGCACGGCTCCTTCGCAAATGAAAGTGAGGAATTTAAATGCAGGTACCAGTGTTTTCTACGTTCCTGATGAACAGCCACCTTTTTTCTTCATTGAACCGTCTCACCCCATTATCGACCCTCGACGTCGGTGATATTCCTCTCTTAATCATTTTCATAGTAACTTCCAAAACCGCAATCATATACCATCCAACTACCAAAAATTTTTCGGTCGCTTGAAAGAAAACAAAAAACCAACGATCCTTCAAATGCCTTCCTTCTGCAATGAATTCACAAAGACACAATGCAGCACATTTTTTCACAAGTCTTCTTCAACCACTGCATCGGGCAACCACACCACTGGTTCACCAATTTAAAATAAAAGAGCTGAGTGCTTCGTGGCGCCCCCTATTTACGAGTCTCATCTGTCAGAAGCAAAAGAGCGAACTTGAAGATGCACAGCTCCGAAGGTGAGCAGCATTCAGCAAACATTTTATATACTGAACAAGCACATTTGAATGAGTGCGGTGAAGAAAAAAAAACAAACAAAGAACCCACCCCATCCCGTTTTGGTACCAGGTGGGGTGGGTTCAAAACAAAACAGAACACAAATTTTCCGCATATGGCATCTCTGCAAATGACACCACTCAAAACGTATCTACGACCTCACTTCCGTTAGCTATTATGAACGTCTTTAACAGCGCGAATGAGTGGTCCTTGAGTAACATACGAAACTCCACACCCTATATTTAAGATTTTCTAAACGCTTCCAAACTCTCATCAGCAAATGCAACGAGATAAGTGGATCAGCATGGAGGGAACGAACATAAATGCAGATGAGTGGGGAAGCGACAAGCGCATCACTTATCTGCACACTAAGATATCCGCAAAAGACAAACTGGACTGGTACTCTGCTGATGCACGTATCTTACTCACTAAACGATCGCTACCCTTGCATCACAACAGTGTGAACTGATTCATCCCTTTATGTTAAATTTACGCTTCAAAACTCCTTCTGCACGATGTCGAGTCCCTCAAAGCTTAATGTGAAAAACGTGCTCCCCACTCAACTTAAACGAATATACCAACATTGAATCCATTTCCCCGACAACCCTCTACAATAAATTCAAAAATATAGCTCACCATTAAAATTGCATTCAGAATACCTCATGATAATCTTCATTAATAAAGTGTGATGGATGTGCCTGCATAATTATTCATATGCTTCAGACATATTAACACAGCGCCCTCTACCAACATATAGTTGCCAAATTGATTACACGACAACCGACTCGCCAACGAACAGCGCAATTTTTTCCGTTGCACGCTCCAGCAAAACGCTACGTGATAGGAGCGACGTGTGTCTGGAGCGTTGCAACAACGTTCCGACAATTCAATGAAATAAGAAACGAATTTGCGTCGATGCCTACTTAAGGATGCGCTTCAGAAAACCGCTCTTCCAATGAGAAACTCAAGGACGACCTAAAACTGACGACAATGATCCATGAACGTTAAAAATTTTGTTGAATACATCTCTCTAGCACGTGGTGGGAAAAGAACATGTTATAACGATGAGAAATGTGCAAGCTATGAGGTGTGTCTTTCGACGACTGATGGCATCGTCAAAAAGCACCGTCACCGCTGAAGACCACCGACAATATCAGATTCAATCGCATAAAACACCACTGCAGCTTAACAATAAAAATGAGCTTTCAGCAATGAAATCTTTTAACTAGAATTCAGTCAACAACAAATGACGAAAAGAATATAGAGGCTTTCCACCCGACTCGACGGGATACACAATGACAGACACATCGAAAATATAAGATGCACTTCAACAGGGAATTAACGCAGCCAAAATTGGATTCACAACGTTTAAGCGCTATAAAATGCTCGCAGTGCCCCAAATCCTTCATAAATGGAGAATCAAAGATTCACCGTCATATTCCCAAGTAAGCATTTTAAATTACCTAATCATTCTAACCAGTTCAAGTGACTCGCATTCACTCCTTTTCAAATCATAAGATGGTGTCATCGCGGTTATGCCACAACGATTATGAATTTTAAAGTCGTTATTATGTTTAGAGTTACTGCTTTCACATTTCTTTAACAGTATCATAAACGAATACGAACATTTACCTCAGTAATATACATTACTTGTCATTTCGTTGGTTAATATCCTGGTAACTAAATGTAATCCTTCAAAGGGTCCCAAACGTCCAGATCAATCAAATTATTCTTTGTAAAACCCTTTATTAGCACATACGCATAATATTTCGGTCAAAAGAGGAAACGCAGTGACCAGCAATAATTAACAAACGTCGTTGGCGCACATGAAAGTCGTCTACTTCTTGCCTCAGCTTTCCTCCATCTCTGACTCAGCAATATCCTCTGGGGCATCGTGACCTGAAGCTGAATATACCCACACGAATAAGCAGCGATAAAAATTGTCCCCTTTCTTGTAAATGCAATCGAATTCCACAGAAACTATAGGACCGTTTAAGCTATTAACGAAGATTCCAAGTGGCTGTGAATATAGCATTTCAAACGCAATCAACGCAACACCTAATGTGCGAGGCAATATCCTAAGCAATGCCCTATGACGAAAGCAAAATTCACAAGCAAATGGACTTCGCTCAGTATTTCGTTAAATACCAAAAGTAATGGGAAAAATATCCCGCAGCGCTTTTTTCTGCTCATTTTCATAAGTCGTTCCCTTAGCTAACCTTTTTATTGGTACCCTCCAACCTCATGAATTGTATCTGCCGAAATCAACACTACAATATCGCCACTTTTGCCTCTTTTCTTTCTTCATAAGTTCAGCTTTAACTCTGACTTAACTGTATACTTTATATGACAACAAACACTTCACTCATGAACAGAATTTCGATTTTAGGGCTCACCACAAACCCACTTTAGATTTCATAACGAACAATAATTCCATCCACCTTAAGCATCGCATTCGACGCCTAACTTTCAATTTCTTAAACAACAACAATTCCATCAGTGCCCCACACAATTTTACTCGAAACCATTCAAGCTATTACAATAGCAGTCTTAATTTCGCAGTGGGATATATTGACAGTTTGAATGTCTTAAGTGCAGTTTTCATTTCCGAACTGGCCATAATAATCCCATTCTAAACTTTTCTAATGACCATAATTTTATTTCGAATTCCCTAACCACTAAAAAATTCTTTGTGAAGCTCTCAAAACACCATACTCCTATTTCGATTCTTCAAAAGTGCAATAATTCACTTCTCTCCTTCTCAAACAACTCAACTAACAAATGAATTAACGATAATTATTGGAGATAGAAATACGAATAACATTCGCAATCATTTGTGAAGGCTGAAACGATCAAAAAACAAAATTTCTGCACTTTCAACAAATGAAATTCCATTAAAAATGAACACAGAACGTATAAATCAAAGTTTCCAATCATGAACTATGAGAGCGTCAACATTCATTTCAGTCAACCAATTAGTATTCAATCAACTCATCCCTTCATTCAGACAAATTACTTCTACATTTAAGTGGAAATTTCCAGTTGATTACAGCTAACAGTTACGTGACTAATGAACAGCACTAATTAATAAAGCTTGTCTGCACGTGTCTGTGCAAAGATTTGATTCCTAACAACATTACTGATCATTTATTCATTTATTTTCAAGATCATATTCGATCCTGAAATCAAAAATATCCACTCTTGAAGCACATAATCGCTTCTCTTTGCTGATGGAGTGGCTCCGATTAATAGTGGGAGTAAATAAATGATGATATGGGCTCTAAAAAAAAAAAAACAAAAGATACCTTCATGCACAGCAACAGGTGGTTCGAGCACCAAAAAGCGAAGGATATCTGAAAGCGAAATAATACCGACGACCTTCTGCTCGTGATCAGTTACAATGAGCCGGTGAACTTCTGCCTTCACGATCACCTCAACGACCATCATCAACGTGTCTGTTTCAGAGCAACTTCGAACACCCTCAAACCACTGAAATATGAAGAATTATTCTTAATTTATATGACCGAAGTTCTGTCACCCCACCACTATCGATGAATTATATTATTTCTGTTCGATATAGGAATTATGAGAAATGGGGATAAGTGAAGCTGCCGTTGGAAATTACCGCGCATGTTCTCGGAAAAAAACCCTTTCAACTATGCCATTTCTCTTTATCAGCCTTAACTCACAGTGCCAGCCACTCTTTCGTGGTTCGAACGTGAATGAGAATGGAACCATAGATAGCTGAGCAGAGCGAATACATTAATCACGTTGTATGCAAAACAGTCCGACCACGTGACCTCACAGTTTACGACGGGTGGAAGTTCATAATGCGATCTCTTGCACACCATTCTCCACGAGTTCTTTAGCCCACAAGATTCTCAAAGAGATAAGTGATTGACGGATCTGTTCTCGTAACAAGAAGCACTTGAGTATATTTTACGAACATCTTGTGCGCCCGCCGATAGCCCATCACCTGCGATTTAGATGATTCACCTGACTTGCGAGAATAGAAGGCAACCTTCCTACTTCATCCGCACGTGGATAATGTGGAGCGAACACGCGCCATGATAACTGATGAAATTTTGTTCGGTTGCATTGCTTAAGTACAGGATTATGCTAATCAGAACGACACACATAAACTGAAATCGTTCGTTTCCTTTGCAGTGATCGATGCACCAGAATATCAGATCTCTCTTGGACTCGAAAACCGGAACGCTCCACTTCAGAAAGAAAACTCTATTAGAGGTTGAAAAATAAAGATTACATTTCAAAATATAGGACGGTCCTGAAATGACAAAGCCCACAGAGAAAATTGGAAAAATTGAATCAGGAGAACTGGAGAAATTGAAAATATAGACGTTCTTCTCAAGCGAAGGCCACCACACACCCTTGAAACCGACTGTGAGATCGACGCTATGAACTTGCAACCGATGATGGAGTCTGCCCAATATGTATTTAATGTTGAAGGCTCCACCTGCTTGAAGAAACCCCGAATGCGCACCTTTGCCAACAGCGCGCTTTTTAATTTAATTGCATCATGACATCCTGGAATGCAATCAGTGTGAACGCCTCACACCAATGCTCGAAGAAAAGGTTCGCTGTGTAACGTTGGACTTTCAGTTCATTGCGTGTGAAGTATCCATAAATCCAAAGAATTCTATTGCAGGGGCAGATGCTATTCTATGATAGATATTAAATGAACAAAAAAATAATTAAATAACAATAGCGCTTTAAATCACCGTCCAAAAGGCAAGAATTCCCCGATCTACGCCAACTCATCACAACTTCGCAAATCAATAGGCGCCTAAGCGAAAAATTACTCGAAAATAAATAGCTCGTTTGCTTTTCCCTCGAAAACATTAACATCATGGTGACATTTGAAAGAGAAAACCATTATTTTATAATCATGTTTAGTAGTAGAAAAGCTCGCTGGAGAGTAATACTGGGTAGGCTGAAAAAGAAATTCATGGCGAATCTGAGCTCATCATGCTATAATTATTTCAACAAAAATTCGAAACACCACCCACCTCCGATCGATGTTTTAATGCATCGTGCACGGTTACATCCAAATCATTGTACACCTTCTCAGCAGCCAAATTTATCACATCAAACTTTGCATATATATCGACAACCTAAATTCAGTAAAACTATAGGCATGGTCTAAACAGTATCAATTTGGAAAAGACTTCCTTAAAATGGGAAATCAGAAACTTACTGAGAGGCACAACATGCATTCTTGTTGGCAGAGTTGCCACATTTTCAGACGGCGATTGTGTATACAATGAAGGCATCGCATCAGAAGAAAAGCTCACAGCAATCAACGGTCACAGCGTTTGGTGAATAAGGCCGCGAACAAATGTAAAATAAAATTCAAAGCGGTTTTCCCATACTTCATAGGAATCGAACATTTTTTGCTTAAGTGATAATATTATTGAAAAGATGAACGAGTCATGTGGCATTTCTTAAACATAACTTATGGGACTCCGATTCAAAGCTTGTGATTGCCGTCATCAAGAACGCAAGGATGTGAAAACTACCCGAGATGATCACCGAGAACAGAAATATCCGCACTTAAGCAATTTCAGATGAAAACACATTCCAGATTAAAAGAGTGGCAGCCATCTGTAAATTAAAAGATCGAGACATGTGGAGCTAAAGGCATGGACGTCACATCCATCAATGCACAGATGTAATGCATTTTCCACGAAAATGTAATTATAACCTAATGATTGTCCTTTGAAAAGATACCACTGCGAAAGACGCCCTCACTCCCCTGCGCCACCTCTCGGCGCATAACAAAAAAAGAACCTTGCCGTCCTTATCGACAAGCGGCAAAGCAGAGACCCGCTTTTGAAGAAAAGTTCGCAATGCATCAATGAGCGGTGTATGCATCGAGATCGTGGAAATATTGCCCCATGTGCCGATGCCCAACTCCTTCGGCGTTTTGTCCATAAAAGAAGGTCGTGGCAGATCAACTAGCTTAAAAAAGCATTTCATCATAATCGATTATTATCGTCATTCATTATTACTATTGTGATGATATCCAAAAAATTGCTTTCAATAAAGGATTCACATGAATGCATCGGAGCGATTTTCAAACATCCAAAGAAATAAAATACTTACGAGAAATAAGTTAAGTTTTAGTTATGAATTCACGACTGACATCGGTGACGGCTCTTTAGCATTTACAAAAACATCAATCTCATGCTTTTCAACTACAGTACTACTAACTATAAAATTACTTAGGCGCTGATATCGTAATACTCGTTAAGCAGATGCAATAAAGTTATACCCACCCACAATCACAGTAATATGTACGCATCTCTCACGCCATTACAATGAAATATGGCCAATCGTCAGATCAGGCCTCTAGAATGACATCGAATAACTCTAACATTAAGATCCGATCGTACGGTCCCTTTTAGGAAGTCGACCACTGTCCTCAAACCGAGAGAATAGAATCGAAGCGGTTTCAAATCAGAGGAAGGTAAGAGGCTAAAAAAGCGGACAAACCAATAAAAGGCTTACATATAAATAAAGAAATTTGATGATGCGCTTGTGTGTGAGGATGTATGAGATATTACCAGAACCGCGCTCCATCACTGGCAATCTGTGCACCTTCGATTCGCAAAGCACCTGCACCGCACGATGTAAACTGCAACGCAAATAAGTTAACAATCCCCTCAAAGCACCCATAAAATATGAGCTTTACAGTCACGATGATTTCTTGGTGACCGATATTCACTGACGCCTACCCTCAAGTTCATTCGCTGGCTGCGTCACAGACACTAACTTCAAACAAACGGCTCTTGAACTTGGCACACTACCAGTACCTCTAAACTCATGCACTCGTAATTTTCAAAAAGAGAGAATACCACTTCCGTAGTTGAGACTGATGAGAGATATTAAAATTCGTAGGCAGGTGCTATATCGCGACATAACAAATTCTGACACCTTGCGATAAAGTGCTCTTGGCAGCACATCCTAAATGGTCACTCATTTTCCCACGCGGCTAATGGTTTTTCTATTCACAACGAAAGAAGGAAATTCGCTGACGGAAGATTCAGTCATTACTTTTTCTGTGAAATCAATTATATTCAGTGGAAATCCATATGCAATGAACGAAAAGCCAAAGGCGGTATTGTGAAAATTAAAAAATGTGACAAGCCACGTCATACCTGAATAATATTATGAAACCTTAGCTCAGAGCCTTCTCCCCATGTTTCCTTGATATGATCATTGCTGTATTCCATCTCATTTGTTCACTTATATAAAATAAAAAAGAC
Source organism: Parascaris univalens (assembly GCA_037576465.1). Classification (NCBI taxonomy): domain Eukaryota; kingdom Metazoa; phylum Nematoda; class Chromadorea; order Rhabditida; family Ascarididae; genus Parascaris; species Parascaris univalens. Next base: position 129,778,188 of record CM075173.1, on the reverse strand, counting down.
TTTTTTCTGCAACCGAATTCATTAGTGCACTCGGTGGCAATACTTCTGCGTGACTGACTGAAGTAATTCACGGTTGGATGCCACAGCAAGTGAGCGAAATAAAGATGTTCACCTCTCGGAAGGATCGATTGTGACTAGCGGTCTCGCCTTTCCATCTTTCTCAAATGTTTCCCTCCAAGTCGATATCTTATGCTCTTCGAGTTCTTTAATGCCTTCACTCTTTGAATCACTTGTATAGTACCTATAAACCTTCAAAGTAACAAAAACGCAGTGTTTTAAACTTTTCTAAGGTAAAACATACGACACATAGGGTACACACGCTCAACTGGCTTATCATCTTCAACAAGAAGTGTCTGGAGTGAACGCGATCGTTCCCCCATCATCTTTTACGTAATTACATAAAAATTAAAACGGAAAAAAGTACCGCAAGATATCTTGATGTTCAACATTTTCCAATGTGGGAACTATTTTGATGTTCGGGAATTGTTCAAATTTTTTGATGACGAACGATCGATCGTAAGCTTATTAAAAGTCGGATGAGAAGCGTACCTGTGAAGTATTTCAATGAAGTCAGTAATGGTGAGCATGCCAACAAACTCCTGTTTGCTACTATCCCATAACGGCGCCGCACGAACCCCATTGTAGACAAGTGCAAAGAACGCCTTCCGCACCTGCAAATTAATCCTCGAAAACATTGCTGAAAACTCGTTGATTTTCGTCTATTGCCATATCGAGACGAAAAAGATTACGTCCCAAAGCGTTTCACTTGCGTTCCTTTCAGGCAACTTCATCAACTTTGCTATCGTAAAGTTAGCGGCACGATCATGACAAAAACACAGACATATGCGCCACCGTTTACCTATATGAAAAGCCTTGAATTAGCATAACACCCGCAACTACAGACATATGAAAATCATTCAACAAAAACATAAGTGAACCGACAATAATCAGAGCCTGTCATCGAAACCCATCTAATTTTATTGTGCATTGTTATACCATAGAGTGCTCCCCATATCTTTTGCTGAAAACCGCCGAGCATAAACAATAACGAGGGATGCCCTAATAATATCGCAAATCAAACGTACCGGAAGTTCGGTATCGAAGACGACCAATTTGGAACTCGTAGGAATCAAATCATAGGACTTGTGTGCCTTCATAAACAGAGCATAAACTGCATCTTGACTCTCTAAAATCACAAGGCTCACAAGTTAAAATTAAGCGTCCTCAAATCGACATTATCCACTTAAGCGAAGGTAACATAACGCAACAAACCTCGTACAATTTCAAGGATACTATACTATACATTCCTACAGCTGAATCACCCATAATTATTTGTTAAAAAATCTCCATGACAGAAAATTAACCCTTCTCACTCGCCACCTCGTCGATAAACAACGCACATTAAATTCAAAAGAACTCGAGTTTATTCTGCCTCGAACTGAGTGAGTGATGCCCACGGTTCTCAGAACGGAGAAAAGAGAAAAGAAGATAATTCTTGGGAAAACATCTCTGTGCTTGCCTAAGAACAAAAAGCGCTGGGAAAGGGAAATGTGAAGTGTTTGAAAAGTTGAGTGAAAGGGGATGTGCAGGAAATTCTTTACAACGTCCACTGCAAAAAATAGCTAATATGAAATTTAATAGCTTATCGATTTTTATGGTGTAAAGTATTTTAGTTGAAACCATCTTCTTTTGTGGAACAGATTCAGATCATCTTCAGAGATAATCGCCTTTATGCCAATATAAACCGCATCAACGACTGTTAGGACTTTACAAGAACAAATGAGAACATTCAATTTGTTTCACTCCATTTTTTCCAGATCATCGCGAGCGAGATTTAATTGCCGCTAAGCTGTCTATCAATAAATGGGCTTACAATAACTTTCTAAGATTGAAGGAAATTTCAGCAGAGTGCTGCAGTCAGGATTTCGCCCTGAGAAAAAGAATAAAGAAACCAAATACCCACCTCTTAAGAGTGGACCACCCTCAATATAACACAACTGTATTCTTGAGATAATCAACGCAATCCTAATCAAAACTTGCCCAAAATGATCGCTCAAATTCCTCGTACGACCATTAACCGAAACGTTAAAGTTACAAGAATGCTTCGGGTTGTGACATTCCCACCTTCCATCAACCTCCTTCTTCAGTAAGCGTCATCGAAGGTGATTAAAAATCCTAACCAAAAATGATCTTGTTGATCTCGGGCAAATAGCTGCCTCCGATCGGTGAGAAAGCTGGCGATCCTTCCCATGAACTGTTCAAGAACGAACTCTAAAATAAAACAAAAAAGCCAAATATGCGTTAATAAACTGCACTTACTTGGATCCAGTGCTGTATGCCAGCCCTCAAAATCAAACACTGTCGGATGCTCATGACGACTGACCGAGAAACGTGAACGTGCCGATTTAAATGGCGAATAACGATTTGAGGTGAGAATCGACCCTCGCAAAATCCCCCTCAACGCTGGTACAGTTAAGGAAGACGATGCTACAGTAGTATCGAGGAGGACAGGTGGAGGTTGTGCACTAATACTCCTACTTCGATAGTGGCGCTCGTGCAAGTGAGCTATATCACCGGTTTCAACTGATCGCGTTGACGGTTGCGGTTCAATGATGACGCTTTCAATATCAACCGAGAGTGGATGCAGCCGTAACAGTACTTCATGTCCTGGTCTTATACGAACGCGTGCTAACTGCCCATCAGTGAATTCTGCATTTTGTCGCTCAGAGCTCGAACTAGTGCCCGAAGCGACAGGGCTTGAGCTTGAACTGCACGCTGATGCATCAGTAACTGAGACGCTAGTTTTCCTGGACTCACTTCCGCTGCTACTTGAATGAAAAGCAGCGAAAATTTTATGTTTTTCTTTTGCTCCTCTAGTACTTGTACCATTACCAATATTAGATTCTTGTTTTTCTTGTTGATGATGGCGTTCTTTTCGCTTATAAAGCGCTTTTCGCAGCGAATTCTTTGCTGCCAGCATTCAATTTCAACCCCAAGTCGAATCAACCCTCTTGTCGGATCACCGCACCCGCGCAACAAAACCGCGAAAGTGGGTAGCGCGATATTTGCGATGCTGCGCTGTTAGCAATCGGTCGCGACCTAATTCAAAAGAAGCACTTTAACTGCGAGCTTCCATAACTTGACATGCCCAAGTCACCACAGTTGCGACGAAATTATATCCACTGACGCTTCAAATTGAATAGATTACAGCGAAACGAATAAGGCGGATCAATCGCAAGTGGACAGATCACTTGCAATGAATAGTGAGCAGATTAACAGCATACACTCATTGATTAGTGCTGAAAATAGCGGCAATGAGGTCATCACAGAGAAAATGCGAAATCGTATGAAAACGTTCAATTGGCATCTGTGTAATATGAAATGATGGTCAACTGAATGAGAGCTGCTTCGAAGCATTCAAAATCGTTATGATGAAACATAGAAGAGAGAGGAAAAAAGAAAGAAACCTAAGGCGGAAGTTTATGAAAGACGGAGAATCCCTTAAAAAACGCCGGAATTGTTCCTCCTCTGCATCCTCTTTTTCACTTCCTCCTCTTTTCCACTAGTTCTCTCTGTCCTACATATACCAACCGAATGTTTATCTTCATAAGTCACGTTCTATAATTCAAAATAAATAAATAAATAAAACGAACAAAACAATCGAGGTCGCCAATTCGTTGGCTTTTCATTCGGCTAATAAAATAAGCTGCTATGATTCTTAAGCAATGCGAGATAAGAACGTTTTGTGCAGTATAAGCGGCAACGACTTTATACAAAAAGAAGCAATGAGAGTGGAAAATGGGCACTGACGCGGAAGCGCACTAAAATAGCACTATGCTAACACATCAATGTCTCATGACATCTGCTTGTAAGATACGAAAAACTTCAAGCAAACGGTCGAATATAAACACTGCCAAAATTCAAATACCGCCGTCGTTCTATCGATGCCCCGAGTGGAATAACGCTTTAAACGCCTGACGTAAGTAAATTTTCTCAATCATTGTATAAGATAATGAAAAAAATATATGCTAAGCGGAGTAGTGATTGCGGACAATTAAGCGAAAAATTCCCGAAAGGAAGACAGAGGAAGTAAGCGGCAATAATGGAAGGCAATCAAAACACGACAATCGACACTTTCTGCGGATAAAAGGTCTTTTAGATGCTCTTCAGAGCAATAAGAACGCACTAATGCCTCACAATAAGTGAACTTTCTGAAATTTTTAACAACCGCTAGTTTATATCTGCGAATATTTTACCTACAATCACTATAGATGAAAGTACTATTACACGCCAAATGATCTCATATAGGGCAAAGAAAGCGAGAAAAGGCATACTGGACCCCTTCCCTTCCGTCGAACCTCCACTTATCACATCACACCAAAATGTGCGACGGTGAACAATGCAGCTAATGAATCACTAAATGGAAAGATAAAAATAATAAGGTGATAAATGTCCTGAAAAACGCTCCCACTGTAAAATCAACTTCATCCTAAGAATGAGTTCCATACAAAGAAAATTTCTGGAAGAAGTTATTAGAAAGATGTGAGGACAGAACCAGAAATTATTATACTACAGCTTGCAACGAAAGTAGAAGATAAGGTAAAGCGGTAGTAGTTCTTCAGCAAACTTATTCGCACTTGTCGAAGTATGCAACTATAGAAACGTTAAAACTGCTGCGAAAAGAAAAAACAATAAACAACCTTTTATCTCCAAACATGCTTAAAACAGATGAGAGTGGAATAGCGCACCCGAAGGGTCGCCGTGATATGAGCTTTTAGATTTCGTGCGGTTATCTGAACTGACTGCTCACTTGTGTGAGAACAATGATGAAAGGAAAGCAGACTATTTGTGGGAACAGATCCTCAACGAATTCATTACTGAGTTGCGAGAAAACAGCTGAAGAAAAAGAAAATAAATGAAAGATTTTGTGGCACCTTATAGAACCAATTACTCATACAGCTGACAGAAGGATTGTCGTTAATGAAAATTGGGACATTCATCCCGTCATGAAGATTACAAAAGCAAGACTTCACTGTCACAACGACTTCAGACAGCTTGGAAATAATGCACTAATGAGCGCACAAAAAACATAAACGGACAACAAGTCCTGCTGAGATTGCAAAGGCGCACAAGAATCTATTGATAAACTCCACAGGAAAATTTAATGATTTAAACTGTTTGACACCGTTACTTAAAAAGGACTATAGGGTCAGTGGTACCACACGCATTACATACCCTCTCACATACAGATACTCAGATGAACATATACAGAGCCACAAAGTATTTCAAATAATGTCACCATGAAGAAAGCGGCAAATAACTGAATAAACGAGAAAAATGTAAGACGTTTGAGGACAAAAATGATTTCTTAGAGATTCTAAAAACTGCCGCCGTTCGTATAAGGAATGCAAATAAAATGTATGAAAGCATGTGGCAACAAGACTACTCATAAGTAACAACAAAAAGGACATACAAATAGAGCTATTGTGCCTCAATCGCAGAATTCCCACATCAAAGGTATTCCCTTGAAAGCTCCCACTTGTTTTCTTCCCTCATTTACTTTACCCTCTCATAGATTTTCACACATTTTGCAGCAAACTGCATCAGTGGGTTAACAGAAACATTTTATGCTAACACTAACTCCTTCCACGCCCAAACACAGGAAAAAAAGAAAAGCAGGTAGGATGAGAGGCAGGGCGGGAAGAAGGAAAGGGTAAGATGAAAGGAACCCACAGTCCTTTGGTAAAAACCTTCTATGCAAATTGGGAAACTTCCAGGAGAGCGTTTCTCGTTATACAACCGGGAGAGTCATCAAAGCACCCGCTTCACTCCATCAGCACTGAAAGATTTTTTCATTCTCTTTTTCCCACCAGCGAAGTTCATGCGTAAAACATTTCAGCTTCTCATAACAACAGCAAGGAGAGGGAAAAAGTCCACGCCACAGCAAAAATTTTTACGAGAATTCACGAAATTTGCTCTGAATAAAACCACCCCTACACTTAAACGTGGGTATGTAAGTATACGCCAAAGGATGAAGTGACGCGAAACGTAACAAACGAGTGATATCTGATTCTATGGAACAAAGGATTTAATCGAAACAGTGTCGAATATCAGTAGTACAGAATATGAACGATCTAGAAGACCACTCGGTGGACACTCTTTCTGAATTACTTGAGAATTAATGAAAACGCATCGGTCGATCCATAGCAACCTACACGTTGTTAACGATAATTTGCATTTCCGTTAATTTACAGATTTTGCATCACAAATGATGAATTACTTGATTGACGATAAACCATGATACTCAGCCATCCTTTCAGGATCCACTCGCAAGGGCTGAGTCACAAGGCTTCACGAGAATAATCGTCGTAGTTTTATTCCAGATTTGGAATAGTGCGCAAAAAAACGTGCAAAAAAGGAGGAAGAATTGAAGGACGTTGGCTGAGGAAACGGTCATCAGTACACGGTTACTTAATTGCTTCAATTTCTTTGACCTTTTGCCGGAATGTTCGTAACCTTACACCTCCAATCGTTAAGTCATAATTCCCAAATTCTCCTCTCCATACCTGCCACGAATAAATTCTGGCCACATACGGACTAGCCGTATATTTATAAAACGAGTCTGCGTAGTGATGTAAGCATTATCGCAAAATCAATCGAGGGTAATTCTAGAAACGAAAAAATAGCAGTACAAACTGCGAGAAGTGCACTTTCGCAGCATTAAAAGGATTATGCCAAGATGCAACACAGATTCTAAGGAGTTCACTTCGACAGATAGTCAAAGATTCGCCTAAGTTATCATCTGATGAAGAGATAGCATGAAAATTTTTACTACTGCCGCAGTATTGAGTATGTGAAATATTAATCATTTTTAAACAAAGATTACGAAGTTTTCTGAAAGAAATAATTATATTTATACTAACGTGCACTTCTCATTTGATACAAATATAACTTTTGGATTCTCAGGTCGACCTCACATCCCTTACCACCCTCCACGCTCTCCCACTGAATATAAAAATGTGCAGCTAACAGTGAAGAAAGGAGAGCACGATATCCCCATGCACTGAGAATGGAAAGGTAAAGCCCCTTTTCTTTACACGTAGCCGTTGACGCCACTCCTCTCGAACGCACGCCGCCGATGGTCGGTTAGCACAGCTGCTGCAGACGTTGTGATTCAATAGCATCCACGCTGCCCTCCCCTCCAACTCGAAAACAACTTTCACTATCACCATTTGAAGTGATGAAATAGACAAGAAAATATCTTTCTCTGAAAGCACTTCAAACATTCGTTTCTTGTCAAGTTGGGAAATCCATTAGGAGCACTTTCTTGACAGTCAATCAATGTCTACAGAGGTTACTGAGAAGCTGTCAAAAAGTGCTGTGGAAAAAGACATTCTAATAAACTGGACTTAAATTGAGAATCGAAAGCGTACTCTTTCTCAAAAGTTCAAAGAAAATGGCCCGGCATTTAGAGCTCGATGGGAGGGCGAAGATGAACCTCAAAAATCCTTTCGAGACGAAGTGTTGCAAGCGACCGAAGAGACTGTGAATTAATGTGGGAATTGTGCGTTAAAAAACTATCGAACGCTGCTTGCCAACATGAAACAAATGTGAAAATAGCAATTTGCGAGTGAAGAATGAGATTTGTGGGAGGATCGGCTGGATTTGCATTGGAAGTGAGAGCTCGCTCACCTATGGATAACGAAAGGAACACTAATTCCGTTTTGTTTTTTCAGCGCTATAATTGAACTCAACAAAAACCACTCGAATAGAAGACAAATTCCCCTCTGAAACATAACGCTCACAATATTTAAAGAAAGATTCAGTATGTAGCGAGTGAAGCAGCAATGAAACAAGCAGCCGCTAAAATTCGCGCAAGATGCCAAACCAATTAACGACGCCGACTTCACTTCATTTCAAGCTTTTGCAGTGAACTATTTTCTCGTCTATCGTTATGCAGAAAACCTTTTTCGCTGGAAAGTAAAAGGTGAGTAAAAAAGAGGAAACTTTATAATGAATAAGAAATGAAAGGAGAGGTGGGGACGGGGCGAGGAGAGGAAGCTTACGGTGGGCTCAGTCCTTCGGCAATCGAAATGCACACCTGAGGGGACGAAATATACGGAATGATCTAATGAAAAGAATTTACACAGATCATGGTACCTGTTGTTAACGACGCTAATGTTATATCTAGCTGTTTTGGGAAACAAGGCAACGGCTTGACAAAGATCTAAATCCGGCATGTGAGAGTGACACCGCCACTGTTTGAATGCTCATGAGTATAACATATTCGGTGCCAAACATACCAATAGCAGCTATTCGCTGCTGGTACACTGGTTTATACTCAGCACATTTAACGCTTTTAGATAAACCGAACCCAATTAATAGATTAGTCTACAAATGTCAAAAAAACCGCTCGCATAATTCAAATATGAACTTTCGGTGATAAATCACTGTTTGGTGTACGACATGTGCATAGGCCAATGCTTTCTGGAAAATGAAGGCGCGAAAAAAAGGAAGGAAGGAAAACGAAATGAGCAGAAGAAAAGGAGTGTGAAACAAACAATTCTCCACTAAAAATATTCAGCCTGAGAAAAGATTAAAGCATCGAAAAGAATCCTTCACTTCACAGAGGCGTAAAATCCCTCATCGCATAACAAGGCGACATTAAATATTAGCGGGAATCATCGAGCCGTTCTCTAAAAATTGGCAAAAATGGTCAATGATATAAGGAACTTCGAATGCCTTTTCTCTTGAAGTATTGCATAGTCGCAATTTCTTAAAATAAAACAAAAACCACATCAAAAAACACCTATCACAGCTCACCATCTTGATTCGTCGACGATTAAAGAGAGCAAAAATCTATGAAAGTGGCGGACAATTCATTAAATAAAGTGTCAAACATCCTCTTGGTGATCATTTAAACGCTGCTTGAAAGTGCAGATCTTATGAAATTTTCAGCGAATATGAGCATTTACTGAAATATTTACTAATTAGTAATGGTTCTGTTTATCTTGTCCCCATCACCTTACAAGTATTGACGAAACGGAATATCCAAATGAATGGAAGATATATGCACCTGGGCTGCGGACATTAAGGTATGAAAAGAGATAAGCGGGTTACTGCAAAAATAATGATTAACATCACGTCATCACTGCTATACATATCTTCTATTCTTTTGGGAACTCCACTCCGTCAACGGATATGATTTAACGAAACAGTGGGCGATGCGTGGTGGGAGAAATCAACGGTTGTAATGCGCTAGCCATAACTCTGAAGGAAGATAAATGAGAAAAGAAATTCAACCTCACATGATCCGCAACAAGTATGTGATGCATGAAAAGATATCACTATACTGGATGGAAAAAGAGGGAAGAGAGAGCAATCTCAAATCAACGACCAAGATAAAGTCTGCGTGGCATCGCTAGATGATTAAATGAGAAAGAAAAATCAAGAACTATAAGACTTTAGCGAACTGATGACTCCTCCGAAAGCTCCTGAAAAGCAAGGTTTCGTAATCAGAATAACTTAATAACTAGGGCACAAAAAACCCAATTTATCGCCGGCTAATTCATCTTGCTCTAGAAAAGCGTTTATGTAAATTGAGCGGTGCATTAATATTTTATTTTATTTTTAATGGAAGCCACTCATGGCTCAACAATTCAGAACACATGCGACGTGAAGATCCTTCACAGAAAACAGAGAGCAGCTGCGTTCAACAATTCCACTCACGCAAATCACAGCATCACATCGAACAGCTAATAACTGCACTCAATACTTTCATTCACACCTTCTGAAATACTTCTAAAATAGTTTCCGTATTTTCGAAACTTCCATAAAGAAATTACTTATTTCTTTTTGCCGTTCAAATCGTTTAATCAGCATTTTTGACGTTTATGTAATTTTCTGTCTTAAGCGAAAAGAAGGGCGTAGACAAACTAGAAAACAAACAACTTTGCAAAATTGCTCGCTTGCTTAGATATAAGCCTTCGAAACCATTAACGAAAAACTCGGAATCTCATGCAAACCTAAATAAGAGGGCTGCAGAAACTCATCAATCGTTTAATAGGAGCTCATGAAGGGCAAACGGAGAAAAAAACGTCTTTTTAAATTCATTCCCTTTTAGATAGGGAGTCGAGTGAACCTATGCAAACAATCGCTGATGAGGATACTGCTGGAGAGCTGTTCAATTTTATCGCCTCGATAAGAAAAAGAAACATATTTTCTTGAAGGAACCACATTCGAACAATTCAGAGTGATTGCAAAAACGGAAAGGCCTCAAATCCTTTTGTCAGCCTATATAGTCAGAATTAAGTGACGACGCGTAGACAGAAACCTCAATGACTAGAATCTCAAATAGTCACTTCAGTTGCTTCTTATTAATTATTGGCTAAAAATACAACGCAAGCGAGAACACCTCGAACTTGCCGTATTCGAAGGCTCAGAGCTTGTTATTAGACGCGACTTCGCAATCTTCCCAAATGTAAGCACAATCATTAAAAACATTTAATTTCCTCAAGTTGGTGCATTACATCTTCAGTTACGCGGCGTAAAGCTTTTAACACAAAACATAAGTAAATGCCCTAAACGAAGAAGTGCAGCCTCATTAAAAGGGAACTCAAGATCCCATTCCATAAAAACGTAATCCCTCTTTCGAAACATTACTAAACTGTGATATAACAGCCGCAAAACAAGGAGGGAAAGCGAAACACTACTCCTCCAGTTCAGCAGATCGATTGACTCAACAGCGCGCATAACATCTAAATGCTAACAGATCAAAAACAAATGAATAAAAACAATGCTCCAAATAAAGCATCCGTAAAGTGAATGCAATGAATGAGTGGTGGTGGCTATACTTTCACATTTGAATGCTCTCACTGATGTTCAAACACACATACACACCACGTGCACATCATAAGCGGGAATTAACAAGTGCATCGATGGGTTGGTTCATCAATAAAACAATATTTTAAATTCATAAATGAGTGGTAATCAACTGACTCTCATTGCATTTCGAAGAATGCAGTGTGCACTTTCAAAGCAGAAGAATGACTGCATACAACGGTCTGATTCGCCAGATGCATGCGTCACTTTCATTCACAGGCAAACTCAGAACACCGATATTTGCTCCGTCACCCCCTTTCGATAGTCCCTCCTCTGCCTCCCTAAGCACCCACCGATCATCTCTCATTTCCATGGGTATAATTAACGAACAAACGGGACTGACAGGACGTTCACACATTTCAAAATCATCCTCTCAAAAATCTCGCATTAACAAATCCGAAGTCTAAACCATTAGGGAACTGTGTTGGTCGTACATCGCCGCTCGAACGACCATCTTCTTTCCATTTCTCAGCAAAGTCAAAGAGTCTTCAATAAGACGGGATAGAATAAAATTAGAACCAAAACCAAAGTAGAACTGACAAGAAACAAATGATATGATAAACATTTATGTGCAAAGAGGACAAATGAAGAAAAACTTGCAGAAACAGCCAACAACCGAATTCAAGTAGAAGCAATTCCCGTTTATGTCACAGATTCAAGTCAAATAGCTGCCACTCATATTCTGTTCTTAGAGAAAAAGCTGAAAATATAGACCAGAGGCGAATTTTAGCACGACATGGCTCTTGCAAAATGCAAGAAGCCTTCGAAGGCTGATAAATGAACGCCATTGTAAAGCTACAATCAATCGTAAACAAATATTGTGGAGAAACTATGAGTAGAGGCCGTGATCGCTCTCGATTTTGTGTCCGTGAAAACATTTCACGCTTACTTTACTCTCAATATTGCAAATAATGTTGTGCCAAGACAACTTCTCACCATGTCTTCTCTAAACAACCAAATGATTACTGCATCAACGACCACATTCCTCGATGCTATTCTTAGATAGGAAACGTTCAACAAAGGTGTCATTTTACTGAACGACTGCCACATGATAAATGCATTCACATCATCGTTGTACACTCTCACTAACAGCTGTGTAATAAAAAGAAAGATGACTAATGACGCGATAACTCATTGCATCTTGCAACAAAGCCCTAAGTGCGTACTGAAATTACTGCTCCAGCTATAGAACAAGTTCCAGATCAAGAAGTCAACAACGAAACAGTTGCACCTGTGGCGCAATTACGGAATCACTCTTCGCCAACAAATAAATACAGGCGGATACTCAAATCCTCGAATACAGCCCATTTCAGTACAATAAAGCTCTTCGTTCAAATTTCACTCACCCTTTCTATTTTTGAACTCTCACAAAACGCACCACCCACTCCACAAATATAATCCACCCATCGTAGACCACTCCTCACACGAATGCCAGTCAAATTTTTCCCTCTAAACTAGCTCCCGTTCCTATTGTGACAGATCACTTTCTACACACCCTCTCAAATTTGATAGCAACTTATCATCTTCCGGAAAGCTGGAGTTTTATAACTTGAGGGGCCAGATTCGAAGCCTGGGGCTCCTATTCCGCTAATCTATACAGCTCTTTTCTACTCTCTTCCCATCCACTGCACTTTAAGCGCATATTTAAACGTTGAAAGAAAACGTTCGCCATTCATTCCAACACTTCACATATATAAACGGATAGCAAGCAAGCAAGCAACACCATTATTGCTCTCAAGAGAAGTGAAGCAGATACCAACTTCGAATCTTCATCTTTAGTAGATATTTGCTATCCCCTCAAGACAGCCAAGAAAGTACGTTGTTATGAAAAACTTTTGATAAAAGGAATAACTTCAAGGAAAATCAAAGTGGGAACGAAACACACCTTCCACTACAAGCAAAGTCTTCACTGTTTGCGTCCCCTCGTCTCCTGTTGCTGCATCCTCCAACAATATAACACTTTCCGTTTGTTACATGAAATTCGCAACGCCCGTATCAATCAATGCAAAACTACAAAGAGAAGTACTTCGTGGAGCGACCAACGGTTAATCCAATCACACTGTCAACAACCGCTCCGACACTACAATATACACACTGTGCGGAAGAAAAACAACGAGTGAAAGAAGTGTCGAAAAAAAGGCTCGACGTCAATGAGGAAGACGTTGAACTGTGTACACTGATCGACGAGAAATAAGAGACTTTCCAATATCGCAATTCCTTCTATATTTATTGAAGAAATTCAGCACTGCACTTACTCCCTGTTCACTGTTAATCTATAATCCTCAGCGCTGCAAAAGTATTTAGCATAAGTGTGTCTCGTTGGCAATAAAAGAAGTGAACGACGATGAGAAACGGTTTTTCAACAGAATACTACTGCAAATTAAAAGAGTCAACAATGTTATAAGAATCACCAAATGCTCAATAGATAGAAACCGTTTTCGAATTTATCGACATACCAGTTGCTAGACCGACAACAAGTTCTGTACCCTCAGAAAATTCGCTAGGAGAAATATGAGCATGGAACGGATTTATACTCAATGCGGCATGCATCGTTGCATACCCCAATGCCAAGAGAACTCAAAATAACGTGCGTTCAGTAAGTTCAATGCTGCGTTTACTTTAAAAAAAATCCCAAATGGACGAATGTAGAGGCTAAGCACCGACGTCATTGATAAGCAGTTACTTAAGCGCATCCAAATTATTTTATGCGCCATGTGCCAATATATCGCTGATTGTCGTAGAGCATACCTCTTCGGATTCATCATAAGTGCAGAAAAAACAAATGACATCTCACTTATCAACTGATAAAATGACACACTGCTGTTTGCACATAAATGCTGCCCCTGAGAATGACGAAGGCGTATGCTAAACTCAACGTGTGTAGATTTTGCTGATAACAGCTGAACAAAAAATGGGGTAGAGAGACCGAATCCACAAACACACAACAACGAAGCAGAAGTAAATGCACCAAATTAGAAGGTAAACGAACATAAGCAGAAATGCAATAGCGAAAACAGCACGATATGCATCTCGGCATTCAATAAAATCGTATCAGCTGGCCTGCTTAATTAACAATAAAAATTGAAACGTTCCCAACAATTCACCTCTCATTTCGCTTGCATGAAAATCCTGTAAATAATATACGCGCTTTTGCAATTCAAACGATACTAAAGGCAACGACAACAGATGTAAAATGAATGTTACCTTCTGATGTCTTTAATTACCTCCAAGTGCCTACGAAGACGGTCGACCAATTAACGAAGCAGAAATCAACGCCCACAAGCACAGACAGATGCACAAGAACATAGGGAGATGAATCAAGCTAACAGCATTTTCACGTCGCGAAAATCGGAAACTTCGACACATCTAGTAGAAAATTCTTCGAGTGACTCAAGAATTACGGCAAGGCGAAGAACCTTGGAGTGCGTCCCACTTTAACGGTTCGAATATGAAGATATGAGGGGCCTTCAGAGCACCCTATAAAGAAGGTCCCTGAACTCTCGACGCTTGAATCAAAACCCCTCCGACTAACCTTAGGGTGTACTATAAAGTTGCACGAACAGCAAGCAATTTCAAGAAGCTGGAAGCTAGGGAAATGTAAATCCGACCGCTAACAGGAGAGACCGTGACTGATTAAAGCGCGAAACATTAAAAATTGTATGAGATTTGCGTAACACTAACCTCGTCGATTGAGCGGATAAAAGTGCGATAGAAATCAACACTGTCATAATAGTTGAGAATATCTGATGAAAGTTCAATAGCAAAATGTTCAATAATGCTTTAATTAAATGAATAACTATGAAAGGAAATGGCAGTTCAAAATGAAGCGATCAAATGCCATATAAATTACAAAGTAATCAAAGAGGGAACATTTAGGATAAGACGGACCACAGATCATACGCACAGGATGGCCTATTCCGCACATTCAATAAACAATCAAAAAGAGATATGAACAAAAAAACAAAAAAATCAAGTAGCTCCTGCCGATTAACTCGAATTACTGAAGATATCGTAAATTTAAAAACCGGTTCCCAAGTGGAAAGGAATTTGATCGAACAACTAAAAAATGTGGGGAATTTGATCTGATGGAGTAAAAAAAATGAAACAGCAGGACAATGATATATATATATAGTTTGAGTCTAGTCGTTGTATCGTTTGAGTTCGCAATATTACTCACGCAAAAGATATTCATCCCATCGTGAGATGTTGCATTCACAATTTCAGTTCAACATTTCTGCAAAAAGAAGCGTCTTCTCTTCTACTCGCCCTTCCACTAATCACTGCAAAATATCAACGAACGAAATGAATGCGCAGTAACAATCTAACTTCAGGATGATCCTTAGTGCATGAATGACAATTCGAAGTAACTAACATTAGAAAAGAATTAATCAGCACATTTCTATTCGCACTCGTCATCACCCACTTCAAAGAATCGTTGCCCTCAGTTTGCATCCATCCAACGACATGCTTAAACAGCACTCCTTTCTAGGTCACCACACACCACAACGCTGAGAACAAAAGTACACTGTGACATCAACCAATTCAGAAATGGTACCTCCTTTACCGCTCATATATCGTATAAAAGCCGATTATTAAAACAGATCCATCTCTATAGCTTCTATACCTTTCTTCTCTAGGTCATAAGAATCAAGCAGACAGCAATCCTCTTTTCTTCACCTCTCCCTTCCTCCCCCACCCCCTTCCTCCTCACTACCTGCTTGAGTGATAAGACAATGACTTAATATTAGGTGCATTTAACGTTGGCTTTTCAACAGAGACAAAATATATGCCTACTGCGCCTATCAAATTTGCAAGCAAAAAGCCTAGCCTTCATCACGTCATCCTATCAAACTGCGGTATAAATAACATCAACGAAGGCTCAAACATCACTACTGTTTTACATTTAAGAAAGCCTTTTCGTATGGGAAATAAAACAAAGTATACATTGAAAGAAACGATTAGAAACCAATGCAGCGATCAAATAAACAATAAAAACTGCTGAGAAGGCATAGATCGGCGCCAATATTTATTATAGATAGCATTAAATAGGGCAAATAAAAACGTTCACTGCTAAAATCATTTCACTCGTTCACATATTCCCTTGAGATCACACACCTCGACAGACACTACTTAGTAAGATGATGGATGTGCTTCAGAACGATGTATTACAAATTATAACTGAGCGCATTTACAGAGTTTGAGGAGAACAAACGAGATTTAATGATCTCCTTTGATTGTTTTTAATGAGTGCAGTAATCTCGATTCACTTACTGCCTTCTTTGATGACAATGTAAAACACAACAGTGAAACGATCGGCGAACAATCCCCTCCAGATTTAGCTAACGAATCTCCTTCAAATGAAAGACATGTCGGCTTCAAAATCTCTCCTCACAATGCCCACCCTCCTTCTCAATTTCATGAACCGATTCTACACGAAAAAGCAACTTACAACTATCACTTACAGAGTTGAAAGATAGGATGAAAGCGTTTAGCTCCTATCACTTCGAGAAAAAACTCTGTGTTTAAATACTTGCGTGACTGCTCTTCCACCACTCACAATTTCGCTATCGATCAAACTGCGCAAATGAGCTGCAATTAAGTATTATGTGTGCTGCACTGCCTCTCGATCAGTCGTTGGCTCGATTCTTCCGGCAACAATATTCGACGTAACGAAACTGGTAGATTTAGGATTTAAGTTGCATCGTAAGGGTTTATTATTAAATTCACAGAAATCCTCTCCACGAAATGGTCTATTAAATTCGGCATTGCTTATGTTATCTTAATTGATTACGCCTATTTTAAACGAAATTGAGAAATCGCTTCAGTTGTAGGACTCAAGCGAGCTATAAATGAAACAAAGTAGAAGTGCAAATTATAAAAGCAACTGCACAATGCGCCTATGAAATAATGCATAAAACATAAAGGACATCTGAAGGAGAAGAGCTGAGACATGCCACGAACACTAGCATTAAAAAAGAGAGAAATCACTTCTACAGCACTTAATGAAACGCTAAGCGAATAATCGAGTACGAACAAACAATAAGTCTGCGAGTGCAATTACGGAAAATAAATAACCGGAAATGAATCCCCCTCTATCGATGAAAAACAACTGCAATGAGTCGGAAAATAACTGTAAAAGATGGGTTAATCAGTTGTACTGGACTTGGTCTTTGCTCGATACTAGCAAACACTGTACTTGATGATAGAGAAAATCCATGAAAATCAAGCCGGGATCTAAAGTAATGTAGGTCATTCCCTTCTCCCCTCTCATCATTTTATATAAAAAAGAACAAAAGAACAACCAAAATCACAAGGTTGGATGAATGCCACTAATAAGCAGTGGGGGGTCTTCTACTTTTGCTTTTGCACTTTCAAATTCTAAACCAATTTTTAACTGACAATGTCACAAATAAAAACAAAAACAGCTAAACTTCTACTGAAGGTTCTAGTGTTGAACAGTCCATTGATTCGTGGAATAGGTGCGAAATTTTTCACCTTCTAAAATGACAAAATCAATACATAGTTAGCGTTGAATAGTGCACATAAAAACCTGGAAATGCTCCACCTCATATTGCTATCCTGAGCTCCCATTCACAAGTGTACTCAATTAAGAGTTAACAGCTGAAAGAGTAATAATGGAGAGACGAGAGTCATCTGAGATGGGATGCGAACATTCCGTCACTGTAATATTAGCGAAACGCTGTTTAACTGAATCAAAGTGCATCAATTATTGCTAGAAACGCATAAAAACACCGTGAATATTGAAAGCATTAAAAATACGTATAGATAAGAACGGAGATATATGGGGATCGAAATGGAACGATAAGCGATCTCGATGAACGCCTCAAACAGTCACCGCATCTGGCAAAGTGAAAAAAACCTTTGAAGCTCGCTCATCATCGCATTCCACTCACGGCTAATTTGATCAACGTTAATGGAACCAAAACAGCTCCATAATCTCTTAAGATTAAAACTGGCCGAAAATAGCTGCTATATGTGTTACACAAAATGAGTAAGAGATCACAATATATCAATTATATCCCTATCGTCTATCATTCCGACGTGAAAGTATCTTGCATCGATTAATTTCTACCATCATGCGAACGTGAATCTGCCTGTTCTACGTTTACGCCCATCAATGTTTATCAATGCTAGCCGTTGATGGGAACATATATCACGACTTGATGATTCAAATCCGATCAACCAACTAAAATATGGGGACTGAGATAATGCTGCAGTGATAAAGCTTTAGATCAGAAACAACTGTAAAAACAGATAGCACATGAAATGGAGCCAACGAACATAACGACCAATACTGAGGGCGACGTTGTTTGTGCGTCAATGTAGTGATTTTACGCTTGAAGTTCGTAAGTCAAATAAATGCGCTAAACTAACCGTCGAGACAGAAATCAAGGCCGGAAAGAAATCGGCAACTATTTATATTTAACACAACGGAGAAGAACATTCCTAAGAAAATGAGGACTTGGTAGGAAAACTAATATGAAAAGAGACCTCACGGAGCACAATTCGCAAACTAGTGAATAAGATTTAATCCTACGCCGATATTAATGCAAGGCCATTTGATTGTTTCGCCGCATCTTACAACGGCAAAGTGCGTTGTCGTCATCACTCTCCCCTCTCATCCACTCTTCAGCATCAAAAATGTTCTACTCTTGGGCAGAAAGTGCCCTCATTACGCAATAACGCATCCAAATTAAACTTCAGCTAACCTTTAAACGGCTTTAAGGAAACAGTGCATACTCCTTCAGGCAACGGGAATTATAAAAACAAACGGAAAATCCGCGAAATAAGCTACCACGATATGTGCCTTCAAAATGAGCTCGTTAGAAAAGCGCCTTCGTGAAATGCTGAAAAATAACACGCTAAGCCTCATCTACATTTGAGGCTCATTTTTAGCAACTTAATAGGAATTTGAGAAGTGACAGGGAAAACAATAACACAAAGAATTTGAGAAGTGAAGGAGGAGACAGAGAAGTGACCGAGAGCATTCGCTCTCAACGAACTGTTGAAGATATCACCAAAAACAACAACAATTCAAAATTTAAGAGATTGGATTCAAGAAACAAATAAATAGAAGCAGCAGAGGCAAACTGTGGTACACCCGATCAGCATCAAACATCAGCTGCTGCACTGGAGGAGATGCAAAGCGGCATGAAATACACAACCACCCATCAGATATATTTAACACGAATGGTTCACAAATCGTCATTTGCAACGAAACATGACCGGCTGAGCACCACATTCCAAACAAACGTCGATGCAACTCTTTTGCAAATCAACCTCTCTAGTGGTGTGATAGCTATTAAAGAGATAATGATAGTCACTACGATATACCACGAAATACTCCAAAGGCGAGCGACAACCACACGAACAGCTAAGCTACTGCAGGAAAGTGCGTGCGATGCGAGTGGAAGCGGCTGTTGGCTCGCTCGGTTGGATGTTTGGTTAGGGGCTGCAGCACTGAGCCTATGCTCGATCGATACTGCGCCATTCGGTGCACGCAAGTTATTAGTTCTTCATTCCATATGAAAGATGCAAATCCAGAAAATAATGCAGTTCTGAAAACACCACAGTGATATGCGAGTGGAAACGAATGAAGTTGTTGGCGCAACACGACTAACGGAGTAGTGCAAACAAGGTACGCAGTCACGCTTATGTCTGCAAAAACACTTCCTTCCCACAGCTAAACTTCAAGTGTCATTCCCAGCACCTCCCCACTCTGCAGATCCCTCTACCACGCATCCCCATCATTCATCCTAAAATCATACGGAGTTCAAATCTCATTCCTTCTTTATCCCCTTGCGCTATTTGTCTGCACGTTTACACTGATTAAAACATGAAGGTGACGTTGAGAATATGGAGACGAGCGAGCATTAAGAGGAAATGACACCACTTTATTCGCCATTTATACAAAGAGAGAGCCAGAAATAACGGCAAAAATATTTCGCAAGCGTAATATCTTAAAACCGACTTAACTGTCCTCGTTATAACATTTCAACTCACTGAGGTTAACCAGAGGAGGGATTGAATTTGCAATGCAAATGGCACGGTGCGCTCACTCCGAAGAAGAGAAATAAATCTCAGTGAAAGTAGGGGATGGAAATGAATTAAGAAGCCATCTTGATCGATGTGGTTTTTGAATGGGGTGCACTGAAGTTGAGTGAGTAAGGTAGATGGATCTGACGGTAAACGAAGCTTAGGTGAACTCCATCTTCAGAGATAAACATGCGACCGCATTCGTGGCTTTCATCAAATAAAATTTCGCACCAAAGAACGACACTCTCCCTGAGCAAAAGTCTAGTTCGAACAGACTCTTCTATGCGATGATGTCACTGTTTCTGCAACTCAGCAGCCTCAGCTGCTCACCTGCTGTTCATCCTCGCGATTTCTATCGAAGAATTTTCCCCAAGACATTCAATAAACTCATTCTCGCCCCTCAAAACGTTACTGGCTTAGTTTTATTACGCTGGTCAGTCAGCCTGCATAAATCGCCACTTCTCGTTAGTTTTGTCGATTAATTCAGAGACTTTACTTTGGAACAATGAAACTGCATGCTTACTTCCTACAATATGTCCTATCTTTTAACTTCTCGATGTTGCGGTTTCAGAGATGATTCCGATGCGGGCATTCGCCTCACTTCGATGTGATCATCTATTCTGTGCGGGTTCGTCCCTGTTGTCTAGACATCCGTTACCATTTGGCCACAAAGAGAAAGCTACTTTCTTGGCACTAATAAAAATACGCATTAATTTCTCGTTTTAGATCAAGGAAAGAAAACGGCGGTACTTCACGAATAAATTAAAAACGATCACTATTTCCCCACTAGCGAAGTAGGTTCGTTAGCATTAGAAACCTTAGCGCTTTTAGACAAAGAAAAACCTTGAAATATCCTGTGGCTGGAGTGAATCTACGAATGAATATCCCACTTAGTGAAACACTGAACTGACTTCTTTTCAAATGACTTATGACGGCATTAAATTTTATTTTCACACTTGACATCACCATATGATTTCGATAACTCATTTCACCTAGCGGAAAAACCAGCAAGATGGCAGTCGCTTCCCGAACGTGACGTAACGTCTAAAGAATCGTCTATATCTCGTTGGATATGATTTCATAAATGAACCCTCTCATGCGGTCTTTTTGGACTAAAAATTAAAAAATATTACGGGTATTACTTGAAGGCGGTTATTATTGGCGATATTTACTCGTCAAAAGTAGAACAGAACGACAATATTAAACAGTACCAAAAGGGTTCGTTGATGCATTTCACAAGTTCCTTACTGGTCCATCCTCCCCTCTTTCCCATTCGTAACGAAGAAAGCTGTGAAGACCACCATGCAGTAATGGCCTCAGTAATTTGAGTAATTGCCCTCCCTTCTCTTATAGTCTTTAGCCTCCTTCAAACTTTCTTGAAGCAGTCGCATTAATTCACAAAACCTCAGGAAGATAATCGATGTGAGAGAAACAATGATAATCGAATAAAGATGGATGCAGTGATATGATTGCACATGAGAGGGAAACGGGAAATACTAAGCGTAGTCGAATAGGCTGCAATAATGCCAGCTGACAGGAAGTGTTTCACGCAGCTATAATGCCCCACCTAGGCGTCCAATCTCAATACATCCGATGCAGCAGTACCCCGTTTAGAAAATGCAGCAGAGGTGCATAGTTGCCGCATCCAAGAATAACTATTTGCAACCGACGCTCTCCTTATGGAATACATCCTTAAATTTATGCCCCACTGAGCAGAGACCTCTCTCCCACTAGGGGAAGAGAAAAAGGAGCGATCCTCAAGACGAAAAAATCCCTCAAAGATACGCTGAACAACGTTAAGTCAACGAACACGTTTCTATTGTTATTATTATTACTATAGGTGCAAATTTATTTTACATTAACATTCGACACCGCGATATGCCTATAAGCCTCATCTTTAACAAGAAATGTAGATGAGGATACTTTTATCAAGAATCTACTTAGAGATATAATAATGTTAAATAAACAAGAACACGGGCGAATATGGACCTACAAAAAAAAACAAAACATACGTAGTAAGTGATACAATCTCTGGCACTGCTCGCGAATGGAAGCAAAGAAGCTTCGATTCAAGCGACTACATCGCCTCGAAATGTATACAAAAGGGAGAAGTATTTTAATAACCGCGAAACAAGTTCAACGGCAATAAACAGAGTCCTACCTAAAAAACTTACGAGATATTAGAGAGAGCACAATGTTACCTATTTTCAAGATAATCAGATGTAGGTATCAGTCATCGGTTGATCTCATGCGGTATTTTAAGCATTATTGGACTAGTTTCCCAGTTGAAAGAGAAAAGCGAATTCTATTAAGGAATAAAAAAATATATGAACTAAAGCACACAACTGCGCATGGGAAGACACGCTCCTCGCATAATTTTTAGATTTGATAGATCCAACAACGAAACGCTCCTCGACATTGGAAGAATCCGATTGAATGCCTCTTAATTTAACTGCCACTGCTTCATATGAATACCCCTCTATTATACAAACATATATACCATCTATATTATTTGCAATTACTTGTGTTTTTGATTACTTCCATATTTATACTTATCCACTTATCACTAAGATATGCAAAATGTGATGTATGATGAAAGGAAATGAAGAAGAAATCGGTCACATCAAAACGACTAAAAAAGAACTGCTTTGACGATTAAAAGCTGAGGGCAATGGACGCCGATTTCACGTTGCACTATTATAAATGCATGTCATAGACAACAAAAGTGCAAAACGGAACGTATCATTTGTCGTCCATCGAAGAAATATTTGACGATTCATAAAATCGAATATAAACATTACACCTCTCATTTCACAGAATAATTCATAGCTCCACGTTACGCAATGAATGAAATGAATTCGAAATACAAATGTAAAACGTCTTCTTTCATCGTTCATCAACCGATTTTTCAATGTGCGTATCAAATATCAAACGCCTTTCGTTGTCACATTCGTTGCTTCTATCTCTTCAATTCTTTCCGCCTAATTAGTTGTTCGAATCTTAAGGGCTTCATTTTTTTATTAACATATTGTCCTCCACATTTTACACATTCACACCGCCGCACAATAATGATAAGAAGTATTTCCTACTAAGAAGTTACTGATATAAACCACTTTTATTCGGATGACGGGGGAACAAAGAGAAGTATTACAATTTTGGACTATTGGACATGAAAAAAAGGCATTAGCACATGTTTAGATGAGAGGAAATTCATCCCGCAGAAGACTATTCCCCCTCTTTCTTTTCATATATACTAGAGAGTTTATTGAACCAGGCAATGCATACACGGCGATTAAGGTTATCCAGCATTTACAGCAGATCTTCCTCTCCACTCCCCGGACCGATCTCATTTAAAAGTTGGGCAATTTCAGGGACTACAAGAAAAACATGAGAAAAGTTGTCGAGCATAGCATATATATACACACATACATATTTCGTATATACAACACGTAATCCCGTTTAGAACGTAATTCTTACAATTCCGCCCTTCGAACTTTTGGAAACAAAAATGAGCAAATTTCATAATAACCTCATTTACCGTAAGAAACAACACTACGCCATTCTCAATCATGTTCTTCAATGAATATAAGAGCACAAACGAGTTTCATAAGCTCCCATTACTGCAAACCATCAACGCTGATATGCTCCTATTAAGGCTAACAAAAGCTGAATGGAAATTTAGCTTTTACTTTATATGGACAATTTGACTCAACAAAGATCTCTTCAAAAAACTGGCTTTTTCCACTAAAACTTGAACGTTAATAACGCATAAAGTGGCTAAACATTATTTCACCGCTTCATTGCATCATGGTTGTTTCCCATAGAAAACATAAAGCAGAAAAGCTAAGAAATTTTGCCACAATTCTATCGGAGTCAATTTCTGCATTTTTCAAAGACGAATAAGAGAAAGAAACAAATGGCTGGCAAACTCTCTCCAATAGCAGCAGACGAATCATCGCAATAGTCCCAATAAGATAAAACGAATTCATTCTGCTCGGCTTTTTCATTTCTCTTCAATGTTTTATGTGCACTACATTCTTCCCATTGTGTGCCACTTCCGTTCAGTAAAATTTACTTTCCACTCGTGCATAATAACGTCGCTGAATGGACTTTGCCAGAGCGAGAATCAGTGAAAAATTAAAACCTTTCCATTTGTTAAAATTCCACCAAAATTAATGGCTATTTATTCCTCCGTTAGCTAATTTTGCTATCTTTCCGATAATCATTCGCTTTCTTTTCTTATTTCAAAACAGATCGCACCCTTTTATTCTCTTTCCTTCGCTTCTAATTTAAGTAGAAACTCCTTTGAGAGTATTTAATCGAGGAGATCAGATCTGAAGACACAAAGAATTTTGCATTCTGTTGGTTCTGAGAGCCGCTTCGTTACTTTTTATTACAAAATCAGAGCGTATTTTCGGCAGCGACACCGAAGCTGGCTAAGAAGTTGTCAACTACCTTCCAAGCGCGCAGTCATACAAATTGTGGCTAAGACATTTTCTGCCTACTACACACATCAATTAATCCACGTGAATAGAATTCTTCGCATTATACTATATATATATATATATATATATATATATATATATATATATAACGGTATCGGTATCATTCTCACCCTCATAAGTTTCATTTACTCGTAAGCAAAATACTCCACTGGGTTTGCGCTCGTTGATTCACTAAATATGAATGAAGGACGGAGCTTAGGAGCAAACCCGTTCAATAAATTCTTCAGCAGACCGCACTTTCTCTTCGGTTTATATTACTGCCAGCATTCACAAAAAGTGTAATTATACCCTCCTTTTCAACAATTCACTTTCATATTACATTGAATGGCCCACAATCCCCAATGTGATTTATATTTTATTATCGCTGCAATGAAATAAATCTCCTCGGACAAAAATCTTAAGCGTTTACACCAGAAAGAGATACTACGGAATAAAGACCTCATTTGAAACTATATAACATATCCATCTATCGTTATCAATTATATCAGTTATCAGTTATATCAAAGTATCCAATAATACTACCCCAAAGCGCCCTTTGTTTAAGAGAGAGAAAAAAAAAGGAACGCAAAAACAGAAATGAAAAGACAGAACTGAAACGTTGCCTAAGCACGATGCCAAGATGTTAGATGCCAAAGTGACATACTGTCATCGTATATTCACTCTTCTCCATCCATCCACTGCATCCAATATTTACATGCTTCCCTCTCTCAATATTTATAAGTTTTTTTCAAAGAACCCTCCTTTCACCGCAACAGATCTCGTAGATTCAATCTGTGAAGGCGACAATCGTCATTATTCGTTCTCCGCCCTTAATCAACGCAAAGTGATATGCCAAAGAAGGTTAATTTGCATAACTGACGGGTACAAACTATCCAACTGCATAGGAAAATAGCTATACACTGTTAAATTAAACAAAGCTGAGAACGGCTGCAAGGGATGGAATAAAAAAACAACTTCAGAAAACCCCGATAACATTTACACAATGCCGTGAATTCGCTTCAAAGCAATTAGCCCGAAGTTTTAGCCGCTTAAACAAGAACTTCTCGGTTATCATCCGACCAGTTCTAATTAGCAGGTAATGACGCTTCAAGATAAGATATTATTTCCATCACCTACTATGGGCCTGAGTCCCTTTAATGAAAAGCCTCAGGAGATGATTAAATGACATGGAACATTTCAGCGTTTTAAAAACTGTTTTCTACCAATTTTCACTGGTCGCTCGATTGACTAAAACTAACCACAAAAACAATAACTCGATTCTGCCACGACTTGTTTCGGCTTGAAAGGTGATGAAATTCACGCGTGCAACTCATATTCGTAATTATACATTTCCTGAACC
This sequence comes from Parascaris univalens, assembly GCA_037576465.1. Lineage (NCBI taxonomy): Eukaryota > Metazoa > Nematoda > Chromadorea > Rhabditida > Ascarididae > Parascaris > Parascaris univalens. The sequence continues at coordinate 129,752,406 of CM075173.1, read as the reverse complement.
TCTTCCTTTCCCTTTCCCCGTTCCCCTCCTCCCCCGCGGATTTAGTGGGATCTGCGTTGCAGAAATTGTTCACGCATCTTTTTCGCCTGAACAAAAAAGACAACGATTAACCATACTATGTAAGAGTGTTCCGTAAAGTACGAAAAATCCACTAAGGAGCAAAGATCAACAGCTTGACTCCTCCTCATGCGAACAATAATCACAACTAATTTTGCCATTACGGGTTTTCGAAGTCTCCCTTAGCGTCGTAAACAGTGGATGCTATTCCAATGTGCCGGTAACAATTAGGTTGTCAGTTAGGAAACGCACTGAATGTTCGTTGAATGCATCGGAATATCTCTCATAACTCTCAAAATCGAGGCCGTTTCAAGATGAAATAAACGTTCAGTCTGAAAGTGCTGCCGCCATTTTAGAATGACTTTGAGACGCAACGATAAAATGCCGCGTAGTGGCTGAGGAGGCAGATTCTAATTTAGGAGATGAACGACCACATTTCTCTCTTAACAAAGTCGATATCTATCTCGGCAAGCTTCTTTCTGGCAACCGAACAGAAAACTCAGCTAAAAATGTTTCACCAAAATGTAACTAATTGGAGTAACAGCTTAGTCTTTTCGGCCTAAGCAATAGTTGCACTTGCAAAGATACTCCTCCAGAACTGACAAATAACATCGTTTACCTTAAAAAGACCGGTGATAGTGTGATAAGAATAAGACTCCACCTGCCTCTGTTCCAGAACTTAGTGCCATGCATTCTTTTCCCTCTCTTCTACAAAGGCCAGCAATTTACTCACTTTTTCTGTAAATATCAGGATGCCACAGTTCCACATTCCCACCTTCATAGTTACAATCTTCGAACATTTGGACAAGACACCGAACCAAAAAGAACTACTGACAATGTAATCAGCTGGCCATCAATGATAATGAGAATTAAGTCATCAGAGAAAGTGATGTTCACGGTTATCTATTAACCATTAAGCAGTGATCAGACAGTGTAGTACGAAATATGGTATTTCTTTGGAAAACCTCTAATGCGTCTTTCATTATTTATGGCCGCTGCATCTCCTTTCCACAACTAAATCGATTTAGAATATATAAATAAAAGTTAAGAAAACTTCTTGCACAGTGTATCCTCGAGTCACAGTGTACCTTAAAATCTAAGAGATAATTTGGATTTTGCCACTGGAAGCAAATTCCACAAAAATTACCTGCAATATTTCTCAATTTTCATCTTTTCGAGGAACCATTCATTGTAATACCTCATCTCTGAGTTCTTACAAGAGATAACTGCAAAGGTAACCTCACCTCCTTAATGAGTATGGCATAGTTGCTAAATGGAGAGTCGAGTCCGGAATCAAAGGATCGCTGCAAATGCGATTTATGCATACCCGCGCGGTTGAAACGTGCTGAGCAACTTGTTCCTCCATTTCTGCATAGGCGTATTGGTGCTGAAACGAACATAAAACGTCCCTATACATGCGGTAATAAGCAATCTATGCTGACGGGGAAATAATTATCAAACAAAATAAAGATTGGCAATAACAAAGAGTGAAAATGAGGCAACGCCATCTTAACTGTTTCATGAGGACAATACCTTTGCGATCTTTAAACAGTCATCTGAAAGGCAGTCAGCCACCATGCGAATACACACGACCACTCGGTTGGTTATCATTCTGTGTCAAACCTCGAGTGAACAAAATAAAGCGAAATTACCTATGCAGGACTGTTCTTAAATGTGAGTGCTGAGCGCAACCTTCTTTACGGCTTAATTCCTCTCAGCACATATGGCTTCTGCAAAAATAGAAGACACTAATGGTCACCGTTCACAGAAAGAGGAAACAACGAAAATGGCATGCGAGCATTCACAACTGCGACTCTCGCAGACCGACCGGTTGCAGAGAAATTCGAAAACAATAAAAAGGGGGTTCAAAGGTACAGCTGTCAATGAAGACGACTAGCTGTACAAGAGTGAAATTAGCGAGAAAATCTTAACAAACTTCTATAATGAAAGAGATGAAAATGAAGTATGACAGACCGTTTGAAGTAGAAGATTGAAAAGATCGTTAAAATGAAGAAGCGCGGAAACAAAATTGGAAAGATGAAGAAGGTGAGGAGAACAAAAATTAAGGAAGATGGAGGCATAATCAAGTTTCGATTCAGCAGAACGCTGACCTTTTCGTGAATATATCTCATTACAACGAATTAAGGTCAGAGGCAAATTGTACACTGAAATTTGCACATTTGTAACAGCTTTAAAAAACTTCAAAAATGAATCGCAATACGCATTATACTCTCTCGAAATTTTAGAGATGAAGCATCGGTAACGCGCCACCTTAAGCAACCGAATAGATGATACACGCAGATAAAACATCGTTGCTGATACGAAATTGCTTCCTATGAGCGTGAAAACTGGCAATCAAACCTCGACCATATTATTAGAATACACTATGTAGTAAAAAACGCTAGAAGAAAAAAAAACGATGAAGTAAATTCGCTTACAGCTAGCTGCCATCTGACAACAACCTGAAGAGCTTAGTACACTACTGCAGCATCGAGGCGTGAACTGTTGAGAGGTGGGCGAACACTGCAAAGATAATTTGAATAATCAAAAAAATCGACGTGTTAATTTCGAAAACGTAATCGTGTACTGACTGCATGTAACTACTACTGTTATCCTGAGAGTATCAGCTAACGACGATAAAACGATCATTATGATAAGTCACTCATGTAGGCGCAGTAACTAACCTGTCACTAGCTTTTCTGAAACTCTGATTAAGCAAACTTTCTACACACGGCCAAAACTGCTTTTCATCTATCTCACTTTTCATTATCGCGAACTGCGATAGGATCACTCTAGGCATTTCTAGAGTTTTTTGTGGCGCTGATATCTTCGTTAATCTGAGTCCCTCCAAATTATCACCTTCGATACAAATTAAGCAGAGAGAGATGCTCCTCGAAATTCACGTTCACATAAACTTCTAGCTTCCCAATGATAGTATAGTGTCATGAGCAAAGCAGCCTTTGTGTTGTGAACATTCATGCAACAAACAGATTGATGTCAACAACAAAATTACGACAAATGAATATTGATTCAGCAGGTTGCGATGCGTTTTCCTATTTATTCTTTCATTTGGGACACTAAAATTGCTGTAAATAACGCTTCAAACGAAGTGCCTTTGGACACTTCAATGTCTATCCTAATAAGCGCATTTCCCACACTTCAAGTGCTCTTGCCGTATCTGCTGGATATCTTTTTCTCAAGCTGCCTAAAATTCATTAAGGTTTCATCTCCTTTTGTGATCGGAAATATAGGTTATGTCTAGAGACACTGGCGATGAAATGAACAAAAGAGTTTAATATCCGGATAGATCCTCCTTATAAGAACCCATAAAAAGCTAAGCCCACTTTTCACAACCTCTTTGGATTTATTCACTATCCACTTACAAAACGCTGCATTTTTCTTCGAGACTCCTCATCACTAGCCAAAACCGCTGCTGAATTTTTTCAACACAGCACTTGCTTAAATTTTATAAAGTACTATAATTATACTCTATTATGTTTGAAACTCACAAAATCGTGATACCCAATTACAATACAACAAATACTAACAGTTAAACTACATATAATTTGAATGTCACTACGGTGGACCGCATGAATATAAATGCGACCGCAAGCACAATTTTCACATGTTGAAGCTTAGGGATGATCCTCAAAGGAGGGAAACGTTGGGAGGCGTACCCGACTCGCAATTCACAACTTTCACAGTCACACTCAGACGAACTCGTAAAGCAAACAACTCACATTCGGAAAAACGCGAGGTGCATCTTTCGCTGTGGCAGTCACTATGCTCGGACCTGTAAGTCTCTTTCTGTCACCACTCATAATCGTTTCATTCGCCAAATTCGTATCTATGAAGAGCTCGTTTTGGGCAGGTGATGAGACGGAAACGCGGTTAGGACACACAGCCGGATGATCGTGAACACAGCTTACGCAGATGCTCGCGTGCCTTTCTTTCCGTGTACGGCCACATTTTAGTGCTGCAAAGTAGCTCCCTTCAAGAGATATATGAAACGCAAAAAACCATATTCATAAAGCTTCGAAAAGCCAGTCTATTCATAAGTGATACTACCTATCTTTGACGGAATCAATTTCTGGATCTAGTCAGATATAATCGATTGCAGTAAGCTGAATATAAAGCGATCTTGCTGAAGTATAAAATATCAAATATAAAACTAAACTTCAGGAGAGAGATACTTAATATGTGTCCGTTTCGTCGGACGTCCTTACAGCTCCTAACACAATATATTGTTCTTTTAAGCCAGCAGTACTCAAAAATGCATCACATCGAAATAGTGTAACCATAGATGGTGATAGATACAGCAAAGAAATTAGCATTCCTACACAATTTCTAAGTTTACAAACGATCGTTCTTATTTTATAATTCAACTACTGCTATGAGCTGTTGTGTCTGTTTTCAAATATATTTTATTATGAAAAAAAGAAATTCGCTGCAGTGAAAGGGAATTTCTATTCGAAGAATGCGCTTAGAAAAGAAAATTCAAGGAATATTTTCTTATTCACTTCCTGGAGACGTACTTTTATTTCCACTAGCAACTCGCAAATATTAGGATTGCGGGCGAGCGCTAAAAAGAAGAAAATGAAGTAGAACCGATCTTATCGAAGAATAAACATTTCGAAATAAACATTTAAGGAGAACAACGAGATACTTCTCCCCCGAAAAATGTAGTCCGTTATAAACAGAACCGTGGAATACTGCGAGCATATCTGATAATAAATAGCTCTTTATGCGTAAATTACAAAACACTATGTCGGCTTATAAGAACCCTTAGGAAAGTCGATCTAGGTATCTACAACAGACTCAACAAGAAGCAGCAACGTGGAGAAATAAACAAATGACGATTGTATAAACGTTCACGATTCCGATTTTTAGCCTTCGCGCATGAACACTGGCTCAATCAATCCCTGGACTCTGCGGTAGAGATGCGCACGATCCTTCAAAGGTCGTCGACTCACGATAATCCAGAAAAAGTTAAGAAGCAAAAGCAGTTAGTGAAAAGATAAAAACAAGTTGTGATCGAAACACATTGTGAATGTGAAAGGCTGAGAAGGGCGAGATGAGCGAAACAACGGAATTGACGAATGACAATGAAGCGGTACACTGCCTCATGGCGTGCGAGGGATTACAACGCATCACTGGTCTTTCAAATGCTGCAAAATTCGTCGCAATTTGCACAATGAACTCATCTTCATTCCCGGTTTTCTCTCAGTTTATTCAGAATAGAAACACCAGTAAAACCTCCAAGCTCTCAAAGTTTAAACTTTTAAGATATGTTTCCGCACTTTCCGGTGAATATAGTATAGTGTTCCCATGAACGAGTCCCAAGGAGGAAACGAAAATGAAATCTGCCCAACAACAAAAAATAGCTTACCATCTCGCTGCTGTGATTTGGTAAAACTGCTCTCCGAAGCATTGGGAGGTGTATTCGGAAAGAGCACCAAAGTGCCCATTTTATGTGGCGAAATTGGCGTCGCATCCGAACGTGAACGGCTGCGAAAGGCGACCGAAAAGAACGCCGCATCCGACGGCACAGACTGACCGTATTGCACAGGTGGAGGCGCATGATCAGCGGGTGGAAAACCCAAATCTAAATAATTGAACGTCAACAGACGAATGTAAGTGATCTTTCACTCTCCCACAGTTACCACCAAGAATGAAGTGGTCGGAAGGGAAATGAATTAGTTAACGATGCAAGATGAAAACCTGGGAAGAGCGTTCCTACCTTATTCTTCGAAATTTTCTGACAAATATTATCTCCAGAAAAGCATATTTCTGTGTACCCCCCGACATCCGCACCAAGCACTGGAAATGCGTTGTGCAACTCTTCCACATTCCACCACAACACCTTCAAACACAAAAAACAGAAGTCGGGACAAGCAACGTTAGTGCACCAAAAAGCATTGTACCCTCTGTGTTGTACATGAAACTGCTAGAAGAAGTATGTAACAGCAATTACACTGCTGCTGCATACTTCTTACCGCTACACTCCTCAGGTGCGCAGCATAACCACAGCGTGATTTCTAGGAGAAGCGCAAATACTCCATGCCGTTTCCCGACGTTAATTATATCGAAGTTATACTCCAGTTTTTCACTTAATTAATTAGTGATATTATGGCGTTTCGCACATTAAGAATTTATGGCTAACTCCTAAAGCGTTCGTTTATTGGCACTTAAAATATACGAAATATCTGTTCCAAAAATGCACAGCTGACTTTTGAGTCTGAGATCCTTAATAAGATCACTAGACATGGAGGGTTATTTGACGCTGATCGTTCTGCTTTTGCAATCGCTTTAAAGCATTCGTTTTCTTCTTGCTCCTTTGAACGAGTCAGCTCACTTCATAAGAAGAAACTATGAGGCATTTTCGACGAAACTCGTTGTTAGGTATTCGGCGATAATTTCGAAACAACGATTATACCTCTTAACAATTCGCGATAATTTACCCGATCGTTTAATTTCATGTTTTGGATCAAATGTGCTTTCATATAGTGCGGTAAAATGATATTTGCTTCTAATTTTTATCCCTGAGCACGACTTTCTATTATCAGCGTTAATGAACCGCTGCTGTCGGAGGTTTTAGACGTGACGGAGTCTCGAACTAGGCGGTAACCGAGCAGAAATCACAGCTTGCCGCACCACATATGGTAGCTTCACAAAATTATTCAGGAGGTCTAGAAGAGTGCAAAATTTGATGAGCGTGAACTAGTGAATTTGAACATGACGAATGCTGCCAGACATCTGGGAGAGTGACACGAAAGCGAACACTGACTGAGGCTTCGGAAACTTCAGTAAGGTGACGTGCCTATAAGGAAGCTCGGCTTCCCACAGCTGTATAAACACTCCTTAGAAGCTGCAGTCAATGCTGCACGGGTCATGAAGCTTCCTCCACAATCATGAGTACTGCATGTGCTGAAACCACGATCGTTTTCCTAAATTTCTCAGTTGGCCTTTACTCTTTTCTAGAATGATCACCGAAAAGATAACAAACAAAATGCTTTGGCGAACGTGAAAGCGTTGGGTGCGTTCTTTGATTACTGCAGCCGTTCATAACAATGACGACGGATCCCTCGAAAACGCACTCTTCGATTTAAAGAAAACTTCAACAAAACAAAACAAATTATTCGTGAAGCTTGGAATCGCATAAGAAATAGGAACCTTCTTCGAGCATCTCTGCCTCAAAACTCGACGCATTGGCGGAGTCTCGATGATGACGGAACGTCATTCTCTCACGAAATGAATCAATGAACCTGTAATATTCAAGCACTACGAAATGGTAGAAAAGAACTCAGTTGCTGAGTAGAAATATCTCAGTGATGAAGGCAGATATTTATTGTTTACCATCCACTCATCAAATATGCACAGGGAAACGTGAAGGAACGCCCATCAGTATCCTTTTTCGAACATCCACCCAATGCACAAGTTTCCATCATGCCGTTCGGGCAGATATAACGTTCCGAAACACTGAGGATCTTTTGATAGAGGCAACGAGATTATTGCATCGTTGAGTGCTTCACGGAGATCGAACTTGAAAGACCCTCCAAAGAAATTTACCACCCATTAATTCCGTTAGTTATTTCGTTTCCCAAATTCACAGAACTTCATCAGTGATTTTTCAAAGCAACCGACACAGATCGTCTCAAACTAAATTCAACAATTCACTCGTTCTATTTAAGGCAACGTCGAAATTTTCCGATTGATTCAGCGCTCTTCTCAAACTTCAACGGAAACTGCAGCTGTTGGAAATAACAAAAAACAACGAAATCATTTGATCACTGATAGCAGGAAGTACCTTTTGGAGGGTGAACTCGGTCCCATCTCAATATCGGTCGAATCTCCACCCCTTGTGTAGATGTTGTGCGGAGTTCCATTACTGCTATATGTGTGATGATGGGCGATATTGTTGTTTGGTGGTGAGAACGCGGACATTGTACTCCTTCTGTAATCACTATAGCTATCGACTAAACATCGAATAGACATTTCTCAGTTATTCTACACATATAAATAAAGAGAACTTCCGCTAAGGGCAAAGAAGAATGAGGAATACCTCAACCAGCTACAAATGAACTTGCGAGGATTCGAGACATCAATCGATCGGCCTTGATCACACATGCAGCAAAAGAACAAAAGAAAACCAGCTCTCGCCGAGGCTGTCGCATTATACAACAATGTGTTAAGGGGGGTTCAAGTTTCACGCGAGGGTGATCAACTTGAGGCATATCTCTTCTACCGGTGCTCCTATAGAAAAGCGGAGAAGGAAGTAAAACGTTGATGATTAGCTCAAATTCCCTGTTTGAGAGAAAAAGCGCGATGAGGTGCATCCTCTTTTCCACATATCATCGGAGGTGTGTTGCCCTCACACCTTTTTGTCTCTCCGATATATTACTACGGCTTCAATCACATTCACGTCGCTCAGTATACCCCCTATAACATCACTGAAAAGCGATTTAAGGTTCTTCATTGACTTAACACCAATAAAAACTATTAGAAACAGAGGCCTCTCTGCAGTCCAAATGCGATAACCTAAATGTTATGGCAAAAGAGAAAATATAAAAGCAGTGCGGAAAGCTATTAGGAGGTGAATTATGGCGAAAACATCAAATAACTATATGTGCAAATACCAGCTCACAATTTTAAGTTAATTAATATAATAGCTGAGAAGTATTATATCGATAGCTGAGAACTTCATCTGCTCTTTGCTGGAGATGCTTTTCGTCGCCAAATCATCAAACTGACAAAAAATCCCTACACCCACTCCATCCGCAATCAATCGCAGGTCATAAGGATCGACGTCGTTGCTCAGCTTAGAGATGCCCACAAAACAGTAAGTAAGCTAGCTTGATGCTATCTCAGAATCACCGAGAAACACTTCAGCGTTTACTATCAGGAATATTCGACATGAATGATGCGGTCATGAAATTTAACAAGTGCGGCAAGAGTTTCTTTGTAACGTCGATACCTTTCAGGGTTGTAACATTACCACTACTAAACGTCGAATGTGAAGCTTAATATTAGCAAAACACGAAACGAAACATCCCGATAGAAGAAGTCGACTCTTCAAAATAACGCATTTTGCATTTAGAACTGTGATATCACACCGGAATAGCTTATCACCTTGGAAGCTCCGGCCGGCTACAATAAAACGAAAGTCTATTCCTGAAAATCCCACTAGGCTTCATGTTGTGTCCCGTCCCTTAACGTTCATGTATGAAGCGAGTTCATATCGTTCGCCATATAAGCGTATAGACTTTCGGCAAGAGAATAACCCCATTTCAAATCCTATCAAATATGCATTCCTTCTCCACTATCAATTTCATTCGCACAGAGTGTCTATCATTAAATACGCTTAGAAATTGAAGGAGATAATACTTCAAAATGAAACTGAAAAATTGTGGATTTACGAAATTTCTATGGGCGAAACTTATGCGATCCGAGAATGAATCCACAAAAATAACTAATTTAGAGGAAGAAATTCAGGAAAAATGGAAAATATCCGTCGAGAAATGCATAAAATATGCGCTATTATTAAACTTCTTTGCAGAAAATGAGCAATAAGGATGCTTATCTGCGCAAATTTCGCATAAATTGAGCTGAAAATGTGGATTTTCAATTTGAAGGTAATGCTAACGACAAGAGTATATTTGCAATGAATATTTGCACCGAGGCAAACATAACGACAAGAAATGAATGCGTCCGTCACAACGACATAAATGGGACTTCACGTGAACTGAGGTGAGTGAGAGGGCGTTCTTATAGAGGTCATCTCCATTATTGCGCCGATGTTACGCGTCGTGCACTTTACTGCACACAATGGCAACAAAGCAATGCCATAGTGCGCGGCTCGAAGGTGAGAAGAAAATTCAGCTAAAATCACATGAAAGAGTTCTCAAAGATTGTCGTACTCAGGTTAACTAGAACATCTAACGTGTCCGATAGCTCAGTTGTCGAAATTTTACTTTAAACTTGTACTATGCTTATACTTAGTCCTATTCTAAGTTTTCAACGTGACTTCAAACGATCGGTACTCCCTTCACTAGCAGACTGAAACATTCGACCATCGGAAATTGAGCTAATTTCACAGATTTGAATGCTTGGATCTTCCAGGATGCCCGGGATCTTTTGAGGAATAAAAGAATCCGGCACCATAAGATCACGACAGAGAAGAAACGGGCAGTGAAAAAATTAGAGAGGGACTTGGGATCCCTCGTAGAAGGGCACCACCCTTGGCGTTCATCCTTCGGCATTAAAACATTTGCGCAGTGTTAAGCTGAAAAGTAATCAAGCTACCTCTGGCGCTTTAGTGAGCCTAAGGTTATTTGAGAGTCCATGAATTTATCCCTGGATTATGTGGGTTAGATGACAGCTAGAATGAGGGCTGCGGTTGATAACACCAGTGCGAATCAGGGAGGGACCACAAAAAACTCTGTTTCGCAACCCCAGAACTTAAGAGATCCCTCGAGATCGGCTGGTGAATTTCTGGACTTCGAAATCTTTAAAAGTGAGAAATGTTTGACTGTGGATGCCCGACTGACAGTTCTACTTATTGAGTTGCAGCCTAAGACGCCATTTAATGCATTGCAGCTTAAGTTCTTATTTTGCTATCATACCTCAGTTCTAATGAATTTCTTTTTGAGATTTTTAATGGTTAAGGATCATGCTGAAAATATTTCAGATTTATTTACTCCACCATCGTTTCGTTTTTGCAAACTGAAACTTCAAACAGCGTGAAGAAACTCGAAAAGGGAATCAACCTGATAAAGCAGCGATTTCTGAGGCCAAAGTGTTTCTGATTTGATGCTGCAGCCTTTTCTAAGCCATTTTAATCTTCCACCAAATCAAGTATTTTTCTCTGCATCCGCTTAATGACCGATAATTTTCTGTCTTCTTTGGCCAATAAGAGCGAATATGCGACCTCTGCGTAGATGAGATGAATTGAAAGGAGTTTCTTTATGTTACCAAGCTGTAGCGCACTAAAATTGGGGAATGCTTTGCACAAATTCGGGCAGCAATAGGCAGACTTCACTGCAGACCCATCGAGATGTGAAACCTGCCGAGAATTCACCGAAATGAGAGAGTGCAGCCAACTTGACCAAAAAATAATTGCCGGAGGCTTATCCGATCAAGAACATGTGACAGTTGCTAACAAACATGTTCCCCGAAGCTGGTTAAACAAGTCGCAAAGCGAGGGAAAACTCAGATAAAAACCTCCGAGTTTCAATGCATTGAACTATTCGGTGATATTAAACGAGAGGTGCACAAGCGAACGAGGTTAATCAGCAATGAACGTAAAACTTGAAGTACTTTTTCCGAGAGTGTCGTTTTCTTCTTGAGGTCATTCCATAAAGGCGTTAAGTAGAACGCTATTTGACGACCCTCTGCACTGAGATCACTTTTCAAATTTTCTCTTTCCTCAATTCTTTTCCTGCAACTTTTCACTTTATAATTGGAAATTTACAGTTCTTTTCACTCACATTTTTACGTGTTCATTTATCTAAGCAGTAATCAATGCACACAACATTAAACCCAACAAAACTGATTCTCACAATCTGTTCGGAGAAAAATAAGGGTAATGTGAATGACGCTCTGATAAGGCAGTTCGAAAAAGAACATTTAACGGTGATGTTCCCGAATGGGCATTAAATTAGCACGAAGGTTAGCGAGTTCTAATTCAATAAAATATTAACACTAACGCGTACTTATTGAAACAGAAGCGTATAGAGGGATTCAACGGCTATCGACGCGAATTATGAAGCTTCGCTGAACCTATACAAATAACGTCGATTGATTATGAAACTGGAGCGATGCAGCGCTAGTTTCAGATTTTCTAAGAGCAGCTGTCAACTACGACTGCAGTAGCCCTACTTCCATACGAAGATGTGGGCACATTGTCCAATGACCAAATTATCAGTCAACGAACGCAACTGTTAACAATCGTGCAGAGCGATTTTTCAGTACCGTTTCACATCCGAACAGCGTTTACATATGTAACACATCATAGCACTCGTGTCTGTGTACATTCGCCGACATTGCATCGCTAGCCAGAAAAGTGCGGTTACGTAATCGGAAGGTAAGGCACGGAAACGTCGTTTGAAACTCGGTTCAGAAATAATCTCAGACTGGCACTGCTTGATTATTTCGGAAGAATCTGCATCCCTCAAAAAGCCTGCCTTCGAGGAATGAAGAAATATACTCAGAGACAAGATCTGCGAACAGCTCACGGTAATCACTGATAGTGCTGGCTCACATTACTCTACAGGTACAATATTCAATGCGCCTATCTCGTCATCGAGACTACATTAAATTCACCGAAACAAACAAATAAGACAAATGGATGCGCTCTAAACGTCATAATGTGTAACCGGTCTTACTCGCATTGATGGCATGCCCAAGAAGATAATAAGTTGGACATTTCAAACTTCAAGCTTACGGGAATTAATCTGCTTTCTGTTTAGCTCAAGAGGGGAAAAAACATTCGGTAGAACAGTATGGAAAGTTTGAGCTTAACAAAACTTCAAATGAATGCAAACTATCGCACAACAACAACAACAAAAGAAAAACAACAGAGAGCGAAACGTTGCTTGATATAGTTGGGTTTTTACAGGATACATAATCGTGATATCACAGAGGAATTAGGAGAACAAACTTAGATCATTACGATCACAAAACGACCATGATAGATTTAATCAGTGAATACGGCAATTAAAAAACGTTCTTGCCTCTACACCTTCATTGCGTACCCGAATAAATCCTCACTTCTCCTCTCCTCGTGCTTAACAAACACCTTTATCTATTATTATACGTTGGCTGTCCAAACATCCTATCATTCATTTCGCCGAGCTGATTTCAATGTTGCGGCGAATTGCAACGATGGATGTTCCAATGAAGTGCATCCTTCAATTTTCGATCTCTTCAAAGAAATTCTCATTAAAAATTCTCATTAAAACTCTTCGTAGTTATCATAATGAGGCGAACGATGTTAACATTTGAAGCTATCTCTGCGACGTCGAGCAAATAAATAGAAAAGATTCTTCCCCTACGTTGAAAAAGGAAATCTAAAAATCTCAAAACATGAAGCATTACCAATATCAGTATTTAAAGAATACCAATATCAGTATTTAAAGAACGTTGCTTTACAACTGTATATAGGGAACAAGATCAATAATAGAAAAAGCGAAACGCATATAATGAATCGAAATATTCGGAACCGACAGATTGTTGATTGTTGGATTGTTGGATATGTTGAAGTGAATTTCATTCAAGCTAGCAGCTGAAGCAAATTATGAAAATATTGAACTCACTTAACATCATCTAACTATCGATAATCGGAATAAGGCTGTCAGTGAATTGAGAACCGATAATGTCCGATATATCCGATTCAACAACATAAACGCCTTTCATTTCAAGAAACTATTAAGTGGATCATTTTCTACGAATATCTGAAGACGAAACCGCGAGAATGTAAAAGTCGCCTTAAAAGTAAAAAAAGAAAACGATTTCATTCGTTAAGCCCTCAGGGTATCACTCTCCGTTTAAAACAATAAAAGATATCGTAGTCATTCTGGAGCTTATGGTCGATACCTGTGAAACCTTATGTCAAATCAAGTAACCAAAAGTATCTTCCATATCGTCGAAATAAAATGGCTTGGAAAGATTTCGAAAAAAAAAAGAAGCGAGCATGAGAAGATACCGGTGGAAATACATAAAAAAACATCAATAAAAGGTTTCGGAAAAGAAAAAATCAAGGATTCATTAGCAATTTATTGCTCTTCATTATTTAAATAGGAGGCAATACGAGTTGGTTCGTCAAAACAAAAAGTTCCCTATGGATTCTCGACGATCCACGAAACCTATTGACGACAGCTGAGAACATATTGAAATATCCAGAAGTGAGAGTTGATGTACTTCACTTTACTCTTCTGTTGGCATAAGTTTCTTCGAAAAAATATCCGCTACACATTGTAACTCTGGCGATTTTTCTTCCATACGCCGGAAGATACGGTATTCGAAGACTTTATATGTGGCTGCGACGAGGAGAGGCCAAGGGGAAAATGAGGCGAGGCAAGAAAAACGCTATCAAAAGTCACTATTTCTACATGTAAGAGGCAATTTTCTTTCAGCTGTTGTCAGCAACTGTAGCTGAGAATTGCAAAAAGCACTCGAGTCTATAAAGAGACGAGAACAATTCAGGTGGCATATATGAGACGGTGAAATCTATCAAAAATTTCTATCTCATAAACATTATTTATTCGTTGAAGATATGCTACCGATAATTGAATAATTTATTTTAAAGAAATTACGTTTATTCGCCCCTGGTCCTATTTGATAAATTATCTTCGATAAAAATACTCAAATTTTCAATCTATAGTAAATTCAATCGCTTCAAACACCACAATAAAGTAGAAAACTAAATATCCAAGATAAGTTCAGAACTATTTTTCTACAATAAACCAAACTGCCAAAGTTGCCGCATTGTCATCACATGGAGGCGGGTAGGTGAAGGCTTAGAAGAGGCCACAACAGATATGCATCATGCAATGTAATCGTTCTTATTAATTAAGGAAATGTAATCGTTGCCTTAAGGAAGTCGGATGAAATTGAGGCGAAATCCACATTTGCGCATCTTGATTCTATGGAAGAATTGCCCCGCAAAAGATTCTGATCGCACTTTCCTTGTTTTTTTTCCCAGAAAAAGGAATAACGACTTCGAGGAATGCTATTTGCGTTGGCCTATTTTATCGTTTATAGTGGAGTTTTTTTCTAGAGCTTTCCATAATTTACAATTCGCATTAGACGGTCGACGCATCCACAGCTCCCACTGGCCATTCAGAACATTTGGATTCACATCGCCATATTTCTGTTGATCTGCTGCATACTGATGAGATGAAATTCTCATCCGAATTTTTTCCTTCATTTTAAGGAGATGAATTCAATTTACGCAGAACAACAACGAAAAACAGCAGTCACTGATGATGGTTGTGAAGAATCACAACAGAATCGCTTTTTTGGATTCTTTGAAATCGTTTTTGGCGGACGTTTCCATTTTCTGACATTTAACTAAACATCTAATGTACACAGCGGTTACTTTTAATTTATCCAATCGGCCGGAAATATTTTCAGACCCGAATGCGCAGTGATCAACATTTTAAAACAGAAATGTTCTTCCAACGATTAGTTTTTCTTCAAGTATATTTTTTCCACGTTTCTCTGCTGTTAAAGAGTAGGAAATAGCCTCAGAGTGATTTATGAATATCAACGCCATAAGCACATAATTTTAGTTTTAGCGTGCTGCTCTCTCTAAGACGACACGAAGCGGTTAAACAAAACCCGCAGTTATGGCAGCTTCGCAACGCTCCCCATTTAGAGCACATACATCACGTCGAGAAGAGCGAACTGGAATTCCTCTAGCATCTACAAGATTCTACTTTCCACTCATAAACGATTTTACTAGGCAATAAAAAGAAAATGACAAACAGCACTTTACATACGGGTATATACTGATTACACTTCATGTATTCACCACTGTTACCAGGTTGAAACGATATCACATATGAAAATCAATTCGTGAGTTGAATTATAATTTTTTCTCAATTTCGAATTTCTGAAAAAGCAAAATACCTCATTCTTGCAAGAAACGAAGTGTCACCTCAGGTCATAAATCCTCAGGCTGAAAAAGATCTCTTCATACTGATTAAAAATTGCACAGCAGCTGCAATAGATGGCGTGAATTCTGACGATATTGAAAAGCAAAGAATGCTAAAAACAGAAAACAGCTAAGGATTCGATAGATATAAGGCTTTATCTCATATTAAACGAACGATGATTTCGTCACTATTTAGAACGAGGTAAGAATTTATTGAGATGCTTAGACAGAATAACGATGAAAAGGATCTATCGAATGATCGATTCGGCATGCACCAACCAAATTACTTATCTATGCTGTATGTATTAGATGTAACTAAGTATGATGCTGCTAGATGCACCTAACTGCCAGCATGCATTCAATGAGAAATATTGCACAAATATTGCGACTTCTGGAAATTTATGATCAACTAATTTTTCCTGGAAATGGAAAAAGATTATTGTTCACTTAGACAAAGGACAGGATATTGCCACCAAGTCGGGTTGTAATTATGGAAGAAGAGAGTTGATAAAATGAATCCAGACGATAACAATGAAGCTTGAAGAGGTTTTATCTTCCCTTAAGCACGAGATTTCAAGTGATATGCAAGGAAAACGTAGAGAAGTTCTTAGAGAATATGAGTCCAATGCTGCTCGTACTTTTTTTCGAGGATTCAATCAGACACATACACGATAAGGTGGTAACCTCCGATAATCCTATAGGCCTAGTCCATCCAGGTGTTAACGAGATTCATTCAGCTAATAATAAACAGATTGTGCTCGTAATAGTAAATAAGGATTCGCAGTGAATCTGTGGTATACGCAACGGCAAGTTGAAGTACTTAGGAAACGACGTAAAAAAATGGTGTGGAAATTGCGGAAATGAACACATAAATAAAATGACTAAAATAAACAAAAATATACTGTTGCTGGTAATTATTTTATGGAGAACCAATTCGAGATGTGATCACAGCAAGTAAAAATTGTCCTGGAAGGTTGAGGAAACGAACCAAGCTGATGTAACCCACCAAAAACTGCAAAAAAGAACATGAAGGCATAGTGGCTTATTAAATAATTATATTACACTGGCCTATACCCTTCGAAAAATTAACTGCATCGTTGAATATAAATACCTCTACAAATGAATGAAAATATTCCACTTTGTTCAAAAGAACGGTGAGAAGGATGCAAGAAGAGAAGCTGAGTGAACATTTTAAAACTCTGCTGTAAAAAACGCATGGATTACGGTGAAAGCAGTTATATTTGTAGAAACTAACATGCTGAACGATGCGAAAAAGAAAAGGGGAACGGGCGAGTTTCCGCTACTAATTAGGAATGGTCGATACATACCGTGCGAGACAAGACAGAACTGAAAGCTGCAAATAACGAGTCCTTCCAAAATGCGATGATTTAGAGAAGACGTTCGCTACAACGACAATGTTGATGTGATGGCGAAACAGCCAAATTAGCCCATCAATGGATTCGTTATCCCTGCGTTATTCGAACCGTTCATCCGATTGTGTATAATAAACACACATTTCTTTATCACTTCGACCATATCAGCATGAGTGATAGCAACCAAAAACGCTAATAAGCTATAACTGGGCAATTGCCGCATTTGAACAGTGTCAAAATTGAAGTGTCCCAGTTTATGGCTGCGCTTTTTGCATGGCTGTGATGAAACTTTCTGAATTATACACTGGCCATTTGCCACCTTATAATTGCCTTTTAACCATATTACACTCGAAGTTTTCCAGTTTCCCATCTACAGTCCTTGTGCCGCCGTACTTTATTTTGTTCGAGAGATGTGGGACGCTATTCGCTTGAATTCATGGCAAAATTGCTCGCTCTTGCAGAGACTCCTTTAGTAATGTCTTTGTAATGGACGAAAGTATCGATCGCCACTTCGATGAACGAAATAAATAAAAGTGCAATGAGTTGGATGCTGTAAAGAAATTGCACATTCTGTTTAGCGATGAAAACGATGGCGCTTTCAGCCTTATCGATGCAACATATCTTGTGCAATGTTGAATCGGTACAATTCCCGATATTGTTATATTTTATATTCCACAAAACTGCATAGATTCTGCAACATTCTAACACCACTAAATGCCTCATGAAACGCTCAACACAAATGGCGAAAAGAAAGGAGTTCGAAATAAGATAAGGAGTGATGAAATGTTGGAATTTTTGGAACGAAGGTGAGACAAAAATGAATTTAACGAAGTACCTTTAAAAAATTTCTTAGTTATTTGCAAAATTGAGATGAATTATCATTCATAAACTTTTTCCGCCGTAAATACTAATATGTCAATAAACTGCAAGATTCACTGTTGCTTCATTAACGACGCGTTTCAATGAACTGCAGTCAACAGTCACTGCAGCCGTGCAACACCTTCATATAATGCAACACTGAAGTAGTCTTCCTTTGGTATCAACGCCAATATGTAAGTTCCTAGAAGTGAGGAAATCAGATTAGGGGAGACGATCTCCATCAAGCGGCAGCACTGCAAAAAAAAGTTAACACAGTTAGTAACTGCATTGCAGGAATTTCTTTTATTAAAGGACCGAAAAAAAGTTTTCCGGCGAAAGCCAGGAGGCGACTACAATTGGATCGAAAAAGCAAACATTTCAGGACGGTAAAATCAAGCAAGTACTATTCAGTGATTTTTCTGTGCATTTGCAAAACGCATTACGCGTTATATCGAGACAAATCTACGCATATGAGCGCCTGTACCTGCGCGTGCACGTGTGTGTGCCCGACAGTTTCGGCTGAGGAGAGCTAAGAAACTTTGCTGAACAAAATGCGTGTGTCATGTGATGATCAAGTACACCAACTTTGACGGTAATCTATCAATTGGAATGGAAGTTATAAACGCGTTGAAGTAGAGAAAAAGTTATGGGCATTTCGCTATCGAACATCGCACTTTACGCCGGCTGGGAAGAGGAAAAAGGCATTTTCTTGGAACATTTTCTGAAGTTTGATTTGTGATCCTCGAATTTTGATTTTCAGGAAAGCGAGATCTTTCTATGCATTCACCTCTCCTTCCTCTGCATATATTAGCATACCACACAGCTATCGCTTTCTGCATTCAACCTAAAGAATAAAACTAAATGACGATACGCTTCGACACACTGTGAGATTCTTAACAAAGTTCGTGTGCAAAATTTACAAAAATGGTGAACAGTGAGATAGAACACTCGCTATTACCGCAGTGAATCGTGAACAGCTTTAACGACGTGGACGACTCAGCTGAGGACGGCAATGACAAAAAGCGGACAGCGGATTGCTATGGGTGAAACTGTGTTCAAGTAAAGTACGGTGCTGGCATGAATGCAGCGAAAATTGAATTTCTTGCCCACGGGGTTCACCTTCCTCTTTCCCTCCACCTCAGGTGTCACGTCACAGCTGACCGCACCGTGTGCCTTAGGCATTCGCTTAATCGCTCAATTTACACCTTTCGCAGAAACGAAGTTTGACATCAGAACAGTCAAAAACTTCTACATCCTCTACCCTTCCTCTAACATCTCTCAAATTTAACCGGTATGTAGTACACACCAATCAAACGATATAGTGACCACTCATATAGGACTGCTAAGGCAGCTACGACCGTTTATTCGGCGGAAAATTGGCACCAATTGGCATCCTACGTGGTAAGAAACTGTGTGAAATATGCCACAAATCACGCACATCAAATTTCATAGCGGTTATTGTTCATTAGTGGGAAATACGCTGCGGACTTGGACATATAGACACACGGAAACGCACATGGGAATGGCTTATGAATCATTGGTGGTGTCTTCTTTCTCCATAAGCACTTGAATAAAATCGATGGTTCTATATGCAGATGGTTTAGGCAGAAATGACGACGCCAGCGAAAGGAATCTATATAATTCAGATGACCGTAAGCCTTTTTACCATTTCGTTCGCGTTATCTCACGAATACTTCTTCCGATTTCAGTCATAACTCATAAAGAAAATGCAGCCGCACAGCTGTGACCCCACGAATGAATCAGATCGGCTTCATGGAGCCATTTCGAGGAGATCACCTGGCTGGCGCTTTCTAAGTCACATCGTCCCCAACTATGCAAAAAGGCTGTTGTAAATGAAGCCAAACTAGCCAGAATAATTCTTTAAAAAATATTTTTTTTAGAAATATCATAGATGAATCGAATGGAAGAAATGAGTTCCATCACCGAATATTACTATTAGCATTGAAGAGGCGGCAAAGGAAACGTTCCTCTTTACTTATTATGACATAGTTTCACTGAATTTTGGAAGGGAATATGAAGAAATGGAAATGAACGGAAGAGGTTTTGCTAGAATACGGGGAATAACAGATAAGAGATAGCAGTTTCAGCAAACGATTAAACGACGGAGATAATACGTGAGAATGTGAAAACCAATGACCAACTGACTATTCTAAACACTTGATACGGACAAGTGTCGCAAGTAGACATTATTCTTTCGAAGGAGACACATCCAATGAATAAATAACTTGAAGGGTGTGCAAGAAACGGTTGCAACCGCATACTGCGAATGCCATTTACCTCGAATGTTTCGGGTGCGTTGTGTTGAAGCCATCGAAAAAATGCTTCATTAAAGACATTGTACCACTTTCTTTCGATATCTATCGACAAAGTCGACGTCCGGTCAAATATTACCAGTAGACGTGAACAGACAATGTTGTACAGTAGATACAGTAGATAGATACAACAATTAGGAACCAAAAATAAAGGATAGTAACGGTATTAATAATACTACAGACGGTACACTGTATTCAAGGCAGACTAGAATAGCGATGGCGCAGCGAAAAATTACTGATCCGAGGTCGTCCCTGATCGAATGGACGAAGAATATCAGTGATATTTCTTTGCACCTATTGATGTATTGGAGACGTCTGCATACGATGACTGCTTCTTCCGTAGCTGTTGCTTGCAGCTATACAATGTTCCGTGCTGCAGAAACGCACTCACAACGATCAAGATAGGGGCAACGACGATTAGGCATTCGGTTATTGCCCCGCCCGCGAGCAATGAAATTATTTCTTGACGCCTCGTCTACAACGATCCAGCCAGTCGGGTGTTTTCTTCGTGATCATAAAAATCGAAGACGTACAATGTTTTTATCACACCGTTTCTTGATCCCCTCATTCCCCAACATGGCAAATAAGATTTTAAATTTGAGAGACCACTAGAATTATGTTCATATGATGCTATTTTTTACCGTTTTTTAGCTACCTTCTGCCCATTCGCCTAAATGCTTTCGACCTAAGATAACACGGCGAAATGTAATCAAGCTTTTGCATTCATATGTCCTGTTGGAACTGTGCTGCATTTGGGAGTGCTTTATATAACTGCTTGGTTTCTTCACATCCCTCACATTTCCCTATAACAGGCGATGACGACGGCGAAATTAGCGTATTAGTCAAGAGCAGTGAGCGCGACATGTGATCAATAAAATTTTGGCATCACACCTGCTGAGCGTATCGCCGAATGCGAAACGTTTCACGCATCAGATGCAGGAAACAATTTTTGGCTTCAGATGATACACAATGAATGCAAAAGAAGTAGTGTGGGTGATGAGAGGAGACACTAAAAATACCCGCATTAACCCCCAGCTCCCTCCTTCTCCTTCTTCTAAAAAACATTCGGAACGATTAACAGTTTGGCCAACCAAATTCATTCTTGCGTCTCTTCATCTCTCATCATTGCAATTGCCATCACCTCCTCGACATCACAACATTTCCTCAATCGACTGAGTCAGCTTGACAGGTGGTATAAGTCTTGTGAGATACTGATACTTAAGGACGGGGTGTTGTGAGATACTGTTTGTGTGTTTAATAATATCAAAAGAGAGGGGGTTAAAAAACTGGAGTAAGATAGCAGCGCGACTTGAAAATAAAAGTATTCCAATTAATACGAAGGAAGGATATCTTAGGTCGATTTCAACACCTTTGTCTCTCAATACACCGATGGAAAGAAGCACGCTAATGTGAACACTACAATCATGACGTGCTGTTTAAAAGAGAAAAAGGTGGAAAAATGATGAAAAACATAAAAACGAACATGTCGAACATAAGTTATCTAGGCATTTGACGGCAACTTTGAACAAGTTTTCCAGAAACTGAAAAACTTCGATCGTTTAACGGAGTACGGTATGCATCAGGGCGACCTTTATGTGGATACGATAGAGTTGTAGACTTATGAGCAAGTGCTAAGATGACGTATATGTCAGTCGCCGTACGATGAATGAGACATAGAAAGGGTTTGACTTTGGCGACGGTTAAAGGGCGCAAAGCTTGAAAATAAAGATCACTGGTGATGATAACTCTTTAACGCAATTTTAGAACAGCTAAGTGGATAAGTCGGCAGAAGATCGACAATACTTTTAATAAATATTCAACGCATTCCACATCGTAGCGTTACGTAGCGTAATGTAATAATGAATTGCGAATGCTTTATTTAAGGCAAAACAAACAAAGTTGCTGAGGAAGTCAGCGAAAAGTGGGACAAACTATAGTAATTCAATATATGGAACGAAGTGCAAACGCATCACATACGAAAGATGGGAAGTGAAGAACGTGCTCACTGAACCGATTTACGGCGCGAGCATTTCAGTGCTTTACGATTCGCGTTAGCCAGCTTAAGCAGCCCGAAACCCCCGAGGCGAGCGCATGAACAGTGTTCATTTCCTGCTCTTGCAACATTTCTAATAAAACACTCTTCAAAGGGCAAATATGCGGCGTCCATTGAACACTGCAGTCGGACGTTTACCAGGTGGGATGAAGCCGAAAGGACATTTGATAGGGATGCCTATGAAACTGCTGAAACTAGGCTTAGATCTTCTGAAGTTCCGACCCAGATCCGATGCTGAATAATGCTAAACTTTTTTATCAATTATGCTGTCAAGTTTCCAAAGGTAACGCAACACTCCAAAGCACATGAGTGGCTGAGTCATACGAAGTGGGCAGTGTTTGCAATTTTCGCTGGCGCATTCAGGTGCATCGTGAAGTGCCTGTAACACTTTGCGGACCTGTCAGAATGAACTCGGAGTCTGCGTTGGGTACATTGCCGGCTGCTCTATTTGAGAGTGCTCCTTCATCTTTCAATCTTAGCTCATCGCTGCTATTGACTTGCTTGCTGTGAACTGCCATGGAAATCTTTCTTAATTATCAATAATACAATGCGTGATGGAATATGGAATAGCCTCGTGATATTCTAAACCGCATAGGTTGAACCTCTTGAGGCAAGTTTTAGGCCCTAAGCAACACCGCACGAAAAAGCTACATGAGTGAAATATATCTGGATACTTCTCAAAAAGCTTTCCTTAGATGTGACGGAAAACGGTTTCGCTCCATTTCTAAAATGAAAGGTTGTGTCGGGCACATGATAACATTTTGCAAACAGTGCTGTAACATGGATGCCTTTATACTGTGAACGGATGAAACAGTAATTACCACTTAATCAAATCGGATTCTTATTGAATAACTTTTCACCAGGTATGGAATATTTGGCAATAAGGAACGCCTAATGTATTGAAGTGGACAGAAAACAGCTGGTGGCAGTAGAACTCATGATTAGAAGGGATGTTCATTTTTTAGTCTTTTTCACGACGAGCTCTTGCAATCAAAAGGAGTGCATTTTTCTTCAAAAAAGAGGCAAAGTGTTTTACTGAGGGAAGCCTTTTACTCAAGAGGAGAACGTTTCTATCCAACGAATCTGTCATCCAAATTTTATGAGGACTCTTCCAAGGTGCCGTCTGTTGAAAAAGAGACCTTGAAAGGATTTTCAAGAAAGAATCATCCTGTGGAATGATACTTTGCTTCCTACAGGATAGCTGTTCTGGAAAAGTCCCTCAGTTTAAAAATATGTGTACAACATGTAGAGGCAAACTGAATATGGAAACAAAGCTTATAAAATACGAACAATTTTAAAAGGATCAAATTTGCATGCTCTAAAATTTCACGCATTGCAAAATTTTATCATTAGCAATCAACGCGAGTTGGAAAGAAGAAGCTTTCTTCTCCGAGAACTGATATTGCTGCCAAAAATAAAGAACTTTAAAGGTGGCGTTGCTGGAAGAATAGAGCGTACAAGATGCCTCCAAATGAATAACACAACCAAAGAGCGAATAAAAAACGCCCATCTCGGCGTGAATTGAGTTTCCCTAGCGAAAAGGTCCAAGCTCAATAATTTCAAAAGCATATGCTTCATGCATAGTTTAGTTAAATTGTTGATCGCCCGAGCTAAATATCATTAAAGAGGCCACAAACATATTACGTATTGGTTAATATTCCACTGCATTTGGTTAATCATTGTGCGCCGTAAAGTGTGGAAAATGTTATTCTGGAGAGAACTGAAGTTTATGACGCATTCGAAAACTATAGACTGCTGAAAGCGATTCCCTATTCTTGAGGCGGATTCCTTATTAAGTGATCTCGAAACATGTAAACCATATTGTGGGCTCTTGTCATCTAAATATTCGCACTATTTCGCGACAATCATCCTCTGACATCGATAAAGGCGATTAAGGTTTTCGAATATCTATGCAAAAAAAAAACCACTGTGATACGAATATCATCTAAAAGATCGAATATCATCTAAACAAGAAAGGTGTTTTGATGGTCAATGAAGAAAGGCGTTTGCTATTTAAAATCTTTTTCCCTATTGAACACAACAAAACAATGCTTGGATGCCAAAGAGGCATGCCGAGCATTGATTGCATCAACCACGAATAAATGAACGGGAGCAACGATTGTATCACCGCGATCCAGACTGGACATCAAAGATCGTGAAGAGCATCGAAGACGTCGAAAAGCGGTTGCAACGACATTCGTATACTAAAGTACTCGCTGATATTCACAGTGTACACAGATGGAAGGGTAAACAAACATGACGGAACAACAGCTGAAACAACATACGACGAATTATGGGTGCAACTATTATGAGTGCAGTTTCACGAAACTTGAAGAAGGATGAATTCCAATAGGCAACAGCTTAGTAAACAAAACATCAATGTTCGCATTTCCAAAACACTACTCTCTTAATTTACTAATACCAGGCAAAAGGCTTAATGAAATTATAAAGGCATTACAGTGGAAAGAACCATTTTTTAAAACACATTGAAGCGAAAAAAGTTTAAATATAATACGTTTGGGCTGTTAAATAATATGAATTGCTAAAAAATTGTGAATCCTCCTACACGATATCAGTGTATATCTTGCACAAGGAATGCTTCTGTGAGGAATTTGTACGAAGTAACTGTTCGTGGATAAGGAGGTGACGCAGAAACTGTTAAAGTATAAATTCACTCTGGGTCTTGCTCATCAAAATAACCCTTTGTCATAAACGAAAACAGTCATAATCTCATTTGAATGTTTTACCTTAAGTTAAATTCAGCTTCCGCTGAAATACTCAGAATACTCAGAATAATTCTATAGACAACCATAATTTACTTCAGTACTCAGAATAATTCTAACCATATAGACAAACCATAATTTAAATAAATAGTTAGAAATATTATCAGTTAATTCAAAAGTTAATTCAATTCAAGCTCATATACATCATCTAAAAATCGTTTGCCGGTGTAAAATGAAAACCCACTCGGTGCAAAATGCATACACCTTTAATCGTCTATAGTTTTCATCTGCAATTAGTACGGAATATGGCAGAGATGATTAGTGTACAGTGCACATTATATACAGGAAACTTCGGAGCTCCGGTTTCAGTGGTTCCATGGACATAGATGGACGAATGCATACACGAACAGGTGGATTGCTACCATAACAGCCCTTTCGAACTGAAAATAATAGTGGTGGCCAGGTTGGAAGCATCTACCCTCAGTGATCTGTACACAGTCGAAAGGAACATCAACCACGTGTGCTGGAAATTGGCTAGTAAAACGCACTACAATCGCATAACTTTCGACACTGAGATTCACTAGCAGATAAATCCCGCTGTGGGATTAGCTTATATATAGAACGTTGAAACACCTCAAAGAATTAAATAACCGATCTGAAACTTCGAATTCAATTTTTTTATTTTGCTTTGAGCTGTTTACATATAACCCAATAATGAAGTGTTCGTCCGCGGGAGATTCAACTGCATATGGAAAATGTCATACCTCGTGATGGTTGAAACTCGAAACAGATGCAGGATATGAAGGAAGAATTTCTAATTCGATGTGCAGTATTCTTATGGTTGATTTACAGTGATAACACAAAAATGCTTACATAAAAAATTGAGAGTGAGCAGTCAATATGCAGAAAAGTAACATGACAATGTCTATTATTGCACAGTTTGTATTTGTACCAGTGATTTAGTCGTTCAACTTGAGTTTCATTCCATGATCCAACAAACGCTGTAAAAATAAAAATTGATGATATGGCCCCTAAGATAAAAAGCATTTTGAAGTCCGCATCTGCAACACTTCCTCTGTTCGATGCGACAGGTTCGATGTAAAAAGAAAAGATTTTCAGCTGATTATATACACAGTGAATCGTCGACCAAGAGAAAGCACAACATAAAATTTCTCCCTTGTTTTTCATCTATGGAGGGATGCAATGTTTTGACCGCCGAAGTGCAGAAAGAATTCAATTTGGCCATCCATCTATTCAGTGTACTTCCTGCTTCAGCGGAAGACAATTTAAGCGGAAACCACTTCTCTCTCAAGGCCATACAATACAATCTCCAGGTTGCTCACAAGCGAATTTGTTTCGCATTTCAGTGCCGCTGACCGTCTTACTTTGCATGCAAATTTGATGGCAAAATAAAAGAAGAATCACTAAGATCCATCAGATTTCAATAACTGAGTAATTATGCGGCTCTGAGTGATTAGATACTAGCGCATTTTATTTGCTTAATAAGACAAATCAATTTGGATGATGTCATATACATGATCCCTCACGAAGAGAACAAGAAAGGAATTCATCGAATATCAGATTTACTAATGGCCTTATTTTTAATTACGTTTTTCCATTACGTATATTATAATTCTGCAGATTAATACAAAACGCGCTAACTCCGATGAACTCTATAAGCGCATTCGCAGCTGCAGGCTGTCAATAGCAGCTGCTCCGGAACAGTTTTGGGTAACTTTTTTCCTGGAAAACGGCAAACGAAGGAGCACGCCGAAGAGGCTGGCACGACTTCTTCCGCATTTCGCACCTCTCAACATCAATTTAACAAGTTACCATTAACAAATAAAGAGATCAGTTAACGTTGTTACATTTTAATAATGTCAGCTGCTCGCGTTATCGCACAAAACATTCGTTCTTATATGTTTTATGGAAAAAGTAGAACAAAAATGTGGTAACCGAGTGTACACCACAGAAGGTCGAATTATGCTTAGCTCAAAACGTAATCGAAACTAACAGGCGCAGCACAGTCTGCATGGTTTCCTTTCTGGAATCAATGAATTTGATCATGTGGTGTGTGGTATGTATCACAACATTATAGACTCATCAGCTTCACTCTGATTCATCATCACCAAAATGAAATACAGATACGTGTGAAAACAGCTAGCAGTCACTTTACACTTGTTAAACACAACGAAAAATTAATGTTCAGTGAACGACTTTGTGTCGATTCCAAATATTAGGCTATTATTCAGCAAATTTCTCATGCTGGCAACTCGTAGAACATGCTAGTCTGATGTGCAAAGTGTAGAATGCGTTTATTGTGTCGACGTCTCTCACATGATTTTCACCTTATCTGGTAACCTGATCTACGAATCTGTGTACATGTGATTTCATAATTGACGAATCAACATGGACGGCTGCACGTGAGAACATTCTATGCTCGTTAGGTCCAGCTTTTAAAAGCTGAAAATTTGGCAGATTTACCAGATTTGACTTCGGTGGTACCCTAAATGGAAACTAACTAGCGGATACGTGGTCACAAGGTGCCTTTGCCAACCCTCATGTCCGAAATTTATATAAACACATGTTTAAAGAATTATAGGGCTCTTTCGGGTTATTCGGTGGTACTTCGAAACAAAAAAAAATGAACAGTTGTGAACGCCATTTGAGGAAGTAATTCGCAGACAACAGCATTTTAATTTAAACTCTACTTGCAACTTAATAAACAAAAATTGACGAAAAGATACTTTAGGACCTGAAAGGCGCCCAAAATCTTCAAACTCTCTATATATTCCTCCAGTTCTTTGCCTCTCACTCTCCCCTCCCTGTTCCATATCCCAAAATAGATCATGCGTCCCGGCTTACTGCTCATAAACATCAAATGCGATGTATTCGTAGTGTCTGTGGACGCTTTCGAAAATAAATGCGGATTTCTTTTCCACTGAATACTGTAAATGAGAAAAGCGAAAACGATGTATGTACGTAAGTAAACGATAGTAAACAAACGTTATTAATGGTACAAGCTGGCTATTAATAAAAGAGTTACTGATAAACTGGTTTCGTATATGGACAAATACAACGGCTGACTGTCATTTTAAGATGAGCAATCTGTGGTTGAGATGCCAATTTCAAATTCAAATCTTAACGCAAGAGACAATCCTTAATCACTTGAGAGTTCATTTCATAAGGAGATTATTAACTAGCTAGTTTATTTGAAGTTATAACAACAGATGAAGACGCGCATGAGAAGAAACGGAAGAAAAAGACGTTAACGACCAGATGACTATTAGAAACCTTGTCAATTACGGTTACTAGACTTTCGATAAAAGCTCTGGTTGTGTTCTGCGTTGGCTTCAGAAAATGAAACAATTACTGCTACTAGCACTGCAAAAGAAACACATATGCGGGACTGCGTTGTCCCTCGTCCACATAATGAAATATCTAGGCCCGTTTCAAATAAGATATCCACGTCCACTCCACCCCAGTGTAAAATTCAGCACCGAAGCGGCGTTTTATGGCCCTTTAAATGCTTTAATTGATCGCTCTGAGCAGAATCAAGCCTCTTCAGACAATACCCATTTTGAACACAGTTCAGTGCATCCAGCAAAAAGCTTTATGGATGTGGATTCAACGTTGGCCTCACAGCGATCCAAACAACGTGACAGGAATGTTCTTTCAAATGGAGGATGCCAGAAACGGCATCTGCGAAGCGATATAGTTGTGCCATGGTGCCTACAGCAGTGAAATGCGTTATGACTCTCTCGTCCTTTCGGATGAAATATTGAACCACTCGGTGTCTACATGAAGAGGACAGCGACGACGAAAATTCAGTGCTTCACTCACCGCTGCTTTTCTCTAAATAACCTCTTTATTCCTGCCATAAATGGGACTGTTTTGCTAGCATTCTTGGAATGGCGCCAAAAATTGATCGATCTCGTACCACACATCCATAATCGTTTCGAACGAAAGGCAAGAGAAAGGGAAACGCACAGCTCGGTGACGGACAAATGTCAGTGGCAGCAAGCGGTTTTTCATGCACATACGGCTTCTACAAAGAGCATAAAAAACATTACGCCCGCTGCAATCCACTTTTTTTGACACTGGGCTGTCTAAGTGACTTTTTTTGCACTGATCAGCGCTCAAATCTCACAATAAACCGTGACCAATCAATAGTGAATGCCTCGGTAGCCGAGTAATACCTCACTTGAAGTTATTTTATTGATTAAATACACTTGAAAGCAGCTAACAGCCTCGAAGAACATACACCACGCGAATGCTGTTAACGGAATGACGCTTTAAATCGGACATCCATCTGAATTCCTGATTTTAGCAAAACGATAAGACAAGAGCCATGCTCGTAATTCACCTTCCGCATAAAAGCCATTAAGAGGTGGCATGAAAGGAGGACACCCACTCATTTGGGCTGCTGCATCGTAGATTCTACTTAGCCTCTCACAACCGGTTTGCCCTACGCTGTGCATGAGAAAACAATCAAAGATGCATGCAGTTTTTCTGGCGACAAAAATGATAGAACAGAAAAGTGCTGAAGATATTTCTCTACCATTTTTTAATGGCTTTTTCATCGTGTTGTTTAGTCCGACGGTAGCACAACGCGTAGAAACACCAAATAAACTTTGCCATCACAGCATATTATCGGCAATAATATCAAGTTATCGCCCAAAATTGACCCATTAAACATGTAAACGTGATAAATGACGACATAATAGAATGTAACCAATGCGATAACCGAATCTGATAATCACCCAAAAGTGGAAAAAAGTGGACGGCTTTTTAGAAAAACAGACTGCATATGTAACGAGTATTCCAAGTGACGTAAAGAATGATGTAAAGAATAATTATGAGGTGGCTGCAGCTTTACTCCATTTGAATTTGAAGAGATATCCTGCAGAAGATGAGTTCCCAATCATACTTCGTTTAACAAAAAAATAGATGTGGAAGCGGTATATATATAAATATGAAGCAATTTGCAAAGGGAGCTTGTGAAGGCATGCAAAAGCAAGCCAAATTGCTAGCTTTTCCCAAACATTAATGGTCAATGGGCTGCAATATATAAAGTTTAATCAAGAAAGGACCCAAATGATGGCAATAAAAATTCGAAAGTAACGGCAAAAGCTATTTCGGTGCTGACTAAATTTTGTGGAAGAGCAGAAAGGATCTATTACATAAAAGAGCAAGAGAAATTTTCCCTCTGAAATACAAAGGCTGTGTTCTGGCGGTGATATCGGATGGCATATCAAAGTAGCTTGCTTTTATTTTCTTTGAATTCAATAGCTAAAAATGACAATTCACATGAGTGAGAAATACAGCAAAAATTAAAACAAAACAAACAGAAGTGGACAAGAATTTACCCTCGAGGACCTAAAACTATAACTACCACAACTGATATGAGGTTTGGTGCACGAGTCCGGCAATCACTAGCATGCAAGCCATGATAAGTCAACCACAAGGTGAAACAGTCTATGCAGTAACGGTGGTATCAAGAAGTACACTGGACGCGGTGCAATATGTAACTCATGTGCAGCTACATACTGTTGAACGCATTGTTTGTAGCGGAAATTTTTTGGGAAAAAAGATATCAACTTTGGAGTGCGACGAACGAAAAGTCCCCGAGAATAGAATTTGAAGGGAGCAAAGTTAGTTTATAACAAATAATCAAGCCAAAATTTGAGCTGGGATCCACTAATTTCCAGTTAAGTTGTTCGGTCACAAAGCATGACCTAGGTTTTATAGGACGAATATATTTTCCTAAAATTCGACGCGATGGGGAACTTCAACGATTTTAATTAAATTGATAAAGAGAATCCAATGAGACGACCAACGGCATTGTACTTCAAAATGGATCGGTGGTGAGTAATAAAGGCCTTATGGTAATCTGTTGCTCATCAAAAGTGTAACGTAGGGCATAGAGAGTGCAACCTGTAATTCTGGATGCCTCAGAAACAAAAGCGGAATACTTCAGTCTGCAGTGAAGATCGAGGTCTATTGTAACAACGAAGTTACGCATTCTATCACCTTGGAATGTGTCATACTCTCAGAAGACGTAGGCATGGTGATTACCCGATTAGCATTTTTGATGGAAAAGATTTCGCTGTCACAGTTTCGACGAACCAGTCAACACTCATTTTCTTTTCTCAATGGGTGAGGCAAGGAAACGCTTTTAAAAATATCTTTCAGGCAAAATCGGCTTGCCTGCTGCATGGTGACCTCTGGGTAGAGTTCTTGAAATGAAAATCCGACGACTACTTTCTGAACTAACAACAGAATTGGCGGAGTTCTTGATATTGAATTAACTCCGTTGATACATATCAATCGAGAAAAATGCGAATCGTTTGGACGCGTGTTCTGCTCAAATTGAACAAATGAAGTTGCCTAATGAAAGAACACTTTCTAAGTATTTCTTATGAGTGAACACGGGTAATTTATGAAAAAGGAAGCATCATGACTGCAGCACACTTGGACGGTTCAAACGTGCATTTCAAACTGCCGCACACTCGAAGGGTTTCCACAATCCAGTACTCACTGCAGTCATCCCAAATAGCTACTCTACCATCGGGAAGACTTTACGAGCCTTCCATGCATACACTCACGCATAAACTCATTATCAGTACTTCCGTCTTCACATACACGAACACAGTTGCCACTTATCACCGTAGAATAAAGGTGATAAAGAAAAATAGAAATCGTACCTTACGCTCCACGATAAGCTTCTGTTGGCCTTTCTGCTCTTCACTCAGTTAAAATCGTCAATGCATTACAGAGAAGTGGAAATGAGCAAAAAGTGATGGGGATGATTAGAGACAATCGGCTGAATGGAACTCAATAATATAACGAATTTAGATGAGAAGAATGGAGAACCAGAATTTCCTTAATCTGTTTTGTACGAATTGTTGAGATCGCTACAACTCAGAGGGATTAATAACGTTGGGAACATTTTACCACAATTCTTTCCAAAGAAACGGTATAGGAAGACAGATCAATTACGTTGCAGCTACAATCAAAAAGGTCAAAACCATAAGAAAAACCTCAAAAAATGAAAAGATTATCGAGGGGAGTTTTTAGTTCGATAAAGGCTGAGGAATACATTTGGCACATTGAGCGATAGAGAAATCTGAGCGCTGAATTTTGGAAAAAAAGGAGATAGAAATCTGTTCACACGAATGACTGAGGTAAATAATTCTTCATTGCCAAGTGTTCAAAAATCACTGAGCACGCAGCTTTTGTTACAACGACACATTCGCTCATCGTTTACGAAACATTCCATCAACCTTTAACGATTACTTTAATTAGAAGCAATCAAAAATACTTCAGTAAAAATCCAATCAGTAAAAAGTGTTTCAATTTCGACTGGTTTTTATTTCTGAATCAACATATGGAATAAGGATCTAGCAAAAATCTAGCAAACAAGGCTATCTTCAGGGCGACATCTAAAAGTTTGCTGCATCAAAAACTTGAAACGACTTTTGGTACCTTTTGGAATATTAATGAAAGCATTAATGCTACGACCAACCATGAAATTAATGCCCTTCTTCACCAGTAGTATACCGAGAGAGCAACGTAATGCAGTACGCTACGCAGCGTGGCAACGACGGATGACCCACCTGAGATAGATAACCGTACAGCGAGTCCAAATCGAACAGTAATGACTTCCAAAGATTTAGTCCATTCGACAAGACGTGTTCGTTTATGGTTTGTATTCCACTTCTCTCTTTCTCCTTTCTCCTAACAGTTTTCGGATCAATTTTTCAAAGAAAGCAACAAAAGGAAACAAATAAATCCAGAAATTCCATGAAAAAACTATACTCTTAGAAAAATGAGATGCGTGCGCAAAAATAAAGAGCAGAGAAATGAATTCATTCTGTTGGAGTCGTCCATATGGTGACGACGGATTCCCGAAATTTTTGAATATTTTAGTTGTTGTTCGAAACCAGCAAAAGTTGTGCACGTGGTGACCGAAATGGCAACGAGATTTTTCATATTGTTACAACTGGGCCGAGGAAGTAATAGAAGGTGCGCTCAACTGTCTGAGTTTAAAGTGCGTTGGAAAGGTTGGTGGAATTTGCACTCTGTCTGATCCGAAAACTAAATATGAGACCAGGAAATAACTTTTGATAAGAAAAATGCACTTCGGGGTTTCCCAATAATAACTCATGTTCTTTCACATACGCCCTTTTTAAAGGAGATGTGGAAAAAAAGAATATTTGGAGCATAATAAAATCAGCTCAAGTTTGGTAGTACATCCTTCCCTGACAAATACGGTCAATAATAAATTAAATCAGCTTGCTTGGAAATGCTGGAAGCACCAGTAATATTGACAGTGTAATTCACAAGCAGCTGATGAAGCTGGAAGTCCTCGTAATCAAACTAAAGCAAATTCTGCATACCATCTCCTCTTCGCCCTTCACTCACCTCCTTCATCTCCTCTTTCAGTAACTGCAGTTCTACGTCGGGAGGTCATAGCTTGGTAATCCTTTCTGGAAAAAGTTTCGCATATGAAATTACCAAAATCGATAATTCCTTATTCAAAGGAACCATTGATCTTTATTGCCGAAGAAAATTCGCTCAAAAAACCATCAAATAACTCACTTGTACTGACATTTTTTAATGATGAACATCGAATATTCGGAGCTGTTGTTTACGTGTCCAGTCCGAAATGCTCCGTCGGTGATCAAAATGGCGATTTCGATTTACAGCGACGGCATCAGCTTCAGCTCAAAATGTTCTCAGACGAAGCATTTAAATTATGCAAAAGGGAATAATTAATGCGGTTCACTGAGCATCGCGAGATGATCGTCGACATTTTGTGACTCTCTCAAATGCTACGCTTCACACAGACGCAGCAAACGCTCTCTTAGAGAGGAAACCACCCAAAGATTTGTGAATGTTCGTAAACAACTGTCCAACTCAAATTCACTACTATAAGTGCAATTATTTTATTATACTATTATATTACTAAACGTTACAAGACGGTATTCTGTTATGCAATATTAACCTCATAGCGGAATTCATTAATAGGGTTATGAATGAACAGCGCACAAAATATGCAAGCTGCTCAAAAACTGGAGGAATTCGGCAGATGCATGTGCAAATTGCGAAAATTGAAACGAAGAATGCCATTCTAACGTAGATACAACTGTAATTAATGACAAGAGAGTAACGTAATAGCATATTATACCATTAAGGTTTTCGGCGTCAGAAAAGATATAGTATGTGTTTACCACACAGCTATGTAATTTTTTACTGAGCAATCAATAAGCGGGCACACACTACGTTTGGTTAAAAAGCCTATATATATATATATATATATATATATATATATATATATATATATATATATATATGTATGTAACCCAATAGAAGACCACATAAAGGCAGTACAGTGGACAACAGCTACCTATATCATCATTTTTTCAAGTAAAATTTGCCAAGTTCGTTATGTTCACTAATATGAGTCTACGGTTTTTCCCTTGAATTGTTATGATGTGTGACCAAATGTGGTCACATATAAAGTGGTTGTGTAGGCATCAGTACTATTCTTTACGAGAAGCTTCAATAGAACGCGGCTTTACGAGAAGCTTAAAGGCATTGCTATTATTCGCGCAGTGGAACGCATCGCCCACTTCAGCATCACAACTGATTCCACTTTCTGTCATATTTGGCAATTGAAATTTTCACTATTTTTACAATGTATATATGTTGCGGAAATTTGATATACTCAGAAATGACCAATATAATTTCTAGTTACTTGCAAAACGTCATGGGGCGTAAATTTATTGAGAGAATGATGAAAAGTTGAGGACATTTGCCGTTTGATTTAACAAATGCCGTTATACACCGCATTGATTCGCTCTTCTTAATCCACGGGCGATTAATCTCGTTTTGCATAGAAATCCATATGACAAAAAGCTCCATGTAAAAATCACAGCAAAGTAAAGAAGCATGCTTATGCCCAAAGAATTTAAACTGGAGGAAAGCTCAGTGGTTTCTAAACGGCAACTTTTTAACAGAGAAGATGTGAATGATCGAGTTGGAAGTTCCAAACAGCTGTTTTCCGAGTCATAAAAACCACTATCACTTGCATCGAATGTTAAGTGGGCGAAAACAATGATTTCCATACTCCGTTCGAACAAACAGGGAGCAGAGGAAGAGGGTAAGAGAACAACGAAGAAAGAAAGGAGAAAAGCGGAAGTAGGAAAAGAAAAACGAGTGCATATTGACGGGAATGAATCAAAAAACAAGAAAAAAGTAACAAACTGTAAACAAAATTTCCTCCAGGTTTAAAGACTTCAACAAATGGTGATTGATCTATGATAAAAAATATCGTCCACGTATGTAAACCTTTTCATTTGCGGATATCATAGAGCACATCTTGAATTAGATAGACTCAGC
Source organism: Parascaris univalens (assembly GCA_037576465.1). Taxonomy (NCBI): domain Eukaryota; kingdom Metazoa; phylum Nematoda; class Chromadorea; order Rhabditida; family Ascarididae; genus Parascaris; species Parascaris univalens. The sequence goes on along the minus strand of CM075173.1, from coordinate 129,716,947 downwards.
AAATCCAGGAGAGAGAAAAATAAACGTCGCGAGTGATAAAATGTTAAAGAAAGTGGAAAAGGAGCAGAGTGTCGGAAGAAGAAATGAAAAAGAGAGCTATGTAATTCGAAAAGTACTCGTTTCCTTCACTCACTTACATAACAAACGACTGTAAAATTCGAAAATAATATTAAAATAACACACAACCTGCTCCCATTTATCAACGGCAATTCGAAGGCATCGCAATAAATTTGATGACTACGATGGTGAAAAAAATAGCGAAAACATTTTTTAGGCAAACGGAATTGGCAATTACAACCATTTCTTTTCTTCTTCGTAATCCCTTCAGAGCACTCACTCGATTCAGATAATAACTCTACTCAATGGTGCTTTTTCTCGAATTTCTGTGTTTGTGGTGTCCTCTGCCTTCAAAGTTACATAACGAACAAAAAGTCTCACAATAGCTTCGTCAAACATCGCTGACATAACAGTAAGCTTCGATGTAAAACGCGAGTGAATAAGGAGAATTTTGGGAAAACTTTGAATATTAGAGTAACGTAATAGTAATTCTAATATATGAAATTTAATCAGCACTGAACATCGATGTCGGTATCTTCAAAGACAATTTTAAAAGCATATATTCGGCATAATTCAAACATGAGGAGCGATGCATTGGGCCCGAAAAACATTTCAGGCTGGATATTCTAAAATAACAGCCACAGAACGACACTGAATGAAAAGGTCTGTCAATATTCGAAATGAAAATAAGTTGGATGCATTAAAAAAAATGCAGTTTAGGTCACTCGACAAGCAGGGTCAATCAAGAGGCCAAGTTCTTGTGGTTCTAATTTGTTATGAATATATTGCGGAGATGAATTTATTCAACTTCACTACAGCTAACCATATTTCAAGTTCATTGAATGTTGAAGAATAATAAACAATGCTTCTAAACAATCCAATTTTTTGCAGTTTATGAAAAAAAAACACTCTCAAATATGAAGTGCAACTTTAGCAAACAGACTTCACCTCAAGTCGCTCACATTTCTTTACAGAAATGTTCATTGCTGGTTTAGTTCAAATGCTGGAAGAGGGCAGTGAACAAAGATTGGAGGTATTTTTCCGAGTGCAGATTTCCCGATTTCTGAACACATTAGAAGAACGTATTATGACATCAACAAAGCAACTAAGAACAATCATAAAATTGAACGTGACTATGGCACTGTCAAAAAACTGGATGTAGTGCAAAAAGCTGTTGTTGTTCCGAGGGTTCTTCTATGGTAACACCTGGAAAATGCAGCAGAGCCCCAAAGCATTTCCTTCAAAATCTCCGAACTCGACAGACATGTAATCTCATCAGGAATTTTCTGGTGTCCAAGAATACAAGGAACCTGATTCGCTAACTATGCGGTTTCTCGAAATCTTAAATCTCGAATTTAGACTCGACAAGCAAGAGCATTTATAACAAGGCAATGTGCAGTTCGACTCAATCGTGACACTATGCGCGCATCGTTCCAAATTTGAGGAAATTTAAAACTAACACTAGTGAGCGAGGTAAAAGCTCACAGTTGGAATATTTTTGCAATCCTCTCATGATCTGCCCTTAGTGTTTATTTAATCTTATCGTCGTACCTTGAAGACTACCTCAAAATGCATCACTATGCCAACGGCTACAAGCAGTGTCAGAGCGGAATTTTGTTTTAGACAGGGAAATTGCAAAGCGAGTGGGCCAGAATGGAACACAAAATCGGTAAAATAAATAAACGACTACTAGCAGACCGGCAAGATAAGACTGCGCCAAGACAGCTAAAAAACGTCTGCTTTTCGGCAGTTACCTATTAATTACATGACCACTGCATGTGCAGCATCCGCTCTGATAGCGTAAAACGTTTACCTACGGAATGGACAACGTAATGAAGTAAAGTTCATCACTTGCAATGGACAACAATCATAACGCAAAAAAACAATATACCTAGACGAAAGATTAAAATAATGCGTGCGGCGAAGCGATGAAACACAACGGATCGTGTCATATTTCGTTAAAAATATTAAGGGCAGAAATGTGACAACGCTTGATTAACATACAGCCCTGAACGAAAGACGTGGAAGACAAAGTTGCAAGCATAAATGGATGACAAAGTTGCAAGCTCAGGAGCATCCTTCCGAAACTTCTGCTCAACGAAAAAAGTGGCTTTCATCTCAAGTTTGGCAGGAATCCTCTCACGATATGATTTTCAGCATTTTTCGCATCTCAGTACAAGAAGAAATAATAAATATATGAACAGAACAATAAATTTTATTTGATTATACTCAATACAGTTGCGTGTAGTAACATTAATCCATCTTCTGGTCAGTGGAGTGTAATCAACTAAAACAGACTGCTTCCTACTATGGGTAATGATATCCATAAATTCGAAGGCACGCCGAATTCATGAAACCGCTGTTAACAAAAAAAGCAATAACGCTCAGCATGATGGGCAGCAAGCACCTTGTCAACAAAGAGCACTGCAACGAATGCATAATGGGCAGTTGGACAAACGGTGCCAAGTTACAGATTTCTAAGGCAATCATTGTGGTACTCCTTGCAAACGACATTACTCTCAATATCAACAACATCTACGAACAAGGTGAAAAGTGCCTATTGATGAGGATCGGAATAATTCCTGAACGCCTAGAGAGTGGTGTAGTGCTAGGTATTATGCCATCCTGAATTCTAAATTGCGATAATTTACGAGTAATTAGCACTTTTGCCTTTTTCCTTTTGAAGGCTTCACTCTCACAAATAACAGAACCTAATTTGGTTTAATTCTCTGAGAACTTTTAGCGTGAAACCTATTTGGCGAGGGAGAGTTTGCCTTCCAAATTGCCTTCCCAAATTAACGGATTTAAGTGAAATTGCATGAACGATTTCCACAGTGAACATTCATGCATGAAAAAGACTGAATTTTCTTTGATGAACGGAAAAACTCTTCTCAGCGAAATAAATTCCTTCAAATTCAACCATTATTTGGAATTGGGACGAACAATAACGACGAAAGTGAACGTCCTCGTTTGGATTAAGGGAGAAAAATGCTGCATTTCACAGGGAATATTGGAAAGCGATTCCCAAACTAAACCATTTGAAAAATTCTCATTTGCAGTGAAGAAAACAAAACTAATACAGTCCTGGAATAAAAAACAATTTTTAGCTGACGTTTGCACTCGTTTTTCAGATCCAACCTTATCACAGATAATTCTCTATGACTTAATCCCCTATAGGCGACGCAGATTCGTTTGACACATTGACGCAAGTAAACCTTCAGCGAGGGGTCAAAACAGTCTCGGTTTCATTGATTTCAAAGAACCCACAGCGCCAAACCTTTTCAACGGAATCTGTCTTGCATTCATCAGGGCTCAGTGTCAAGCAGCACAGCACTAGAAAATATGTATCGCACAGAAACTAGCGAAAATCGGGTAGAAGACATTCTAGTGTATAGATGGCTAATTCAACCTGGAATATCCCTGAGAAGGATAAAGAAACAAAACGCAAAGTTGGTACGCGAAGCTCGCCAATCAATGCAAAGAAGCAATGGCATAAGGCATCGGACAGTATACGCACGGTTGTTTCGAGCAGATAGCTGATTTATGCAAGCTTATTATCATTCCTCTTCGGCATACTTCGCGGAGAAATACCTGTGAACTTAATGGCGGGAAAACGAAAATGGAATCTGGAAAACGCTTCAGGAAGATCGATAACTCAACAATTGAATGCATTTTCGAGATTCTGACGTTGATGAACTTTAAGGATTCGAGGAATAACGCTCATATGTGAAATGTTTCCAGTGTAATTAATCGCAGCAATTTTCGTGAGCTCGGCTTCGATTAACAATGATTGAAAATTGCCAACGAACCAGACGCCTCAACATAAGAACAAATACACAAAATGCACGCCATCCCTCTTATGCGATGTTTTGCGAGAGCACATTAAGCGAACTGTTCCTCCTTGAGACAAAAAAAGAGCAGAATTCAACTATGCAGGAACAACTTCATGAGTGCATTTGGCAGTACTGAAGTGTTACGAAGAAAATAAAATAGAGTGAAAACAAGCAAGCAAGGTTCACTTTCCACTGTGCTGTGAAGCGTTAGCGCAGGCATTTTTTGGAAAATTTCTGCGAAAAACGAGGATCTCATTAAACACAGAAGAAGTTTATGAATGCTGTAAAAAGGTTAGACATCATTCTAGAGGAATTATTCGGTGGTGAATGTGATCACCGATCACTGTGGCTAGATGAACGATTTCAGCTAAACAGAGTTGGAGGAAAGACTTCCATCTGCAAAGATGAATGAAACGGTCAAATAAGAAGTGGCAATTTGCTAGCGTTTTTGTCTTTGTGGGACTGTCTGAACCGGTCCTTAAGCAGTAACTGCCTTCCAACGACCGACCTTTATGAAGTAGATTTTAGGGAAAGGCCTTGCTACGTCGCTCTCATCAAAAACAGGTTTACGATTTGCTTAACAGGCGCGAGTCCGTGGCAAGAGATATATACGCCCTTTTTGGATGCGGCATATTGCAGTAACGTGTTGCACGTGGATAAGCACAAACAAGCCACTTTGAAAACAGAGGCTTCTTAACATGCATTACGACAGACTCGATGTGTTCTTTCATTCAATTATTAAGGCGATATATTTTCATGGGAAGGCTCTTTGTATGTGAGAAATGAGCCTTAATTGCACAGATGAGGGAACCCGAGATCCGTTCTGCATTTCAAGAGGAGACTAATGCAGAAGATTTCTATTAGCTAGACTAGCGCAATGTGGGCTTCTTCCAACTAAATAAAATAAAAAAAGATCCAATTTTATAAATTCGTAGAGGAAATAATATGGAGCATATATACCATGGACTGCGAAACACTTATAGAGATCGCAATGCGCAAACACACAGACATACACATACATGCAACTACACACAGAGATATTCATTTATGTGTATAGGCACATAGATAACGTTTACATCACTTATTTACATTTCTGCACAAGTATGCCCACAAACACACAAACAAGCCAACGGACGTGAACGCACAAGGTGTGGCAAATGCAGTTATTTAATACAAGTAATGCGTTATTTAGAGATGGCAAACACTTATTTGCACAGCTGGGGCTAATGGAGGCAAAACAGTTAGCAGAACAAAATATTCCATATTGGAGGTGAGTTTATAATCGTCGAATTAAGCGGAGAACATATGTGGCGAGTGGCGTCAATTACGCAAACGCTTAACTATTGATTTTTACATCGAAGCAAAACACACATATGAGTGATGCAATTGTCGAGCTGCTTCAGCGAAATGTGGCACAAAGAAATGCAACTGCACTTTATTTCACAAATGGAACCGCTAAACGGCTAGAAAGGTGTCTCCAAACGATGGATTTCAGTGAAAAAATGGCGAAAGGGAGTGTTTCTGTGCAGCTTTCGTCATCATTTGAATTAAAAGGTGATGATGATGATGATGATGAATTCAAAGAACAACTTATGCCTGGAACAAACAAAAACTTCAAGAAGCATAAAGCCAAACCGTTCGGCACTCAGAATGTCATACCTCACTCCGCACATATTTGAAATTGTGTGAAATTTGAACGCTTCCTTGCAAAGTTACGAAATTCTGCAGCTGAGTAAAACGTCAACGGAATGAAACGGAAACATCACTGAGCCTTCAAACAAAGTGCAATGCACATTTATGAGAAATCAGCTGGGGAAAAAAACGATTGAAGGCTACAAATTAGATATCGTATTAAAGATTCCATACGATCTATAAGATAAATGAAAAAAGAGTGATTAAAAAGAAAACACTGCGGCCTAAATATATGTGAATATTAATGATAAAACAGGGCGGGCTTAATTCCTCTGCAAATAAACTCAAAAGCATGTCGACGATAGGAGTATGACTGAACGCGAATGCAAAGAAATCATTCGGGTTGCTGATCGAGTGATTGGAAATGCCACTCATAATGATATCAAAGCTGCAGATGCAATCAGCGCCCAAAGTTGCCGGAAGTGTCAACGGCGGCAACAAACACAGTATATGTAAACGCAGCCCAACGGTTAAATCGTGGCTCCTACATTCTTGGTGCTTTAATTCGTCGTCTATGACTTCATAATGTGAGTCGATAATAATGGACTAGCGTAATGTTGTTTCAAGTGTTGATTTTGAAGTTATCCTTGTGAAAGAGTTACGTCACATAGAAAATGTTTTCTGTTTTTCTCTCAAGGCTTTTCTAGGCGTAAATGTTTTCCGATGTGCACGTGCGTGCATATCCTCTCGTTGTCTTTGTATGCTAACCTTGGGAACGGTGTGCACTTTCGATGTTGAGCTAAACTGATGTTTGTGGGCTTTCTTATGTGCGCATTGACCTCTCTTTTACTCTTTAAATATGTGACAGTGGCTTAAATCACCTATGCAAAAAATTGAGATGTGCATCTCACAGCACAGCGCCAAGAACTCTTTCTACGGTGGAATACGGCATTCGCTTTGGAAGACGAACAACTTCAACAACACATGGTATACTAATGGGTAAGTGGCAGAGACAAAAGTGGTTCTTGGTGCACGGAGGGCGTCATCACCTGAGACTAGCGCACAGCACAAGTGAGACCTGAATCTGGAGCGCGACTCATCAGTTTGATCTGACGATGACATGCAGTGGGGGAAGAACAATAGGACAACCGTCATCGGATGGCTGTAATACAAGCCTCGTTTTCAAAAGGGCTTTGTCTTGCTTTGACCATGCTCACCGTTTGTTCGGGAACATTTAGGGGCATAGTGACAGCTTTGTTGACCTCGTCGTTAGAGGTCAATACAGTAAGCAGTAATTATAGTTAAAGACGACCAGTTATAAAAGAGGAACGTTTTGTTACTTAAAAGCCCTGTTTTCAAGTGATTTGTAACTGCTTATAAAGTGCACCGTGATGAAGGATTGATGCGCACGAAGACGGAAAACGCCTACGAAAATAAACTCTCATTCATTCCACTAACCTATGGGCAAATTTTAGCAGCAACGAGAATTTCCCTCACAAAGAGATTTACTATTTCCGAGCGATATTTAATCACAAACGTGGGTAGAATCCTCGTCCTATTTATCGAAGAGTATTTAGAATTTAATTTTTGTTGAATATATAAAATACGAGGAAATTCCCTCCGAAGGGAAGGCAATGCGGAGAGATTTTTGCAATTTTCTGTGAGTGAAATCTTTGGGATAACGATAGGCATTACCAGTTTAACAATCACAGCTTCATTATGGCTATAGCAGAAGGCCTTCTGTTCATTTTTTACAGCGTACTTTTGCATCGGACACAAAAAATGCCGTTGAAAAAAATGCACACTATAGAGGAGCTGTGAGTCAGCGAATTTCCTTGCCCGCGCTCACTTCGATGCAAATATTCCTTGACAAATGCGTCGTACACAAAGAAAATTGTCGGGCTCATTGCCAAGCACGCTTTAGGATTCGATGCGATAGGCATACACTGTGACGGTCGCTGATTTATTTAGTTGCTCGTTTGCAAGATCTATTGATTTAAATCCCTTGTTTTCACATGATCAGCGGGAAGGTGAACTTCAAATAGCTTGAACAAAATTGCGCTGAGCGGAGATTTCCTCAATAGAAAGTATTCGAGCGCACATCTCCCTCACACGTTCATTCCTATAAAATGCCGCAACCCCCTTCTCCTCGTAGGTCGAATCAAGCAGGCCAAAGTATCGGGAACAAATGCGCTGATGACTTTCAGTCACAACTATCATATCCACCCACCTCCATCGAGACGCAGTGATACGCAGAAGTCGCAACTTTTCAGAATTCCTAATTCACCGTAGTTCTGCACCACTTTTGACCAACCGTCCTGACTGAATGTCCTGATGTCCCCCTACTCTAACATAGGATTTTCAGAAAACAAACTCTCCCGGAAAGGACTCTGCGGGCGCAAAACGCCTCGCGTTTTCCTGGAGTGTATCCTTCATTGCGACGCGTGATGACACCCCTTCTCTGCCGGTGCCACTGTGGATCGCATCATTTCGTAAGCGCCATATCGCTTAATAACTGCGACAAAACAGACCGCAGTAAGACTAGTTCATCACTGCCGAACCCCCTCTTGCACTTTCGCTCCGTTCGAATAAACGAATATCACTTTGAAGGCACCGTTACGCTAGAAAAGTGACAATTTTCTCGCGGCTGAATTCGTTGCCATGTTGACATGATGTACGCAGTCGTCTTAAGAAACAAAGCAATCATCATTTGCAGCTCTTTAACAGCAGTATCCTACCAAACGTGGGCGGAATGATGCGGTGCCAAAGATCTCTGCGCCTAGAGCATTAATTTTCCTGTTTTGTTGAGAATACATCAGTCCTCCGGTCACTGCTTCATAAACTGCATCACTCAGCCTCAGTCACGCGTAGTTTATAGTGAGCGTGAAAACTTCGTGAAGTAGGCGCTTTTCGACTACGCACATTTCGCCATCCATTTTCGTAAACTGCTGAGGCAAACAAGAATATACGATTTAATGAGTCGCATGAGTTCGTTTGCCACCAGCTGAGGAATGACATTCCTTGACCTAATCTAGTACAGTAGAATTCACTACGTATTAAATTCAAGTGACCTCTTGCAGCCTACAGATTTTTACCACACCCTTAGAAGTTGAAGAAGGTAAAAGAGCAATGTGAGATAGGGCATGGAAGGCCAACTATGGTACACACTATGCCCACCAAACACAACATTTCTAGGCTCTACGCTTCACAAACTGAGGTTGCCGTATAGACAGACGGACAGAAAGACTCAAGCCGAAGTGCAAGAATGCATTTTAAAAATCATAGAAGAACGTGGTCTTTGCTTATGCAGCATGGCGCTCTCCATCGTAATCGTGTCATAATTTCCGATCTTGCGGCGTTTCAAAAATAATCACTGCAAAAGAATTAAGAAGTAAATCACAAAATTACGATCATAATGCATCACGATGCATCGAGACTGTTGCGAGCACAGAACAGTTTCGACAATCACAATACCTCATACACACATCGTACGGGTGGTGGGTACTCGAATGCAACCGTAATTCAGCCTTTATGCAATTTAAACGGAGCACTGACATGCAAATCAATCACAGTTTTGGAGCTGTCACCATGCTGCACTTGCATGATGTTAAATTTTGGGAGGTTGCCGGAAATTATCCAAAACTTCGTTAAATTAAACTAATTGGGTTTTCTGAGCTGATAACCATACGGGTGGTTATCTTTGCTAATCACAAAATGGCATCATGTGTAGAAAAAGAAAATGCAACTGCAGTTTGAAATTGCAGAATTTGAAGACGTTTATGAAAAGCATAAGATACGAGTCGAGTTAGCCTTGGCAATAAATGTAAAATTGATTGGTTCAATTAGCTTGCTTTGAGACAGTTCGAAGAGAGAACCGATTCTATTCATCAGCTGGAAATCATTTTATCAGCCTTTGCAAATTGCATATGAACGTGCGAAAATGAAACAATTTGAACATACAAAGAGAACGGTTTCCTAGAAAAATGATTGCAGAAACGCTTTCTCAATAGTTTTGCGTTGCTGCACTCGTTACGGATCGATAGCGACGACTGCAAAGTGCGATGTTCTCTAGCTGCTTAGATGTGAGCGCCCCCCACCTTAGTCACGCGCTGCATGTTCTCTCCGGTGCACGATCCAGTAACGCTGTAAACAGAAATGTGTCCTTTCTTTCACTAGTACGGCTTGCACCTATCTACAGTACCGACTGTATTTAATACAGAGGGAAGTAAAAATTCTGCAAGAAACAAACTCTCGTGGCATGAAGTTTGAAGCTTTTCAAGCAACCGGCTTTCTGCAAACTCTTTTGAGAAAGGACTACGGTAACATCACGTTTCAGACATTTATGGCCAATTTATCTGATGCATGTCGCTCTGGCGGCTTTAAACCCCATTTTGCGAATCAGATGGATTTCTTAAGTAAGAAATCCATCTGATTCGCATCGTCTTTCAACTAATAATGGCATTAGGTAGGTAAGAAATCCACCTTTTCTTCATCAGTCTGGAAAAAGTCTAGCGTCTGTTGCTCTGCACTCCGCAAGCGCAGGATTAGCTATAAAAATGTTGCACGATTATCACCCATAAAAATTACATTTTTGATAATGGCGTTCCAAAGTATCGGTTTAGCAACTGTCCGGGTGATTAGAATTGGTCCCTACTTCAACGGAATTCGCTCAACAACACAGTTTAATGATTCCCTCTGAGCTGCATAAAAAGCAGCGGTAATTGCCACTCGCATAATCTAAATTTATCCCATTCCTCACTTCTCTGAATCATCACCTATTTCTTTCCCTTTAACGAAACTTGCTTATCCAATATGCCGAAAGGTTAAACGCTACGCGTAGCAAATTTGAAGAGAGTGAAAGCACGGCACGGGAAACGAATCACAATCTTATGCATCGATGTTTTCTTTCCGATAAAGAGGAAATATGAGAAAGCGGTTGCACTTACGAATTCTTTGCTATTTGGAGTCAGAAGAATCATAATTCATTTAAAACATCCAATGGTATACGACGTATTACTTTTTCACTGCACTAATCCTTGAAAAAATGAAAACACGTGTCGCTATAGGCAATTCATCTGAATGGATAAAGATGGCATGGCTATGAGCTTTGCCGAATTATGAAAAACGATTCGACCAGTACAGCATTCAAGTCACTATGCTACTCTGAGTCGGCTAAGACTATACCGCCATCATATTCGATCACAAAGCATGAACAGTCTCTGCATCTCATATCCTCTTTATACTAAAGTCGAAAATCAGCAAAAGAATAAGATTGTCAGCGAAGTTTTATCAAATATCAGATGAACTATTTTCACAATAACAATACCACTACTTTTTGAAATACATACCTAGGGAGGTTTTCATGGTCATACTTACCCATAACGTAATACCGCGGTTGCAACATTTCATGCGGGAGAAAAATGAAGCAACAGTATTTCGCAGGAAGAAAACACATAACGATTAGTTTTGACTAAATATTACATGCAGGATGCCACAGGTCTGAAGTATTTATGATAGGCTGTCACAGCTACAACTGTCACAGAATTCCCCGGGAGATATTGACATCAACATGGTGCTGGCACATTTAGCCACAAGAGCACGTGCATAGGAGAGATGGAGAGAGACCGCGCACATTCTTGGAGAGCAGCGCGATAGCGGTCACTCGACAGTGAAAACATGGCAGTAAATATGAAAATAGGCCGTAAGGAAATAAGATTGCAAAGACGAGTTTCAGCACATTTTACAGATTCGCTAATAAGCTGAGACATTCTCTAAGATCAATTCGTTTTGTGACGCGCAACTGCCATAATATGCAAAAGTCGGAGTACATGGATTGCAGAGATTGACGTATGTCGACATTGCTGATGTATGCGGACTATTTACTAAAGCAATCGCTCGACGAACTGGTGAAACCCCATCACTGATCGAAGTGGCAGCAGGTGTGGCAAGGAATTACCGAAACAAGATCGTCGGTCTCTTCTAAAGATGTGAAGCGAACACCTGAAATCTAAGAAATGATAGGGATCATGGCGAAAAGACGTTATATAAGTAGCGCAAGTTTGGTACTGCCTCAACTGATGGTTTGTTGTGAGGAAATTAGAGATGTGCTGTTTATGTTTGAGGATACGGCGAGGAAAAGGACGTAAGGAATATGGTCTATATTTCTTCAAATATCCTCGTTAGCCGGAAGAGGGGCGAAACAAGGGGATATTTGTTTCCCGAAATTCTCATCAATTCTCGAGATTCCTGAGAAAGATGGAGACTGTAGATGGTTCCAATGTATTCGGCAAAGAACTCCAAATGCTGGTCTCTTGCGGACGAAGTGATACTCATTGGCAATGACTTAAAGAACTTGAAGTATTCACTGAACAAGAATACCAAGAAAACTGGGCTCAGCATTTACATATGCAAAACGAAGTGAATGAAAAATCGTTCTGTCGTTAGTTTCCCATGAAGCTCGATAGTGAAAATGTCGAAATTGTGGAACAGTATGCACACTTAAGGCAGACTACAAATGAGAGGCGATTTGGGTCTGGAATTAAGCAAAAGAAAAAGAGCGGATTGGTTAACCTTCACTAAGCTCAACGATATCTATCTCGACAGTTGAATAAAAACGTTTTTAAACCAAGAACTCTTCAATTCCAAAGCTATCACTGTTCTTCTGCGAGCTTGCGAAACGTTGAACACCATACCCGCTGAAGAAAACAAACTAGCAACGACCCAACGAGCAATGGAAAGGCGAATGGGGAGTATCAGCGAAATGCAATATGCCACTAACGAAAAGCTGCGTTCTGGATCCGCATTGAAGAATATCGCTGAAGAAACGTAGGAAAGAAAACTACGGTGGGCTGGTCACGTAGTCACGTTGAATGAATATAAATGGACTAAGTAAATCTTCAAATGGTAACCAAGGGATGTAAAACGATCACGCCGCTGGACGCAAAAAGATAGGAAGACCCGCCGAGGTGTCTTATGCACAGTTAATTAGATGCAAAAGGCGCAGGATCGTGAAAGATGGAAAAGTTGCTGGCTGCATTGATGGAAGGAATGATGAAATCGACGAATTCACGGCTGTTCAAAGTATTCAAAGCAAAGTAGCCTTAAAAGTCTCCATCCATAGCAGTGCGCATATACAAGTCTTAGCCGAAGCCTTCCGCTACAGCCGTTGATTCAATTTCGGCTCCCCAACGCAAACTATCCACAGTATTCACAGCTGTGCCCAGCTTCCATTACAGCATTTCGCCCACACTTTATTACGTGACCGTAGATACGAACATCTCTGAAAACTACTCACACTTGTTTATGATCTAAACTCTTATTTTAATGCACTGGTTACGGATCCCTCTGAAGCAGTGAACTGTTTTGTAAATTCAAAGCGATAACTGTCCATGATCATTCTTCTGCGATATGTGAAGGTGATGAGAATCGATCGAATAGCTGGGTGATGATGCTCCATTCCTTTGTCACAACAAACAAATGCTCTTAAAGGTCGAAATGAATCACTCGCTATCTAATACTAATGCCATATTCAATTCCTAGGAGCCGCACTTGTGCTAAATAAGCATGCCTGGAACAGTCTAACATCCCAAAGGCACTCGCCCATGCGTTGCCCATTAACTTTCTGATGGTTGAGCACTGCACGCTGCTTATACCATTAACATCCTTCCAATCCGCCATAGTCGATTTAAAAGGTTACACTGTCGAATGCGCAAACTTTGCACCGGCAGTCTGTGCCCTCGGAAAGCTTCGGATGCAAGAAATTGCCTATCATGATATTGGGTGTAATAACAACTGCCATCACCTCTGACCGCACCGTCGCTCATTCTCCTGGCTTCCTGACCGACTTGGAATGAGGTCAGTGGACAAGTAACTTGCACGTGAAGCAGGTGCCTCTTCCAAACTTCATTCGGCCAATCTAGATTAGTAGCTCGAAACGAGTGCTTTTGATAGCTCCATCTTCTTAACGATCTCGTCCAAATCTTACGAATTGGGTTTTTTGGCTAAATTGCGCACGTCATATGGCTGCTTACATTGAAGGTGTCAATTGTGATCGCGTGCCTTATAATTCGCCACTCATCGGATTGGGAGCATTTCGCCTTCGAGCTGCTTTTTCATTCACAATCCTGACCTGTCCATGTCGGAGAGCACGTGCTGCATGTAACCAAACTAGGTCAGTGCAATTAACTAGGCGCCGAAAGCGTCGACTGGCTCTTTTACCAATAAATGAACTTACAATGCATCGTATCAGCAGATCTATAAGAGAAAGACATAAGGTGATGGGAACCTGGAACGTCGAACTGAAGAATTCTTAAGCGATGCATGTAACAATCGCATAAGAAATCCATCCATGAACAGCGACAGAGATTTAGTGCAATTTGAGAACGACTGGTTCACTTCGTTGAACTCTCCAGGGTGGCTTCATGAGTTCAGTTCACCAATAAGAACGCAGTGTCATGAATGCACGAGAATAACGCATAAGACAACGCGACAATGAATTTATGGCAATTGCTCGTCACGTAAGGAAGTTATTGTTTTTTTCTCAGCTTATTAGTGATTCTGATAGAGCATTCAATGCTCTTTAAAATGTGCTGAAACTCGTCTTTGCAACCTTATTTTCTTACGGCGTATTTTCATATTTACTGCGATATTTTTACTGCTAGTGACCCCCACGCGCCCTTCTTCGAGGACGAGCGCCTCTCTCCTCGTCCCTCCTGTGCGAGTGCTCTTGAGGTTAAGCGCGTGGATCTCATCAGCATTATTCGCTGATACTTCGGCCAGTCTGAAAATTAAAGAATTGTGCTGGTATAGGTGGCACATGGGTTTCGGCCCATAATTCAGCTTATCACCAGTTTTTACTGCTACTTTAGACTGCCGATTTAATAACGCACTTAGAGGTTAGCGTTGTCGCAAGGCTCTTCAAATAATCGGAATGAACTATTCCGGAAACGAACTTTTCGAGGTCAACCGAATACAGGCGGGGATCTTGATGAAATTTGGATTTTCAGAGTTGGAAGTAAGGGGTTAGCACCTTCCTGCACAGAGCTAAGCGATTTAAAGTCGTATCAACTATCAGCAGTGAATGCTCCATCCTCTGGAAGCGCCTCTGTAACCTTGTCTCTATATGTTTCTCAGAAATTGCCTCTTATCATTAGAGAAATATCGATCCTTTCTAATCATCATATAATTCACAAACAATAAATACGCCACAAGTAGAAAAGCTGACATGTGAACGTAGTCCCAACAACGAAAACCCCAAATGACGACAAAGTCGTGAGTGGCCTCCGATTCGGCATTTGCAGTTATCGCTGTTGCAGTGTAAGTGAAGCAATGCAAATAAAAGAAAAAAGCTTCGCGGCTGGATGTTTGCCAAAAGCGTCGTTCCCTGCACCCAATGACGCTCAGCAGTTGGCTACAGCCCTCCCCCAATCTATCCTGTTGGCACCGGTTTGCAGTGCACTTAATGTCTGTCTATAATACAGCTGCTGATTGCCCATTCAAACTGCCACCAAAAACGAAGCTGTATGGTATGAACACATAGTTGTGTCTTGAAGAGCACGGGGTTGGGGAAACCAACCATCCCCACCCTTACCCCTTCCCAACTGTGCTGTCCTTCACTATGAAGTCGAAAGTCGGCATCCAATTTAATGCCCCATCTTCTCTTAAGCTTCTTTACTTCTCTCTCACGGCGAATGGCGTTATTTTGGTCTCCGAGTATTTATATGCGTATGTTTCTCAAAGTAAGTAATATTTTGATGTGCGAATGATGATGGTCGCAAGTCGTGATGCAACCACAGCATATACAGAAGTGCTAATGAGTACAGTGGCAGATTTTGCTAGATGCTTTGAGATTTTAAGATGTAACATAACATTATTCCTGGAAAGTGTCCTGTGGAAAATACCGGAAAGCAAATTCTACTCAGTAGTTGTAGTGATATTATGGCCGCCAACCTTGCAAATGACTTCTTTAAAAGGCTGTTACTGGGCCGACGATAACGTGTTGGGGTTGAGCAAACAGTAGCTCCTTCGTATTCATTAGGTTCAGCTTCATGAATTACGTGAGTAGAAAGTGAATGGCTGATCATAATACGTGGACGTGACGCTCCTACGGTTCCATAGTCCATTTTGGCACCAAACCAAACTCTGAAATTCATAGCATACGACTGCGCCAATTAGACGGTGTTCGATGTAATGCGCACATGACGCAATTCGTTCGAAGAAACAGCGCTCGAATAAATGTGATCGGAAAACAATGTTTTTGATGGATTAGAAATTTTCAATGTATGTATGTAACAGCAAATACTGATTAACGGATTGTGACAGTAGTGAAAATCTACACTGTAATGGTCCAGCAATATTTTAACCTCGTTCTCCTTGAGGAAAACACCCAGCTGCTGAAAGATTAAATGGGTTAGGAGGGTTGCGAAGGCAGAAGCTTCAAAAACTAATACGATGTTGATGAGGAAAAGTAAAGGCACAGCCGTTCATCGAACGCCGGCCAATTCCCGGAGAAGAAAAAATTGAAGAGGTGCCTCTACAACGATCGAAAACGTTCACAAACAATATATGTATTTCATCTGCACTGAAAACAGCTGGCAGCAGAGCAGCGAGAAATAAGACCAGCTTCATTATCCTGAAACAGTCTTGCAAGATAAGAATGATGGCTAGGAAACTAAAAAATCCTTCCACCTCTCATTTCTTAGGAGCTCATCCACGCTCATCGTTATCACGGCGACGGCTGGGAGATGCAAGTAGATCGCTCGTTATAGCTGTGTTTCTGTTGATCGAATGAAACTGTAATAATAAAAATTTAAATTTTCTCAACAATCTTCAACTCACTCAGCAGAGACAGTCAAACGCTAACTGTTGACACTTCTTTTATAAGTTACGTTATCAGAATCGTTGCTATCTTCTATGCGCAGAGAATCGATGGATCTTCATATTTGGGCCATTTAAGAAATGGCCTTATTTCAAATTTGCAAAGAAGCATTGTTATGCAGCCCCTGATATAAGCGTTTGAAAACCTCATACAGCAACTTCAAAATGCAATGAAAATAAATCTATCGTGAATCTTGTTAAGAAACGTCGCTATGGAAACGAGTTTTTTCCCCCACTATGGTTAAGTGCAAAAGTGAGATCAAGTTCAATTTAACAGGTCCTCACTTATGAAAGAATAAAACTGTTCCTAGATGAACGTGTACTTGAGGAACTAAAGCAGCTTATTCGACAACATCAAATTTCCCCACTGCCAGAAGAGAAGTATTTTGAAATGAGAGGATACGTAAAGGCTTCTTGCATTGCATACATGTCAGTGGAGAGTGAATAGTGGATGAGATTCAAGGATGCGATGAAATGACACATTATTCGTGAGCAAGCATCAAGTGCTCACGCTTATAGAGTGAGGTCGATAAAAATTGACGTTGACACTTTCACATGTGTGCCGCGCAAAAATCCTTGAAAAGAATCCCGTTTATTCCTGAGGAGTCGTTTAATTTTAATTATTCATTTTTGAGTGACCGACAATGCAAAAATTTTCTGCAGCAGTGAATGAAAACGGCTGACTAATAAATGGAAAAAACAGTTAGATTTAATGGCCTGCGGAAGTTTTATAGAACTATGAATGCAATAAACTTCTGTCATTAATTTCATTACCTTTTCAAGGGATTTTTCGTGTAGACAAAGTGCTTTCCCCGAAATTATTGCATACCCTTCGTCACCTCTCCATGCTTTCTTTGATCCTTGGAGTCCAGGTTGTAATTACAGTCTCAACTTCTTGCGAAGAAAATTTAAAAAAAACGAGTTCTTTCCCTTAATGAAAGCGATTTCCCAGAACTGAGCACCTGCTACTTCTGGTTTCGTGTGCACTCCACATTATCAAATAATTACCAGCAAATAATTGGTCAACAAACAGTAAGCGTGTAGAGTGATAATAAGGCAACAATCTGCTACGACACGGACGATTATGACATATCGGAACCGGAAATTCTGCTCACAGAGGAAGTCTTCTACTGGAGCGAGTGGATGAGGTTAGCACATATGGCCGAGCTTAGCACATTCAGGTTTTTATGTGGCATCATGTTGATGTCAAAACTGATCATGTAACCTACTTTTGAATGCCATTCTCTCTGACCGCTATTTATCATATCAGTAGAAGTCTAGAGTTTCGTTAAATATTGCTAAACGGATTAGCAGCATTTTTGTGATTTATAAAAGATTCTGAAGGTTGTCACATTCCACTCGTGTGAACTCCCTATCAAAAACGGATAAGAAAATGATGATAACCAAATAAGATTCATTCAACGAAACATTCCCATTTGATGTAATAAAACGAACATCGACACATCGACCAAACTAACAGAATTTTATCAAACGTTCTTCAACGCTTGTGTGTGGACTATCTGAAAAAGTGCAGTGAAGAGCCACTTCCAGACGACAGAGCTTTTATGTCTTCAGAAACATTTTAACAATCTATTTCAGAGATGCTATCAGCAGTTCAAATATCTTCGATTTCATGTTATAACTGGACTAATAGAAACAACGATGAATTACGGCGTTAACGATTGCGAGTATCGATTTGAAGATTTAGTGCATATGGTGTTATATAAATAGCATTTACATTAAGATGCTCTATGTTCACGACGGAAAGCTACAATTGATGTAATAGTCTGCTTGAGATAAGCACATCGCTATGACAATTACTATTTGCCATCGAGCCTTGTTCGTTTCCGCATACCTTTCAATGCTTATATATAATTAGAATCGTAGAATACCACACGATTGTCCAACGCTCTTAATCCTTAACCGTTGTCTTCAAAGGGCGAATACGCAACCATAAATTTCCACCATGGCAATCGCCCTCATTTATTCCGTTTATCTCGTCTGCTTTATCCTTCCACTGCATTCCATCTTAATGTTTGCTCTTTTTTGAAAGTAAAATAAACATAGAACGAAAAGGTACCATTTTGCTCTACTATGCTATTAGCAGGCCATAAGCTTTTAGCGTTCTAGACATCGCTGCAGATCTATTTTGAACTGATGTTTCTGTATAACTTATAGTTTGATTCGTTAAATAACTTGTGATTAGTAAAGTGTTCGCTGATTCATGAAATGGTCAAGCTGATCAAACTGATAGGTTAAAAATCAACTAATTCCCTTTAAGATAACTAGAATTTATAAAGCAGCGCATCCATAGTAGAGTTTTCTTAACGAAAAATTTTTCCGTCAGGCAATACTCTCCACTGAATTTATCATTCGCCAAATAAACAACGGGAAACCATCGTCAGTACAAGTTCCAAAATTTTGTAATTCAAGGATTCTCTATACCGGTAATTCTAACTATAACTGAGCGTAAATTATTGCCCATTCATAGATGCTGATCCAATCTCACTAATAACATTCGGACAATTCCGCAAGAATCCAACAGTATAACATAACTCAACATTCGTTCATGGATATATGTATCTGTTTGCCGGCTAACTTACAAATGAGGTGGCATTCGAAATCAATCGCTCCCTTAATTGCTTTCAAACGGAATTTTTATAATTACTGTGATTTTTTCTTCTGATGGCTGATTTAGTAGCTTAGAAAGTAAAATAAAATTACATATTTTGTGAGACGCGAATCGAGTCATTTATTCTGCTCCAAATTACTTCTTGAAAATTTCTTACAAGTATACATATATTTATTAAACAAAAATTAATTAGTAAGAAAACTGGAAATATTTCTTTCAGAGAAATATTAATTGCTTCTACTCATGCATTTGCCTAGATTGTTAGTGAGAGTAATCAATCGTAGTGGACCATAAACCAGACATCAAAAATCGAGGTTCACTCTATTAGTTGTAGCCCTTCGGAGACAGCCAACGCCTCTCTAACAAACAGCTTTGTTTTATGAACTAACGAATAACTGCTTTTCAGCTTAAAAAGGTGTTCAGTCACAAAGTGTTCGGAACAGAAATGAATGATAACTTTCGCCGATCACATAATGATTTCCTGCTGAACAAAAGGAGAAAATGAAGGAAAAGGCGAGTCAAATTTTACTCGGGCAAAGGAGAATATCTCCAATATTTGCAGAACAAATACAAGACTCAAAGGAATTATCTTCAGGTTGCTTTACTTTTTAAGTATAAAGTACGCGAAGACGATACAAATGAACAGAAATAATTTAAGGTGTGATCTGACATAGCGGATGATAAAATCAACGTTAATCGTTGACCTATGCATTCAAACTGTCGGCAGGCAAAATTTAATCCAATAATATTTTATGCAAAATCGAGTACTCTTTCCAACTTTTCTAGATATTTAAACAATGCAAAAAGCGATCTGCTATCAGTTTTGCAGAACCATCTTTCCTTCCAACATTCATATTTGTGTAATTGACTCTTTGTTGAATATATACGAGTTCGGAAATGGGCTGAATGCAAAAATGGATCATCTGAAAGCTGCGCGAAGAATGTGTTCTCATTAGCACTTTCTATAGTGATGGTGGCAGTGAGGAAGAAAGAAGTACAATCCATACGCCGAAATATGAACAAAACAAAACAAACTTAAGAGCACTCGCATCGCATATTTCTATATTAACCGTTCAAACGATCGCAACTCTTCGAACCTTATGTCAAAGATTACTCAACACTCACCTCTACACGCTTCCTTTAAATGACTTGAAATGCCTTCTTGCTAAGATCCCAAAAAGTGCTCAGCAGTGCTGCAACGCATCAGAAGATGTAGGATTTTGGGTTCCCAAAACAATTTATGAAAGATCGAAAAAATGAAAAGCGAAACGCATCGTATCATCATTCTCAACAAAATACCAATAAGTGTTCAGCGCATTTTGCGTAGATGCCCTCTTGACAACACGACAGTAGCGTCCTCAAAGACGATTTTGAGCAGTTTTTTATTTTTTGGCGTATGTATACGGTCAGGGACGAAGGAGGCCTTTCCTTCAAATTTTCTAGGCTACTAGAAATGAGACTGATGTTATATATTTAAGGGAGCCTTAAAAAGGAGGGGTATCTGGGATAATTTACTTTCATTTACGACTGTGCGTTTACTAGGCTGACTGCTTGTTGGGCTTGCTCTTCGCGTATTAATTCGTGAAACTGCTTTGTGGACAGCATTGTAGAGCTGAAGGTAGCAGCAGTAAGAAAGGAAATTAAAAATTCGCATTGGCAAGATTTTAAAGAAATGAACGCCTCACAAAACAAATCCTGGAATCCTTTGGAGGGGGAAATACTATGAAGTCCTTCACTGGGACTTTAAAAAATGATTGCGACGACAACATTCTTCAACTCTTAATAAATAGACGCATTATTTCATTAAAAGCAACAGTAACATTAACTGATCTAGAGAAAATACCACCTCGGAAGAAAAACATGAACACTTTTGAAAAATCAGACCTTCGACATAACTGACACCCGAGTTGGAATATAAGTTCCACCTCCAACTTTCTGAACCAGCTAGTGATCACTGGCTAGGAAAAATGCGGCTAGCTGCTCACTGGCCCTACTCGTGTACCGAAGAACCTACGAAATGGAATGCAACACCGCATTAAAAGTACGTTGACTTAATAATAGACAACTGCAACCGCTGCAGTTTGAAGTAGGCAGCGCCAAATCATTACGGGAAAGATCCATGTGGGAAGACGAGGAGAAGAAAAGTGCCGAAAGAACAAAAACAAGATAATTTGGCCCAATAACGAATGGGCAGCTAACGTTTGAAAAGTACTTTCCCAGTATTCCACGAACACATTCCTGCAGATGAATGCCTCATCACAAGCGCGAGTCGAAATAGAAGTCAGCATCCATGTTTTCTGAAGCGGCGAGTAACTTGCAAATCGGAAATTGGCTAATACGAAAAAGTCACGACAGTGAAAAGATGGTATTTCGGCAGTCACATAACAACTGCTCTTAAAAATCCACATGAAAATTAAGAGAGAACGGTATTGGCAGTGCACAAACGCTGATTAACAGCTTGTCATTTCGAAGTAATCCACAACCGGCAAAAGTATGATCATACAAGGGATACCTGCGAATAACATAGAAAAAAAACAAGCTAACAGCAAGCTAACGAATTTACGATCAAATTTACGTAGTTGGTGGAATCAATAGCCGCAAGAAATCAATCCAACTTCTCAATGAATGCCGACCCAATGTTAAGAGGATAACAAGACGGACCCACAAGTGGATAAAATAAATTTAGAACGCCGGATATGCAATGTCCTTGCTGAAATCGACCACTGCTGCTCTAAATTATTAGTAATTAATTTCGGGATGCAACGCCTCAAAAAAGAACCGTGGCAATCGCCTTATTCTCCTCGGCCTCTCGAATCTTTATCATGCGTCGTGTGATATTAATAAAATGAAATGCAGAAGAAAAACACATTATGTACTCTAAGAGTACATTGAAAGGAGCTATAATGCTTCAAAGTAACGTGTACGATGCAACAAATGAACAAGAAAGAAAACGAAATAAAAACGGAAATTATCCTAAACGTACAAGGAAAATGTGCGATTGTTGTCATTGTCTATGGGATTTTCTTCGTAGGGCCTCCTCAGTTCCAGAATATTTCTGTATGCATATATGGTAGGAGTTGAGAGGTGCTTTCTATTTACTCTGGCGCCGTCTTTCATCGTATGGATTAGGGCAGAAAATTCTCCTCCCACATCAAGTTTTTCAAAAAATGATCTATCTATCCTCAGAATGCTCGAACATCCTTGTCTATCAGTCACAGGTACGGACTTATAAAAAGGTTATGAGCAAATGCAAGCACCGAAACATTTTTATATTTTCATCGATCCAACTATTGCAATTCGATTTTTCATTCACGTCGTAGCAAAGAAATTTTGCAGATAAGACCGGCAGTTGCTCAAGGTGAATTGCGCTCACATGAATGTAAGCGATTACAATTAAGGCTAAGAAACATAAAGAAATCTATCAACGACGGCAGTTGTGAAGTTTTTTCGCTAAGAAACGGCGGGCGAACGGTCGCCGGTAAACAAGCATTCTGTACCTCCTTGCTCCTGGCTAGATTAAAAAAAGTAACCTGAATGCCTAGTTAGAGTGTAATGTTTTGATTAGTTTCATGTGCTTTAATCAAATTTTCATTTGGAAACTGCACTTTCGCAAGGTGTTCTACGCACGTAGGCTTGTTTGTTCCGTTGTGTCATCGAAGGCGGATATAGTGATGAAGCTTGAAGTGAGTAAGAGCTTGTCTGAAGTTGATGAGTCAAAAATTTAAAGTCGATTCATCAACTTTAGACAATTTTTTAAAAAGCGCAGTATGCGAAAAGGTCTTTTTTATTTTCTAAGTGGTTTTATACCATCTCATTACTGTTTCAGACTGGATGCCGATGTTCGTATCTTTATAAAGAAATAAGGCCATCTAAGAGATGAACGCATTGCTGCACAAAATTCCTCGCTTTTAACAAGTGACAAAATTTCTTCAAACCGAAAATGGCAAAGACTGCGATTGATGGTGCTTTTTTCAGTTTACTTCCTTCCTATATCTTCACTCCATCGTATATAATATCTTCGAGCAAAAGATGCTGCAGCTTTCAAAAGTTTAATGTCTATAAGCACCAATCATTCAGAGTGAAATAGTGAATAGTCGGAAAACAGTCGGCGCCGCACTGATAGGTTTATGCAGAAAAGAAGTCGCATTTGAATTGAGGGAGTGGAGCTGCTGTGCTCAAAGTGAATCAACGCGTATTTGTAGAATGCAGGTGAGTAAAACCGCATTGTTCTTCATTGCGCTTATTTGTTCGCATATTCGTAGCAGAATTTAGTCTCCGGCAATAGCATAAATAATGACCTTGTCTTAATAAATTAGTTCACTCAATTTTGAAATTGGTACACCAAAATGTGTACTAATGAATAAAACAGTAGTGGTTTTGGCAGAATAGAAACTTCGGAAATGAAAGGAAACCTTAAATATTAACGATGGTGGACGGATTGCAGGACATCATCGAATCTGCCTCAGAGACAACTCTATCGGCTAATTCGCATATTCAGGCACTGCTACCACCTTTCTCTTCATCACAACATCGCTTAAATATATTATCGATAATAACAAACGTCGATACAAAACAGTTGTCATGTCTTTATGTTAAGACGATATTGCCGCTCATTTAATGTGGAACTGGGCACACTATCGTCGGTATCTGTTTCTGTTTCACTATCATCAATTCACAACTTTAATATACTCTCGCAAACTTACAGCAACGTCGTAGTTGCTCTGTGGGAAGAAGTATCTGCGCGTCACCTGAGGACTTGCAAACTTGTGCATAGGATCACAATCTGTCAACACTGTAGGTAGAAGCACGCGTTCTAATGCCGCGG
This sequence comes from Parascaris univalens, assembly GCA_037576465.1. NCBI lineage: Eukaryota > Metazoa > Nematoda > Chromadorea > Rhabditida > Ascarididae > Parascaris > Parascaris univalens. The sequence goes on along the minus strand of CM075173.1, from coordinate 129,693,093 downwards.
AAATTTTGGAGCAATCTACGCCGACCGCTTGAAATAGATCCACCTACAGAAAAACCAATTTTTCATGAAAGCTGTGTGTAAGCGGTTAGTCTGGTCGAAATACAAATGCATTCCTTCTCGCCCGGATTATTCATACTTAATTTACGAAGATTAGAGCTTGTCAGAAGAACAGTACAGGAGAGACTTCATGAGCGCTGGCTGCACTAATAATCTGCTCATTTATCAATTCAGAAACCTCCTCGAATCTTAAAGCAACAATTAATGCTTGCACTGTCGAAAGTTTTTTTATTACTGAATTTTTCTGTTCACAGGATCGATTAACAAGTTGTAAAATTGCAACTTTTCGAACATCCGGTATTGATGCCTTTCGCGAGCTCTCAAGTTGATATGTGATTTGAATGAACGTTAGCTCAGATTTTAAAGCCCCTGTTAAAAACGCACTTGAAGATATTTCGATAGAGCAATAGAAGCTTGAGATTTTGATAATGGCTTTTTGCAGTGACGAGAGCATTATTATATTCAACCAGATACAAATGTATACTTTCTATTGATGGTGATGTTGCAAAACAAATATATCTTTCAAATCTTAAAGCAAACCTAAATTAATGCTCTAAAAAACTTCTACTTTCCTATATCCAAGTTACAAAAAAAATCTTTGCTCCATCGCACAGGCAAATTTTCTTGAATTAAACCCGTTTTCCTTTATTCTGCAAGAAATCCATATTTCTGCAACTATTTGCAGTAATATGAAGAAACATGATGGGACTCCAAATTTTCTACTTCATCACCAATGGCTATGATGCAGTATTTTAAAATCATGAATAACACCACACATTATTTTATCGATTTGTTGCAAGCCTTTCATATTGTGACTTGCAAATGTGAGCTGATTCCGTTTCGCTTCTACAGCGCTTCATGTTTAGAGTTTCAAAGCTTCGAAAGTCTACGTCGCCTCAGGCAATTGTGTTATGAAATTCCTTGTAATCTTAAAAATAATCCGGTAAATCTGCGTGATTTGATTTGTAACAGAATCGTTTTATTAGTACTCGTTGAGGGATAGTATAGTTGATCTGGAGGGTGGGTTAACGAGAACTAAATCACTTGTTGTGGTCTCATATTCAAAGAGGTCACGGACGCCGCGATAGTGATTATTAATACTGTTAAAAAACTTAAATAAAGTGTGCTTAAATACAATTGTCTTGTGCTGATACAAAACAAAATGTATTGAAAACAAATAACTGAGACTGAGTACATATGGTGTGGCATTCACTGCCTAAGCGAAGAGCATAACAAATGAGCATACGCAAATTAGAATCACAAACACTGCAATGAACCATAAAAATTTCTTTGTCGATTAAATAAAAGCTGTTCGGAGAGTTCGGAGTTCGGAGAGTCGATTAAACATGCATGATTTCGATATCCCCATAAAAGCATCTTCTTCGTCTGAACTCGGCAAAGTGAATGTCGATCGCTCAACTGATGAAATTCATGTGCCACTTTTTGATAATTCTTCAACCCAAATCGTTGATTCATCTTTCCAAATTCGACAAAATCATATTCTCCAATTTTTGGCTTCTGTCACTGGAATCACTGTTGAATATTCTTCGATTATTCTGATCTACGACAAATTAAATTCATAACAATCAAAAAAGTATGAAGCTTTCGCAAACGCAATAAGCCTCAAATGTAAGCAAAGATTCCGGATGAGAAAGCGACCTTCACAATCTGCGGAGACATTAAGCGTTGTACTTTCATGTTGTCTGTTTATCCACGCAGATGCACTAAAGGCCAATATTTTTTAAATGTCTAGCATAGTCGGGTGGAAATCAGTTTCGTTGTTATTTCATTATGAACCCCAGTGAGGCGAAAATCCTCCTTTAAATCCACAGAATTGAAGGGCAACAGAATATTTGATTACCTATAGGCACACTTAACAATATTTGAGGGCCTTTCGTATTTACCATCATTTTTTTCTGTTCATGTGGTGACCATGAAATCGTAGAGGTTGCCTGTCGACCGACCACAAATTTAGCTCGCAAAGATATCATAATTGTACATAGGAGAGCGCCTAAAGAGGAGACGAGCGACAAGTTTCTGCAGGCATCAATTGCGTCAACAAGCATACGACATAAACGCATACCAAAGGCTCTGAAACTGCTAAACTGCGATTGGGGCTGTTGAAATTTGACTATGTTCTTGGTGACTCTATTTTGTCGTCCATGATTTCATACTTTATCATCAGCGCAAATTGTGTTGCTCGATAATAACAGCCTAGTGTGATGTCGCTTCAAAGGAAACTGATGAATGAAAGGCAGGCACTAAAACTAGATCAGATCTACAAGCCTGTCCACGATTACTTCATTCTGAATAAAAATTATTCCCTCTTACGGAGAAATATGCTCATCTAGACGAACTTCAAAACATTATAGCACACATTAAGAATGAAGTAAAGCGCTATTTCAGAAGCGCTGTCTGTACGCAAACCGCCTAAGCTGATCTCACTGTTGGAATCAATTAATCACCAGCGTTTTTCTACTCACATTGAAATGAAAAAATTAAGAAGCATCACCGAAATCTAAAGTTTTCTGTCCAAGTGCTTGTATAGGCAAAAGGAATACCTTGAGTTTCTACATTTTTCTTGACAGTGTGGAAATTCCATGTCTACGACTTCGAGTTCCTACGATGAGTCATTCCTACTATTCCAACTGATTCATCAACTTGGGAAAGAGTTAATGACGTTCCGAGGCAGATAAAGATCTGCGGAGGATTTCCGACTAGTGAGAGTGGCATTTTACATCGGTCTAGTTCCAATAGTTGGGAAGTCTCGCAGGAAAGGCTGGCACGATGTGCGCTTTTCCATTCCGTACAGTTACTATGTTTTAACGAGATGTAGAAGCAAGAATATCATCAATAAAATATCATGGATAGGATGCAGTAATTTTCCTTAACATACACATGGGCTAGAAAATTGAATAATAATAAAATATACGTGAAATGCATTAATCCTTCGGTGTGCTGTCGACCATTTTTATGCAACAATGAAAAATCCATTTTATCACGGTCGTCAATTAAATCGCCTGTAAAACACGATGCTATGTAAAGAACGAAAAGGTGTGTAAACACAAGTGTAGTTTCCCTTCCCCTCGCAGTTTTGGAAAAAGTCGAGAAAATAACCCAAAAACTCTTTCTGAAATTTTCTCTCGTCCAGAAGTCTTTTTTTGCAGGATTATAATTGCAGAATTGCAGAAGTCTTTGCAGGATTTTGGGTGTATAAATTATGAGCTACTTACTCAAGAGCTCCTATTTAAAAACATGGGTAATAAAGGTGATGTGCTCAAGCAAAATTCTAAAATGATCTTTCTCGAACACTCATGGCAGTGCCTAACTAACTGCAAATAGTTGAACAACAATTAAGAACAGATCGGTATTTAAGAACTAGGCAACTTATATTAGAAACAGCTGATCAGAAGTAACAAGAAAGAACTATTTTTCGACAGCAAACGCGCTGGAATTCAACTACTTAATCACATGTGACACACTCTATTTGCATGGCTGGTATAAATTAGCATTCTTTGAAGAAAAGAACATTTAAAAGCAGCAAAAACGGTTTTTTAAAAATCGCCATTTATAAATGATTGCAGTAAGCTCATGCATGATATCACAGAACTGGGCCGTGCAAACCATATGAGCTGAACAATCAAAAGTGAGCTGAAACATTCGAGTTCCCGAACGCTTAAAGCTCGTTACTGCTTCAAAGCAAGTGAACTATTAGAAGTTGGTATTTTGAATTCTATTATCTGCTAAGAAGGCACTACTGAAACGCCTAACGTTTTCTTAGGATCGGTGATGAGCGCCTTCGCAATCGCACTGTTTCAAAAGCTATTTACATAGCCTATTCACTTCAAATCTGTTGGTAGTTCACTCCTTACGCAGCAACAAAATGCACACACACTACGACCATCAAATCTTCCATTACACACTGATGTGAAACAGAGAAGCGTTTTACTGCCGCTGCACATGAAATAGGTTTCATTTTTTTCAGAAAGACTTGGCAAAAATCTCAAATGCCCATCTAGTTGAATTACACCTTAAAACATTTTCTTACTGACCCTCTGATAGGGAAAACTCAAATTTTTAGATATTTGCGACATTAATGAACTCACCTGTTTTAAAGGTTGTAAAAGTTCAAAAAACGATTGGTGTTTTAAAGGTAAGAGAGAATTTACATGAAATATGAGAAAAGAAAAAAGGAGGTGGGAAACAGCATCCAGGATGGTGGCGTGTAAATACAACTGCACAGCATTTTGGTGAGCAGTTGTAAATGTGGAAAAGGTTCGCTATTCCCGAAGATTAAAAGCAAATTCATGGCAGATTTCACTGATTGAATGGTGATGGATCCTAAATGCTGGTCCACAGACAATATCTACAAAGTCTATTTGAAAATGGCAAGACCTCTAGAGGGCTTAAAAACAGCCACTTGAAGAGCAGGTAAGACGACTACAGGTGATGCCTCATGATCCATTTGTTTCGTAGAAACAAACGTAAGACGATGCGGTGCTAATATAACGGCGTGGTAGCGTGTGGCATCCATCAGTCATGAGTGAGTGCGAGTAGCACAAAGAACATAGTTCAGTCACATGAGAGAGATGAGATGACGTGAATTTCATCTCCATCCCGTTTTCGCAACAGGATTAGTGATGCCATCCCTAGGCGAACTAAACTTTTTAGAATTCAGAATACTGCATTTTAACATATGCATTAACAGACACATGAGAACGAGAAAGTGAACTAAAATGGCGGCGTTAAAAAGCAAATCGCCTTTTGAAACTCGCAACTAAAGCTACGAGAAGCGAGTACTCTCCATGAACACGATCGTGGTTATTGACCGCGATAGTGGGGAGAGCTGCGTGAAGCCACAACGCGGTGGAAGTGGAAGGCGGGCGTCGTTAGCTAGAGGCAGGATTGCGTCACAGCCAGTGTGCATGCCCACCCGAAAGCCAACGGACGCTTTGTGTAGTACATCGGGTCAAGCGCCACTGTTTCATTCCCCACTGTTGCTTCAGACACTGAGGTTAGAGTTTAAAAGCTTAAAGCTGCATATCAAAAGTCTCACTTAAGGAACCAATACAAAGGTTTTTAAGCCATCAGTCAAAGTGATTGCCTCTTGTGTCATTTTGTATGTTAGGACCGGTAAAGTTATACTTCTAAGGCTTATGAGCCTTTCAGTTCAGTAGTCTCAACGCCTACAATGTTCCAATGTGACTCCTGTAGCACAGGGACAACAGTATAACAAGAAATGCAACTGCCAATGGCGGATGATGGGAACGACTACAATAACCTTCAATTCTATGCACCTCTTCTCTCTCTGAAACTGAAACATTAACTGTAAAAGGCGATGTGCCTGCTGATTCCCTCATAAATAACATAATCAATGCACTCACCACATTTAGCCTAACGACGGTAAAAACGAATATGATTAACACGTTATAAAAGAACGTTCCGAACATCATAACGTGCATTAAAAGCCACACACAATCAAGTAGCATATGAGGAAATGAAACGACATCTCTCGACCAGAAATTATTCCCCCCCCCCCTCCATTCACACGTTCAAATATTGATACTTTTATTTTGGCAAAATATCTCAAAACCTCTGCCTGCCTCCAGTACTTATTGCGAGATGCTACAGCTATTCTCTTTTTATATTAGCCCCTTGATTGCATGAAATTTTTAAAATTGTTCTCCCTAATCCTTTCATTTTTAGATTAACAAATCGCCTCTTGATGCATCTTCCAGGCTGTCCACATCCCGCTACGTTGCATGGTACAACCTGTCCACTAGCGTTCCTGCATTATAACTATAACTTAGGCAGTATAATCCTTTCATATGGAGCAGGAAATGAGATTCTTGTATTCGATTATATGCCCATCCTCTTCAAAACTTTCCGAAAATTAAAAGCCTTCCTTATCGATTGTTACTCCCTCCTCCTATTCAGTTATGGAAAGAGCTTATAACGGTCATCACTCACTTTCTCTTCGGTTTTTTACGCCATAATAACTTGCCACATGGTGTTAGTTCGCTTTACTGGAAATGGACAAGTGTGTTTCTCGACATTAAGCAATGACGGTAACGTTTACTTAGGAGCACCTTGTCGAGGCGGAAATGACTAGTGGAGGAAATGACCTATTAATGTTCTCCATTGCTATGCATTCAAGCTTTTTTATCATTATATTATGCAAATTAATGCTACTATGCCATCCGTTTAGTAAAATCAGAATTTAATAATGTTGAGTAGGAGGAGCTGTCTCAAAATGCATTGACCGCTTCCACAAAAGCTAATGCTTAATTATGCATCTTCCGTAACAGTCACCTTTCAAAAATAGAAATAAATCGCCGGAAACTTCGCCCTTTTCTCGGATCTAGTGGTGTCTATGATGTCGAAAAATTGATATGCATCATCAGCGGTATCTTTAAGTATTCTTGTATAACTCTCTCTAAGTTTAACTGAATTAACCAAAAAATCGAGAGTGACTATGGAGCTCAGTGAATCTAGTGTCAATGCTTTACATCCAAAACTTCATGACGCATGCGCACTAAAACGCATTTGTATGCAACGATCACTCAATACGGCCATAACGTTCACTTTACTGAAATTTGCGCTAAAGTTCATTATAACTATACGTAAAAAATGCAGTACACAAAACGAAAAGCTTAAGAGGTTACTTATAAATAAGAAAACTGCATTTGCAACACCGATAATCACCGATAATTCTTAGCGGTTAGTAATTCACAGGGAGAAAAGTCTATGATGTCGAAAATAACTTCATATTCATTCTGTACTTGCAATTTCGTTCCTTCGGAGAGCTCAGTGCTGGCATTTTGTGTGGAATGTAAGAAAATGAATTATTGACCGGCGAAATGCTTCAAATCCAAGAACAACTGGCCCAGTTTGTGTGATCTCTGATACGCTAACACTCAGAAACTGTGAGCCATTGCAAAAGTAGGCTTTTGTAAAACCATAGCAACAGTGAATCCGTCTAGTCAAAAATAATGAACATCAACGATTGAGAATTTCATAAAAGATAAGTAAAATAAGATGAAAATAACTGCATGAGCAAAAAAAGATTGAGAGAATAGAAGCAGAAAGTATTCATCGACCTATAAAGCTTTGTAATTCGAAGAATTTCGCAGCGCGCTTGAAATATTTTTCACTGAACGTCATTTGTATGAATCAGTATGCCCGAGGTGTGAAAACGAATTGCATCAACTGATATTTCGTATTGACTCAAACGGAAATTCCCACCTCGACGTTCAGTTTTATTCTGCAACTAGTCACCTCACAACATATGGTAATTATGTAAAACGTTAAACAACTTTCGTCATTCTTTATAGAAGAGATAGATTACCACTACGTCAGTTTTGCGGGTCAAATGCATTAAGGTGTATAACCTTTTTTTACTTAGGCAAGTACGCAAGTGCTTGGAAATTATTCAAATAAGGAAATTATTCCGCTGATTCAAAGCTTTCGAACGCCTAACAAACTGTTGTTTCTCTTCCTGTAGGACATGAGCACACCCACTCGACGATTTTAGAGTGTGCCAAGCATGTAGTGGGTTAATTTTTGCGAAGAAAAGTTGGAAGTTCTAGACAAACTTTTAGACAGGGAAATACGTTTACTAAAAGTGTCTTATTATGCATTCATGACTTGCAAATAGAAAACACCACCTTCAGTGCCGCTTCATATAACCTTGTTGCCAGAACTTTATTGTCTACTAAAAAGTGTTTTGTAAAGGGACGTTTAATGAGAAAATTCCGAAACTGTAAGAGATGAGTTTGAGAAATTCACCGATTTTTGTCTCAGTTCACAGCTTTTTTAAGCATCTAATCACCTCCGTTTATGAACATGACAAAAAAGCCAGTGCTACAACGATCAGTCGATATCAACTGAACTCATTAACTGAATCGACTGTAAATTTCAGTTTAACAATCGAGTTTGTAACATTGTGCTGTGCTTCATAATTCAGGATCGTCGGTGGTTTGCATGGTATGTAGTTAGTTTAGCAACTGATCCTAGGTGAATAGAAATGATAGGTATCATACAGTCCTGCACAAAAAAATTGATTTTCTGATGCGAAATAGAAAAGTTGAGGCCGCAGTCACAAGTGAGCAGCTTCAATGTGTACAAACGTTGAGCAGTGCAGCAAGCACTTGTCCTCATCTCAACCATCGCAACAAACTTCACGAATAATGCAGTCTTGGAGGCATTTCGCAAGCATTTTCGTCGAACTAAGTCACTGAAACGAAGAGAAAAAAAATGCATTTAGTTGCTTAATTAACGATCGCTCCTCAAAAAGAGTGTGCCTGTTTTTCGCTACAACACATTGACCACCCCAACCAGCGACGAATTTCGTGGTGGTGATTTGATTCGGATGGTAGCGTCGATACCGTCATTCAAGTTGATCCACTAAATATACTAAGTTGTGCTGGCGAACGCATATAAATATTGACGCATCAGCTCGAGTTTTATCATTTGACAGCGATCTGGATAGGTATAGGATTGCTGTGGCAAAAGTCCATATCGTGGTAACTCAAGACGCGCAACTTTCCATTTTTTGTTATGTGGTTTCATGGCAATATTTCCATTCGGCACATCATGAAACCTTTGCTGAGATGTTTCGCTAGCAAACTTTGTGTGCAACTTTTTCGATTTTCCTCTTTGCAGAAATAATTTTTACAGAGCAAGAGACTCGAAACGAGACAAGACCTGAAAAAACTTGTCTCAAATTTTGCCTTCGCCTGCAAGCCGAGTGTCCATCAACAGTTTGAAACAAGGAATGAGGTGAATCTGACCACCAAATGGAAGTTAATACCAGCTGCAATTCTGAAAAGAACGATATGAAGTGATGAACCTGGCAAATTACTAATGCTACGCATCTCACGCATAATAACTGCTGAGTATGATGTACAGTTTATTGCCGAATTTCACTGTTGCTTTTCATGAATGAATCTTAGGGAGTTTTTAATATATTATAAGTGTTAGTAACTGAAGATGACTGAGGTAATCTCGACAGTCGGAATTCATTCACTGCAACACTTAAACATATAGTATGGCTTACATTCTCCCTACGGCTGACTACATAAAAAGCTGTCAAGCTCTTGAATTGTTTGAATCCTCCGAAAAGCTCTACTGAAGCCAAGAAGGTATCTTTCAGAACTGCAAAAATTTCGATCTTTATTCACAATTTCAACTTCACAATCTTTTCATCTGTTAACAGGGCAGTAAGCAATATATTTCATTCACGGATATGTCCGGTGGTCAACGTATTATTTGTAATCACCGCTCATGGCAACACTGCATAAAACCTTCAACTACAAAAATGAAGAGTGAACGCGTATCGAGATCCATCTAGCATGATTTCCATCACATTCCTGCAACTCAGTTTACAGCCAACCTCAATAAAATTAGACGTTATCATTAGGCAGTCAAAATGTCAATATTAATTGATGCAAGTAGACACACCTACAATTGCAAATATCTAAAATTTCACTCTGGGAAAAATGCTCATCATATCTGTCTCCACAATTACTCATTATTCAGAAGTGATTACATGGTATTGTACATCATCCACACACGATGACATGAAGCTTCCAATTTCTTCGCTGCAATAATACAAACACATTGCATGCATTCTATCGAAAGGAGAAGTATGCGCCATGTGCTGCACGTCGTCTCCCCATATAATTTTCGCTCTCTAAAAGTGCAACACTGGTTCCACTGGCTGATACTATCAATTTTGCTGAAATGTAGCGTCGCAAAGTGAAATATTGGATGCTGAAATATTGGGTAAGCGGGCGTGAGTTATCTCTGTGGGATTTTCAAGGAAATATTACTGGCAGTAAGGGGATCCTTAGCGACGGGCAAATAGTTAGCAGGAACAAGCATTGACGAGAGGCCTAGCGAATCGCTAAAGCTTTAGGGAAAGTCACAGAGAATTGTTGCTTATAGCTTGAAGTTAACATGTGTTCTTCGGATCGAAAATCCTGATTGTGATGCAACAATGAGAAAAATACTTCAACCTCATCAAATCTTCATGTTTCCAGTTTTTGTTGTCGTGCCGGTGTATGCATTTGTATAATGTATGTATGTCTTTTATTCTATTTTGATTAAGTTTTACGTGGATTTTATGCACTTCATAATTCTGCTGAGACAAGAATGTTTTTCTAGTGCATCTGCGTGCAACATTTTTTGAGAAGCTAAGCTTAAAAAATAACAGCCAGAAGTTGAAGCCTACAACTAGCTATTATCAGAATTTCATTCACGCAGTCGACATTTTCAAGGTTGTTTTAGCCACACTTAACTGGCATAGTCAGCATTCATTTTCTTATAATACAAATCGATGGTTATACATATGTGGAAGCATGGGAAAATCGTTTAGAATGAAGCTCTTGCGATAACTTTCAGAGTAGTTAACAAAAGTAGCTCAACGAAACGCGTGTGTTCTGATAATGATCGAGGCCTATATCGATGGCGATGCATTAATCAATAACAGCAAAATTTCGGCTGTTCAGTCGTTGTTGAAGAGAACGCTTGTAAAAGCGACAGCTGAATTAACCAGTTAAGGGATGATTTCCATAAATTTAGTTCGTGAAAAAAGGCAGAGCTATACTTCATGGAAAACAATTTCTGCCGAACTATGTGTGTTTCTTTTAATTCTCATTACCTTCACTGTGTTGCAATTTCTTTACAGTAAGGGTCTGCAGGTGTAAATTGTGCTCGAATATAGCTTCCAGTAGGATAGAAACTTGACCTGCTATTGATTACCTCACCTCCAATACAATAATTTCCTTCAGATTTTTTCGCGAAATCTCAAAGCTCATTTTCACTCGCGTGCAGTGGCGCAAAGAAAGACGCCTGTTCTCTAGATGCGCATTTGAACTACTGCAGATGTGTCAATTTCGTTAAGCACCACTTGAAAGCCGTCAACTTTGGTTCTCTAACCTATATAAAAAATCACAAAGTAGCTTTGATGAGTAAAACACGTAACCAAGGACGCAAAGGTGTATTCAGACATTCGCATCAGCATAAGACCAAGTAAAAAAAACAACATTTGAAGTATTCCTCACAAACTTGTGTGTTAAAGTTGGATTAGCAATGCGGATTGACTACTTACTCAGAGTGATCACATTTTGAAAAGGTTATTAGAAACTATTACAAAGATATATTTGGAAAATATATTCAGTTCTCTAGTCTCGAACAATTTCAGAGACTTTGAGTGAAAAACTGAAGCATGTTTGACACACTGCTTGTCTCAAGTGAGCGATCATGTCGGACTATGCATTTGCAGCTCTGCACGGAATTGCCCACATGAACAACTAAAATGTGGAAGGAGTAAATGCTGCGCGTAGAGGGATGCTTTGGAGATCTCGAACGCTGAATAGACATCTCGACGAGCTGGTGAACTGTCTAGGTGCGTATATGGTAGAGACATGCAGAGTGGAATATTATCGACCAGAAGAACACACCTATTTAAACGAAGCACTCTGTTGTATACCACCAATAAGTGTTACGTTTCTCGAGCGCTAATTTATTTGAAATAAAATCTTTACATACAAGAAACAGAGTGGAAAGGATAAATTTAGTCGTTCGTTACCCAATTCACCAGCCAACACAAAAGGATTTAATCTGAGGATAATTTATTTACGTATGCATGATTTATGCAGGTTTCTGCTTCTGAATCGCGGAAAGATTGTTCATCAAATGAGAGACCACACCGCTAATAACTAAAATTGTGTGCGACTACTGATATCAATTTTATCGTCTAATAAGAATTAATTGTGGCTAATATAGGAAGTATACAGCCCAAAATTTCGCATAAGCTGAGTAAATGATCGCTTTCGTGTTGGTCGCTTCTTGCACTGAAATTCTCATCGTGCCTCACGGCTTGCTATTCAGTGATTCCATCTAGTCTTCGAACGAAGAGCAGAAATTCGCCGTATCACACGAAGGGACTTGGCAAATGTAGCGTGCTGCTTCACGGACGCAATCCTCGCTCTGCAGCACTCCCGTCGCCTCCCCACCAGCAGCTGATTTTTGAGGCACAACGGAAACGCAACTACCATCTCTGAGGTCAGGATATCCAGGCATCCATGAGTGATAATCATCAGGCTTCATCTGAAACGTTTGTAGCAGTTTGATGCTATGTTGTTACAGATACGACTGTGTCTAAATTACAATGCTATGATTCGCGCAACCTCTTATGACTTCATATTAATCCATTCGTGATAATCAAAGAGCCTTTTCAAAACCATTTGGTGTCACAGAAATAGCATATTGTCACTGTATGCTGGGAAATAAAACTGTTAAATTGAATAGCAAACAGAATCTTCCATGCACAACCTTAGAGGAGAACTGGCCTCCGGTGATGAAGGACCGCACGAAGTAGCAGTTTATCCAGCAGCGTGCCACATAGGAGCCGGGCCAATCGGGCACGTATTTGCATTCGACAAGAGAACACTAGAGTGTCGGATTTAGGTGTTTTTAAACGAGTAGGCATGAGAGTGCTCTACTTACTTTACTGCAAAGCTTTAAAAAATGAGTGCATGTACAAGAAAAGTCTCTATTCGCATTCGAAGCCTAACGCAGTTTCTCTTCACGCCAGATTTGTATCAACAGCGCACCACGTTTATATCACAGTGAATCAATTATATTTCAAAAGGTTGACGACCTATGCGATATGAGAAATGGATGCTCACCGGTATTTCAGCTCGATTAGGTCCTTGCCAATAATAAGCCTTTTTGGAAGGATTGAAGTGTAAACCAACGTGATATTTCTTCGACCATGAAGGCACATCTTTCATCACATAAGATGCGTACTCTGCAAGGACACAATATAAAATATTTGAGGCAACACAGCTACATGACACGTTTTTTGATTTCTATAAAAAGAAAGACGTGACACAAAAAAGGTGTGAGCCAAAAACCGAAAAAAATTAGATAAAGGAATATTTTATCACCTATGAGAAAAGATCATTACAACCTTTTTGACATACAGTCCGCTTAAAATCCATTCACCGGTAGTTTATATGATAGCGACACGTGTTTATGGTTGAATCTAGTTATTAGCACTAGCTGTGGTTACTGAATTGATGGCTCGCAGATCTTCATTCGTTCTGCTTTCAGTAATGGCTTCCTTTTTTAGGCTGGATATGATTTAAAATACGGTTTTGTAAATAAAAAACAATGGATTCTATATGAACATACGATGAACGAAATTATGCTTCGCCTCAGAGAACTCATTAGCCAGATGTGCACCAGTAGCCATCGCTCGACAAGCTAAATCTGCAGCAAACCAGCTAGCATCAATATCACCGAATCGTAAACATTCTCCGCGCAGTGAACGCTTATCGAATAGCGCATCTGCGTACTGTACCCAGTTGTTCTTGCAGTAGCAATTGACTGAAACGATATAGGAATTTGCTAGCCACTGGGATCGAGAATGGCCGAAACAATTTGATAGTGACCACTTTACAATTAGGCAATCCAGCATTTCATGTATAACACTAAAGTTGTCACCTATGAGATGGTTGTGCATATGATTTATGACCTTTCGCTGTCAACGTAATCTCCAACTATGGGGCAATTAAGTGACTGACTGAAAAGATACGAAAAAAACGAAAGGATGAAAAGATGCGAAAATTGAAACCTCTACAAAAGGCGTGTAACAACTCTCCAATAATATCGCTGTCCATGCTGTTGAAGGCGAAATGCGGTGATGCAATGCTCCGAGCTTTTCAACCAGCAAACCTTCAGGGTGTTGCCTGAAGGCAACTGTAACGATTGTAGTTCCTGATTCTTTCAGCTGATTTGCGATTGCAGTTGGATCAGTGAAACCACCCGCGCTGTAACACAACCCATGTGCGCATCAAGATTACGCTAGTTGTATGTGTTTAAATATCCTATCTGTGAGAAGTTTCGCTTGAAGGAAGCTCTCTAAGTAACCAGATTGTTAATTTTAGTCTGTGATTCATTTTTAATGCGGCACTATTGCGTAAGTGAATTTCTGCATATGTGTAGCTTTGACAGGCATCCTCTTTCAATTAATTAAAATCTATAAGTCAGAGTGCGAGCAGTCAACGTGGTAATTACCTGTATGCGGAACTGTATAAGAGAACTACCGTCCTCACGTATTTGCGACTATCCTCCAGTATTGATGAAGCCGTCTGTAATGCTCTGAAAATAAAATAACACATAAAACACGTCGTGTGCCCTGATCAATTTACGTTCTCCATTTGACTAACTAAGAAGGATTGCTTACATGGAAATATTGGATTAAAAAAATGAACAGTGCAAGGAGAAAATAACCCGAAATACAAATAGGAAAGGGAACATACGGAAACTTGAACTTTCACAAATAATAATCTCTCTTCAAGTAATATTTCACACAGTGTTTATCAATGAACAGTGTAAATGAGCAGACGGAGAAACTCGCAGCAGAACCATGACGACATGCGCTGTGGAACTTCGTGTATCTGACCAGTCACTCTCAACCCTGGGAAAAAAACCAGTCAGATCATGCATATTGATGCATTCTAATTTAAACTGAGTTGACCGCTTATAAAAATCCTCAAAAGATTAGCTATCGCATTTGTCTTGCAACCCAATCTTTCGTAAAATGGATACAAATTTTTCTGCACATTTATCTCCCCTTAAGAGATTGATTGATCATCTTCAAAGTTAACCTGAGGGCTACCGCGTGAGTCTGATTATATCCATGAAATTCCACAAACATGGAGGGTGATTTTGAAGTTTTTAGAGGCAACGCGGACACGATTTCGCCATAATGCGCAAAAAAACTTTGCAGCGGGAAAAAAGTACTTTCATTCTATTAAAGATAGATCCTTCTCCATAAGGCGAAACAAAGGTTCCCTTCGAAGAGTGAGTGAATTTTAAAGTTCTTTTTAATCGCGTTTCGAACAGCACTATCCATTTCATGCTTATTTGTGCTCCACAACTATATTAACAGCTTTACTTGTTTGGCGAACAAGCAATCCTTGACCTCTTACTTCACTGTTAGTTAACCTGTTATTCCAATGGCCTCAGCTTGCGATCGCCATATTACGTAAATCATAAAAGAGAGCCAGGGAATGTTACCGCTAAACGGCCGAATTTCATTTCTTTTCATAATGTGATCCGCTTGAAAGTGGAAAATCTGTTATTTATCTACCCCTGCAGCGTCACAGGTTCAAAACTTCGTTGCGCTCCGCTCTCCTTTATAGATAATTTTCCACGTTTCATATATCCCCCCCCCCCCCTAAATTTGTAATACTATATCGCAAAGAGAAAAGTAAAACCTACTTGATGATATCGATTGCGCTGTCCCCGTGGAAAGGCATTCTGAAAAGCGCGTCTACAAGAGAGCTGTAATTGCCAAACGTGCGAAGATCACCTGCGGTAACTGCATGACCGGAGAATGTCACTAGAGCAACTCGGACGAATTGACCTGGTTCTGGACCCAGTGCGATGGTCATCGATTGAAATAGTGTTGCCAAGTCAGCAGCTGCCTAAAGTGTATCCAGGAATTATCTGAAAGGTCTTATGCAAAGAGGGCTTAAATAAAATAGTGTTAGAGATAAAGCAACTACAAATTCATATTATTGTTCTAGGTGAATTTTCCTATTATCACCACATATCAACATCCTGCCGTAAGCCAGGCACCTTTATCAGAAAAACTTCATAGAATGACTCAAGGGAGATCATCGATCTGAGCGAGAGACAAGAAATCTGTTCTTATTCCAGAACTTCGGCACATCAAAATGGATAGCACTTGTCAAATAAATACTGAATCCCCTCCCTCCGACAATAAAAACAATCAAATCAATTTTTAAGAATTCGAAAATAAATAAGACAAAAACACCAAATACAAAGCTTCAAAGAAGAGCAGCAGTTGAACGCCAAAATCGAAAATACGTAGCGAATTAGAAAAGATACTCCCAGTCACACTACAACATCCAAGAAATCAACTCGCCAACCGAACCGAAAGTAGGATGCAAAATTTCTTGAAACCGAACCGAAAATGTATTAGCCGACCAACATATGAGACTCACCCCACTGAACAGCCTATCTCAAAGCAAAAAGTCCTACTATCGAAACAGACATCGTATAGCCGGCAACTCTTCAACAACAAATGCAACACTCACCTCAAATAATCCCTCCAGCGTCATACTTGAAGAAGAATCAACAACTGCAACGACGTCCAGATACATCTTGAACGGACTGCAATCACAGCTCCTCTCCACATTGAGGTTGGCATCAACGGGCGCAGATGTTAGATCAGAAGGACTCGTCAACCAATCTGAAGACAATGTCACCCCAGCAGGTTCCACTGTTGTAGATCGGCCTGAGGTAGTTGTTTTATTGGCTGTAGTTGCAAACGACGTTTCTGACTCCGCTGTACTCGTACTGCGGTCCTCAGTCTGCGGTTCAGTTGTTTTCAACTCCGCGTCCGCTGTTTCAACTGTGGTGGATTGTTCATTTGCCGTGCTGAAGGGCTGCTCAGTTGCAAATGTTACTGAGGTAGTTGAGTTTCGAATTACTGTTGCAACCGAAGTTTCCGACTCCGCTGTACTCGTACTGCGGTCCTCAGTCTGCGGTTCAGTTGTTTTCAACTCCGCGTCCGTTGTTTCAATTGTGGTGGATTGTTCATTTGCCGTGCTGGAGGGCTGCTCAGTTGCAAATGTTACTGAGGTACTTGAGTTTTGAATTATTGTTGCAACCGAAGTTTCCGACTCCGCCGTACTCGTACTGCGGTCCTCAATCTGCGGTTCAGTTGTTTTCAACTCCGCCTCCGTTACCTCAATTGTGGTGGATTGTTCATTTGCCGTGCTGGAGGGCTGCTCAGTTGCAAATGTTACTGAGGTAGTTGAGTTTTGAATTATTGTTGCAAACGAAGTTTCCAACTCCGCTGTACTCGTACTGCTTTCCTCAGTCTGCGGTACCGTTGTTTTCAACTCCGCGTCCGTTGTTTCAATTGTGGTGGATTGTTCATTTGCCGTGCTGGAGGGCTGCTCAGTTGCAAATGTTACTGAGGTACTTGAGTTTTGAATTATTGTTGCAACCGAAGTTTCCGACTCCGCCGTACTCGTACTGCGGTCCTCAGTCTGCTCGGTTCAGTTGTTTTCAACTCCGCCTCCGTTACCTCAATTGTGGTGGATTGTTCATTTGCCGTGCTGGAGGGCTGCTCAGTTGCAAATGTTACTGAGGTAGTTGAGTTTTGAATTATTGTTGCAAACGAAGTTTCCAACTCCGCTGTACTCGTACTGCTTTCCTCAGTCTGCGGTACCGTTGTTTTCAACTCCGCGTCCGTTGTTTCAATTGTGGTGGATTGTTCATTTGCCGTGCTGGAGGGCTGCTCAGTTGCAAATGTTACTGAGGTACTTGAGTTTTGAATTATTGTTGCAAACGAAGTTTCCGACTCCGCCGTACTCGTGGATTGTTCATTTGCCGGTCCTCAGTGCTGCGGTACTTGAGTTTTGAATTATTGTTGCAAACGAAGTTTCCGACTCCGCCGTACTCCGCAGTCTGCGGTTCAGTTGTTTTCAACTCCGCCTCCGTTACCTCAATTGTGGTGGATTGTTCATTTGCCGTGCTGGAGGGCTGCTCAGTTGCAAATGTTACTGAGGTACTTGAGTTTTGAATTATTGTTGCAAACGAAGTTTCCGACTCCGCTGTACTCGTACTGCGGTCCTCAGTCTGCGGTTCAGTTGTTTTCAACTCCGCGTCCGTTGTTTCAATTGTGGTGGATTGTTCATTTGCCGTGCTGGAGGGCTGCTCAGTTGCAAATGTTACTGAGGTACTTGAGTTTTGAATTATTGTTGCAAACGAAGTTTCCGACTCCGCTGTACTCGTACTGCGGTCCTCAGTCTGCGGTTCAGTTGTTTTCAACTCCGCGTCCGTTGTTTCAATTGTGGTGGATTGTTCATTTGCCGTGCTGGAGGGCTGCTCAGTTGCAAATGTTACTGAGGTACTTGAGTTTTGAATTATTGTTGCAAACGAAGTTTCCGACTCCGCTGTACTCGTACTGCGGTCCTCAGTCTGCGGTTCAGTTGTTTTCAACTCCGCGTCCGTTGTTTCAATTGTGGTGGATTGTTCATTTGCCGTGCTGGAGGGCTGCTCAGTTGCAAATGTTACTGAGGTAGTTGAGTTTTGAATTATTGTTGCAAACGAAGTTTCCGACTCCGCTGTACTGGTACTGCGGTCCTCAGTCTGCGGTTCAGTTGTTTTCAACTCCGCGTCCGTTGTTTCAATTGTGGTGGATTGTTCATTTGCCGTGCTGGAGGGCTGCTCAGTTGCAAATGTTACTGAGGTACTTGAGTTTTGAATTATTGTTGCAAACGAAGTTTCCGACTCCGCTGTACTGGTACTGCGGTCCTCAGTCTGCGGTTCAGTTGTTTTCAACTCCGCGTCCGTTGTTTCAATTGTGGTGGATTGTTCATTTGCCGTGCTGGAGGGCTGCTCAGTTGCAAATGTTACTGAGGTACTTGAGTTTTGAATTATTGTTGCAAACGAAGTTTCCGACTCCGCTGTACTGGTACTGCGGTCCTCAGTCTGCGGTTCAGTTGTTTTCAACTCCGCGTCCGTTGTTTCAATTGTGGTGGATTGTTCATTTGCCGTGCTGGAGGGCTGCTCAGTTGCAAATGTTACTGAGGTAGTTGAGTTTTGAATTATTGTTGCAAACGAAGTTTCCGACTCCGCTGTACTGGTACTGCGGTCCTCAGTCTGCGGTTCAGTTGTTTTCAACTCCGCGTCCGTTGTTTCAATTGTGGTGGATTGTTCATTTGCCGTGCTGGAGGGCTGCTCAGTTGCAAATGGTTCTGAGGTAGCTGCCTTTCCAGTAGTTGTTGCGAACGACGTTGTTGCTCCCGTTGTACTTCTTATTATGCTGGTCCTTGTTGTGATGTCTGTAGTTTCCTGTGTCGCTATAGCCGTTTTTTCGGGAACATTTTCTCCCCCTGTTGGTTCCATTTTTGTCGACTTATCTATTGTGAAGATTGTTTCATGGTTCGTCGTTGTTGTTTGACTGTCGTCCATTTCGATTGTTTTGGCAGTTTCATTCATCATTGGATTTGCTGTACTAACGTCTGAAGTGTGCTGCTGACTGCTGTTGTCTTTAATAACTTTGGTCCAGACTGTTGAAAGTGTTGCGTTTTTTGATGTCGTCATTGTCCTTGCTTGCGGTCGAATTGGCCAAAACTGTTCTGTTGAGTCCCACGTTGGTTTGCTGGCTGCTAGCCCGATTTCATTTTGCCTCTCTTTATACGACATGACGGAAGCAGTCGCAGCTATAAGCAGAAATGCATTCTCTTTGGCACTAGGTGCAGCTGTGCTGCAATTGTTGCCGTGACATGCGCTTTTGACAACTTCGGTTATTTCTTTCAGTTGATGGTTAAAATGGAGATTAGATGGGACAGAGGAGAGAGTGAAGTCAGTAATCAGCATGCAGATTGAGCGTGTAGGAGTGGATCGGTCAAGCCAGGGATTAGATTTGGTTCCACCACGACGCACAATGTACATATTTTCTTCACATTTACGAAATATTATTTTTTATTTATTTATGTTCCGATGCGCCATCTACTACGTTTAGTGGCAGCGTTATTTTTCAGAAAGTTTTTGCATTTAGTGCATTTCTTAGAAGAATTGATCCTTTGCAAATGTGAATATATTTAAATATAATTATAATTAAATTAATCAAATTAATGCAGATATGCAATATAATTAAATGCAAATATAATTAAATTTGTGCTGACTGCGCCGACGTACAGATCTAAAATATCCCAGTGCGGGGTTTTGTTTTTTCCTTTGTTTGCTTCTTCCCACCTACTCTGTAAGTATTGCCATACGTTCCGGAGTGCTTGAAACAGTGGTAACTAGAGGAATTGCCAAATTGCCGCACTGCTTCATTCTGAACAGAGAGAAATTTGCTTCGCAGATAGCAGAAAAGCATTAGCTAAGTGCAGTTGAAACAATCTGGTGTTCTGCACACTTCAAAGAATAATTATAAGCGTTTTGTTTGAATCATTATAGCTAGCTATTGCGATTGCAGCACTAAGATTTTTCACACCAAGCGGGGTTGTAACATAATGATGACCATCAATCTCAAGACACAAATGCAGAATGACTGCGCCAAAATTTTTTCACACCCTGTTTGACTGGGTATTCCGTACTGAAGCAACAATCGCATTTATCTTGAATAGACTTATAGAGATCTGCATGCCTTCTTCGCGCGGATTTAATTTTAATGGAATACAGCTATAATTCTTTACGTTCTTCTAACGCTGTTTTCCACGTTTTTCTTTTTCGTTGTTTTTCAAATGCGATATCTGTTGTTCCCCTGTCCTTTATAGTGCATTTCTTTGTGTCCTTTCCGGTCTTACGCATGTGAATGTTTTTTTCCCTCTTCAGTTCTTCATTCCATGATGTTAGTTAAAGAGCACATCCTCCATATCCGTAGGAATGAACCGCCCACACCCTCATGCTATTTAAAATATTTCGAGAATCTATCTCCTCTGATGTTCACGTTCGGTTCGATTGCTTTTGTGGTTTTCTTTAGCCATCTCTTTTGATGAATGAACATCCTGCTTGAAAATAATCCACTATGCCGATTTAAACATCTAAATTCAATCGTTGATTCAACTTTTTTCACTTCAAAATTGTGTATCTTAATGGACAGCGTGCGAACAAGACGAATAGTTCAGCGATTTCCCGAAAAATATTAAACTTGGTGCTTCCGAAAGAAATAAGTGGTTCATAAATGTTGCGGACTAAGAAATTTCTTCAAAACCTTCAACAGCGAAATTTGTTAAGCAGTTTATTTATTCATGCAAGACATCCGACTATACTTTTCTGCAGTTTCCGAATAAAATCGCTTGGTGATCTACTGCAGCTGAGATGTAATCAATTAAAGCATAAAGCAGTTTAACCTGCGAAGAAGATTGCTTGCAGCATTGTTGATGCTTGAAGCATTCCGTATGCCGTTCCTACCGGATACTTTTTGTTAGCTGAAACAGCAAATTTTTATTCGCCGAAATTCAAAAAGCATTTTGAAAAATTCGATCATTTCTTGGAATTGCAGAATCGTTTTGAACTCTCACTTCTGGAGTACTCATAGATTCCGCTCATTATTTTCTCCGGTGAGTCTTTCGAAGAAGTTATTCTGTCGTGCTCTCGTAGAATTTAAATAAATTCAAGGAATTTCTGTGCGCCGTGTGCAAATGTGCATACGTGATGCATCTGTGTTAGTATGGGATATAATGTCACATAATCTGACAGTGCAATAGTACGTCAAAAACTGGTACAGTGTGGAAGACATATGGTTTCGCGCAAGTCGAGTAAGTGTAATTAAAACTTTCAGAGCTCGAAAATCTTTCACAGTTACTTGAAAGAATAAATCGAATGCTGCACAGTCTACCAACTCTTAATTATTGCATCGTGCAACTGAATGTTTTATATGGCGCTGCAAAATAGACGTGCATGCAGACATCATTCTGTATCTCCAGTGCAGCCACGGTTGAGCAATCCAAGGAAACAAAGAAAAGCATCAATCGCTGAAAATCATGCGATATTCGAGAGCAAAGTATTCTCATAGGCTTGGTGGGCTCGAAATCTGCATGAATTAATGATAGTAAAAAAATTAAACGAGAAGCTGTTAGTATGATAGATGTTAAAAAATTGACTCTGAACGATAAGGCTGACAACACCAATAAAGACAGCGCGTTGTGAATGGGCTTTGCCTATGCGCTGAACGCATGTACAAATGCTGAGTTATAGAGTGGGTTGTATGGTGATGTGGGCTTATAGCTTTACGTATTGCAGTATGACTCATTGATAAGGCGTTTGAACATTAAATAATAATTGTTGTCTTCCATTAATCTCATGATACTTTACGAATACCTCATTCTTGCATTTGTTTTTCACGACTGACTCTGGGATTGGAGATCCTAAATCGCGGACACTGTCAATATACCTTAAGCAGCACCTCACATTGTCATCTATAATGCAACGGTTTATGACAAGTAATTTCGCTGCTTCTGAATCCCTCATATTTTAGCGGCGGCGTCAAACTATTGGTATTCCTGAAATTTCTTTTTTTAACTTCACATTCATGTGACGAAGCTGTGGATGGGTAAATATGGTATGAAGTTCCTGAGTGGGTGTTTCTCTATTGATGAGATTTCTTGCACTTATAACAAACGGAATTTTACAACAAGATAAGCTAGTTTTTGCAGTTGATTTTTGCATCTTCTTGGCTTCTTCGGAATGCTCATTATTGAGTAATGCACAATTACGCTTAAATATTCGCGTGCCTTTGGTTACTAAGGTAAAATGAGAGGATGCATAGTGCGTAAAGTTTCTTCCGTGCGATGCTTCGCGTTTGTTTTCAACAGAGGGAATCTTAAAGGTCAGGCGGCTCGAATGTTTTCGTTCATTGATGTAAATGAAATGCAATTCAAGAATCGAGAGTAAAAATGCAGACTTTAATATGCAATGGACGTGTACATCTTCCCCAATTGTGGTTCACTTCGAAGATTCTGCGAATGTTGCTCGTCACTCTCTCTACTTAGGAAGTGTTATTTTATACGATATGCAAGCTGCAGTTTTTAATGCATCATATCAAAGTTGCATCCCCAAAATCCATTACCACCACCACATCGTGCTTCTGCATGTGCAGCTCTGTCTTTGTCTACCTGCCCACAACCTGGCCCCGTTGGAACCAATATAATTGAATTTCAGTGCTTAGAACGTACATCATATTTTCCTATGTCGGCAGGCGACCTGGTCGGTTAGATTCACTAGGAGTTATAGAAACTTTAGTATCTAAGAAAACAGCATATATTTTTGGCGAAGTGCTTCCATTTTAAATACAAAAGGCTACTCGCAAAAGAAACGAAACTTTCATTGAGAATTCGCATTTGCAATCGGATGTGTTAAACTGTGAGTACTTCCACTGTGTGTACTTCGGCATGTATTTCACGGTTGATTGAACTGGCCGACCATCTGGGCGACGAACAAAAGCGTACATGTGTTAAATGCTCCACTAGCACAGTTTCCATATCCCTGTCGAAATGAAATGTGCAACTCTCCAAGTTAACAATGCACGATGTTGAGCGAACTGATAAAATATCGTCCATCCAGATAGCTTATCATTAACCGATGTCAGGTGAGCGCGAGACGTGGCAATGATGTGCGTTGAATTTTAGGATGGGTTTTGATTTTATGAACTCTAGCTTAAAAACTTCTATGGCCATGGCAACGCTGGAGTATTTTCTGTTGATTTACGGGCGTCATTAAGCCGTTAGAGAGCACTGCATAGGGTGAAGATGTTGATCGGTGATAACGTTCTGTGCTGATAACGTCAAACCACAAATTTTTTTCAGATAATTAGGATCCTTTCTGATGGTTTATGATGAGAGAAATTAAAACGGATTGATGCCAGCGTAGAAATACTTTGCATATAAATTCGCAATATATTTCTAACTGAAGTTATCAAAGTTTCTTTTGCAAATTTTACAAAAGATCGTAGTGGAGCACAATTTTTGGGCACATTTTCATTTGGATTCCCGTCATTGCAGACAGCAACAATCCAGTTACACGAAAAAAAAAGGTACTGAAAATGATTGCACTTCAACTCAGCAGCGAATTGCAAAATTATGAAACGCAGAACCCATCTTCTCGGGTCATATGCAAGATTGCCTACGTATATGAGAAAAATGCCTGCCGAAGTTTGGCAGTTGATGAATTCCTCCATAAGCACTAAATGAGAATACACTTCTTAATATTTTTTGCACGTTTGCAGTTGCAAAAGCATACTACTGTCATATCGTGTTAATACGTCTCATGTATGCGCCGTGTTCGTATAACATGTTCAGAAGTTCCAACGTGGGATTCATTGAGGTCAGAACGTGTGATTTCCTGAGTACGACTTACGCTGCATGATAAACCTCCATAGATTTAAATTTGATTCTCCAGCTCGCAAACGAGCTTTGGACATTTCAGTGAGGCTGAAGTTTGCATGAGTACTGCAAATGTTTGGATTGTCATTTCATTTACCATCGGTTCAGCAAAGCGATCAGTTCGTAAACTGCGTTAATAGTGCAATGAGACAACTCTCACCTATTATATTATACGTTCAAGGACTGAATTTCCAGTCGATTCTGACCACATTATCTGTACTACTGAAATACGAGTGCACGATGTTAATGCATAATAAATCAAGCTCATGCAATTAGCTCTTCGCTTCCTTTTTCCAGTGGTCTATGCGCTTTGCTTTGCATTAACCACTGCTCCGATCATACTATCAACACTGCGATAAAAGAAGTTTATGGTGCCGATAGAGAGAACGAACTTTGCTTCAGGAAAGCGAGGATTCAGCGCTTCTAGCATGACTGGATTGGTCTGAATTTGACATAGCATGTCAGTCCCACTACTTCCAAACGGTCATACTTGTAGGCAGTGCAGAGTTTTCCTGGATCACTCATTCATTTGTTCACTCTTTTGCTCCCTGTTTTATTCTACCTCCGATATGCAATCAGTTTCGCTTATTTGAAACGGTACTTCAGGTGGGTATCAAGTTCGGCAACTATAGAGAAGAAACAAGCAGGTACGAAATAGTGTAATGAAAAAAGCATCGCTGTAATCATCTTTAGTTACTTCAGCTTCACCACACACATTCTTACGCTGTACGAAATTGCTCTTTAAAAGATTTCGCCTCAACGTAAATGATTCAGCAGCCTCTAATTAGCAACCTGAAATGGGCCCACTAATTTGTTGTATTCTTAAGTTGCCAATCTTTTTGAAAGATGCTGCTTGCAACAAGTGGTGGATGCTCCTATATGCTATTTTTTTGGAAGAGTGTTAATGATGGCAATAGCCGATCAGTTCGGCAAATTATTCACCTTATTTTTGTATAGAGTGCTTTATTGTATTTGCGCTACTGCATCGATCTACTATAATACTACAACCTTTGAAATCAGTGGTCAAATAAAGTATGCAATTCCGTTTTCGCGACTTTTCAGAGCAAAATATGGAAACGGCTACCACGTGTTGTTAAAATTCTCTTCTCGTGTCGTTCCACTTTTTGAGTGGTCAGCTGCCACTTCAAAATATTCGCCTGCTGCATGCAGTAGAGCCAGGTAGCTCCGTTTACGGAACAAAACAGCACTGCGCAGATGAGCACATGATGGAGGTATCCTATTTTCGAAAGTCGTTATACAGGAGTTTAAACGGTTTGTTTTGAGGACAATATTTAAGTGAGTGCTCGGATGTTGGAATGATAACAAAATGTTAGCCATTTTCGTGCATATTTCCGCATTATTATTGGTAATTTAATTTACCTCATAGTTTATAAATATACAGATTGAAGACCTCGAGGTGATGAATTGCATTAAACGTTGCGCAACATTTTATTAGAAAAATTGAGGTTATTTAATATAAGAATTTCACTTTTGAGGAGAAGAGCAGAAATTTTCGGTATCGCATGCTGGCATTTGACAAACGTATCGCATTGGCTCTCGCAGACAATCGACGTTTTGATAGCCAACATCATACCAGCCGTTTCTTTCAATCTTCGACACACAATCGCCTTTATTTCTATTCGGGTAACCGGGATTCCACTCATCATAAGACTGTGAACTCTGAAATTCAAACAAAAGAATTTTAGGCATATGAATGCTCACAATATGATCTTTTTTCTCATCCTTTCTCCACGCCACTGATAATTTTATTCAGAAATTCGGCAAATGCAGTTATTCATCTCTGAACAGGGTTAAGCTTCTCTCGCCTGCCTTCCCAGTTATTCGTCTCAATCCCTTCTCTCATTAACTTATCATCTATAAACATGCATCCTCTCACCTCGACAATATACAGCATCACACAAATGTGCCGCATAATATGCACATTTCCTGCATTTTTTGCAAACTCTTCTAAGTGAACTTCTATGGCCAGTTTCATTCCAGTTCGATATGATTTGCATAGAATGTTGATACCTAAGGATGTCAGAAAATTTTATATGGGGTTTAGCGTAGCTAATGATTTTTTTTTTGGAAGTGGGGGAAGATGGAGGGGAGTCTTTATCCATGCATTTACAAGTGTTTTCGGATATCTATGAGATGGATCATATTAGCGAGATGGGAGTCCACAAGTGGGTAGAAATAGGATAAAGTGATTTGCCAAAGCACACCGAGGTTCCCATCCTTCACATTTGCTCGACAGTGCCCAGCCGGAACGGAAAAACCCTAAACCTTAGGCTGCAACATCTGCACGACGAGATGCCTAATTCGGGCAACGCTACCGCGCTGTACGAATAACCGCTTGCTGTTGCACATGCTGATTTGATTGTGCTTACCGGCACTTTGGTATTGTTCGATGCTTGCCACGCGTAGTTACCACTGAGCGGATCGAACCGCAAACCAATGCTGTATTTGTATGGCCGTGGAAGTACATTTCTTGCGTATTCTGCAAAATCACATGCATTAAAGGATTTAAGAGCAGCGTGCGAAACTGTTTGAAAATTAAATGCAGAAATCATCTTGACACTACCTCCTAACTACCTCCCATACCCCACAATCGACCAAATTAGAACATGGAAGGCAGCAACATATTGACGTTGTCTCTTCCATGATGTAAGACGCATTAAAAGATGAATAAATTATGAAAAGAATTATAATTTTGAAGTACTTTAGCCACACTTCGTGAGAAAACACAAAATTTCTCGCCTTTGCACTTCCTCCTCCAACCATGCCGAGCCTTACAATTTGCGAGTCACTAAAATGGTATTATTTGCAGAATATTTTCATGTTCAATAATTTCAACTCACCTACGCATTTATTTTACGTAGTCTGGATCTCATTTTTGATTACAACTCCACTCCGCTTCTTGATTTTTGTAGATCCGATTGGCCGTTTTCTTGACTCAATGATCCTCTCGCTCGCAAACCTCTGTCACTTTTTCGAAGCTTTCTACCGACATCCATCGTTTAAATGTCCTAATTTCTTAAACAGTGTGTTGTGATCGACAGGCAATGAAAAACGAAAACATCTTACCGAAAACAAAGTAGCTTTTGTGTGGTGTTAGCTCGTTGACAAGATGTGCTTCGGGTGCCATCGCTTTGCATGCAAAGCTGGCAGTCACCCAATTTGCATCTATGTCCATCGCACGTATACATTCGCCATACCGCAAACGTGGTGAATACAGGTTATCCGTATACTGTAGCCAGTTATCCTCGCAGTAGCAGTTCACTGTAAAAAGCAAACAGATGGGAGGACACGCAATTTCTAGTCTCATGCATTTCCACTTGCAACTGGACGTTACGTACTTGGTCCTGAGCGTTCATATTTCCGCACATCGGCTACATATATCGCGTAGGCTAGAAGACCTGTGGGAATTGAATTCGGAAATTAAATTAAATTCTACAAGTCAGGATCCACTGTACTTTTTCAAAGGCCTCGATCACCAGACGTGTTTGGTTATATTAAATTCTTTTTCCAGAGCATATAGAAGAATTAGTTTTTTTGCTGCCGCCTTTCAGAGGCAGCGAATGTTCCCAAAATAACATCTTAGCATGATAAAAGAAATGTAGTTAAACGAGGCCATACCTTGGCAAAGAGCTCGTAAGATTTCGTCGGTTATGACCGATTGTCGACTTGCGAATGAAAAACCTGGTGACGCAAGGTGGGACAGCTTTTCTACAAGGGAACCTTGAGGTTGCTGACGAAAGGCGACCGTGATAATTTTCGTGCCTGATTCTTTGATTTGATTCGCTATCGCTTTCGGATCTGTGAATCCTCCTTGGCTAAAAATTTGCATTAGAATCCTAAGAATACCTCAAGTGACAATTCACTTGATCACTTATTACTCATAACCTTTACTCCTGCAGCCATGAGTTGGGTGCTCAGTTCTTTCTTATATCCATTATCAGAAAAGTATTGCAGAACAAAAAAATCGATAAAATTAAAGACCACTAAAATCGCGGTGTATTTTCGATAATTTTACTGCCGACAAAGCAGTTTAAAAATTTTTTTAAATAACTGATAGCCGGAAATGAAGGCGGAGAAATTCAAATTTGATAGGCGAAGTTGTTTATATCAAAAAATGTGCCTTATTGTGCATGTAGGTTCAAATGCCTCTATCGATGAAGAATTTGGGCTCATGCGACTGCTTATGCGAGCAAACACCTGCTCTTGTCGATATTTTATCAGCCACTTCGTCAGTAAGCACCCAAAATAGTCAGGGGAATTTTTTATACACAGAAAACAGAGCACATTTTTTAGATTCCCATTACACTGCATTCGACAAATAGAGGCAGCTGATTATTCGAGTCATTAGAGGTTCTGACACCGAGATTTTTGGGGAATGGGTGGCGGAATGTAACTGATCATGAAACTACAGCGCTCGAATTCGCAATATATATGTATATGTATTAACGATTATTCCACGCCATTGCTGGCTAAGATGGTTTTGATGGATCCCTCAAACCAGATGAAAGCTGAAAGGCGGGACGGCGCCGCGGTTTTCCAGTCAGCGAGTGACTCAGCAGTACAGTCCACCAACATCTGGGCATCCTGAGTGTATAAGTTGCAGACCTATGAGTGGCTGATTTCCGAGGTGGTTAGCAACTGGGCAACTCGACGGCACTCATTAGCGTTAATCACATTCACAATAGGTCCAAACCATCCATAGACTTTTCCGGTGTTCTACACAAACTGCTTCTCACTACACTCCATTCGTATCCCAACGAATATTTTGCGATCGGTTCGTCCGGTCATTTGCTCGATTAAAACATGACAACATTACTTTTTGAGACTGGTCGAAAGTAGGAGTAGAATGCAAAGTCACATATGGCGTCAAATTCTCTACTACGATGTCCACATTTTCAGGTCGAACCGTAGCAAAATGCATCGTGGTTGATGTAGGAATGTGCATCGGTCGTAAAAGCATGAAAGTTTTCGATAAATTAAGGTATCTGCGACTCTTCAAAGTTTAGGCTGATATGAAACTTGATGTGATGGCGGATTTGCGATGCAGATTGCGTTGTCATATCTCCTAACTTCAGCTTAAGGAAAGAAGGCTCGAATCCGCAGAAAAAAGGCTGCTAAAACCAACCTATAAGCGGAAGTGTAGAGCAGAACAGCTGTCCTGGCGTAGTAACGGCTGCTTTGAAGGATATCGGAAGCGCTCTTCAACGCACTGCAAAAACTGCTCGTAAATGGAACGAGGTTACAGTAGCAACTTCAAGTGTTAGAGAATTACACCTGTTTCCTGAACAGCTTTTTCGGCGTTTTGAAAATGGAGTAAAGTTTTTCTCGAATCCCTGTAATAATTCCTCAATCTTTTTTGATAAAGGTGGAAAGAATTTGTGCATACAGCTGTAGAATACACCGTTTAGAACTAATATTTTCCACCAGGAATTCTGACTATCCTTCAGGAAAGAGGAATGATTCAAACTGATCAGTTGCTTGCCAATCTTTGCATCCGAGATAGGAACATCTCTGTAACAACGCAGTTTATACCTTCCAATATTGAGTTCACTGCCGCCGAGGTAAGGCATTTGGAATAGCCGCTTAACTAGAGAATTGTAGCTGGTGAAATCATCGAAGTTGCCATTGATAAATGCTTGATTTGAGAATGTTACCAAAGCAACACGCACGAACTGTCCTACATTTCTTCCAGTCGAGACGTTCATCGATTGAAAGACTGTGGCCAAATCAGCGGCGACCTGCACAAACGAGACTCAACATCGTTGTCTTCAACATCACTTCCAAAGTAAGCGTTTCTCAAGAGTACACTATCGGATCTGCAGCTCTCAACCAGCTGAATAATCGGGACGCTCAGGTATGATGATGCTGTTAGCAGGACTGTGAAAATTCTTTCCACAATTTCAGGTAATGCTTGGGACTGAGAAAGAAAAATATATGATTGTTTTAGCACACTGGGGATTGAAATAATCGTTTATTTTTCCGTGCACTTTGCTTTCCCCTGCACTAAATCTTCCGTCACTTGAAACATCAACATTCTTTATTTTTAAGCATGTTTGCTATGTGTGGGTGTGTATAGGTGTGCTCGGCAGTTTCAGCTTAGAAACCAAAGAATTCGAAAATAAGAAATTCGGTAGGCGTTGGGTGCACATTGGTGAAGCCAACGAATTCCGAGGGAAGTAGTCCCTACTTTGCGTATTTACTAACTTTTATGTTATTTAATAACCTTTATTTTTATTCTTCCAAACCTTCGCTCAGTTGACATGCCATTCCTCTGAATATTTACAACTTTGGAAACCGGCAAAAGATGAGAGGCGGCACGGATGATGACAGCTGGACGACGACTGTCTTACAAAATCGGTCAGTTAGCTTGCTTGGGAGGGTCATCGAATTAGCAGCGATCGATCGATGAAGTCCTGCGTCGTGTAAATTGGAGTGTTGAAATGGTTTGGGTCAGTTCGGGTGGCTAGATTTAATCTAGCACGCAATTCACACATGGAAACATGTGTTCAGCTATATCCATACACGAGCAGTTTTTGTATAGATTGATCCAGCAGGTATTCTTGCTTTAAAGAAATGGAATTAATGGGGGACGTACCGATGAAACCCTGAATTCTTATGCAAAGAAAGGGATGATTTTTACTGCTGTGCATTTATAACTGATTTTGAAAAACAGAAAAGCGCCAACTTCCAGGTAGATTTTTTACGAGTACTGCTGCTGTAACAGCGCGGATAATTTAGCTAGGGGTACTTCCGAAATATTTCCCGCAGTCTCAAACATTTACGATTTTAGTCTCATAAAATGGATACCAACCAATAAACGTGTACTTTTCCGTCATTTTAAAAGTTGAAATTTCTAGCCTCGAAGAGTCCTTCCTTCGTCATACTTATAGAAGAGTCGACCACCACAACAATATCGAGATATAGCTTGGCTGGATCGCACGCGCACTGCCGTTCCTCCAGCGTTTGCAAAGGGGTTGTGGGCGCTGGATGTTGAGTTGTTGTTGATAAAGATGAAGTTCTTGGTCTTTGGGTAATTGCGGTATTTGCGTGTTGAGGAGTGCCTGTGCTGAAAAACCACCAAGGAGTTGTATCTGCTGCTGAGGTCCATGACTCGTAAGGTGTTGTAGTACTAAACTGTTCCACTGGGAACCTTCCGGTACTTTGGGTTGAGTACTGTGGCCACCAAGTAGCTGGTCGAGGTGAAGTCCACGGTATCCATATATATGAAGTTCTCTGCTCATTATTACTTGTATGGTAGGATGGTGTATGCGGTCTTGGTGTACTTTGCCACCACGAAGGAAATGATGTAGCAGCGTTGGGCCATGAGGATGCCATACCAGCCGTTGTGAACTTTGTACTCACACCGGCTATGGATTGCCACCAGGAAGGTGTAGTTGTCACTGAAGGCCGCCGGTGCGATGTCGCATGATTCTCAGCGGTTGTGTTGCTTCCCCACCACCACTCAGGTTTCCTCGATGTTTGGTTCCATTGCTCCCAGTTTGTTGTCAATCGCGCATTCGTTACTCCAATCAATAAAACTGCAAGATTATTTCGGTTGATCAGTTCCACATATCCAGCTGAAGCGGTGAATTTGTGACAGTCCTCAGAGCGTCACAACAAGGGATTGTTGAACTGTAAACTATGCTTCTCGCAACTGACATTATATCCTCCCAGAGAAGTGCTTTTCTCCCTTCTTATCGCGTGCAAGCCATGGTTTGCGAATGCTTCTAGCTTTCAGTAGCAACTTTACATTTGAAAATTATTTACTCCTGTTAAAGTTTTAATACATTTGTCATGCAGCAGTTTCTCCTAAGCACCACTATTCGCCCGGTGTCGTAATTTGACGGATGAAATTGCATATTGCGATATTGCTCGCATTATCTCAAGTTCATAGACAAGCAGCTGTATTAGGAGAGCTGCTTGAAAATTTTTGAACCCATTCCTAATAGACCGGGGAACAGGCAAACAGTGCTGCGAGATACGACTGTTGTTTTATTTGGAAATGAGGAAATATCTCAGTGCAACGAAATGGAAACAAAGAATCTGCAAGCATTCTTCAAACTTTCTTCCATGTGCTTGATGAAATTCCACAGAACTCTTACCTGTAATTAATGTGGGTTGAAACATTTGTGTGACACCGCAATTTCCTCAGTCGGTCTGAAATGGAATAACTTTCTAACAAACACCGAAGATCAAATGTCCACGATTATATCAAGCAGCGTGACCTCTTCACTCTCAAATTTCATCCAAAATGTCGGCGATTAATGCTCATAGCATCCAACAATGTGAAGCGCCATTCTTAGAAAATCTCAAATTTTTTCGCTATTTCGTTTTGATGTTGGTCCATGGTCAATATTCGCAGAAATATTTCTTGAACAATAAATTTCTTTGCAAATGAAAGTGCTGAGTTATGAGTAATATTGTTTGGAAAACTCCACAAGGCTATAATTTCTGCAGTAGTTGATAATTTCTGATTAAATCACTTGTTATGCGACTAGTGAGTTTGAAATTTGTACTATCGATCATACTATATACTTATAGATTGTATGATTAGCATAATCCTAAACAGACATAATAATCGCAGTACTCTTTCAATACATCTCTGAATGCCTGGTATAGCTTGTTCATAGGGCCGTAAAACTTGAAAATATCCACACGAATTAGCAAAGAAAAAATGCTTCCAGAGTGAAATTCATCAACAGAATTTCCACAAATTGAACAGTTCGCTTTATAAGATGACCACAAATTCTTAAGTGTTTGTATTTAAGGTATATGTTTCGAAGCTGTATTGAAAAATCGAGTTATCAACTACTTGGCTGCCACATACAAGTGTTCATTGGGATGAGAGCGTTAGCGTCCATGAAGTACTCCACTTTATGAACGCCATGAACGGCATCAGTGAACCTCATCATCGGGCAGGCATTTCATGATAACTCTTCTTGAGGTAGTTTTCATAACTTGCTCGCAAGGTACGAAATGTACAACACGCAAACGAGAGAAGTGAAGAAGGAAACTATTTTCACGCCACTTCTATTTGGAATTCGCTCTAGAGAGACAATGACGACGGTATTCAGCTGCGGTGTTAGGTAAGTTGTGCTCTTAGCTATTATATAAGTGCCCTATGAAGGCGTTCTTCAAATGAAACTTACCTGCAATAAAGATAAGCAGACAAGCAAGTGATATTTAAAAGTTTTTATGTATAATGCATTTTGCTCGTAGCATCACGTTAGTGCGAATGACTCATTTTCAGAAAATAAGATTTTAGAATAGTTGAAATGTTGCAGTATTTCGAAGTTCTTTGAAATTTCGGATTTTTTAATGTTTTGAAAGCGATCGGGAAAACTTCTGATTGGTCGGTAAACTCGAAGCACTTGAAAAGGTGCAAATTTAAACGTTAGGGTCAGCTGTTCGATGCTTGCCTATTTCCGTGCATGAAGGGGTCTTTGATGTAGATTCGAATGCAGCATTTTTGTATCTCTCATAAAGACCGATGGTGGCTCTAGATGTTTGATTTTTTTTCGAGCTCGTGTCTGAATCCTTCTTTGTTTCGCACTTCCGTACTTCCTTGTTAAGTTGATCAAGAAAACTGTTGTTGCAGCGCCTAGCTCCACAACTCATGTAATTGAACAGTCCGAATTGAGTGATCAAGAGTCGGATTCGTCAAACAAGTCAGGAAAACCACATTTAGACCGGTCCGAATCTTAGTGCTGTACTTATTAACGATGGTTTTCGCTGGACCTAACCATATCTTTTCGGGATCATTTCATCATGGCCGTTTATTATTGATGCTTTTCGACCCACTTTTTTAAATATTCTCGTTGATCAAAAGTGTGAGCCTGTCTAATCAATGTTGACATTACTTGGTGTGCACTGCCTCAACAAATGCTTTTTTTTGTATAATCGCTGATTTGAAAAGGCGCCCCCCTATCGACAATCCTTGCATTGCATTTCTCAGCTTCGCTTTTTATGATAAAAATGCTTAGCGTCGGTTTTTTAGTACCTTTTGAAATGTTTTTGAGTACTGAAATTTTCCTTTTTTGTAGATTATTCCAACAACTTTACCGGCTCTTCTTTCACTCCACTGTATTTCGCCTGAAAATGCGAACACTGTAATCATAAATAAACTCTTGTGTCCCAATAATGGAGTGAAAAATGAAACCGCTTTCCGCTGTTTCCTTCAGACAGAAAACTCGAAATAAAGAATCATCCACCTTTTTAAACAGAGGACCAGTCGACTACCCGGCAGTCAAATCACTCTATACTGAATGATCACGTTTGAAAGTTATCAAAGAACTATTTCGGCTCTTTCAAAGTCACTTTTTCAATAAATTTCTTGCCATAAGGTCTGAAATACTTCACATATGTGCGTCATAACTAAAAGCAGTTTGTAAATTCATGCTGTCCTATATTGCAGTAACTGCAATGAATTATTATGGATTTGCGACACAAATGAATCAGGAGATTAGTTTTGATGCCACGAATCGACAATGCTGAGGGAGAATGGAAACGCAGTATATTTTAAGGAATCCATTGCGACTATGCAACGGTACGCATCAGTAATTGTTTCGCATTTCGATTTTTTTGCTACGCTTAATTTACCCCTCAAAGATCCGCAACCGCCTCCCCTCGCCAGGCTCGACCAAATGCACTATATTCTGGCAACATAAAAAGAGATTAAGGATCTTATCAAACGATAAATTTAATAAGATCCTTTATCTCTTGTTATATTGCCGACAACAGTAACGACGGAAAGGATGATAGATAACAGTGGGATCGTCGCTCCATCAGAGAGTTTCCGCGACAACCAGCACCTCACATTCATTAGGCCTGAGCCACTTCGCGGTTCCACTGCGAGCGTCCAAGGCCCGGCTCGGTCCTCGCTCGTGCGACACCTCAGGTGGAGAGCTCAAGGCACACTGATTTCCTGTAAACAAATGCCCTGCTCGTTTACGTTCATCGGCATTTACAGAGAGTCTGCCATATCCCATGATCATTAGATCTCCGCTCTGGAAAAGAACAGTTGATCTACAATTTACTGAATACTCTTTAAATGCCTCTCTCCACTCTGAAATTCACCCTCGAATCTCGTGTATGAAATGTTACAGGAAAACTGCCGAACATCAGACTTGTTCTTATTAGAACTTCTATAAGCATGTACCACTTAGAATCGGGATTCGTAATGTTGTTGTACACTTTGCTAAAGGAGCTTCGTGGTTGCATCGACGGGAAAACCCCATATTTTCTCCTCGATGGGTGGTGTCGGCTTTTGTTCAGAGAGTGTGAGTGGAATTTTGAGCAAAGGGTTACAACTGCGTATTTGTAAGGGCCACTTCCTTAAGTCGTCCCAGCATCTCTGCGGAACTTAACCGTGCTTCGAGTCACGGTTCAGTAACTTACCAGACAACACAGTTATAGGGACAAATACTTTATCACATTTTTAATATCAGATGATTGACGCGAAGGGATCCTGGGATGGCTTAGATCGCATCACGGCAACACAGTCAACTCTTCGCCGCCGCTGGCCCTCACCAACACCGCTGGTGGGAATATCAGTTTAGAATCCGGAATGAACACATGAACATAAATCGACCATTTTATACCATTTGGATTCTGCCTCAAGCTTCCCCACGACACATGCTGCTGCATTCACCTGCACGCTCTTTATCTTCTATGGCTTTCCCTTTGCTGCGCCCTGTTCCCGTCTGCTCTATAGGCGACCAGTCTACCTTATATTTTTAGCACCTAAATTGACTGGACCGTTGCTGCCGCTGTGGATGGACATTAACGGACCTCTCACGATTGCATTTTTTTATGCCGCTGTCAATGTCCGTCCACTACTTTCATTTCGACTAATCGATACATGTCAGCTCCTGGAATCTTTCTCTTGAATTAAAAAACGAATCCAGTAAGTTTGTTCATAACTTCTGTAGGAAGTCTGACGACCTTGGAAATTTCATTACATTGCGTAAAGCATCCTTTAATCCCGGTCATCTTTTGGAAGCACTCCACTCGCCACAAACTGTTGTTATCACTCTAATCAATTGCTTTCGCAAGCGCTGTCTTTAATATAATAGATATCGCATATGCCAAATTTAACAAAGCGTAAAACTTGACCTGCCGCACAACACGCAAACAAAGTGCCTTCGAGGACGGCCGCTCGGCTTTGCACAGAAATTTGCGCTTGCGACGCCCCTACTGAATCTGTTTGTGATTGAGCACTTGCCCGGACGTGCTCACTTTCCGCACGATGCAAAACTCCATCCTGTGATATTGTTGTCGCTGTAAGGTTTATCATTGTCATTTATTAACGTCATTTGTTCAAAGCACACGCACACCTGTAGTTTTGATTGTGTGCTGAAATGTACAGTGGCTGAACTTGGAATAATGCTGAAGCTGTCGTTATTGAAGTGTACGCGGTTGAAGCGAAGCGAGCGTGATCTTTCGAGCTTGGTGCAGTTTACTCGTCGCATGCATGACTCACAACAAAACAAACAAAACTCTTTGTGTGTCATGACATAGAGAAAATGAACATGTAAGCTACTCAGCTGAATAAAAGATCGGGCAGCGAAAGGGCTAGTGGGCAACAAAGCGTAGAAATGGCATCTGGCTCCAGTCCTCGGCTGAATGGACGAATGTAAGCTGCACTCGATGGACGGATAGCTGCAGCCGGCGAATGGTCGAAGAAAAGATTTTGGGCAACAGATGTAGAATAGAGTTAATCTTGCGCCTTTCATTTATGTTGAAGAAATGTCCAAGTGTGGAACGCTCTCTTTTCATCCCTTACATTTTCATGTACTCTAGTGGCCTATATAAGCCTGTGCTAAAGACTGATTGGTGAAGTGCGACGTTAATCAGACGAAGTAAACCGTATGCTCGTATCGTCTCCAATCATCACTCCTTTATCAAACCCGGCAAAAGCTCCAAACTCACTCTTCAGCCGTTAGCCTTCCGATGTTTACTTATTATTTTGCTTGCATACGGTATATCGAAAGCCTATCGCCACTTTCTGTAAAGAGGGAAACTTCGAGAGTTCAGAGGTGGAATTATCTGCTTCCCGTTCAAATTTAGCACAATTGAAGTAAGTAGCGACATAATTAGAACTATTTCCTCTCTTTACCGTTTATAATTCCCTGTCGGAATCACTGTTTCCTTTTTCACGCATAGCTTTTCACCATAAATTTACCCATTTAGTTGCAATTCAGCATTTCTTCGCCTGATATTTCTATCACCAAATCTGGAATCATATAATACAAACACAGTGTAACACTGAAGCAAATGAATGTACATTCATACATCAGAGTATCTAATTTCTGCTGTTGCAGTATTGTTTTGCACCTAAATCACTAAAATTATCATACCGGTTTCACAACTTTTCGTTATCAAGTATGATGCGCTTAGAATTTTTATGCAACTGATCTTTATAATAAAGTCAAAAAATAGCGACTAAAGATGCAACATAGATAAGTTCATGTCATTGCAAGGCATCGCTTAGTTTTGCACTATCTCGTCCAAACATTATTTGTTCCATTCATTTGTTGCCATTTGTTAAGGGAACGGCGTGTAGCCATCAGAATGAAGGCAAATTTATTCGGAAGGATTATCGCTTTGAGAATTTTTGAGATAAAAATTCTCTCACATGTAGTTTATTTCCAGACAGTCAACACAAATAGCGATTTTGAGGTTGTTTACGGAAGGTTATGGGAGGAGAGATTTAACGGTGGGAAAATGAAAAATCTGCAAAAAATTTGTATTGTGAAAGTAGCACTACCACTAAAGAACGAAGTTCTTGCCATCGGTGCGGCTGGTGAAGAAAAATGAATTTTCATCACGATCGTTTGCATAAACACCACTTGTGTGGCGAGAATTCGTGGAGATAAATTGTAAAGAAATGGGAGAGAGAGAAGAAAGAGCGGCAGAAAGAGGTCTCGTGCTCTACACAGAGAATCTAACGTTGCACATACGGTATTCCACCTTCTTCCCGCAAGACCCATTCTATGCTCGCTGCCACCTAAAACGAAGAAACCAAGTACGAAATATAATTCATTGTTCACATTTCCGTTGAAGAGAAAAAATAAACGCAAATCAAAAAATTATTCTCTGGTGATTCTGCATATTAGCCTCGTCCAAGTAAGCATCATGAGTGCTCTTACACATCCTAGAAATTTTATGGTAAATCTTAATTTAAGTGAGAGATCGCAATGTTGTTGTAAGCGTTCCTCAAGAGTAGTTCTTCTAAATTTGTGCCGCACCTCCGGAAACTCAGAGATGAAATTTTTTAATGGATGTATGCGCTAATATTTCAATGACTTGCTCATGTGGCTACAATACTGGCATGCGCAAATATGGAGTTGAGCAACAATGTAATGTATTTCCTTGCTTACAGCAAAGTATGATGCGAAAAGCGTTACTGCAGAATTCTTTAGTAGGAAGTTAATTTTCAAGTGTAGGACAGAAATTCGCCGTTT
The DNA here is from genome assembly GCA_037576465.1 of Parascaris univalens. Classification (NCBI taxonomy): domain Eukaryota; kingdom Metazoa; phylum Nematoda; class Chromadorea; order Rhabditida; family Ascarididae; genus Parascaris; species Parascaris univalens. The sequence continues at coordinate 129,654,602 of CM075173.1, read as the reverse complement.
CGCAAACAGCTACTTTGCAAACACAGCGCATTGGGTTCTTGAGACAGTTTCCATTTTTAAGACCACTGTTATGACGTGAGCCAGTGACCACGGAGACACAATCGCTGGCACTTGCATTCGGGTAGCCACTACTCCAATAATTCAGAGACGCCATTTCGCACTGAAATTTGTGACTTCAATCCTAGAATTCACAATAAACCGATTTCACTGATGACGTGCAAATTCGTCCGCCTGTTGATAAGGAATAAAAGCAACACTCAGTGAGAGGGATGATGGCGTTATTCGTGGGCATATTCTAACTTCTGACTAGTGACCGCTTTGATTATGCAAATAGGAGAGCATTTTAAATGTTTTATTTGTTCAGTTCATATTGTCGTGACTGCTCGCGAGTATCGTTCGGATTTGCAATGTGATAGCTAATTCAGAATGTGTTGAGGTAAACATTATAAGTGCAAAGGGAATGCGCATGTATATGAAGACGTTTCGATGACTAACGCATGCCGAAAGAAACGTCACAAAGAGGCGCCACTCTCTTCATGGATGGGTAGCATCATTCAAAGCGGATTCGTCGTGGAGCTACGATGTTGACGTAAGTACAACCCAAAGGATCCTATAAAGAGATAGCAGTAAGCTTTAACAGAGACGACCTTTAATGCACGACGAAGGCGCAAAGAGCGTTTGCTTCCCGTGATGCAATATTGTTATTTGAAGAGTGTTGCTGTTTCATGTGGACGATTTCTTTTACTTTTACTCGTTTCTGTATTAGCATGCTTGCCTTGAAACGTTGTAACGGAAGTTGCTGTAGTGAGTTTATGTCTGTGTTGTAACGGTTGTTCGAACATGAATAATGAACTGTTTAGACTGCGTTAAACCAGCAACCGTTCCCCTGATCATTGCTTTAATCCTTTAAGAGCACCGAATTTAATGATTGTTGCTGGAGGCGTCCGCATAGATGAAATATAAACTTCTTCTTCAGGGATTTTTAAGTAGCAGGCTATCGACATAATCCTTCGAAATGAGAAGTCTTTGGGGGATAGAATTTGACTTGCCGTGTCGTGCCAAGAATCGTGAAAGAATTTGCAAGCCTAACGTCACAGCGTTGACCTGATGTCCAATTCTTGCGACGTGCTGCCGCGTTTTGCTAATTTGTAATTTGGTGTTGCCAGTTCGTAATTCGGTGTTGCCGGATATTCGGTGCTTTCGTGCGCGCCAATACGTAATTCAATTGCGATCATGTTGTTCGGTGCACTATGCACTAATAAAATGCAACAGGTTTAATTACCCAAGTTTGAGATTTGGGTAAGGAGAAACGTTAGGAGAAAGCGCGACGATAGCAGTTGTTCAAGTGAGTGGAACGGTGGAGGAAGTCGTCAGTTCACTGGAGTTGTAACGATTCAATAAGCGAATAGACCATTTGAATTTACAATCTTCAGTATATATCAGTATCAATAGACATATGATCGTACTCATTTTGGCCCATTAGAGGCACTCGTGTGGTTTACTTTGTTGATAGTAAGATAAAAACTTTTCTCTTATAAGTTGAAAAACAACTCTCGTTTTAATGAATTTCTTGAAACTGTTCCTATCATGTTGAACAGAGAGTTACTGACCATAAACAAAGATCTATTAGCTCTCTAGAGGGGGTTTTTGATGATTATGAGGATCCTCTCGAAATGCTTGCGCGTTTATTAGGTTCAATAACAAGCATGTCGTTTGTATTGACAATGAAAGGAAAGTGAGATGAAAATAACAAAGAAAACGGTGTTAAAGCCGTCGGAAACTAGCAGAAAAAAGCATAAATCATATTATTAATGTGCCCGTCAAACGAGACGCCTATGAAGCACGACGAAAGTAATTCTGGAAAAAGCTTAAGTTTCCCGATTTTCTTGTGACCAGTTCTGATCGATAATGCAGTGGCATATTTTAGGTTCCACCGAGTTTTCCAAGCTTCTCTTTTTTG